>CM047809.1:100085461-100738365 GCA_026214975.1 Gentiana macrophylla
AAACTAGAAAATAATAATAATAATAATAAGCGAATACATTAGAATTCATAATCAATAATAATATCACTGCAACCATGCAGCAATCGTTACCTACCAGTACATTATTTATTCAACATCACGAATTACAAATCACCAATCTGTAACCCGTTTGCATCATAAAAACATTCATCTTTTCATTATCCGAAAGGCAGGATAAACTAACCATAATATTCATTGAAGCCTCTTATATTATCTTGAGGCGTTCCTACGATACCGTCAATTTTAATCTTTAGCCTACGACATCTATGTTATAGTATCGTATCATACTTTGTTTTGTATGTTTGAAGTAAGCAAAGAGGAGTCATAAAGCATCACATAATAGAAATTAGTGATTATAATATGCATTAGCAATAATACAAGAGACAACCCGACACAATTCGGAGGTATTGACACCACGGATAAATATTGAATGTAATTAAACATGGATACTGAAATCGATGGATCTGGACATTCCAATAAAGTTTGTAAAGCGAAAAATAAAATTCCCAAAAGGAAAGACCAATCTTCTCTTATTATACTTCAACTAATCAGGTCATATTTCAAACATGCAACAGAACAAGTATAAAAAGTCAAAACATATAGCATATAATCAAAGACCGACATATAAATGTAAATCACTTTGGGGATTAAAGAAAATGACAACTTATTACATACCTTGTTGGCCTTGGTGAAGTGTCAAAGACCGGCACATATAGTTTAACCAATCATTTGCATATAAAAGCATTGGCTATTGTGCAAAGATCAAGTGAAATCGAAAATGAGGATCGCCGACATTCGATGTATCTGAAAATGATCAGTTGAAATGGAGAACAAGTACACATTATGCAAAAGCAATTTGCAAATATTGGAGGTTCTCTTGAAAGCATTGAGTTTGCACTTGATAAACAAACAACCAACAAATAATATGGTTCAAACCTCGTAACAAGATCTCGATGGGGAAAAAGATTGATAAATCCTCAAAAATCAAAGCGCAAGTCCGGAGACATTACCTTATATTTTGGTTCCTCAAGCGAACCACACTGCGCTTCGAGACTCCTTCCTCAAACCATTCAAGGGCCCGGGTCTTGATAGGATTATGACGGCATCTTTCCGATTCGTTTATGCGCCACATGCATTCTATTTTCCAGCGAATAAATGCGATTCAGAGCATGTCATCAAGCTTGTCTGAACTAATGGATGGAGTTTTCGATATCAACAATTCAAACCATGCACACAAGAAAGGTGTCAAGAAGTGAGTAGAAAAATGAAGACATTAAGTTATAAATTTTAGTAATAGGAAAGAGAGGTAGAATGTTTCATGACCTTCAAGCCTCATAAAGCTTCTCTTTATCTTGGGAAGTATATCATCATAACTCTTAAAGGTTAATCGGAGGAGCATGATGCCTAATTATTATCCACTATACCAGTCGCAAGCAAAGATGCATTTTCCAGCTTTAGTCGAGCCAAGTGTTCGAGGAATCAAAATCTGTAATTTCCTTCCACCACTAAAATCAAAAGCGGAATGTTAGAAGATACAAATGTAGAATTAATTAAAGTGCATAAGATTGCATAATTAATACTCACATTTTAGCAATTACTTTGTGTATATTTTCTCCACAACTCTTGCCTTGTACTTTCTTGGCATATTTGAGCCTTACATTCATAAATGAAGGATCAAATATCATCTTAGGAAATAAAAAGTACCTTATGTGTTGGTATTGACATCATCTCCTTGACATACAAACAAAAACTTTCCTTTTTCCTTGCATTCGATAAAGAATAGAAAAGAAAGACCATATATTCATCTTTAATGTCTTCAATTCAAAGTGGTAACACGGTATCTGAGAGTCTTATAATCAAGTTTGCTCTGTGCGGAAAACGCTCGTTCTCACTAGTTGTTTTCTTAGTTTCTTACATGTCTTAATAATCAAGAAATGAGGGTGTTCATGAAACTTGTTTTCTCTAATAATCTGTATGGCATTTCATTTTGTACTCTTGTAGTTCTTTCCCGGATCTGCTTTGTAGCTTGCTACTATATTCTTGCATGTCTGTGTATTACTATCGCTTATTGTCCATGTGTGGTGTGTTAGTTCGGACATGTTACATGTACACCTTTTTCTTGTCGAGTTAAGTTTTTGTTTGTACACCTTGAAATTGGTATTGACATCATGTCCTTCAAAGATCTCATCTCCAACGAGGAAGGCATCGACGCAAGTTGGGAAGGCGGAGGTTGCACATCACCGATACTCGTGGAAGAAGATGCATTTATGTCAGCCCCGAACTCCATCTGCGAGTTAATCTCGTTCCGATCGTGCCATCTGCAATAAGCAAGTGACCGGTAATCACAACCGGGTTAATTCAATGCCTAAGGTTAATGACTGTCTAATGTAAATCTAGATTCATTAATAGAACAATTCCAGACGTTACGATAAGAAACTTCAATAATATAGCTCCAACAATGGTCACGGGTTTAAGAACTTACCTAAGTAAATCGGATGTGCGAACAATCAAGCGACAACAAATCGGGATCGCCCCGATGCTCAACTTCGGAATGAGGATAGTGAAGCGCTTGAGAATTTAAAATGTTCCATTTAAGCTACCCATGTCTCTCGGCTCACATTTGGCAATAGTACATCAACACGATGAATCATGTGATCAATAGCAATTCAAGTGAAGCGATTGCTAAAAACATGTAAGACTTACCAGGCCAACTTGTTCCACCAATGTGACGCACTACTCTTTGACTCTAGCGATTCCATCCACATACGAAATGAACTCGTCATGTGCCAACGTTACTAACTTGGGTGGGGGTGCATGTCTTTGCAAGCGTTTTTCGCCTCCGATTATGCCAAACTCAATGCTTTTACCAAAAAAATGACCTCGAACCCTTGCAAGTTTATAGCATGAAAAGGTTTAAAACTCGGAAATAGCACAAGGCGGACAACTAGGTGCATTCATAAAATAATCTCATCCAACGGAAGAAATTTATACAATGTGAAAGTAGAAGCCTGCACAGCATAGTAAATGTGAAACAGCACAAGCTGGTTTCTGTAATCCATAATTATCAAAACTACAGATCCATACATGCAAAAGCACACCAAAATATAGAGCTAACTGAAGCATAATAAGCTTAAAAGTCAGAAATTTCAAAAAAAGACAATTACAAGAAAGAACAGAGAGAGAAAGTGCAATAGAAGTGTTATTTAGAGTTGGTAAGGCCATAGAAGAATTGGAGTCCTCCAAACATTGATAAGGTCATAATCCTTGGAAATTACCTTTTGCACACCATTTTAGATTATGAAATCTATGGAGGACTCCGGCCTCTCCATTCCCAAGCACCATGAATTTGATGAACTTGACTTTAGACATCATACATCTAGCAAGATCACTAAGGAGTAAGGAAAATGGAATGAGACTTTCTGATTTTAAATGTAAATCAAAATGCTAAAACCATCAAAACAAATGGCAATGAAAAATAATCATCCAATGAAAATCCCGTCATCAATGAGGAAAAAAAGATAGATATATGGACCGACATGTGTGTGTGTGTGTTTAAAAATTTGAATCCCAAATGTAGAATTTGATTAATGATGCAATGTACATCGATTTTTGTATCCTAGACCCGTCTGATCTTGGAATGAAAGAATCAATCATGAGAAATGATAAACTTTGCATATGCTAAAATGCTAATGATACAGTATGATGTATACATTATGCATAGTCAATGGAATTGCATATGTCTAACCAATTTGTCTTATGGTGCTAAGCTGCGGATATTGCATGAGAAAAGTTTATGAATAGTACCATGAAATATTAAGTGCATAAAAGTGAATTTCATGAACTAAATGCGAGAATGCTATATGCATGCTTTATGAAATGCAATATGCTATGTTTGGCTCGATTAGTAAGAACGCGTCACTTTTTCTCAATAAAATCGTGAGTTAAATTCTTACTACCAATTTTGTAGGACCGATGCACTACAACAATTAACATTAGATGCACAAAGGCATAGGCACACTATACATCCTTTAAGAAATATAATGAGAAACATTTTTTAGTGTCATTCGGTGTTCCATTGCCCATACATACATCTTTGGTTTAGTAAAGAGAACTGGAAAAAAGAAAACCGACTTACAAGAGGAGAATAGCAAGAGGGAGCGTGTCAATCGATGATCGGTTTATCTTGCTAATTATTCTGCCATGTCACTAAACACAAAGTAAAGCAAAAATCGATCGAGCAGCGTAAGAGCAACATCATGAGCTATTTTCTTTTGAAAAAGTTTTTCCTTTCGAAAAAGCATTATTTTACGATAACATTTGTCGAGCTTATGCATATATCCGCGGTGGTATAGAAAGCGGCAATCACGAGTTTAGATGGACAAAGAGACCCAAGAGGTAAATATAGTGTTTCTTGAGTTCACGACCTGGAGGACACGCCAACATTTACCCGAATTCTTGTGACACAATCTGGAGACATGTAAAATATGAGTCCTTGAGATGCACACAAATAGATGCATGATCAAGACTCGAACAGAGATGTATACAAGCTGATATACAAACTGAGACTTATTTCATGGAACATGTTGGACATAGAAAGCTGAAACGATTTTCCAAGCATCTTTGGTGGGTTTTTAAATCATATATACAATCTTGGATACACTTTGCCAAAACTCACAAATATAAAGAGCGTGGATGAACTCGACATCTACTAAAGCATGCAACTACAAAGTATAGATACACTAATCCTAAGTTGCATTTATTTCCTTCTCAACTACAATGTTATCAAGAATGAGATGCTCTCGGGGTTGAGGAAACGACACAGAGAATCCTACTCTCTGTTCATAGCTGAGTGAATTGAACGAAACATCTTACAATGTCAATCACAGCAATAAATTCCACTTTAGAAGCTGAATATGATGAGATTAGAAACTTAGACAACCATGATACACTAAATTAGAGAACCTAAAGTTTAAAAATTTGGAAAAGGAAAAACTTAAGCATCTTTGTCTGACTTTCAAGCAAGATCAAGGAGCGGAGTGGAAGTAAACAAATGGAGAACCTTAAGAATTCTTGAAGTGTCATTACGAGCACGTCAACACATTACGTGAGATAAATCAATAACCATTGAGTTAGGCTCATTCAGCCTCATTGCTTCAATCTCCGCCTCATAATACGGCTCACAGGCATTTCCGTCCACACTAAAGCTGGAAAAATAAAATCCATATTACAAATGATAAAAGAAATCATTAGAATATAATTTTATACTATATTCATATATTTCATAATACTTTACAAGGAAATTTCAACTTTCAACTACATCTGATTAGAAGGGTGAGAAATTGACTTATATGAATAATAAACAACGTGAATAACAAATGACAAATGTGAATCATAAAACAACGTAAAATTTGAGCAAAATTATATAGTTGTAGGTGCTTTTAGCTTATTATCATATTAAAACCTCCAAAGTTAAGATCTAAGATCAATTCGACGACAAACTCTTCTATACTTTTTCTTTCTTTATTTTCCTACTCCTTAGAACCGAAACCTGTAAATTATTAAACACACATCACATCACCGCACTTTAAACAACATATGTATTTCTGAAATATGATATATGTTGTAATCTTAATTCGAGTTTCAATGTAGAGAATAGAAACGAGAGATAAAGGAACCTTTTGAGGAACTCTAAGAAGATGTTTAAATTGAATGATAATGGATGGACATTCAAGCATAATTTCTCATACCTAAAGCACAAGCGACGATTTGCCAGGTTATATCTGTTTCACAATAGTCTCCAGCGTAGGATTGGGGCATAATTTCTCATAAATTTAATCCAAACCAACATTGAGCGAGCATAATTTCTCATAATCAACATCACTTTGAACGACCTTAATTTCTCATACCTAATCCAAGAACTTAACCGTTTTCTTAAATTTGTTGAAGAGGAAGAATATATCTACCTTGCCGTTGCTTACAGTTCAGTGATAAGAGTTGGCAATTGAGGCTTGGTGTAAACTTCTTCTTCTCCCGATCGGCTAAATTTGAGAGAAGTCGGAATTTGAGAAGTCGAAATTCGAGAGATAGTGAAGTAGAATTTGATTGTGGAGCATTCAACTATGGTGAGTTGAGCATTGAATCCGGTGAAGATCCGCCATTACCATTTCCATCTCTTAGGAGAAATTTGAGACTTCCGACTCATACGGGAACTACCTCGACGAGATGCATTCGATTTGGATGGAAGTGAAATTGGGAAGTGGCATGGTCCACGGGCGTGTGATAGTGTTATCACGAATACACGGTTGTCACCAAAACTCATCAAAATATAAAATAAATTAAATGAAAATAAAAACCCATCATTTAACAATAGACTTGACTTTTCGAAAAAATAAATAAAAATAGACTTGTCACCAAAGGCTCATGACAAGACAAGTTATCATGTACCGGTAGCTAGGTCGGCATATCCGTGACAAACTCGAAAATATTTTGTGACAAATGGTCATGTTGTCACTAACAAATACACCTACATCGACAAAATGACTTTGTTGTCACAAGAAGGTATCATTTTGTGATAAATTTAGTGTTTGTCACTAAAATTTGTCACAAAAGAAACTTTTTTTGTAGTGTGGGTCATATTTAACCAACTCATCTTTCTAATTCTTAAGGTTTTAAGTGTACTTAGTTGAATAGTTGAGTAGATAGTTACATAAGGCTTATAATCATGTTTATCATTGTAGGATTTGAAGGATAGAGCTTAGAGTTGTGAAATCTTCAAAGCTTGGAGCTTGCACTCAAGATTGCTTGAAGAATTTGAGGTAGGAGGTGTTTTATTGAATCTATCTTGTGTTATAAGCATGTTTTAGACTTTATATCATGTTAGAACTCGTATGGCTTTGTGTAGAAGTATTTTTAGCACGTTTTGGTGTATATTGAGGTTGCATGATTTTTCCTTGGAATCAAGCTAGGAAGTTTGCATATTTTCTAGGTGCAGAGCAGTTAGGCGCATGCCTAACACTTTGTAAGGAGGGCCTAACAAAGCAGAGAGTGCATCAGGTTACAACATTGTTAGGTGCATGCCTAAGGCCTTGTGTGTGCATAATTGTGTTTCGCTCCTATAACGATCATGTCTTAGTATGAAAGCCTTTGTGGTGTGATATAAAGTAAGATGCTTATGTTCTAGTGGCTTTGGCACCGTATAGTGACTCATAAGAGCATTGGAACACATCTCATTTTTCCTTACGTGATGTTGATTTTGATAGTCAATGCCTTCTTAGTTATACGGCAAAGTTAGGCCTTCTTCCATATGTAAAGATATATATAGTGGCTTGAATTGGATTGCCACCAATTTTGGAATTGCAAGATATGTAGTTTTTAGTTTTATTTTTCCTTTAATCAACAATAAATAATGAGATTTAATTTCCTCTAGAAAGCGAGAAGGTAGGCCATGGTGTTAGGAATGGATAGCATTCTACCCACGAAACCATGTAAGAAACTTGACTCAATCCCACTAGGCAAGCCTCATAAGCGTAAGAAACACGACTCAATCCCACTTGCACATTCAAAAAACATGCGACAATATCGTCAATGCCTAAGAATTAAAAAAGATCACAACAGTAAGTATCACTTCTCATTTTTCATCAAATATGAGAATTAGAACAACGAAGTGATCAACCATCAACGCTCACTTAAAACAATAAATATGAACTGATGAATAAATGTATCAACATTGAATAATCAACCTTCAACATAAGACAATATTATGCCACCCCATACAAAATGAAAACATGGGAATTATACGGAGAAATCATCATTGATGATAAGGAACTTGGTGGATGGATTTAATTTTAAAACCTCGATGATTTAAAGTTGTCCTTCATAAAAACCCGATTGAGATATTTTGCTTTTTGCTTTTGAAACTTGTGGAAACACCAAGAGCATGAAATACAAGAACAAAAAGGAATGCGTAAATTGCAGAGATCGTTGAGAAAAACCTACTTTCTCTCGTTCCAATTATTGGGGTTTATAAAGATCCAAACAGGTGGCTATGGTTTTAGAAGGCAAAGCAGGACTAGAATGGCTAGAACAAGTCACGCCACGATATATGAAGTCAAGAAAAAAACAAAAAGCAGATCTGCTTTTGTCCAAACTTGTGAAGAAAACCAGAATAGTAATGCTTTGAAAAAGCGACGCGAGACAGAAGAAAAAACTCTTGTGTTTTATTGAATTGATGAAATTGATTACAATGTTCTCTCTATATATAGGAGAGAATTGAGAAAATTTAGATCAAAAAACAAATACTCTAAAGATAAACAAATGTTCAAATCATAGATAAATCTAAAATTAATCTATCATTTATTTAAAAATAGATTCATGTAAATATAACAACTATCATTTTGTTGACATTCATATTTATCTCTTGACTTTATCTTCTAATACCCTCCCCCCCCCCTCCCCCCTCAAACGTTGCTAGGGTTGGATGCAACGTTTGCCTGTCAACGAAGAAGATGATACAACTTCTTGACACCCACAACTTTTAGCTCCTGGCTCTTTCTTTTTATTGACGAAAAATCTTTCAATTTTCTCTTATGACCGTAACGTTGATTTATCATTTACAACGTCCGATGAAGGGATCTGTCTTCATTTATGAATCTACTGTCTTCATTTTTTAATCCTATTAACCCGATAAAAATGGATGCCAAACAAAAAAGGATCGTTGCTATATGTAAAAAAAAAAAAATATTTATAGGTAACACCTGGAAATCTGGAACAAAAAATGGCATAGATGCAGCTCGACCTTTTTTTTTCTTTTTTTTTTTTGGGACACAAAATGAAAATAATAGATGCTATATGCAAGAGTGTTTATTTATTATTGATAGCAAAAAAGAGAAGAAACCTAGAATCTAAACAAAAGTTAAAAAAAAAAAGGAAAAATTAGTTTATAGTCCACTTTTTCTTCCTTAATTGAGTGCTAATCCAGACTTCAATTTTTAGTTACATTAAGGACAAATAAATTCCACAGCGAATATACCCTATTTGATACAAGCATCAAGCGCACACCTAAAACTCTTACCTTTCCTTTTTCTTACCTCGATCTAGTCGGGAAGTTTGAAGAAGAAGAAGCAATAAACATGGTGGGATCATCATCATCATCATCATTGATGATTCGAGGAGCTTTCTATGGTCGCTTACCTCATTTCCATCAATCGCAGGTCTTGATTTCTCCTCTTTTTGCTTGCTTGAGTAATACATACGATTTTTAAGCTGTCCGATTATGAAATTGACACCTTCTTTATTTTCGATTTGCCATTTGCTTGGCCTTCCGGTTTATCATCGATGAGAAAGGTTCAATTTAGTCTAAAAGATTTGTTGTTTTGCTAGTTACTCTCATAGCCAAGATATCTTCACCTCTCATTTTCAAGGTTCTTTCTATCTTTGTTTACTTCTTCTTCTTCTTTCAACTATTTACCACTCAAATGCAAGACTCTATTAGCATTTCATGTCCTCCTCCTCTCTGCCCCCTTAATGGTAATTGCTTCATTCGCTTTTATTGTATGACAATGTGATTGTGTCTTGATACTAAGTGAAAATGTCATCCTGTAATTGATTCAAAAGGGTTTCAAATGAGCAATTGATTTTGAGTGAATGTGGAGTAGAAATAATGATCGCCGTTTCCATCAAATGAGGCTGGAATGGAAATTGATTAGATTGTTTTGATTGGTTAGTCACATATGTCTACAACAAGGCTGGTGGCGACTGATTTATATCTCTGTTTTCCTTCTTTTTCAAATATGTATTATTTCTTAAAGTAATTTTTGGACATATTTATTCAGAGGATTGAAATCCCAGATTCTTTTGTTTGATGCAAGTTAACATTTTGTGACCATTTTAATTCATCTAATTGAATGGTTACTTTGAAGATGTTCTTTTTCTTATGCTGACATGCATGTTTTTGTATACCATGTTTTCGTGAGCATTTGAATTCAGTATTGAGCTAGAAAAATGTTAGGAAATGATATACACACAGCACGTTTCTACCTCACAGTGAGACTCACACATGCCATTTTAGGCATGTCGGGAATTGTAGATAATAGTTTTATGCTCTGAATTGGTTGATAACCTATCTCTCAGTAATTGAATAAGGCCGAGGCGAGTGTTTGCTACTAAGTTAATCGACTTGTTTGGATAATGGTGTGTTTTGGTTTGCTTGGAAGGGTGTTCTATAGCATTGTTGGGCATGCCACTTGAACTATTTCCTATTGTGCGGTCCTAATAGATTATAGATGTGTACATCCTATGTTCTCTTGCCTTTCATTTTACTCGCTTCATTTAAATCTTGGAACCATTGAATTAAGCCTTAAATGAGCATGATACTGTTTACTGATACTTTATACTAATATTGTGTGCCTTATATGATACTATTAGTGATATTGTATGCCTTATATGAGACTTATATGAGCAAGATATGATATTGTGTCCCTTGAATTAAGCCTTAAATGAGCCGGATATGTGTGGCTTGAAGTAGTCACTTGAATTAAGCCTTAAATGATCTGATTACCTCGTATCTGCATTTGTTTCCTAATCTCGACGATATCATTCATATCATCGATCGATCACGTCATCGATCACGATCATCGATATCATGTTTAGTGTAAATCTTTGCGATTAAATCTTTGCGAATAAATAAGAAGAAAGCCTCTGCTTTAGCCGCCGGAGATTTGTTCGCCTACGATGGACGGGGTTTTCATCAATGCGACACTGCGTGTAAGATTATTGATAGTTTTTTGAATAATTTATGTTTCTTTTTACAAGGTGAGCTCTGCAGTGCGAGATTTTATGATTAATTTATTTATTTAATTTAGTTTTAAATGACTTGTGAATTTGGTTCTATGTCATATTCTCTAAAAAAAGATGTATTTTTGATCATGTCTATCTGTTTGAATCAAAAAGTCTGAATTTTGTGCGAGTGTGTCTCAGATTTTGCTTTCGAGTTCTTTGGAAATATGGCATGATGTTATCTCGCCATTGGTGGTGCCAACTGAATTTGTCTTAGTTACGTTTGCTTGTTGTATGTTGAGTCCACTTGGCTTTTACTGACATGGCTGTAATGGATATGATGTTAACTTTCATATATGGATCTTAGTATCCATTCCGCCATTGCAATATTATGTGTAATTACCTTTATGAAATGAGCTGGTTGAATGAGCCACTTGCTTAGATTCTGAATGATTGAGCTACTTTTAATGTTTAGGTACTTAGTACTTGGTCAAGCTTGCTGCCATTTGGGATTAATGGAGGATGCTATGGTTCTTCTTGATCCGATGGCAGCGGCTAGCCAAGACGGGCTTTCCGCCGTGAGAGCATTTGTTGGTCTGAAGACAGTTTCTCATTCAAGAGGCCTAAAAGAAATGATCCTAAAGAAAAAGTAGTATCGAAACATGCTCCGAAAAGAAGTAAATATGAGTGCTTGAACTGTAAGAAGACATTCAGTTCATATCAAGGACTTGGGGGACATAGACCTTGGAACAAAAAATCGAAATGAGAGTCATTTTGAGCACGATCATCGATACTACGATCACGTCACTCGCGTCATCGATCGTGTTAGTGTAAATGCAGCGATTAAATTCGGCTTTCAAATACTACGCTGAAAAAGTATCAAACGCGGTCTCAAAATGAAGATAAAAAAAATATGAACTTTGGTGAAATAATTTTGATGATCGGTGTTCTAAATCAAAAGTTACGGTCGTTTATAAAAAAAGCGCTCTGGTTAATACAAATATTTTTTTCGTCTTTCAAAATATACGTCGGAAGGGTATCGTATTTGGGCTCAAATTGAAGAGCAAAAGAACATGAATTTTGGTGAAAAATTTCGATGATCGGAGTTGTAAATCAAAAGTTACGGTTGTTTGAAAAAAAAAAACAAACAAACAAACAAACTCAAGCAATGGAAGATTTAATACATATGCGCGCGTCCCTCTTTAATAAAAGGGTAATTTTGTCCGTCTGAAATTGTTTGTCCTTTTAGCAACTAAAAAAATGAGTATGTCCTATTTATTTATTTTGAACAAAAATTGACGAGATGCCATAATTCTAGTCAAAATGACTGAAGCAAGTTACAATCATCACACCAAGTTACAATGATCCCATGGAATAAAACAAAAAGAAAAAAAAGTGTAGATGATGGGTTTAATTGACGAATGTTTGATGGAAATACGGAAGAGAGGAACGGGCGAGGGTTCACTAATATTAAGGTTAACGAACCTCCGCCCCCGTCTTTGATACCATGAAGAAAACCAGAATACGCAGACAGAAGAAAAGACACTTGTGTTTTATTGAATTGATGAAATTGATTACAATACTTCTCTCTATATATAGGAGAGAATTGAGAAAATTTAGATCAAAAAACAAATACTCTAAAGATAAACAAATGTTCAAATCATAGATAAATCTAAAATTAATCTATCATTTATTTAAAAATAGATTCCTGTAAATATAACAACTATCATTTTGTTGACATTCATATTTATCTCTTGACTTTATCTTCGAATAAGTTGTTTACAGCAAAAAATGGACCCCTAACGGGAACTTATTTTGGTTGTTCTTGGTGGATTAGACAGAGAATATGAATCTGCCATTGTTAACATTACTGCTAGGGTTGGATCCATGAGCTGGCAAGAAGTGCAGTCTCAACTTCTCACTCATGAGAGGCTTGTTGCTAGGTTTAATCCCTCTTCTGGAGGGTCAAATCCTTCTATAAACTTGGCACAGATGTACCCTAGGGGTTCAAGTCCATCTGATACTAGGGCGCAAATTCAAAACTCACACAGAGGAAGAGGTGGAAATAGATGTGGTAGATCAAGAGGTGGTAGAGGTGGCAGGTCAAATCCCAATAATAGAAGTGTTTGTCAATTATGTGGGAAAAATGGACATACTGTCCTCGAATGTTGGCATAGGTTTGATGTTAGTTTCACAGGACCTGCTCAAAACAGTAACAATACTAGGCCTTCTGGAAGTCAAAACAGTCCTAGACTTGCTGCTTACATGGCCTCTCTCAATCTGTGGCTAACTCCTCTTGGTACATGGACAGTAGAGCTACAAATCACATTACAGAGGATCTAAATAACCTCCATCTAAGCTTTGGATTCACTGGTTCTGACACTCTTGGAGTAGGTAATGGTGAGCAACTTCATATCCAGCATATAGGTCAATCTAAAATCTTAACCACACACACATCATAACCTTTAAAACTTAATTCTATGCTTCATGTTCCTGCTATCACTAAAAATTTACTTAGTGTTTTTAGACTTACCTATGATAATGATGTTATCATTGAATTTACTGATTGTTCTTGTGTGGTGAAGGCCAAGACAACAGGATTCCACGCTTATAGGAACATTGGAGGTGGTCTATACAAGATGGGCAATCGACTTAAAAGTGTTATGAGCTCCCTCAATCCAATCGATCCTTCAAGGACAAGTCTGCTTCAGCTTTTCTAGTTGAGTCTAATAGAGTTCAGTCTCTTAATTTCAATAAAGATCCTAATGTATGGCATAACAGGTTAGGTCATCATTCTCCAAGGATTTTGAGTCAGATTTTACAAGGGTGTACTGTGTCTTTGAATGGAAAACTTATGTTTTGTGAATCTTGCCAGTTTGGAAAATCTCATGCCCTACCTTATGCTTTTTCTGAATCTCAAGCTAGTCATATTTTTTTCTTGTTCACACCGATGTTTGGGGACCCTCACCTATTAGGTCCACTGGTGGCTATACTAATAATGTGCACTTTGTTGATGACCACACTAGATATACTTGGCTTTATCCTTTAAAACAGAAATCTGAAGTGTATGATATGATCAAACAGTTCCAAAAAATGGTTGAAAACTAGTTTTCTACTACCATTAAATGAGTATAGCTACAAAGTGACTAGGGGGGATATAGAAGTATTGAATCACACTTCAAGGGTCAAGGTATCATGTTTAGACACCCTTGTCCACATACCCACGGACAACATGGTAGGGCTGAAGGAAAGCATAGACATGTTGTAGAACTTGGCCTTACTCTTCTTGCCCAAGCCTCCATGCCATTGAGTTTCTGTTGGCATAGCTTTCAGCAGGCAACTATGATCATAAATAACCTCCATACTCCTGTTTTAAACAACTTGTCCCCTTATGAATGCCTTTTTAAAACCAAACCAAATTATAAACAGTTCAAGGTGTTTGGATGTGCTTGCTATCCACATCTCAGACCTTTTCAAACTACCAAATTTCAATTTCACTCCAGTAAATGTGTTAATTTAGGGATTAGTCAAGTGCACAAGGGATATCAGTGTCTAGACATGAGTGGTAGGATCTATGTCACTAGGGATGTTATATTTGATGAAGGTACTTTACTTTTTGCTAATGGCTTCTCATAAGGTCCAAATAGGACTGTTCATACCCTTGATGGATCAGATAGTTCCTTGTTCTTGCCTTCTCATTCCAAGGAATTTCATAACACTCCTCATGCTACAACTGGGAATACAGACACTCCAACTGGGAATACAGACACTCTTGCCTGATTCTCATATTGAAACTCATTTTCATTCTCTCTATTATGCAACTCTTGTTCCCACAACACTTACACCCACATCACTTACACCTTCTGGTACTGTTACCTCTCCTATATCACATCAGTCTTTGTCTGATCCTAGTCCATCTTTAGCTGCACCCACTTCCACACCACAGTCCTCTCCACAATCAACTTCTACACCTATACCATCACCTATATCTACACCTTCTCCTCAAAACCCTAAACTTATTAATACACACCGTATGCTTACTAAAGCCAAAAGAGGTATTTTAAACCAAAAGCCCTTTCAGAAGTTGCCTCCAATACTGTGCCTACAAGTGTGTCAGAAGCTTTATCCAGTACTGAGTGGAGATGTGCTATGGAAGAGGAATATAAGGCCTTTATGAAAAATGAAACATGGGTTCTGGTTCCTCCCTCATTCAACTATACAGTGGTCGGAAGTAGATGTGTGTACAAACTCAAGCTTAAAGCCGATGGTTCCATACTTAAACACAAGGCAAGACTAGTAGCTAAAGGTTTTAGTCAAACCTATGGAGTGGATTTTACAGGCTTTTAGTCCTGTGGCCAAGGCCCCTACAATTAGAGTGGTTCTTTCCTTGGCTGTTACCTTTAACTGGCCTATAAACCAGGTGGATATCAATAATGCATTTCTTAATGTCCTCTTAAGGAACCTGTCCATATGACACAACTTTGAAGGGTATGTTGACCTACCATGCCTCATTATATCTGCAAGATACATAAAAGCATTATATTGGTTAAAGCGAGCACCAAGAGCCTGATTTGAGGCTCTTAGGACTCAACTCCTGTGTTGGAATTTTTAAACAGTCTGTTTGTGACAACTCTCTGTTTACTCTCAAAACTGCAGGTCATACTCTGATTGTTTTAGTATATGTTGATGATATTTTGGTTACAAGCAGCTCCCCTAATCTAATCAACAAGTTAATTCAAATGCTGGACTCCAAGTTTTCTCTAAAAAATCTAGACCCTGTGTCTCACTTTCTCGAATGCAGTATCTAGAGACTCTTCCATTTTTGTACTTAAATCGAGTTAGCGTGCATCGAGCTTATTACAAGGTTGGGATGTGATTCCCTCAAACCTTGTGTAATACCTACTCCCGACCCTAGGTCCACCTGGGTCATTCTAGGAGGGGGTTCTTGAAAGCTCTCGCCGTGACTTCAATACTAAGACTAGAAATCCCAAGATAATCATCTAAAACCACAATTTAACATAATAAATCCACTAGTCAATTTAACATCAATTCAATAATTATTTCCATTACAAAATATTAAAAACCATAAAATTACAAAAGCTCTTTAAAAAAAAAAAAGAGATACCATCCAAAAACATTAATTTCCTTTATCTTGAATCTCGATCAATCATCGTCTACAATTTCTCATTTTCCTTGGTCAAAACATGTACCTATAATTGTAAAAGAAAAAGAAAAAAACAAAAGAGACAAAGAAACAAAGAAAATGAGGCGTCGTGAAAAGAAATTTGTATATGAACGTGTGCAAAGTGTTATACTATATTTATATAATAATATATAAAAAATAAAATATCTTGATCAACTATTAGAAATAACAGCGGAAGTCTTTTATTAGTTGATAGAACAAATGAAAAGTACTAATTTTAATAGTGAAGTGCACGAGCATTAAAAAAAATCATGTTAAGTTTTATTTACAAGCACCAGCTTTGGCCGAGCTGATGAGTCAAGTACCGCCCTAACACCGTTTTACCATATGGATTTCAACCGCACTCCACGAGAACTAGCCATGCCTGACAACTCCGGCCGATTGCCGTGGAAAGAATCAACCTTCACCGTGAAAACCTCCTACACGGCTCCAGTAACCCTATCCATGCCCTAGGACCCACGCACCAACCGTCGTCACCGCTTGCTTTCCGGGGCCGTGTGCATGAATCTTCGGGGAAAAGGTACCGTCCCCACTTACGAGTGAGCACTCTAGCTCTTGTCGGAAAGACTTGAGTCAAGAGGCCCCGAGACCGGTGACTAGGCGTTCTCCAAGAGCGATAACTCTAATCTCCCTAGCCACTGTGAGCCTTGACACTTTCGTGTCACGCGCAGCAAAGTATTATCCGTCAATTCCAGTATCGGTTTCATTTATTTATAAAAATGTGTTCAACTCAAATCAAGTCATTTAATTTTAAAGAAATCACTTAAAAATGACTTCCGAGTTTAAAAGTTCTTTTTATATTCACTATACATAAAATACTTGAAAATTATAATAAAAGACACCAACTGATATGGATTATATATTTCCGGTTTTAGTGAATAATGAACCAAAAATAAATCAAACAATTAATATCTTTATTTTTGTATTGTAACGGATAATAAAAGCTATAAATTCAGAAGTAAAGTCAACATACGTAACTGAAAACTATTCGACAGTTCTGAAAATAACAAGTTCATCCTTATTTATGGCTCATAAAGAGTTTAATATTTATCTTAAAAGATGTTGATACTATAAGTTTAAAATCAAGTATATAATTTTAATTAAGTATCAGTTAAACGTATGGCATAAAAATTATTGTAAAAGCACGCTGATCAGAAAAATATTTATGTAAAATAATAATATTAATAACAATAATAATAATAATAATAGTAGTAGTAATTATTATCTTTGACAACTTTACCCTTCTCCTTTTATTCCATAAAATTTGGGGCGTTACACCTTGTCCTACTCCTACTGTACCTGGTAAGAAGCTTGGAGAAGATCCAGGGGAACCATTTCAAAATGTCACTCTATATTGAAGTGCAACTGTGGGGTTGCAATATTTGACTTGCACCAAACCAGATATTACATTTGCTGTGAACTATCTTAGTCAATTCATGCAAAGTCCTCATCTAGAATATTGGAGAGCTGTTAAAAGATTGTTGAGATATGTCATTGACACTCTCAAACATGGCCTGTGTTGGTACCAGAGAAGGGTAAAGCTAATGTCAGGGGGGGTTAATGACTATAGTGGAGTTTCAAAAACTTTTCTTACATTTAAAATTTTTTGGGCAGTGGATAAGTCCCTTCTTAAAATGTTGTTTCAAAGTAGATTATGCAACCACAGATATATATTATCCAGTTAAGTAAAGTATTGAAAAGTAAATTGCTGAAAGTAAATAGACACAAAGGTTTATAGTGGTTCAGGGTGGTGTAATCCCTTAATCCACTATTCTCCTGTGGTGATTGAAGGAATTCACTATTGTTTTCACAGATACAATAGTACGATTGTCCTTGACTACACAAGCTTCACAATCTTCAAGACTATCACTCCCTGGCTTCAAAAGCTTCTGTGACCCAGTCTCTATCACTGCTCCTTGAGAACAAATCTTTCAGCAGCTATCACAAGGGTTGCAACTCCTTCTCAGATTCCTCTGATTCAATTGCCTCAGTTGATGTGAATTAAATCCAAAGACTTGTAGATCAATCTCAGAGCTTGATTTGTAAATGAAGTTCTGATTCCTGAGTTGATCTCTAGATATTTCCTTTTAGCACAGATGAAGGCTTTTCACTTTGACAGAGTTTCTGCTTGTAAATTATCAAACTTAATCGTTCTCTTATATATGTTTCTTGTGTGTCAATGCCTTCTATTCATAGCCTTGATAATCCTTGATTTGAATTTCCGTCAGTTGGCTATTTTAATGAGGGGAATAATCCTTGATTTTATTCTTGATTCCTCCTTAATTATATTCTTCTTGATTTCAGTGATCAGATTTTTCTTCAAACGTTTATCAGAAAATCCGTCCTTGATTGATCCTCAATTGATTGTGCATTTAATGCTTGATCCTCTGTATCTTCTTCATATTTCAAAATCTGATCAAGTAAGGTTTACTTGGCCGTTCTCTGAACAGTTAAGTGACTGTCTGACTTTGCCATTTAGATCTTCCTTCACTTCTTTGTCTTCACTCAGCCGATAGTCAGTTCACTTTGCCGATTCACTGTTTCCTTCATTCTTTTAGGTTCAGGAGAATCTTTGTACTTCACTGATCCTTGATTTGTGTGAGATCAATGTACACCATATTTAAACATTGAGTTTCACCACTTGGAATGTAACTTAGACTTATCCAAGGTCATCACAGACTTCCTTGGTTATAAGTCAGACCATAATGTCTTCATTGCTTCTCTGCTGGTACTTGACTGGCTTCACTCTGCCGAATATTTGTTCTTACTTAGCCGTCCTACCAACTAGTACAATGCTTGTCTGACTCAACTTATACAATATGCCAGACTCTAAGTAAAGACTTATACAGAGAATTCTAACTTATTTCAGGCTTGCTATAACAGCTAGTATGACCATCATCAAAACATAATAAAATGTTCATAACAATTTCCCCCTTTTTGATGATTCCAAAACCCTCATAAGCCTGAACATAAGAATACCAAATTTTTCATAATAAACAATGGAATAAATCTCAACAATTTTATTCATCCATTTAAGGGCAATAAG
This sequence comes from Gentiana macrophylla, assembly GCA_026214975.1. Taxonomy (NCBI): domain Eukaryota; kingdom Viridiplantae; phylum Streptophyta; class Magnoliopsida; order Gentianales; family Gentianaceae; genus Gentiana; species Gentiana macrophylla. The sequence goes on from CM047809.1 coordinate 100,104,502, forward strand.
ATATTGCATCACAATTATTCAAAGGCATTTAAGTATAGTAAGGGCTACTGCTTCTTTTTTTCAAACATGATGCCCTTGCCTTTGATGCCCTTGCCCTTGTCAGTTAGGTTTGCCTTCTTTCCACTGGAGCTTTCAGGCTTTGAGCTTTATTCCTCCTTTTTGGAAGCACCAAACTGTGCTTCAAGAATTTGGTTGGCGTCTTCAGATTCAGGGAGAGGACCATACATTTTCTTCAGTATTTTGTTGTTGGCCTCAGTGACATTTATCAGGGTTTCGAGTTGCTGGCCAGAATTCCATAACCTTATCCAGATGGTGAAGTTGATGAGTGTGAGCATTTAAAGTATCCACCAATGGTGAAATGAAAGAGCTTTCTTTATCTTCATCAATATTTTAACTAAAACCATGTCTGCTGCATATATAACAAGCAGGTGACGGAACGTTCTGAAGTTGATTCCATATAAGCATTTATCTGAGTTAAACATACAAGAAGTTTGCCCGAATACCAGTTTTAAGAAAAGTAAAAACTTATTTTTTTGTAATCTGAAGGCAAGGTCGGCCCTGTCTGCTATAATCAACGCGAGCTTACATGTTTGGCCTTACAGTACAAGTCCTCAACTGGTGGGCTTCAAAGCAAACTCTAGTATAAATCTTCACATCAAAACCTATTCAACAATGACCACTTAACAAAAAAGAAAAACAGAGATAAGGAAAGCATTAAGACTCAATATACAGCCTTTTATCAAAATAAGCATATAATACAAACTAGCCAGCTAGATTTCAATATATAGATTTGCATATTGCTAGGCAAAGGTATACTTTGAAAAAGAAGAAGGTACAATTGGCATTGTTGAATAAGTTCTCCATCTTAACTTTGTGTTTAAATTTTAAAGAACGTAGGTCAGTTGCCACGGTAGTTTTAAGCCGGAAGTGAGCTACTCGATCACACGCTTTTGACACTTATATCCCTACATTCAAAAATTCTTAGCACAATAATCCTTTCAACTGAAAACAGCCTTAATGCCTTGTGTAAAACGCATTCCAGCCTGTAATCTGCACAAAATCATATCCTTCACGCACAAGCCATGCGGCTCAGTTCGTGAACATTACTCCCCTTCTTTTACTAGTTCATTGATCTACCTCCAGTTGCCTTGTGAACAGAAGAACAGACGGTTTATTCAAGAACAAAAAAATTACTACAAGGTGGTTAAGAAAAACTTCTCTGAGGTTATTTTTCTGTTTACATCGGAATTATCACAAACGAGATTAGGCGGTGGATATATGGGGATTATGGTTGAGCCAAGGTGGCTGCCTACGTACCCTCAAGTGCCAGGATCAAGGCCAAATGACGTAGTTCTTGTGTGTAAGGGGTGTTAAATCCACATAATGACATGTGACAAGTGTCCGTATTCTATGGTGTCAAGTGTCAGTCCTATCCCATTTTAAATTATCTCCTAGACTTAATAGTACATTTCGGTTAGTTCCCCTTTGTCTTTAATGATACTATGATTGTATAAACCTATCATCTCTCAGCTGATAATGAATCATTGAATGGATTCTCATTTTATCTGAATGTTAAACTTCTAACTTGGCATTGGAGCCTATAATGAACGGAACCACCGCTTCTGGATCAACTCCGGTAACCGGAGCTTCAATAATAGCTGGGGCTTCTACACCCAGCTTCTCCCTTGGAAGTTTTTCCTCTCTTTCTGCACCTCATTATACAACCACCACAAGTTTTGTTCCAATCACCACTCATACAAGTTCCAGTTAACCACCGGTTCCACCCATTTTTGGAAATCCAACAGGAGTTGTTATTTCTTCACTTTCTCCATCCCAGTTTCCTACATTCATTGGAAATCTAAACCAAAGCTATAATGTGAAACTTGATAGGAACAATTATCTTCTCTGGAAATCAGTTGTAATACCCATTGTTCGTGGTCATAGATTGGATGGGTTTCTGTTTGGAACCAAGGCACCACCGTCAATGTTCATTCAGGCCACTGGATCTGCAAATATTGAACCAAATCCACTCTATGAGGCCTGGAATACCACAGATCAACTGCTCATGAGCTGGTTAATGAGCTCAATGATGAGAGTGCCTGCGAGTGATTGGATGTGCAACATCAAATGAGGTATGGAAAACCATTGAGACTTTGTTCAATAATAGATCAGAATCTCGAATGCTTGAATATAAAACTGCTTTAACTAGATCTGAGAAGGGGTCAAAGAGTATGGTTGATTATTTAGCTCAAATGAAAGGTTATTCTGATGGTTTACAAGCAGCTGGTTATCCTATTTCTGTGTCAGAACTGATTCTTGCTACCTTGGGTGGTCTAAATCGAGATTATGAATCAGTGATACTATCACTGCAATGATTGGTTATCTGACTTGGCAAGAGGTCCAGCCACAACTGGTAACTCATGAACGATTGTTGGCAAGGTTCATACCCTCTACCACTATTAATTTAGGCATACCTTCTGCAAATTTGGCTACAAACAGGTCCGGACAAAGAAGAGGACAACCCAGGCCACCAAACAATGGGTATTTTCAGTATAATGGCAGAGGAAGAGATGGCTATAGAGGTAAAGGTGGTAGAGGCTACCCTAATTAAGAGAATGCTAGACCTACTTGTCAAGCGTGTGTAGGGTTGGACATACAACAATAGAATGCTACTATAGATACAATTCCAACTACAATGGTCAAGCTAATAATGGTAATACTGGAGCAAATGTTAGGCCAAATGCTGGACAGTATAACAACTATGGACAACAACCTGATGCCTACTTTGCCTCCCCAGAGTCAGTAAGTGATGGAAACTGGTATGCTGATAGTGGAGCCACAAACCACATCACTGATGATCTTAACAATCTGCAATTATGTCAGGGAGATGATGGTTCTGATTGTCTGACCATTAGAAATGGTAAGAGTCTTCCCATAAAGCACACTGGTTGTTTTTCCCTTCAAACTGATAAATCTAATCTTACTTTTAATAATGTTCTGCATGTCCCTCACATAACAAAAAATTTGTTAAGTGTTTCTCAACTTACCTCTGATAATCATGTTGTCATGGAATTTCACTCTAACTGTTGTTTTATGATGGACAAGATCACAGGGAAGGTTTTACGGAAAGGAATAATTAAAGATGAACTCTACCAGATGAAGTTTCCTCATGAAGTAACCCAGAACTCTCTTCAATCCAAAGTCAATCACAGTCCCAAGTGTCTTCTATCCAGTGTCTGTAATAAGTCTATTAAGCGTAGGTCTGAGTCTGTTAATGAAGCCAATGTTTGGCATAGAATATTAGGACATCCATCTTCTAAATTCTAAGTTGTGTTTTGAAGTCTTGTAATTCTATTTGCAATGAAAAGGTTGAATTTTGTGATGCTTGCCAATTGGGAAAACAACATGCTTTACCTTATCATATTTCTCATTCAAAAAGCAATTTCTGTCTTGACTTAATACACTCTGATCTATGGGGCCCTGCCCCTGTTGTGTCTGCTAAATGTTTTCAGTATTACATAAGTTTTGTTGATGATTACAGTAGGTTCGTCTGGGTTTACCCTTTAGTTCATAAGTCCGATGCTTTAAAGTTTTTGTTCAATTGAAAACCCTGGTGGAAAAACAGTTTGAAAGAAATATCAAGTGTCTTCAAACTGATTGGGGAGGAGAGTTTAAAGCTTTTGAATCCCTGTTAAAAGATTTAGGAATCACTTTCAGGTACCCCTGTCCCTATGCACATGGCCAAAATGGTAGAATTGAAATAAAACACAGACATATAGTTGATGTTGGTCTCACCCTCATAGCTCAAGCTCAGATGCCTCTAAAATTTTTGGGTGAAGCCTTTCAGTACTGTGCCTACCTCATAAACAGACTTCCCACTCCTGTCCTACAACTTAAATCCCCCTATGAACAACTTTTTAACCAAAAACCAGACTACAAACTTATCAAAACCTTTGGTATGATAGAAATTTAAATCCCCTATGAAGCCTTTCCAAAAATAGAAATTTCAGTTTCATACCACTATATGTATCTTCTTAGGGGTGAGTCCTTCCCATAAGGGATATCTTTGTCTTGACACATCAGGTAGAGTCTATGTGTCCAAGGATGTCATGTTCAATGAGCATTAATTTCCCTACAAGGCCCTCTTTCATCCATCAACAGCTGGCACTCAGTCCTCTCCTCATGTATCTTATTCCATACCCACTTCTAACTCCTTTTATGCTCTTCCATATACTGTTTATGAGAAAACTACATCTGGTGAAGACAATCATGTGATTAATGAAGAAGAGCCACAATTGTTTCATTCTGCTACTGCCACATATTCTGGCACTACACCATCCTACACTTCTGTCTCACCATCACCTGCACCTATTAATTCTGGCACTCCAGCTTCACATGACAATAACCCTGCACCTCCTGGTTCACACACCTCTCAGTCCTCCACAAGTAACTCTCCACCACCACCCTCACAACCTGCCAATCATCACCCTATGCAGACTAGAGCCAAGTGTGGCATTTTAAACCAAAAAACCTTCTCCTATCTTGCATCTAAGGGCTCTGTTCATTGCCAAGTGGAACCAACTAGAGCATCAGAAGTTATTGAATCCCCTCAGTGGCATGCTGCAATGAAAGAAGAATACAAGGCCCTTATAGACAACCACACATGGGACCTTGTACCCCCCAGGTCTGATCAACATCTGGTAGGTAATAAATGGGTTTTCAAAACTGAAACCAGATGGCTTTGTTTTAAAACATAAGGCTAGGTTGGTGGCAAAGGGATTTCATCAAACCCCTGGATTGGATTAAAGTGAGACTTTCAGACCTGTTGTTAAAGCTTCAACAATTAGGGTTGTCCTTGCCATAGCTGTTTCTCTAAACTGGAAAATCAATCCGATTGACATTAATAATGCCTTTCTGAATGGGACTCTCTATGAAGATGTGTTCATTCCACAACCATAAGGCTTTGTGGATCCTACAAAACCTAACCATGTCTGTCACTTGAAGAAAGCCTTATATGGTCTCAAGCAAGCCCAAGAGCTTGGTCTGATGAATTGAGAGTTCAGCTTCTAAAATAGGGATTCTATCAGTGCAAATCTGACACATCTTTGTTTATTTTTCACACACAAGGTGTACTAATGTAGATGACATATTGATTACAGGAAATAATATCAATCTGATGCAGAAGTTTATCAGTCTGCTGAACTCAAAATTTGCTCTAAAGGATCTTGGATCTCTGTCCCACTTTCTGGGGATGCAAGCACACAGAGATGAGACATGACTCTATCTTAAACAACAACACTATGCATCTCAAATATTGAGCAAGCTCAACCTTGAACATTTGAAGCCTGACTCTACCCCAATGACAACAAATGTTGATCTTACATCTGATAGCTCCCCACTCTTGCCAAATGCAACACAATACATGAAAATCTTAGGAAGGCTACAGTATCTGACCTATACTAGGCCAGACGTCAGCTATGCAGTCAATCAATTGAGTCAGTACATGCATGCTCCTAGAGAGGTTCACTGGTTTGCACTCAAAAGATTACTAAGATATGTTAAAGGGACTGTGAGTCATGGTTTACACTTTCAACCTAGTCAGGCTCTTGTTATTACAGGCTTCAGTGATGCAGATTGGGCATGTAATGTGGTGGATAGGAAGTCTGTGGCTGGTTATTGTGTGTATCTAGGAGGATCATTAGTATGTTGGAGCTCCAAGAAACAACAGGTTGTGGCAAGATCAAGCACTGAATCAGAATATAGAGCTCTTGCAAATGTTGCAGCTGAAATCAAGTGGTTGAAGTCTCTCCTATCAGAACTGCATATCCAGATTGCTGCAAAACCTACTACCTAATGTGACAATCTTAGTGCAGCAACATTAGCCTACAATCCAGTGTTTCATTCAAGAACAAAACACATTGAAATAGATGTCCACTTTGTGAGAGATCAAGTGCTGAAAAGTCAATTTTAAGTTGCCTATGTCCTATCCTATGATAAAGTAGCAGACTGCTTCACTAAGCCATTATCTAACACTCAGTTCCAGATCAACAAGACCAATCTGAATGTAGTAGATGCTACCTTCAGTTTGAGGGGGATGTTAAAGCCACATAATGACAAGTGACAAGTATCCGTATTCTATGGTGCCAATTGTCAGTCCTATCCCATATTAGATTCTCTCCTAGATTTACTAGTACATTTCGGTTATTTCCCTTTTGTCTTTATTGATACTATGATTGTATAAACCTATCATCTCTTAGCTGATAATGAATCATTGAATGGATTCTCATTTTATCTGAATGTTAAACTTCTAACTATGGGACACCGCTATTTATAGATGTTATAGTCGATGTTTACAAAGGACCCTAGAGAGATGTGTATCTCGTTCGGCGAGCTTGTTTGGCGGGCTTATGTTGAGGTCGCCATGAGCTCTTTCGCCTTTAACCGACATACATGTGTGTTCTTTGTCTAGTAGACCAGACTTTGTCCGAGCTGATGATGGTCGAGCCAGGGGCGGACAGGTTGACCCCCAGTGCTATAGATCGAGCTAGATGCTATTTTGACCGGTATTTGTTGCCTTGGCCAATGATGAGAATCGTATAGACGTGAGGTGAGCGGAATTACTCTTTGACTTGGTCCGGCTTATGGTGAGGCAGACTGGCTGAGCCGCGGACTTTATCCATTGCTGGGCTTACGCTTGGCCAGGCCTCTGGATCTGCGGGCACTTGTCGGGCTCAGGCACATCATTTTCGTTAAAAGAAGAGGAATGTATAAATAATAAGTATTGTAATTTGCGTTAAAAGAAACTATTACAAGACAGTGACCGATCTTGTATTTTACTAAAAATGAAACTATTACAAGACAGTAATAATCTTGTTCTGTTCAAATAATCATCTTGAATTTTGGTTAACCAAAACTATTACAAGACAGAGATCTAGATTGTTCCGTTCAAATGGTTCAATACGAAATCCTACAAGATAGCCAATTGTCGTTGACACTCATTGGGTCAGGTCACGACAGTATATTACATGGCCTTCGGCTTTTTTTTTTTTGACTTATTTATTTTTTTTTTTTGCTTAGCCCCCGTGTCCGGAACCCACTGGTCCGACTAATCCGGAGTCGATCCTTGTTGTCTTTGCCAGAGTCATTTCTTTACTACACATGGTTGGGACTTGGCCAAGAGCTCTTTAAACATTAGCGCCACTAAGGAGAATCGAACTCGCGACTTTCCCAAGACTTTCTGCCCACTCACCACTGGAAATGTACTTCATTTTTTTTTTTTTTTTTTTTTTTTGACTTATTGTAAAAGCATTTCCATCGGATATGTGGACCTTTTCAAAAACTTGTTAACCTTTGGAGTGTGTTTACAAAATTTAAACCAAGTCAAATTATAAAGGTTAACTTCAGTTATGGATCAATGTGACGTCATAAAAAGTTATGACATGAAAAATGTATCAGTTTTTCAAAAAAGAAAAATGTATTAGATGTTACCTTAATTATAACACTACTTAGATACTCTTAAAATACATTATCCGGGTCCCACTAATACCTTAATTGAATCAGTCAAGATTAAATCAAAGGTGAAGGAACTAATACATATTCATTCAACGTAGTTCCTTCTAAACAAGTAATTAAAACATGCTGCTAGAAACTAGCCAGGATTATTGCATGCAGTTAGAAATAATACAATTGTCTAAGGTTATATTAGTAATTATATCTGAGGTTATATTAGTAATTACAATGTGGTCCTTATCTGCAATGTAATCTATGCTAGATTTGGTGTAACTACCATGTGGATAAGATGTACAAGATGACTGATATTTACTACAGCATCCTTCTGTGTATGAACTGAGAAATATAATCAATGATTTACTAGATCTACTTTTCTTACTTGGTAGCAGAGCCAACCATGGCCGGAAATACCATAGCTCCGCCGGATGCTGCCATTACAGCACCACCGTCTTCCCCAGTATCTCAATCTATTCCAACAACTATCTCCTCGTCATCCATGGTCACCTCAGCATCTCCTCAAACTACTCCTTCCTCAGCTATCCATCTTCAAAATCCGTCTCTGCCGTTCGGAAGTCTGACCGGAGCCATGAGCTTCGATGCTGCTCTCTCCTCCCCTTTCCGTTCCAGGGTTCACCAACTCTACACCACTCTTCCACCGGTTTCCACCGTTCTACACACTATGCCATCTCTCCCTTACTCACTCACTACACCATCACCAAATACCCTTCTAGGTGGAAGTCCAGAATCAAACATGCACAAAGGAACTGGACAGATCAAACTATTTCTTTGTGGAGATCCATTATTCTACCCATTATTCGTGGACATCGACTTGAAAGCTTCATCCAAGGAACTCCGCACTACTCCTCCCAAAACTATTCCTTCTCTGGTAAGCCTTTACGGTGAAGTTCCTAATCCTCGCTTATGAAACGTGGATCACTACTGGATCAATTACTCATGGGATGGCTCAAGAGTTCTATGACTGAACCTGTTCTGGTCGAACTGGTAGGGGTCTCATCCTCTTATGAAGTCTGGCATACCCTCGAAGTGTTGTTCAATAATAGATCTGAAGCAAGAATGTTAGAGTATAAAGAGGCCCTCACCAAAACTGAAAAAGGAGCTAGATCTATGACTGAATACCTTGCCTTGATGAAATCTTACTCTGATGGTCTTACTGCTGCTGGTTATCCTATTTCGAAAGCTGAACTTATTCTTGCTACTCTAGGAGGTTTGGGGAAGAACTATGAATCAGTCATAGTCAATATCACATCCAGAATTGGAGCTCTTACCTGGAAAGAAGTCCAATCCCAGCTGGTGACCCATGAAAGACTTATTGCCCGCTTTAATCCATCCTCTGGTCTATATTTGAACAATCCAACTGCAAACTTGGTTGCTGGAAGGGGCAACTTCAGACCTTCGTCTAGGCCTCCTTCACCAGATGCTAACAGAGGAAGAGTCTATAGAGGCCGTGGCAGAGGAAGGAACAACAGAGGTGGTTTTCAAGGTAATAGAGGTGGTGGAAACACTGGTGGTAATGGTGCTCCCAAACCAACTTGTCAAGTGTGCAACAGGGTTGGTCACATTGCCAGTGATTGTTACTATAGGTACAATTCCAACTATGGTGGATCAAACTCAGGATCAAGACCTAGTGGAAATGGTGGACAAGACTTCAATTGCAATCCTTCAGCTTATTTTGCCTCTTCGGAAAGTGTAAGTGACTCCAGCTGGTATGCTGATAGTGGAGCCACTAAGCACATTACCTCTGATCTGAACAGCCTACAATTGAGTCAAGGGTATGAAGGATCTGACAATCTAACTGTGGGCAATGGTAAGTCTTTGACAATTAAGATCATTGGCCAATCTGTTATTCCTACACAATCTACTAATCTAAACCTGAAAAGCATCTTACATGTTCCCCACATCACAAAGAATTTATTAAGTGTTTCTAAGCTTACTAATGATAATCATGTTTTCATGGAATTTCACTCTGATTTTTGTGTTGTGAAGGACAAAAGTACAGGGATCCCTCTGCTGCTAGGAACTCTTAAAGAAGGACTATATCAACTGCAGGCACCAAGCACCATTTCCCAGACCTCCCTTCACTCCAAAGGCCATTCCAGTGAGTCCCTTTCCAAGTCTTGCTGTAATAAGTTCAGTTGTTTAGCTGAATCCAGTCCTATTGAGTCTAGGTCTAGCAGTCTTGCCAATTTGTGGCACAGAAGGTTGGGACATCCCTCCTTCAATGTTCTGAAATCTGTTTTAAAAGGATGTAATGTTTCCATTAATGAAAAGTTTGATTTTTGTGAGGCCTGCCAGTATGGCAAAATGCATTCTGTTCCTTACTCTTTGTCCCAAACTGAAACCTCCTCTATTCTTGATGTTGTGCACACAGATTTATGGGGACCTGCCCCTATTATTTCTACTACTGGATATCAATATTACATAAGTTTTGTGGATGACCTAACTAGGTTTGTGTGGATATACCCTTTAATAAACAAATCAGATGCCTTCAAAATGTTCATTCAGTTTAAAACCTTAGTGGAAAAACAGTTTAACACTACCATAAAATGCATCCAATCTGATTGGGGAGGTGAGTTTAGAAGCTTTGAAAACTACTTAAAGGAACAAGGTATTGTCTTTAGGCACTCATGTCCATATGCTCATGGTCAAAATGGTAAAGTAGAAAGAAAACATAGGCACATTGTGGAAGTTGGCCTAACTCTTCTTGCTCAGGCTGATATGCCTTTAAAATACAGGTGGGAGAGTTTTCAGTATGCCTCTTATGTCATCAATAGGCTGAATACTCATGTTTTGAAGTACAAGTCTCCCTATGAATGTCTCTGTTTAACCACAAACCTGATCTAAGTCTCATTAAGACCTTTGGGTGTAGTTGTTACCCATACTTAAGGCCATTTAACAAAAGCGAAGTTTCAGTTCCATACCAAAAGGTGTGTTTCTAGGTACCAGATCCTTCACACAAGGGATATCTGTGTCTTGAGTCTTACGATAAGGTCTACATCTCCAGAGATGTTATATTTAATGAGAAGGAATTTCCCTACAATATCTTGTTCAACCATGTGCCCTCTAAGTTCCCGTCCTCTCCAACCACTAATGATTCCAACACTCCCATTGTTCCTGTATCTATGGTGTATGTATAAAACATCAAATTAATCCACCTAGCTTGTGATTTATTCATAAAATAATACAATCAAGCTTGTATATATTCACGATAGATTAATAATCAAATATATCATAAAGGTTATTTACATCGATATATATATATATATATATATATATTAAATGTTCTTTCTTCTACAATATTTGATTGGTAAAATAAATATTAGACGGTGATCGATACAAGATTATCATAAAACTAATGATAAACATAAACATGTTTATGGTGCTGAGTTGATATTTTTTTTATTATAAAGAACGGTCATTTTATTAACTAATAAACCACCAAAGGGCCAAAGCCTTACATCAGGAACCAAATGCACAGACAATCAAAACTGGGAGATAAACAAAACAAAACAAGAAAAAAAAAAAAATATTTATTGCCAAGCAAGTTCCACCGCTTGTGAGAGGAAGACCAAGCCGGTGGCCGAGCTGTGTTGATATTTTTGTTTAACTACACTTTAGAAAGTGTAGTGGTGCATGCAATAAAGTTTTTATAAGGTGTGAAGAAACACAACACAATGTTTCAATAGATTTAAAACACATAAAGACACTTTGTATTAGAAAGCTTTATTCTTAAACTTGTTACTTGGTTGATACAACCACAATAAAAAACTCATGCTATTTATAGCTATAAACTAAAGTGTGAATACAACAACAACCGCAGTGGTATGACAAATCTGTACACCAGTATGAATAAATCTACTGCAACTATTTTGAGTGGGTGTAACACCCCGTTTTCGGACACCGAGTCCTTATCAGGAAAAAGAGATGTTCGGTATGTATAAAATAAAATAACTTTCACTTTATACGTAAACTTCTACTACGTCGTATCGAGTTAAGCAAAACGGAAGCAAAAAGACTAGGGTAATAATTATTTTTTTCAAAACAACCAGAATAGAAACTCAATATCTAAAGATAGGAATGTAACATTTATTACATTGGGAAAAGAAGCCAAACGAAAACAAAAAACATAGGGAAAACCTCCAAACGTAATCTAAAAGAAATTACAAACTCCAAGTCTAAAATAATAAATAAAACATGAATAAATAAAACTCTTCAATTCCGGCGTCCTCAAACGTCGTCATCAAAGCCCTCCTCGAACTCCAGATTTACCTGTTCGTCTTCTCTCCCCCAAACACATAAATAAACATTCATTTGAGGTAACTACATTGTACATAGTAAAAAGTAGAAGCTACATTTTAATTAAGGCTTTATAACAAGTTTTATTATAAGGATTATCTTATGAGACCGACTCGATCTAAGGTTCACTTCATGCCCATCGACATGTCATGACAATACATTTCTAGCTTAGCTTATCTTGGTTACATCATTACTCAAGGACACTATGCATGATGAATATGCATCACAAGATATACTTGCCAACTACGGTGATTAGCACCGATAGTCCCGGGATCTCTCTGGTATGCATATACGTCCGATGAATTTCCTCCACTACCCTTCAGCCTTTTGAGCCAGTAGCGCTGTTCACCTTTTATGGACGTACACATTGCCGATATGAAATAGTGTCTAACCGAGAATAAGTGACGTTTTAGCTTTTACTACACTTATGTAATTATTATTATGTATTACTAGCCACCTAAGTGTCTTCAAAGCAAAGATCACCTTATCAACTCTACTCCCTCACTTAGACAGCTAGACATCACGTCCTATCAAGTACACAGACAATGGTGAGCTCTAGATCACCAAAGCACAAGCCCTTTCATGCCTTTCCGACGGTCCCGGACTTCAACTCCCTTTAAGAGTACGTCCGGTGCCGGAACCAAACGCATCAGAACTCAATCGGGGCTTGTTTATGTTTAATTAAGGTTGTTAGATCCAAGGATTAACATTTCAAACTCATTGCATGATTTAAAACCACTATTTTCCTCTAAACAGGGTTCAGTGCGCCCGCATTGAGTCTCTATATGTAAAACTCAGAAATCGCTGTCCAAAGGCGCCCAAGAGACTGGGCTCTCTTGCTCCCACTGACTGGTGTTTGGTGTGCCCGCACCAACTCTCTGAATGTAAATTTATATTTCTGGACCTCTAGTGTGTCCGCACTGGGCCTGGTGCGCCCGCACCAAGCGCAGCCACTCTCAAAAAACTCAAATTTTGAACCCTAATCGATCCCTAATTGTTCCCAAACTTATTCAGCATCAATATACTTAGAAAATAGCAGAAAACTTCACTTTTACAGGACCATAACATCCTATGATTCTTAAACAACTTGTAGCATGAATTCTAACATCCAAAACATCAACAAAATCGCAACTTAAGTCCTATAAGCCATAATTAACGTGTAGGAAGACCTTCTTACATTTAGCAAGCTATTGCAATTGCAAAAATTAGGAAAAGCAAAGAAGACTCAAACACCTTTTGTAGAAAAACCTATAAGACCAATCAATTCGCATTAAAATCGATCACGCGCTTTTATACAACAAAGTCTGAAAAGGTATGAGTTTTGATCTTCAAAACTCAACGAAGAACGAAGATATAGGTCGAATTACAAACCTTATCAAAGCTCGATATTTGATTGTTGAAGCGACGCTCCTTTCACGTCGATTCCAACACTTCTCGCGGATCTGAAAACGGTTGAAAACTCCGTGAGATATCGTAGAAAGTTTCTCTGGCTCCTCTCTTGCTCTCAGCCGCATTTTCTCAAGAACGTGGGAGAGAAATTCTGACTTATAGGTTTAACGTATAATAGGAATTATTTTTACTTAAATAAGTTTTTCCCAAAATAACCTATTTCCTTAATTACCCTTAAAATAAATTTCAGATTTCCTTAATATATATGTATATAATTCGACATATATATACATACAAATAAAATACCTAACTCCAAACAAAGAAGTCAGAATAATAATATTTCGTTTTCATAAAATGACACGTCTGCCCTTTCCTTAAAATCGAAATATTACACTGGGTGTAAAAATCATGTGGGTTGACTTGGTAGCCAACAATGTAGTGAAGATACATGCGACTTGTTCTTCAGTTGGACAATAATCAGTAACAATCTCTTTTTTACGAACCAACTCTCTTATATAATGATATTTGATATCAATGTGCACTACAAGAAAAAGGGTTTATTGTGAGAAGAAAATTATGAGAGCATGCAAATCCTCTCACAAAAATCATATAATTTAAATTTTTTGTGAGGGTAAAAAATTTATATAGCTAATTGATGTAGTTTTAGTTATAAGCTCTCTATTCCCGTCACCTTTTGTATTGTATCCCGTCCTTATTTACACATTAAAATGATCCTCTCATTAAAAGAATTATTTTTTCTTAAATTTTTTAAAGTATTGATACAGATACAACCGTTGTGTCACATGAGTGACACAACGTTCATTTGCCCCGTTGGTAAAGATGATTTGAAATTGATCTTGATGTAAACCCATCATAATCAAATATGCATATGACCATCCTGTAATTCGTTGTGACATAATCGTTGTACCCGTATCATACTCATTTTATTTATGTTCCGGAATTTGGAGGATAATTCTTTTTTAGTGAAACAGGCGGCAAACCTCCCTCCATTTTTTTGGGCAAACTTTTCTAAATATAATAACCACTTATATGTATATAAATAAAAACATCAATTAAACAGACCAAAACCCAATAAATAAAAGACCAAAATTCATTAGCTAAAATATCTTCACCGCTGTTCTTCACTTCTTCTTCCTATGTTCTTCACTTCTTCTTCGTCTGCTCTTCAATCTTCTAAGAAGACCGTGTCTTTTCTGCTTCATATAATGTTATTCACATCTTCTATTTTTCACCATCAATTGACCGATTGTTTGTTTTCATTTTGATCTAATCTTTAGGGTTTGGTAGCACAATAGGCGAGATTCAATTGCAACCACAAATCAAGAATTGGTAACCATGAATCGTTGATCTGGTTTCCTATTGGGGATTTCATCACCTAGTTCCTCCGGTGAGCCATTAATGGTGAAAGGCTGCTGTTTAGATCAAGTCTCTATTCTACCAACCTCCCACGTAAAGCATTCAAGTCTCGAAAAACAAATAGTTTCAAGGAAAAATCCGTTAATCTACTGCATATTCGACAACCTGTGGTCTAAGCCGGGTTGATATGGTAAAACATCTTGACCACTTTCTTTTACGGTCCAATGTTGTTTAGACAGAGTGTTGTTTTAGTCAATCAGGTCTTGTGGGTCTTTGACTGAGGATTTCTACCATGTGATGTCCAATTTCAGATATGGTATATCATTTCTTGACCATTCCCTGGTTGAGTCTTGTTTAGGTCATTGTTCAACCCTGTTTGTTGTGATATTTTGAATTGGGCATTTGGTCTTTCTCGGGTTACCTCACCAGGTTATTTGGCTATTCAACAAATAAGATTCCCCAAATCCATGTGATTTACAGTCTTTAGGGCATTTTAATCTTAAGTAAAATGACATGGTTATCCTCCAAATCATATTACGCCCGAGCACAATTCTGACTGGAGATAATACATGTGTACATACCCAATAGAAAATAAAAAAATTGACTGTTTTAGATTCATCACATGTGAAATCAGTGCCTCAAATTAATAGGGATTCAATTTGAGAATGTCATATAGGTCTAAGTTTCATAATATCTTTCACACTATAAATAGCTGGCACATCAACAAGATCGCACCAATTCAGTACCAACTAAGCAATCCGACACTCACTATACTTTGAAACACTTTCTTGTTATTTGTCTGAATATCCGTGCGTTTACAATCAAGTCTTAGTTAATCAAGTTTTAGATTTTTTAGCATTCTATTGACAATACTCAACTGGTCAATAGCCTGGATCAGAATCTATGTGGCAAGAGTCTGTACTCTTGTTCTCTTAGAAGAAGGTACATAGTAATTCTTTGTCACTCTGTTGCGAGGCTTGTCTATTATTCTGATTACAAAATTCCTTGTTTTTTTAAATGTTTCTGGTAATCTTTGGTCCCGTTTCGGCCTTTTGATCACAAGGTCAATTGGTTTGACAAGCCAAAGTGATATGTAATTGTATTGACTTATGGATCAATTATTGACTCATCTCTCTTATCAATACACACCAAGTCTTAGTATTTCTCTGTGTCTGTCTATGTGAATCAAGTGGTTAATTTTCATTTGACTAAATCCTTGGTAGAGCGTGTCACAAGGTATTCTGGTTTGAAGTTCCAGAAGTATTTGCCTAACTGTTAGGCATGTGTACTTGCTCTTGGCTGTAAGTGACTTGGTTAAAGTGACACTCAATTCAACTTGTGTTCACTGTTGAGTTCTTTCACTTCCCCTGGTTTCAAGAACACCCGATTCTTCATCCGAGTGTCATTTGTGCTTTTTGCATACATACATATCCTGCTAGATCTGTCTTGCTGAGTACCACCTTGTAATAGGCCATATAGTAGTTGTTTACCCCTGCTGAGCCTTTTCTGCTGAACACTTGTATTCAGCATTGCTCTTCAGCCTTGATAATCTGCCTTCTTGGTGTGATTAGCATCTCTGAAGATCATCTGAAAATTCAACTTAGTTCTTGTTCAGTCTACTGAGTTGTTCAGTAAATAAAATAGCCATTTTCTGGTTAATCCGGACTCTATTAATAGTGTATTCTGAATTGCTTTGTACTCTGATTTGTATTAATTTGATCTTTGCAAAATAATTGGTAAGTGTTGAGTATTTTTTCGGTGAATTAGTGAAGTAATTCACTAATTCAATATGTGTGTTTGTGTTTACCTATTTGCTCTCTTTTGGTATTCTTGTTATACACACATACACTTTGTTGACTTGTGCTCGCACCTTAAACACATTAGGCGCGTTACGGTGCACTTGATCTGCTTCCATATATATTATAGCACTTGTTTGTTTTGCACACTATCGGACCACGCTTTTGCCATTTTTTATCAAGCACACAGTTTCCTGTGCATTGGTTCAGTTACCACCTGCACATAGTTTGATCCTGTGATTCTGCACTTGATCATCTATTTATCCTATGTGCTTTTGCTTCTGTTTTTGCACATCTGTGTTACACCACATTGATGGAGCTTTAGGCATTATTCTTAGTTTGTAAAAGCTTGTAGGAAATGTTGCCAATGTGCTTGTTAATTTTGGCAACCTGGTTGCTAATGTAGTTTGTTTTGGATCCCTTTAACTTAAAAAAAATCAAAGTTTATGCTGTGTTTAAAACATCTTGTTGTATCTGTATTGTAAAGCCTGGACTGAACTTTTTATTGTCTTATAATCTGCACTTTATTATCCACCTGTAATTCTATTGCAATCTGACTTGTGTGATAGTTTTTATATAAACTATTTGGATCTATAAACCTGCTCTCTAGTATCTCAACTCCATCTTTTGTTATTGATTGTTCAGTTAAGAGCTCTGTCTGTTGTAGTATCCAGTATCAGTTTGATTAAGTGACTAATCTGCAGCTTTGGAAAATATCCATTTATATATCTTGAACTTATGGCTTATCAATTTTTCTTTAGCAATATATTTTTGCTTGCTAGCTTGGTCTACACACTTGTTTTTAATTGGATCTGCTCTTATATTTTGATAGTTCATATAAGTGCTTATTTGGTTTTATATCCATTGACTGCATATCTCGTGTGTTTGATAAATACTCAATCTGTTTTTATCCAAATGTAAAACTTCTTAGTTATTTAACATCATTATTATTCCTGAAATCTCTTACCCACATTCTAATATTTTCATGTGCATTACTACAACTACTTTGTACAGGTTCCTAGTCTTATGTTGAATGGCGTATTCGAATGACAATAAAGCCTGTAGTATTCAAGATCCAACCTCTGCCTTTACTTTCGGACGAGTTGCAAATGGCGTCAAGTTGTGTCAAGTGATGAACCTAAGGGTGTGGACTTGTGATGAGAAATTTTCAACTTTGACAAAGATGCTGCTCTTAGCAATGAGGAGTTTGAAGGTTAAAATTCTATTTATTGCCTTTTTGTGCATCTTGTGATGTTGCATTATTCTTTTTCTTAGACCTTTGGATGAACATAGTAAAGTAATTGTGAGGATGATTTATAGTTTTAGAGGTCACCCTTGAATTTATCATATGTATGCTCTTGCAAACAGTTAAGTTACTAGTTATCCACGTGATTTTATTTTTGTTGTGCTTGTTGAAGCATTGTTTTTTTTTTTGCTTTGTGTTTTGATGGGTTCATGGTCATCTTCATGAATGACCCCGTAATGATTTCGCTAGGGATAGATTTATATACAATACGAGTATATATATATATATTACCATTTAACAAATTTGGTGAAGGGAAATCCGGTCATTGAAATTCGTGCATTTTCCCGTCATGAAAGACTTTTAATGACGGGAAATTCGCTCTCGTCGCCCCTCGTTACTGCTTCTCTATGTAAAGGTCAATAATGAGAGTCGCATTGCCCGTCAGTATTGATTTTCTCTTTTAGTGAAGGGTCTTTTACTCTCGTTAAAAACACATTTTTAATGAGAGTCAAATACCCGTTGCTAAAAGAGAAAATCAATACTGACGGGCAATGTGACTCTCATTATTGACCTTTATATAGAGAAGCAGCAACGAGGGGCGACGAGAGTAAATTTCCCGTCATTAAAAGTCTTTCATGACGGGAAAGTGGCTTTTAATGACCGGTTTTCCCCTCGTTAAAACTCGATTTTCTTGTAGTGGTGCTTGCTACGACCATGAAAAAATGGGTTTTTCGATAGTTCAATAGCCGATGTATTGTCACAATAAATCTTCATTGGTTCAGATTGCTGATGATGCAAAAAATCAAGAATGCGCCTCAACCACACTGCTTGCGTAGCACTACTTGTGGCTGCCATATATTTTGCTACTGCTGTTGACAAAACAATCACCTGTTGTTTCTCCGACGACCAGGAGTAAACATCGGATCCCAAGAAAAATGCATAACCAGAAGTGCTTTTTCTCTGAACCGTGTCACCGGCCCAATCACTATCCGTCTATCCAACAAGAGAAATATCATTAGCACACAAATAAAATATTCCAAGTTTCTATGTACCTACGATATATATCTAACTATGCGCTTAGCTTCTTGTAAATGGGATTGACGCGCGACTCCATAAAACGACGTATAAGTCCAACACCATAGGTTATATCCGGCCTAGTCGAAGTCAGGTATCTCAAGTTTCCAACAAGACTTCGAAAATATGTAGGATCAACAAACTCACCGGTGCCATCTTTTATCAATTTTAGTTTTTCTTCCACCGGAGTTAAGATTGGTTTAGCACAATCCATCTTAAACTTCTTCAAAATATCACATGCATATTTCTTTTGTGAAATGAAGATTCCACTATCAATTTGATGTATCTCCAAGAAAGTAAGACATCAAACCAAGATGTGTCATTTCAAAATGACTAGTCATAGCCTCCCTGAATTCATAAATCATTTATGCATTATTACCAATAAAAATAAGATCATCAACGTATAAGCACACAATAATGATATCACCTCCACCAGAATATCTGACATATAAGGTATGATCATGAGGACATCGTTCAAAACCATGATCAATAAAATGAGTCTATACGAGTATACCATGCTCTCGGGGCTTGTTTGAGTCCATACAACTCCTTTTTCAAGCGATAAACTTTACTTTCTTGTCCTTAAAAAATATATCCAGCAGGTTGATCCACCTAAACTTCTTCTTCAAGAACACCTTTGAGAAAAGCAGATTTCACATCCAACTGATAAATTTTCCAAGAACTTTGAGCAGCAATTGAAATAACCATACGAACTGTATCAAGTCTTGCAACAGGAGCGAACACCTCAAAATAATCAATACACATACGCTTGTATCATTTTGCTACAAGTCTAGCTTTATAGGGATCCACCCCTCTATTGTCTTTATAGTTTGTTTTGTACACCCATTTTACCCCAATAGGTTTCTTTCCTAGTGGAAGGTTTTTCAGCTCCCAAGTATCATTCTTCTCAATTGAATGAATCTCATCATTCATGCCTTGTATCCGGAATCGTTTCTCGAAGTTTCTTCAAAGCTAAGCGGATCACAATCGCAAACAAAGCGAAATTAACAATTTCTTCATCGGACATGTCATTATCATTCCAATGACGTAATCCTGCAATCGAGTCAGTGCTCTGTCTTTTTGTCGTTGTGGGCGACTAAACGAAGATTCAGTAACAATTTCCTCTCCTGGTGGTTCTGTTTGTTGTATACTAGAACCAACAAGCTGGAATAAACCTTTGCTTGGTTTTCAACTTGCTTAGGTGACCAATCCCAAGCTTCTTGTTCTTCAAATATAACATCCCCGATGATAACAACTTTTCACATTGCGGATTAAACAACTCAAAACATTTTGTTTGATGAGAATATCCAATAAAAATACACTTTTCGGATTTATCATCCAATTTCTTTCTCAAAACATCAGGAACATGGGCATAAGAAATACAACTAATTAATGTCCAATATTTGGTTTTCTCCCTGTCCATACCTCATATGGTGTTTTTCCACCTGGTATACTTCTGGTAGGACACATGTTTAAGACGTAAAAAGAACAAGCAACGGCCTTTGCCCAAAAAGATTTAGGCAATTTCTTAGAATTCATGATAGACCTTACCCTGTCCATGACCGTTCTATTTTTCCTCTCTGCCACTTCATTCTGCTGAGGAGTATATATGGCAGTCATCTGATGTTTGATACCATTATTTTCCAGAAAATCATCGCAGACAATATACTCAATTCCTTTGTATGTTCTCAAAGTTTTAATCTCATAACCACTTTGTTTTTCAATGTACTTTTTAAAACTTTTAAAATATCACATGCATCAGATTTATTTATCGTAAAATAGACCCATGCATTTCGACTGAAGTCATCAATAAAGATATAAAATACTTACTACCTCCGTTGGAAGGTTCTTCAACATAACACAAATCCGAATTAATCCGCTGCAGTGGTGTACTTGCCCTCCATGCCTTATTCTTTGGAAATATATCTCTGTGATGTTTCCCCAAAGTACCTGACTCACAGACTTTATGCGAAAAGTCAATATCTGGCAATCCCAATACTGACTTATTCCTGACAAGAAATTTTAAACTTCCAAAGTTCAAATGTCCAAATCTTAGATGCAATAACCATGTTTCATCAAAACTCGCAGAACTAAAACAAGGTAAACTTCCACAATTAATTTTCAGCGGAAATAAACGGTTATTACTCATGTTTACCTTTGTAATGAGTCCTTTCTTTGGATCACTTACTGTGCAAGTTCCTTGATTGAAGACTATGTTATATCCTTTCTGTGACAACTGTCCAATGCTCAACAAATTATGACGTAAACTAGGCACATAGAATACATCAGCAATAGCATTAAAGTGTAATCGATTCTCCCTTTTCCAAGAACTGGTACCTCAATATTAACTCCATATTTAATAGTCGATTGTACAGAAGTATCCAAATCAGAGAACAATGCTTTGTTCCCACACATGTGATTACTACAACCTGAATCCAGAATCCAATCATTTTTCTAGTTCTCATTAGTTCCAAAATTTGCCAATAATGAAGTTTCCAAACTATTATCATTATTTTCTGCAATCTTAGCATGATTTTCTTGATTATTCTTGTAACGACAATGATTTTGATAATGTCCGAACTTATTACAATTGTGACACTGAATTTTTGATTTATCTTTTTTCGAAAAATCATTACTTTGTTCATTATGACCAGAATCATTATTATTTCTTTGGTAATTAAAATTACCTCTACCTCGGCCTCGTCCTCGACCACGGCCTCTACCACGAAAACTTTGACCACGTTGACTGAACTCAACATGATTCGATGATTCTGCCTTTTGATTTGACACTTTTAGTTGTGCATGTAAAGCTTCTTCAACAATAGTAATAGATTGTTGATCAAGAGAAATTTCATATGATAATAACTCAACTTCCAATTGATCTATAGTCATTTCATCAATATTTATGGTCGCTTCAATGACCGTTCTCTTCGTATGAAATTTCTGCATCAGGTATCTGAGGATTTTCTGCACTACCCGTGCCTCCGTCAGCTCTGGCCATTGCATCCATTTTGCTAGAGATATCTCGTACTTTTTCAATAAAATCACCAACTGACTTAGTTGTTCTCATCTGAGCCAACTCAAATTGCCTCCGCAATTCCTGCAAACGAACCTTTTTAACTTCTATATTACCTCGGTTGGCATTTACAAGGATCCTCCATGTCTCTTTTGCTGACTTTGCGTTCATAAATTCATTATAAACGCTTAACTCGACCGCATTATTGAGATAATGACGAGCTAAACAACCATTCCTTCATTATTTTCCAGTAGCTTTTATTTGTGCCTCATTTAAATTTTCAGTGGCATCGGGAATGTCAAAACCGTTTTTAACGACATCCCATACACCAATGACCTCGAAAAAATCTCTCATTTTCCCGCTCCATTGATCAAAATTATTTTAACGTCAATGGTAAAAACGGGACAAGATTGTATAATTCTTTCTCTCTCCATAAAAAATAGGGAGAAAGGGCCACAAGGACAAAAAAATTGATAAATGGGTATGGAATGACAAGGGTAACATTTTCATGATTATAAAGGACAAAAATCACAGTTGTTACTTTAAAATTGTTACTTCACGTGTTAATGTTACTTTGTGCTTCACAATTGTTACTTCATATTTACTCTATTCCACATTTGTTATTTCATATTTATTACTTCATAATAGTTACTTTTGTCCTTATTAAAATACAGTTTCCTTCTATCCTGATTTTTTGATAATTTTGTCAAACTGAACAAAAATCTATAAAAAAAATATTGAAATGTGTGCCAAATAATTGATATTGGTCGGATGGACCTGTTCAATGCTTCAATACACCAACAGTATTGGCAAATTGCTTTTGACTTCACTTCAATTTATCACCGTTCCTTAACGCTTCCATCCCGTGATTTAAGACGATCAATTTTGGAAATGATGGAAACTTCCTCACAAGTGGAAAAAAAAAAACCGGAGGAAGATGACTACAACTTTTTAATGGTGAACCCTTTTTTTTTTTTTTTTGAAAGAACAGTGAGGACCAGCAACCAAAAGGAGCAATGGGCAAAGTGAGTTTTTTTTTTCTTCACAATGGACTACTGCGGAGAAGATAAAAGTATCAAAAAAATTTGAAAAGCTCTCGGCTGAAAAGCTAGCTGAAACAAGGTTACAAAAGATATGGGTTTTACTGGAGTAAGAAATGGAAATATTGCGACTGCAACTTCTCAAAAGACCTCACCGGAAAAACAATCTTGGTCGGAGGTAATGGTTCAACCTATCTCTGATACCAAGGGCGGACCTATGTTAAGACTTAGGGGGGCTAAGCCTGTTGAGACTAAAATAGCAAGTTGATGAGTTCTTGGCTTCTAGAAGCATTTCAACAAACACCTAACTAGGTGGTTAGTTAGTTAGAGTTAGTTACAAACCAATTGAGCTTGTGATTCTTATATAAGTGTAAAGTAGGATCATGGAAACTCAATTAGCAAGTTTAATTCCGTCCTGATGTAAACAATTTACGAAAATCATTTCTATTTTGTTTTCCGCCTTTTCATATTCAAAATTGGGGAAGAACACTTTGAGTGTTCTTGATCGATTCTTCATCGATTTTACTTTACATTCTTAATTCTTTGATCAATTCAAAGTTGATCTTGTCTTTCAACATGGTATCGAGATCAATTAATATCCATTGTCAATCTTGATTCATCAATTTCAATTCATAATCATTTCGAAATTTTCTTGAAAATTCTCGCAATGTCAAATTCGGCAATTAAACTTGATAATCCAAGCTTGGTTCGTTCAACCGCTTCTCAAAGGAGTGGATAACTATAATCACCGGAAAAGATCTATGACAAAGATGTTATCATCAAGAGGAAAACTTCGGTTTTGTGGATGGTTCTTCAACCATGCCGGAGGTTCTGAGATCTTTGGTTATGCAACTTGGATGCAGATTGAATGATTTGGTACATTCTTGGTTAGTGAATTCTATGATTCCTACTGTTGCAGAAAGCGTGATGTATTTTGATACTGCTAGAGATATGGTTAGACTTGCAAGATCGTTTTGGAAGAGGAAACGCTTATAGACTTTCTAATCTTGAAGAAGAAATCGAAAAACTAAGCAAGGTAATCTTACAATTGATTGATTACTATACAAAGTTGAAATCCCTATGGGATCGGTATCTGATTCTGAAGCCTATTCCTCCCTGCATTTGTCCTGCATTACAAACCATAAGAGAGCAATATGATAATGCATACACTACAAGGTTCTTGAAGGGTTTGAATGGAAATTTTAGTACAGTCAAATCCCAAGTGTTGATGACTCGCCTCTCCGATATTAAAACAACTTTTGTTATGGCCTTGAATCATGAGCAATGACTCGGTTATGCAACTAGTATGCAGATTCTGTGGTTCTTGCTTCTAAATTTGAACAGGCAGATTGTAATCAAGCCATGGGAAATTATAGACCTCCAATTCCAGGAAGAGGACAAGGAAGAGGTTTTCAAGGTGCTGGAAGAGGTTTCCAAGGAAATTCCAAAAGGCCTTATTGCACATACTGTGGCAAGGAAGGACATACCATTGATAAATGCTACAAGAAATATGGTTTTCCACCAAATTTTAAGGGATATGGCAGAGGCAATATAGTAGCTAATCATGTAGCTTGTGATCAAGATCATGAAGAAATGGAGTCAGTTGAGAATTGTCAACAAGATCAGAATTCTGGTGACACTGCAATCACCAAAAGTCAGTATGATCATCTACTTGCACTGATTCAAAATCTGCAACCTGCTAGCAGTCAATGCAATTCAGTGGTTATGGCTGCAGGCTGTGATTCACAAGGGCAAGGTATCAAGGGCAGTATGGTTCATTGGATCATAGATTCAGGAGCCACTGACCATATAACTTTTACCCTTAATAATATGGTTAATGTCAAAAGAATTAACAATCTGAATGTTAATTTGCCAAATGGTGTTTCTGTTCCAGTAACACATGTAGGAACTGTGCATATAAATGCAGATATCACCTTATATAATGTTTTTTGCATTCCTACATTCACATATAACTTGATATCAGTGAGAAAATTAACAGTTGATAGTGGTCTGCATTTGTTGTTTTTGAAACTAACAAATTGTTATGTCAGGGCACAACAAACTATGAGGAAGATTGGTACAGCTAAGCTTCAGAATGGATTGTATATTCTTGGATCACAAAGCTTAGATAAAAGCATTACTCATATTCAGAAATTTCCTGTTGCTTGTAATTCTGTAACAGACAATAGTTTGTGGCACTATAGACTAGGCCATCCTTCTATAGATAGATTGAAGGCTTTGAAAGTTTTAGATTCGAATAAAAGATGCCTGATTGTAAATGTACTATCTGTCCTTTGGCTAAGCAAAGAAAATTGAAATTTCCTGTCAGTCAATCTTACACTATGAATTGTTTTGATATTATACATGTGGATATTTGGGGGCCAAATAGGATACCCTCTGTTGATGGTGATAGTTATTTTCTTTCTGTGGTAGATGATCACAGCAGATACACTTGGATTTTCTTAATGAAAACCAAGGATCAGGCTGCCGGTCTTCTAAGAGACTTCACGTGTTTTGTACAAACACAGCTTGACAGATGTGTTAAAACAATTAGAGTCGAGATCAAGGTGCAGAGTTTGGCATGATAAACTTTTATAAATGTATGGGTATAGTGCATCAAATGGCTCAGTGTTAGGACACCACAACAAAATGGATTGATTGAAAGAAAACATCAACACATTTTGAATGTGGCTAGGCACTTTCAATTCAATCTAATATTCCCATGAGTATTGGCATTATTGTGTCTTGCATGTCAGTATACTTGATCAATTTATTGCCTACACCATCGCTAAATAACAAAACACCTCATTTTGTTTTGCATAATAAGGAACCTAGCTATGATATGCTCAAGGTGTTTGGTTGTTTATGTTTTACATCTACCACTTCTCAGGGTAGAGGAAAGTTTGAAGACAGAAGCACTAAATCAGTGTTTTTAGGGTTTGAAAACAACATCAAAGGATATAGAGTAATGAATATTCATACTAGAAATGTATCAATATCCGTAGATGTAGTGTTTCATGAGCACTCATTCCCTTTTCCGATATTCTTTCATCCGATACTTCACATGATCTATGTCTCCCATTACCCTTACATGATTCTCATTGGAATGACTCGATCAAAACATTAACACGGATGATCATTCCAATAATGATTCCTCACTTCATTCTTTTGATAATCCTGTAATACCACCACAAAGAAGATCTGGCAGACAAAGATCTGTCCCCTCTTACTTAACAGATTATATCTGTACAAGTCAAGTGAAGAGGACTTCACCTCACACTTTAGATCATGTTGTTTCCTATACTAATTTGTCTTCCAATTATCAGGGGTTTATTGGTCAGATTTCTGAGGATAGGGAGCCTACATCCTACAATGAAGCAGCTAAAGACCCTAGATGGCAAGAAGCTATGAACCTGGAATTAGCAGCTCTAGACAAAACACATACATGGTCACTTGTTCCATTACCACCAGGAACAAAGCCAATAGGATGCAAGTGGGTTTTCAGAATCAAAAGAAAAGCAGATGGTTCACTAGAAAGATTCAAAGCAAGATTAGTTGCAAAAGGATTCACACAGACAGAAGGAATTGATTTTTTGGAGACCTTTTCACCTGTGGCTAAACAGACAACAATCAGACTTTTTATGGCTTTAGCAGCACAGAAGGACTGGCATTTACATCAATTAGATGTCAATAATGCCTTTTTGCATGGAGATTTAGAGGAAGATGTTTATATGAGACCACCACCTGGTTTAACAGCAAATGGATTAGTGTGCAAACTTAACAGGTCTTTATATGGATTGAGGCAAGCAAGCAGACAATGGAATGCAAAGTTAACCAAGAAATTATTGGATGATGGTTATAAACAGTCTCAAAATGATCACAGCTTATTTACCAAAGGCCAAGGACACAAATTTGTGGCTTTATTAGTTTATGTAGATGATATTGTTGTTGGAAGTTCAGATTTGTCAGAAATTCAACACCTAAAAGATCTACTGCATTCTGCATTCACTATAAAAGATCTTGGAGCACTGAAGTATTTCTTAGGCTTTGAAGTAGCAAGAACAAAAGATGGCATAGTGATGAACCAAAGAAAGTACTGTCTGGATCTCTTGATGCAATTTGGTTTCTAGATCAGAAACCAAGAGCAACACCAATGGATACCTCACAGAACTTGACAGAAGTTGAAGCTCCACTCCTAGAATCCAACACTATTTACAGAAGCTTAGTTGGAAAGTTACTATATTTAGGGAACACTGCACTGATATAGCCTTCCCGGGCTTCAACAATTGAGTCGATTCTTGGCAAAACCAAATGAAGCTCATTTAAAAGTGCTCCACAGACTTTTAAGATTCCTCAAATCATCACCAGAAAGAGGATTATTCTTTCCTAAACAAGGCTCGACCACATTAAAAGCTTTTAGTGACTCAGATTAGGCGAGATGCACAAAACCGGAAGATCTACCACTTTGGTTATTTGGTTTATCTTGGGGATGCTCTTGTTTCATGGAAATCAAAAGAAACAATTAACTGCTTCTAGGAGCTCAAGTGAGGTGAATACTGAGCCATGGCCATTACAAAGATGTGAGATCCAATGGTTGATTTATTTACTTCAAGATTTTCGGATCACATATTCTCGACAGTTCCTCTTTATTGTGACAAATCAAAGTGCTTTGGATATTGTAGAAAATCCTGTGTTCCATGAGAGAACAAAGCACATAGAAATAGACTGCCACTTTGTAAGGGAGAAATACACAGAAAAAGTCCTTGTTCCACTGCCTATTAACACAAAGGACCAGCCTGCAGATATTCTAACAAAACCAAATGGGCAAAAGAAGACTTTGGACAGATCACTACTGAGCCTTCCCATTCAAGGACATCTACAAGCCTGTTGAGACTAAAATAGCAAGTTGATGAGTTCTTGGTCAAGCTTCACCTGGATGCAATCCATGTTCAGCTTGAGGGGGGGTGTTGAGACTAAAATAGCAAGTTGATGAGTTCTTGGCTTAGAAAGCATTTCAACAAACACCTAACTAGGTGGTTAGTTAGTTAGAGTTAGTTACAAACCAATTGAGCTTGTGATTCTTATATAAGTGTAAAGTAGGATCATGGAAACTCAATTAGCAAGTTTAATTCCGTCTGATGTAAACAATTTAAAAATCATTTCTATTCTGCTTTTCCCGCCTTTTTCATATTCAAAATTGGGGAAGAACACTTTGAGTGTTCTTGATCGATTCTTCATCAGTTTTCTGTTTCTGTTCTTAATTCTTTGATCAATTCAAAGTTGATCTTGTCTTTCAACAAAGCCCACCCGAAAAAAAAAATTACACTAATAAGTGTATGTAGTTCCGTTCGATCCATAAAATATTCTTAATCCAGCCCACCTGACGAATTTGATATAGTCTATTAGCCCACCCCAAGTGAAAATCCTGGCTCCGTCATTGCCAATTGTAGAAGCACAACACAATGTTTCAATACATTCAAAACACACAAAGACACACTTTGTAATTTGTATTATAAAGCTTTGTTCTTAAGCTTGTCATTTGGTTGATACAATTAGAATTACAAATTCATGCTATTTATAGCTACAAACTAAAGTGTGAATACAACAACAACAGTGATATATATATATATATATATGAACAAATCTGCATACCAGTATAAATAAATCTACTGCAACTATTTTGACTGGGTAAAAAATCACGTTGGTTGAGTCGGTTGACTTGGTAATGTAGATTTTGTTCACATCTACAAGCTAGGTGGGAAATAATTTTATACACATAATATTTATGAACTAATGACGTGAAATGACAATACTCTCTCCGTCTTAATTTGTTTGGGACATATTCTTTTTATGGATGTTTCAAAATAAATCTCATTACTAATTTTAGTTTTAAAGTGCTTCTTAAATATCTAAAATGCCCACATATCAACATTTATTGAAAAATGTAAAGACAATATAATTAAGGTGTAATTGTAAATTAGTCATGTATTTAATAACTAAACAATGTAATAAATGATGTTTCTTTAAATTTCAAAAGTTCCAAATTGTCCCAAACAAATTAGGACCAAGGGAGTATATTTTTTTTGGAAACCGGATCTTTTGAAACGACAATATATTGTTAAAGATGATTTTCGGAGATGCTCTAATATGTTTCATTCCCAAACAAAAAAACAAAAAAAAAATATTGAAAAAAAATATTAAATAAAATAATAAGCCCAACAAGAATCAGGTCATGTAGTGCTATGTATATACAAAGATGCCAAAAATAAAAGTATGCAAGAAAAAGACGAGTATTCTTGAGAAGAAAATGAAGATAAGTCGGTATAAATATTACTTTCATCAACCCAAAAAATGTCACATTATTTCAAGTGCTTTGAGCCTGCTTCTTTGAGGGGCATTTGTCGATCTACCACTCCTTTGGGAGCTTATTTGTCGCGCTTTACAATCATGTTGTCGATCTACCACTCTCATTTTCGCGTTTTAGGTGTTTTTGGAACCAAACTAAACCCTAATTGGGAAGGAACCCAATAGGGAAGGGTGTCTTAAGATCGTCGCACAAAGGTGAAAAACGGGAGAAAATCGCGAATCAAAATCGCTTTTTTTTCCTTGGGTGGTATTCTCACAATTCCAACCCAAAAGCAGTGGTAAACTGCTAAAAATCCCCTTCTTTGAACACAGTAGCCATGATATCTGCTAATAAACATACTTGTGTTGCTGTATTTGCCATGCTCATTATTTCCAGCAGTTAAGTTCTAATCTTTAGAATAATTAATATTCCCTACATCCCTCTTCTTTATCCATTTCTCTCGTTTTTTTTTTTATTTTAGCTATATGTATTTTAATTAATGTATGTGAAGATTACAGATATTGATTTTGCAGTTGGTGTAGATGCTCTTGAAGCCCCATTGAAAGAGAGAAAAGAGAACTTGCTACATTCCATGCTTTTTGGAGCCCCAATCACGGAGAAGAAAGAGAAGTCGCCATTGTCGACCATGGTTTTTGGAGCCCCAATCACGGATATGAAAGAGAACTTGCGACACCCTCAGCTGCTGCTTTTTGGCTCTTCCTTTTCATATAGCAGGCAAGTCAGTGACGTTGACGTTGAATGTACTGCTGCTACTGAATGTGCAGTGGTAAACGACATTTGTCCTTTCATCCACTGCGGTCATTGTATATATGAAGACCGGTTACGGTATAAGTCTCTGCCAAGGGCCAGAAAATTAAACCTAGCTGTTATAAATAAACAATGAATCGAAAAGGTTACACCGGTAACAAAATGGTTATAATAATTTACACATTCAGTATGACGTAAAATTATTTTAAGATCAATGGTTTAAAATTATCTTATGTCATTTTGGTGTGTTTATTTATTCTAATCATTACACTACTTATGCATTAAAGACGTTACTTTATGAAATAATTAAGAGTTTTGCTTTCCTTTTCTTTCAACGGGTATGAAACATGCCATGCTCTTCAAATTGATGGTTTCGAATGTACCACATCGCACATCGGCCTAATACAAGTTAAAAGTATTAGGAAAAGGTCGTGAAGGATCACATTTAATCTAATATGAGTAAAAAAGACAAAGAAAAAATATGATGGTTGTAAAGGACAAAAAAATAATGAATACTCAATAATACCCTTTTTTTTTTTCCCTAAATTTTTTCTCAATTATTAATTGCTATTCATTAATTGATATTCAATGTTGTTCAAACACTTTTCTTTTTCTTTTTCTTAAATTTATTCATCACATATTTAATATGAATTATTGCTGCCACATTAATTGATCGAAATTAATGGTAAATCTTCTCCAAAAAATAATATAGATACCCGAAAATAGCCCAATGTATAAATAAAAAATAAAAACTCTTTTTAATTTTCTACTTGTTACTATATCAACCACTACTAATTGTTACTATATTAAGTTTTTGTGTGTGTAAATACATGTATTAGACTGACTAGTACTAATCTACTCTAATGTCTGTTGCTACATGTTTTTTGTTGTAACTTCATTCTTTGTATGTGTGTTACTGCACATATTTTTTCCTGATTAGATTACTACTAGTCATGTAGTAACATCAACATCCTATAATAACACATGTTGTAACACAGGCCCTTTTCATCATGTAGTAACACAACTATGCACACTCCATACAAAGAATGTTGTTCGCATAATGTAGTATCACAGTGAAAGTCCACATATGAAGTAACATGTATTTCACGTTGGTTGCGTGAACAACCTCCAACGTAGTAACACCACTATACAAACACCCTCAAACATACGTACTAACACATAATGTACACCCTAAACCTTGAAGCCTGAACCCTGAACATTAAACCTTAAACACTAAACCCTAAACCTGACCCGGTACACTGCCGGTAAGGATTGTATAACCTAGAAATAGTCCGTCACCTCCCTCGGCAGCTATCGACTATGACTAGCACGTTCCTAAGGATCTATCAAGACAATGTCCAAATTAAAACTTCACTAACAGTCCTTCATGATAATTTACGATGACATGAAAATAGTTGATCAGGCTACTACCATGTAAATTAAATATGTCGATCAACTTAGCTGGCGCCGATTATCATGAACTAGTAATTTACTAGGTATTCTGATATAACGATATAGACAGTCGCAGATCTGAAGAATGCAATCACTACTTAATGATTTCTTCACCAACGAATCAGATATATACATACATGGGGTAAAATAAACTAACTGCTACATAATTAAACTAAATAGACAATTAAAACATACTAATCGAATAGAACAACGACAAATCTACATCTTAGAAAAAACAGAAAATCATACCCTCGAAGATGAGTGTAGATCTCCCTCAGATCTTTTTCTAGGCGAGGACTTCATCGTCTCTCTGACCAGAACTCATAAAATAAATGAAATAAGAACAAAGAGCTTTTATTCCATAATACTTGTCTTGAAAATTGTACACACTGAATTCTGAGGCGATGCCTCTTATTTATAGCTAAATAAACCAAACACCTAGAACTACCTCTCGTCCAAGAAAACGCATTTCGGAAGATTCTGGATCCTCGGTAAACCGGCGGAAACTCCCATTAATCGGGGTATTTTTGTCTTTTCTTTCTTCCGACTTAACTTGGAAGGTTACGAATACCCTAGGCCCAATCCTTTCGTTCATTCCATTCCAATTGTTCACAATGCTCACCCAATATCTCGTATCCTGAAAATAATCAAATAACGCACGAAATAATATCGAATAAGGGAAAATAAACGTTAAATGACAAATACTCGACTCATGAACCCGACATATGACATTCAACTCAAATAGTCCATAATTATAGGTCGAAACAACTATTTTTAGCTCATAATAGATAGAATGTTGATGCCATAGGATAGACTATTTAAGTGTCATCAACTACCCCCCACTAGCCCTTTGCTCGTCCTCGAGAGTATCTAGGCCGAATGTACCTCCATGAGCAATCCCCATCAACTACCACATATTCAATAAATATTTCCGGCAGAACACACATCAAGCGACAATCCATAAGCTCCCCATTAATCATTACTTACCATGCATCAATGTGTCATATGATAAATCTTTCGTGATAGTGCATTCGTGAAGAGAATCAAGTTGTATTAACCCCGCAATCTTAACTTACTTGCACATACACTCACTCACCATGCCTTCAGACTTGGTTACACAATATAGTACCTTAATCGGGCCGGGCGGACTTGGGGACCGAGTCTTACTCTTAGGTCCTCGTTTGTTTCTAGTTTTGTTTCTTCTTTTCCTTTTTTCATCATTTATTTTCTTTTTCTTTTTTTTTCTTTCTTTTTTTCTTTTTTTTATGCAATAGCCGTGCGTATTACGCTCCATCGACTCCTCACTCTTTTCTCTCCCTCTCTCTCACAAGTCCGTTTTATTCCGGTTTACCTTTGGTGGCATTCAAGTTGCTTCCCTTGTCCTACAACAATTTGTTAAAGTATATAGACAGACAAATAATGATTCCCGGTAAAAACAACTTGTCATCTAATCTCAAACACTTCTCACTTACGTGCTCAAATAATTGGGTGCAATGATAGAATCACAATTAATAAGTTACTACTTCATGCATTATAACACATGCTCATTCTTCCATAATAAATTGAATATGCTATAGCTAACTTCAAATCGTTCTTGGGCTCCTTTTCTACCGATTTCTTACTCGGAACGTGCAATAGGCAAGCTAAAAACAGTGTTAAAATTTTAAAAATTATTCCTTTTATCGATTACCCAGCTAAGACCGCCTACCCCCCACTTATTATAGCCATTGTCCCCAATGACTAATAATAAAACAGAAAATAGACACAATGGCATGTCTAAGCGTCGCCATATGCATATTGTTGAAACATGACTTGCCCTTCTTTCTCATGCCTCCCTTCATGAAAGAAAATTAATAACATTCTGGAGTCATGACCGAACAGTCTGAATACATAAATTTATTAATGTTTTATGTAATGTCCCACATAAGAAAAATAGTAGAATGCTCACCCTCATATAAGTGTGAGACATAAATGTCTCATCAACTCGGGTTAGCCATTTTATACAAAGCGAGTACGACGGTCTAAGCAATTGACCGGACCATTTATGAATCATTTAGCGCTACAAGGCCCAGGGTCTGGGGGCATTACAGAATGGTATCAGAGCCGACTATCAGACGGAACTATGCGCTGCACCGTACAAGAAGACGATGTAAAGATGGTCTCTAGATACCTCTGGTAGGGACGATCCGGGAATAGTCTTGGCCTTCCTGGAGAGGGCGTCACTCCCTTATAAAAGGGGGGGGGGGGGGGTGAGAATGTAATGTTCCATATAGGAAAAATAGTAGAATGCTCACCCTCATATAAGTGTGAGACATAATGGTCTTGTCAACTCGGGTTATCCCTTTTAGATCAAACAAGGACGACGGTCTAAGCAGTTGACCGGATTATTTATTACTCATTTAACGATACCAGACCGGGGGTCGGGGGCGTTACATTTTCTAGTCGGTTCGTTACACCTTTCTTTCTCAGTTAAGAACAAATTTATTTCCTTTCATTTCATGTCTTTTTAAATGAACATTACTAAATTAATGGGAGAGAAGCATATCATCTCATCTCCCTCCGTCTTTCCACTTCAATAAAAATAACAAATAGTATATATATGCACACTACAATATCTTGAAATCAATCTCCTATATTTTATTTCACTGGGTGGTGGGATATTGGTAGAATATGTAAAAAAAAAAAGATATATATTGTTTTTTTACGACAATTTCACTGATAAAACGGAAGTGAAACATTGAGTCGTTATTATAAGGTCATTGCATGTTAGATATATTACTTGTCTATATCGTAGGTGTTATTATTGGGTTTTTTTTTTTTTCTCTCGAGATATCTATATATATATATATATAATATATAGATTTAATGTTTTTAACCCAATTACCTTGTAATTTTGGACTCCAAACCGAAAATTGACCCGGACCATTCCCCATATAAACACGTTTAAAATAATAAAAAAAAAACCCAGAATCAATCAATTAATCTCCAAATCTTTTTTTTTTAAAACTAATCTCCAAAATCTCAATAAATTTACTCCACAATCACTTCTTTCCCATTATCTACGTACCCCCACTCTCCCGCACTCTACTACTCAAGTAAACCTCATTTCATTCCCATTTCTCCCAATCGAGTTAAAATTGTCATCACTACTTTTCTTCTTATTCAATCACCTTTTCTTGATGAATATGTTTCTTGAGTTGTTCAACATCTTGAAGAACATTTTTCCGATCAATCGAAACATCCACTTTGCTAAACCTTAAGATGAAAAGGTTGGGTTTTTTTCATGTTTTTCGGTCATAGAATTTTTCATTGATATCTTAGATCAATACATGTTACTGTATTTTATTTTATTTTTAAATAACACTTCAATTTCATTGTCTAATGTTTCGAGTTAAAATTGCCATCACTACTCTTCTTCTTATTAAATTATTTTTTCCTGTTGAATATGTTTTTTTAGGTTGTTCAACATCTTGAAGGACACTTTTCTGACTGAATCGAAACAATCCATTTTGCTAAACCTTAAAACGAAAAGGTTGGTTTTTTTTTCTGTCATAAAAATTTTCATTGATATCATAGATCAATACAAGTTACTTTATTTTATTTTATTTTTAAATAGCACTTCAATTTCATGGTCTAATGTTTAAAAAATGTTTATGCTTCTCCTCCTTTTTTATTTCTTTCACATTCAATATTTTAGAATAATTAAAATATAGCCATAAAATAATTAACAAATTTCTTAAATAGAAATAAGAAATTAATTAAATCCTAAAAACAAGATTTCGAAAAAAATCCTTGAGCTTTTCAAAAAACATATTTCCTTGATTTAATTAAAATATAAAAACGAAATTTAAAAAATTTATAAACAAAATCAAACAAAATCTCCTAAAAAATGAAATCTTAAAAAAACCTTCAGACAAAACAAAATCTAAAAAGAAAAACTGTTGATTTAATTAAATACAAAAAAATATAACCATAAAATAATTAAAAAACTCCTTAATTAAAAATATGAGGTAAATGTAAAAGGAAGTTAAATAAAATCTAAAAAACGAAATCTTAAAAAAGTCCTAGAGATTTTTTAAAAAAAATCCTTGATTAAATTAAATTATAAAAAATACGAAATTAAACAAATTTATAAACAAAATCAAACAAGATTTTCTAAAAAATGAAATATTTAAAAAATATCCACCTGATTTAATTTAATAAAAAATAGAATTAATAGAATTTATGTGTAATCATCTAAAATATTTACACAATGATAGCACATTAATAGCGTGTGATTTCACAATAATAGCATATAAATAGCGTTTATACTAAAATCAATTTAATAGTGAACCAAAAATGGAAGTCAGTATTAGAAAAAATAAAACCGACTCTTAAATAAAACCGCAAATAAATCTGGAAAAAAAGATTAAAAAAAACAAAAAATACAAAATCAGTGAATTTATTGCAAAATTAAAAATCTCTCCCGGTCCCAAGCATTAAATCCGGAAAATCTTCCCGCAAATAAAAAAAAACCCGGGGAAAAAAATAAAAAATACAAAATCAATGAATTTATTGCAAAATCAAAAATCTCTCACCAATTTAAATAAAAAAAAATCGGCTACACATAATAAAATCTTCCAGCAAATTAAAAGAACCAGGCATTAATAGCATTTATATTCAAATCAATTTAAAATTGACTCTTTAAAAAAAACGTCAAACGTAACTTTAAAAAACCGTCTCTTTAGGAAAATAGTAAAATGCAAATTTAAAAACCGACTTTTTAGAAAAAAACCACTCTTAAAAAATTATGATTAAAAATTTCACATGAATAGAATTTATGTGCAATCCTCTAAAATATTTACACAATGATAGCACATTAATAGTGTGTGATTTAATAATAGCATATTAATAAAGTTTATACTGAGATTAATTTAATAGTGAACCAAAATGGAAGCCAACGTATTAGAAAAAAACCGACTCTTAAATAAAACCAACACATAAATCTGGGAAAAAAAAATCAAAAATACAAAATAAGTGAACTTATTGCAAAATCGAAAATCTCTCCTGGTCCCAAGCATTAAATCCGGAAAATCACCAAAGAAATAAAAAAATCCGGGAAAAAAATTAAAAATACAAAATCAATGATTTTATTGCAAAATCGAAAATCAATGGTAGGTTGGGGTAGTGGGTAAGGTAAGGTAGGGTGGTAGGGTAGGGTAGGATGGTGGGTAGGGTAGAGTGCAAGTAATGGGTAAGGTAGGGTTAGGGAGGGTTGAATAGGATATGATAAGTTGGGGTAGTGGGTAAGGTAAGGTATGGTGGTTTGATGGGTAAGATAGGGTATAGTGGAATGGTGGATAGGGTAGGGTTGGATGGTGGGTAGGGTAGGGTGCGAGCAGGATAGGGTAGGGTAGGGTGGTGGGTAGGGTAGGGTGCAGGTGGTTGGTAAGGTAGGGTTGGGAAGGGTAGGATAGGTTGGGGTAGTGGGTAAGGTAACGATATGGTGGTGTGATTGGTAAGATAGGGTATAGTGGAATGGTGGATAGGGTAGAGTTGGGTGGTGGGTAGGGTTGGGTGAAATGGTGGGTAAGGTAGGGAGGGTACGTAGGGTAGGATAGGTTGGGGTAGTGGGTAAGGTATGGTAAGGTGGTGTGGTGGATAAGATAGGTAGAGTGGAATGATGGATAGGGTGGGGTTGGGTGGTGGGTAGGGTATGGTGGGGTGGTGAGTTGGGTAGGGTAGAGAACGGTGGGGTGGGGGGAAGGTAGGGTGGTATGATGGGTAATGTAGGGTAGGGTAAGGTGGATGAAAGTGGAGTAGAGTAGGTAATGGGTAAGGTGGGTAGGATGTCGAGGGTAAGATATATGATATCGGATAGGGTAGGATAGGGTGGTTTAGGGTATGATAATGCGGTGGGTAGAGGCGGGGGTATGATGTTGGGTAGGGTAGGGTGAAGTGGTGGGTATGGCTGGGTTGGGGTGGTTTGGGAGGGTTGGGGAGGGTTGAGTAGGGTATGATAGGTTGGGTAGTGGGAAAGGTAAGGTATGGTGGTGTGGTGGGTAAGATAGGGTAAAGTAGAATGGTGGATAAGGTAGGGTTGGGTGGTGGTAGGGTGCCGTGGGGTGGTGGGTTGGGTAGGATAGAGAATGATGGGGTGGTGGGAAGGTAGAGTGGTATGATGAGTAATGTAGGGTAGGGTTGGGGTGGATGAAAGTGGAGTAGAGTAGGTAATTGGTAAGTAGGTAGGATGTCGATGGTAAGATATGGTGATATTGGGTAGGGTAGGATAGGGCGGTGGGTATGGTATGATAGCGGTGAGTAAGGCGGGGGTGGGAAGAGAGGTAGGGTGTAATGAGGTATGACGTAGGACTACCCACCCTTTATCTGCAGAGTAATCACATTGTCATACGTCTCCGTCAGTGCAATGCACGGAGTTTATGATTAGTATATATATATATATATATATATATATATATATATATATATATATATATATATATATATATATATATATAATTTTGTTGCACATCCGTCACGCGTATCGATGACAATATCAATTAAACACTATACGATAGAATTTTCAAGGTAATGTTTTGTTGCCCGAAATTATTGTTGTTAATTTTAGGAATAAATTATTTTATTGGATGAGACCGGATCCCTTTAAGTGAAGAACATCATGTGATTTATAAAGTGATATCACAAATTAAAGAAAGCTTTGTGTCTTACACACCCCTTCGTTTGGATGTGAAGTATTTCGACTCGATTCGAATAAAGTCGAGTTGACGTGTTGTTTGGATTGAATTAGGTTTCACATTGAATAAAGTGAATATAATGTTTGTAAGAAAACAAAAAGTAAGAAAGATAAATTTACTTAATTCAAGATATATAAAATGTTTTATTTAAATCAAATTGAATGAAAAGTGAATGGTGTCCGATAGATATTTTATATATTATATTTTATAATGTAATCTGAAGATTCACAGAAGTTCATCACTTGAGATGATTCAAGTTCATATTAGACACCATCACTCTCTTAAAATATTAAACCGCCCAAAGCTTTGTTATTCAAAGACAAAACTAAACGAATTTTAGCAACTATAAATTTTACTTTCACCAAGCCAAAGATGTCACAACATATCATTTGAGCATTCATTCATTCACTACATATAGATTAAAGATCGATGATGTCTAAGCATGTTTGTGCTGCTGTTTTGACTATGCTACTTTTGTCCAGTAAGCTTAATTATCCTTTCCAGATAACGCATTTAAGAACAGTTCATTTTAAAATTTATTAACAATAGTGTACAAATGCGTATGGTACGTACTGTATCGTTTTCTAATATTCATTTAAGTTGTTTATTATGCATGCATTTGGAACAGATGGTTTTGGAGCTGATCCTCATGTGATGGGGAGAAAAGATCAGAAGCCTGTTGATGATGCTTCCATTGCCTTTAGTAGGAGAGCCAGTCAGGTTGAATGTACTGGGGAGACTGAATGCGCAGTGGTAAACGACATATGCCCTTCGATCAAATGCGGTTATTGTCAAAAGATTTTGCCTTGGCGTATAAGTAACTGCAGTGGACCGCCAGATGAGAACTGAGCATTGACAAAAGTTCGATGTTGCAATTTAAAATAAATAAGAGTTGAAATATACCTTTGCACTTTTTTGTTCTGCTGGCGAAAAGCAAACAGAATATGATGTAGCAATGTGCTTTTATTAGTTTAATATATATATATATATATATATATATATATATATATATATATATATATGGGTATTTTTATTTCTTTTTTAACAGCAAAAATATATTATTAAAAAGGCTTATATATCATGATAATAGATGAGTCAAGAGGAGTTAAAATATATAGGTGAAACCGATTACACAAGAAAACATCACCAAGTCCTCTGATCACTACAAATAAAAGCACAAACAAAGCAAAAAGCTTGCACCTAATTAATTAAAACCTTCCAATCTAAGGATATATATTTTCACATATATGACAATAATCCAAGAGAATCTTGAGTCTCTTCCACTGAAGTATTTTTTTTGAGTTAAATATGATATTATTTCTCTTTCTTCCCCAAATTCCAACAAGTAATTTTTCTAACAGCATCTCAGATTTTGGCAAGGCTTTTTTTTTTTAGGCTTTGATTAATAAGTTTATCTCAAACTTTTTTTATTTAGATAACTACAACTTTTTTAACCTTCCAAAGCTTCATTTAGTAAAATAAAACAATCTCTTTACACCCATAATACCCCATCCTTCCTCTTCCCTTTCTCTTTTTTTCATTCTTTTTTATTTATGACATCATCATCTATTTTTTGATATCCGACAATTTTCCTCTTCAAAACTGAACGACCACTCAAATCAGAAAAAGAAAAAAAAATATTTGCTAAACTGAACGCCATTATACTGAATGAAGAAAATAAAACAAAACAACAACAGCACATGAACATGGATGCTTTATATAGCAAAAAAGAATAAATAATTAAAATAAATAAATAAATTTACGAACCAACAACACACATGAACCGATCCGAGGCCAGTCGGTTCAGTTTCGGTAAATAATATAGAGAAACCGAAAATTACGGTTCGATTTACAATTAAATCTTTGCAAATTATCCGTAACCGAAACGAATTAAAACCGAACAGTTAACCTAACCGAAATTGTACCGAACAAAAAACCATAACCGAAACGTTCATATCCAACATGTATAATTAGTTTTTATAACCAAAATATTATTTTTTTATAAAATTGTTTATAACCAAACCCTTTATAACCGAATCGTTCATGACCAAATAGAATTGTTAAAAATTATTTTGGTTTTTGGTTAACCGAACCGAACCAAACCATATATTTCGGTTCGATACGATTCGGTTTCCTAAAGCAAACGGTTCGGTTTCGGATATTTACTAACCAAAATTTTTGGTTCAGTTACGGTCATTAACCGTACCGAACTGTGTACACCCCTACACATAACATATCAGTTACAAGAAATGGGAGGAATCTGACGAAATGGGGCGGGGAAGAGGTAGTGCTGTAAACGAGCCTAGCTGAACTGAGTATCGGTTGTTCAAACTCGTGTTCATTTAGATCATGAGTTGTTCATGCTCGTGTAGTTGTGTTTGAGTTTGGCTTACTACATGTGCTTTTGTCTTCCAGCTCAAGCTCAGCTCGTTATGGTATCAATAATCAAGTCAAATGAATAAATAATCATTAAATTTAATTAATGCATTCTCATTTTTGGATATAGCGTGTCATGACAATTATAAGTGAATGAACGTTGATGTTCGAACAATAGTTTGACATTTATTTATGTTGATTATGGCATTTGATGATAATTATGAAAAGGCGAATTGCGACTTCTGAAGTGTAAGTTTAGTTAGAACTCTTTTTTTTTTATTATAGATTTTCATAACTCTAATGCTACGAACGCCTTTTTAAAAGCAAACAAACCCTTTATTTGGCCTTAAAGGAAAATGAAAAGAAAAGTTTAATTTCAGAATACAAAAACATTATTATAAAGAGACGAAGGGTTTTACGTTTGAACATTCAGATTGATGTTCATTTAAATATATCATATTATTTGATGATAGTTATAGGTGATTGGACATCATATTTGACGTTGGAACATCGATATGGTGTTTATTTGAGTTTTTTTTGAGAACTTTTTTGAGTTTATTATGGCATTGATCATCAATTTGATGCTAATTATGTTTATTATAGTGTTTCATGATAACTATAAGTGTTTGAATATCATATGATGTCTCTTTAAATTAATTATAGTGTTCAACGACAAATGTTAACATCAACATGATGTTTATTCGGTGCTTTAATGAATGTATATAAACATTCAATTTCATGTTCATT
This sequence comes from Gentiana macrophylla, assembly GCA_026214975.1. Classification (NCBI taxonomy): domain Eukaryota; kingdom Viridiplantae; phylum Streptophyta; class Magnoliopsida; order Gentianales; family Gentianaceae; genus Gentiana; species Gentiana macrophylla. The sequence continues at coordinate 100,145,686 of CM047809.1, forward strand.
TAACTTTATTATAGTGGTTGTTGATGATTACAAGTGACTAGACATTATATTTGATGTTTGAACGTCGATGTACTGTTTATTTGAGTTGATTATGGTATGGACCGTCAATCTAATGATAATTGTGTTTATTGTAGTGTTTGATGATGACTATAAGAATATCAATATGATGTTTATTTAATGTAATTAAAGTGTATAATGATAATTATTATTTATTAACATCAATATGATGTTCATTTGAGTTAATCTATGGTGCTTAATGATGATTATATGACATTGAACATCAATTTGATGTTTGTTTAAGTTTATTGTGGTTTTTAATAACAATTATGAATGTTTAAAGAACAAAGTGACCTTTGAACAACGATTCGATGTATAAATAAGTTCAGTGAAATGTTTTTTAACATGTTGAACATTAAATTAATATTTTGGCTAAAAAAACATTAAATTAATATTTATTTGAGTTTATTGTAGTATTTAACAATAATTATAACTGACTGAATAGCAATATGATATTCATTCCAGTTAATTACGATGTTTGATGATGATTATAAGTGATTGTATATCATTTTGATATTTATTTAATTTTATCATAGTATTTAATATTTGATTATAAGGGAATGAATATCAAGCGGATGCTCATCAAGTTGAATATAGCGTTTACTATTGATTATATGTATGATGTTTATTTGACTTAATTATAGTCTTTGGCCGTTGAAATTATAGTGTTTGATGATCTTCTAAATAATTAAATGTGTTTAAAGTTGCTAATGTGAAAAATTAGTTGAAATAGCCCTAAACAAAATAGTTGAAATTCCTCTCAAACAAATAGTTGAAATTAATTAGCCCCGTTGTTAATTTTTCAAAAAAAGTATTCTAAATTAATATTTTTGTTTACGATATATCACTCCAACAGTCCAGGTGTATAAATATTTAAAGTACTTATTCTTATATCAATAGCCATGTGGCGTAACGGTAAACTTTGTTGATTTATAATAGTAGGGAGTTGGGTTCAATACTCTTTAGCTATAGCATTTTTTAAAAAGGGAAAAAGTAGTAAACAGAGAAAAAGAGAAAAACGAATATATATAGGAAAATTTAGGTAAAAGTCCTATTTTTTTCCCTTTAATAAAGCATTAATCCTGATTCAATTTATAAGTAAGGACAATAATTTTCCGTTTAGACTAAAATACCCTCCACAGCACCCTCCTCCTGAAGATCCTTCCTTTTTTCTCTGTTTTCTTCCTCCCAATTCTTCGTCATTTGCGCGAAATCATTTTTGTATGCCGCCAAGGACGAAAGGCGGCAGCAGCACCAACAACTGGACCATGGAGTTTACAAATAGCAGTTTACAAGCTTAAAGGAGACGCTCGAGCATGGTGGAACGATTTGCAAAGTGATAAAAATTCAGACGGTAAGAGTCAAATCGCATCATGGCCTGAGATGAAGAAGCTTTTAATCTGTAAATATTCGCACACCATGTGTTTGACGAAATTCCACAGCCAATTGGACAAACCAGCAAATGAAGGAAAATATCGGGGTTCGATTCGTGTTGATGTCTGAGAGGTTCCTGAAAATAGAGACCATTTGGAGTTCATTTGGAGAACAGCCTTGCAGAACAGTTCATTTGGTGTTTAAAGATGTCAATTTAGTTATTGGTAAGATACTAATGCTCAATTTTGATCCCGGTGGAATTTTATGCTCCATAAGAACGCATAGTACTAGTTTGAGGAATGATTTTTTAGCACTTCTATTATTCTGAAATGGGCGGGTGAGTCTAATTAAAAATATCACCCTTTACGATTATTTTGCATTAAGCAAACATTTACATTAAGTTGTCTGCGGTGAGTGTTGATGTTCCGGATATTCTAGGAAGAAGCCGAGATTTTAAAGGTCCATGCCGGCAACAAAAGTTTGATCCAGATGTCTCCCTCCAAGTGGTGTCCATGAGAACACCTGGTTTCGATGGGGCGGATCTTGCAAACCTCTTAAACGAAGTCGCTATATACTTGCTAGTAGGCGTGGGAAAACGATTTCATCTAAAAGAGATTGACGATTCTAGAAAAGACGCTTCTTCACGCATCGTGGTGGTGACCAGCGCGATCGGTCTCGGCACTCACAAATGGCGACTACACTTTGATGTTGTGCTAAATTTGAATTTATAGTTCACATAGCTTTCTTTGTTCCACAATCTTGTTGTATCTTTGAACTCGCGAACTTCTTCGTTCAATTTGTTGGCTCGCTTGAGAACTTAACTCTTGCACTTGATCATATCCGTTGAACTTCGGTGGTGCCATAATCCTAAATTCAGAATACGAGTGCCGTAACCTGCTTGCATTTGACTAATCTGAAACTCTATCCCACGAGTGCATCTGTACCCCTCTTTGAACCTTTAACCTTGTTGAACATGTTCTTTGAACATAATATGTTGAAGGCTTAGTCTATAGTCTTTTGATCTCTTTGAGATTTTATTCTTTGCATAAATTTCTTTGCCTTGCTATGTTGTTTTAAATTTTGTAATAGGCTCGATATTAAGCTTTGTTGAATTGTTTTGTATTGTATTCAGTATTAGATCTTTTGTATCACATATAATCTCGAACATTAATTTTTTTCATCCTCGAATATCAATCGATGTATTACCTTTTGTGGTGTAATCCTTTTTGTGTTTTGATCTTATAGATATTGTGCATCTGTATAAATTAAATATCTAAACTTTTTGATGCACTTGAATCGAATCTTTTGGTAACTTTTGCAAATCGCATTCATAGATGTTATTTTGATCGAAGATGCTATTTGCTCTATCATATTTGTATATAAGTCTTAGTTAGTTAACATCACTTGCATTTTGGTTTTAATAAATAAGATTAATGTTTCCTTGTATTAGATCGGTTTTATAACATCCCAATCGAATCACTGGTCTTAATCAGTGTGATCTTTTGACAATTATGGTGTGATCATCATCACGAGCTTGTCCGAAACCACAGTTGAAGCGACTTGAGGTTTTCAAAATATATGCCATGTTTGCATTTCACTGGAGTTTGGAAAGTTGAGCAATGTGGTTGTAAATAAGTGACTGAAGTTTAGAACAAGTTTTGGGCTGAAGTTTAGAACAAGTTTGCCATGTTTGATATTTCCGAAAATCGATTATCGAGATCAATATCGATGCTCGATATGATGCTCGATGATCGATGATCGATGATCGATGTCGGTAAAATCCTTTTATGAGACGCGCAAAAATCCTTTTTTTGGGCCTGAAGTTTAAATCGCGTCGACGTCGATCGCGATATCGATATCGACATCATATGCATTCGCGATCGATATTGATCATCGATCATCGATTTTCGGAATATCAAACATGGCAAACTTGTTCTAAACTTCAGGCCCAAAACTTGTTCTAAACTTCAGGTCACTTATTTACAACCATATTGCTCAACTTTTCAAACTCCAGGCTGAAATGCAAACATGGCATATATTTTGAAAACCTCAAGCTGCTTCAATCTGTGGTTTCTGGACAAGCTCAGTATGATCACACCATATTTGTCAAAAGATCACACTCTGATTAAGACCCAGATTCTGATTGGGATGTTATAAAACTGATCTAATACAAGGAAACATTAATCTTATTTATTAAAACCAAAATGCAGGCTGATGTTAACTAACTAAGACTTAAATACAAATATGATAGAGCAAATAGCATGCTGATCAAAATAACATCTATAGTGCGCGATTTGCAAAAGTTACCAAAAGATTCAGATTCAAGTGCAGACCAAAAGTTTAGATATTTAATTTATACAGATGCACAATATCTATAAGATCAAAACACAAAAAGGATTACACCACAAAGGTAATACATCAGTTGATATTCAGGATGAAAAAAAAATTAATGTTCAGATTATATGTGATACAAAAGATCTAATACATAATACAATACAAAAACAATTCAACAAAGCTTAATACTGAGCCTATTACAAAATTTAAAACAACATAGCAAGGCAGCAGCTATGCAGCAATAAAATCTCAGCAGATCAAAAGACTATAGACTAAGCCTTCAACAGATTATGTTCAGCAACAGGTTCAACAAGGTTAAAGGTTCAGCAGGGGTACAGATGCACTCAGGGGATAGCAGGTTTCAGATTAGTCAAATGCAGCAGGTTATGGCACTCGTATTCACAGAATTTAGGATTATGGCACCACCGAAGTTCAACGGATATGATCAAGTGCAAGAGAGTTAAGTTCTCAAACAAGCCAAACAAATTGAACAAAGAAGTTCACAGAGTTCAAAGATACAACAAGATTGTGGAACAGCAGGCTATGTGAACTATAAATTCAGCTAGCACAACATCAAAGTGTAGGCTGCCGTTGTGAGTGCCGAGACCGATCGCGCGGTCAGCCACCACGATGCAGGAAGAAGCGTCTTTCTCTAGAATCGTCAATCTCTTTAGATGAAATCGCTGTTTTCCCACGTCTACTAGCAAGTATAGCAGCTTCGTTTAAGAGGTTTGCAAGATCTGCCCCACTGAAACCAGGTGTTCTCATGGACACCACTTCGAGGGAGACATCTGGATCAAACTTTTTGTTGCTGGCATGGACCTTTACAATCTCAGTTCTTCCTAGAATATCTGGAACATCAACACTCACCTGCAGTACAACTTAATGTAAATGTTTGCTTAATGCAAAATAACTGTAAAGGGGTGATATTTTTAATTAGACTCACCTGTCCATTTCAGAATAATAGAAGTGCTAAAAAATCATTCCTCAAACTAGTACTATGCGTTCTTATGGAGCATAAAATTCCACCGGGATCAAAATTGACGATTAGTATCTTACCAATAACTAAATTGACATCTTTAAACACCAAATGAACTGTTCTGCAAGGCTGTTCTCCAAATGAACTCCAAATGGTCTCTATTTTCAGGAACCTCTAAGACATCAACACGAATCGAACCCCGATATTTTCCTTCATTTGCTGGTTTGTCCAATTGGCTGTGGAATTTCGTCAAACACATGGTGTGCGAATATTTACAGATTAAAAGCTTCTTCATCTCAGGCCATGATGCGATTTGACTCTTACCGTCTGAATTTTTATCACTTTGCAAATCGTTCCACCATGCTCGAGCGTCTCCTTTAAGCTTGTAAACTGCTATTTGTAAACTCCATGGTCCAGTTGTTGGTGCTGCTGCCGCCTTTCGTCCTTGGCGGCATACAAAAATGATTTCGCGCAAATGACGAAGAATTGGGATGAAGAAAACAGAGAAAAAGGGAAGGATCTTCAGGAGGAGGGTGCTGTGGAGGGTATTTTAGTCTGAACGGAAAATTATTGTCCTTAATGCAACTTATAAATTGAATCAGGATTAATGCTTTATTAAAGGGAAAAAATAGGACTTTTACCTAATTTTTCCTTTTTTTATAAATGTTTGAAGCTTATTTGGATAAAAAAAAGTTTGATAATGATTTATATAAGTCATTATCCCTTTTCCTTCTTTTTTTGTTTCAAAACCAACGGGGGGTGAAGAAGAAAAGTGTAACGTCCCAGAACTTAGGTCGGGCGGCGTTAAATTAGCCATAAATGATCCGCTCAACTGCTTAAACCGTCGTCCTCGCTTGGTCTAAAAGAATTAATCTGAGTTGACAAAACTTTTATTTACACACTTATATGGGAGTGAGAATTCTACTACTATACCGATGTGAGACTTTACATCCCCTTAGAGGCCTTAAGTTTTCAAAAAGGGTAAAGTAGTAAATTGGGTATATTTATTTATTTCCTATTTTATTATTTATCCTAATCATAATTAAAGAAAAGGATTAACGGTATTTAACGAAAATAAAACCCACTAATCCCCTTCATTAGTCGACGGTGTATCAGAAAAATGGAAGACTGATGGCCAAAACAATGAAGTCCAACTTTAACCGGCAGAGTATTGGGTCGGAAGCGCCACAGTGGCGAGCAAGGTCGTATCACACGAGAAATCAGTCAAGTATCACAATCACGCTCTATTTAGTTTAGGTTCACAAATGGGGTGGAATCAACTGCAACTAAGCTAACAAAAACAATAACTTTAGAATGAATGATAAATAAAATAGCTAAACTATGGTTTGGAACACTACTCTTAACACCTTTGCTGAATCACTAGGGATGAGCCTGTTAGGAAATCTACACGGGATCGAAGCAAAATTTAAAATTTATTTCTTTTTTAACCAAGATCGACTTCGTTTAAGCAACAAGCATAAGAGAAGTAGACGTAGAAAATACCTTGGATGATCTAAAATAGATCGTCGCTTTGTCTACGGTTGTAGTTTATGCATGAAGCCGCCCAAGTGTTCGGCCTCTACCGTTAATTGATAGCAAAATAACTAACCGCTAACTTTGACCGACAGAGTATCGGGTCAACGGTAGTATAGTGGTCTCAAGGTCGAATCCACAGGGAGTAATGTTCAAGTACCAAAGTCGAGTTAGAACTTAGTTCAGGTCAAAATAATTGTGGAGAGTATTATACTAATGCAAAAGTAAAAATTGTACTAACGAATTTACTTCTAGGTATTAAGGGGTATAGTCGAACTATGATCCCACGAGCTACTTTTACCCCTAAGGAAGGACTTAACAGGGAGCTTGTCTTAACCGACCTACCTATCCAATGTAGTTTAACGACATCCACAGGTGCCAACTCCTAATTCTAGTGATCAGACTGAACAACTCGATCTAACCACCCTATGTGAAGTTAATTAATTCTCCCTTTAGAAAACCGATTAACCTAACATGATTAAGCTCTAGAGTCGCTCGAACAACGATGAGAAACCTCTGATTTTGATTCTATCCGTGATTCTGACCCCAATTCTGCCCTTGCTGTTGTTGTTGGCCTTGTGACTGAAATTGCTGATTCTGATAGTTCCCTTGGTTCTGATTCTGGTATGAACTCTGATTCTGAGGGTTCTGGTTCCAAGGTTGGTTATACGAGCTTTGGTTTTGCCTAAAACCTTGGTTTTGATTATTGTTCCTATTCCAATTCTGATTATGCCCCTGATTCCAACCTTGATTCTGCTGATTTTGATTCCATTGCCCCTGATTCCCTTGGCCAACATAATTCACATCGTATTGTTGTGACTCATCACCCATACCATAATCCATTTGCGGCCCTTGCTGATTATCAAAGTTCTGATTCCACTGTTGCTGGCCAAATTCTTGCTGATCCATATTCATTTGCCCCATCGCATAGACATTCATTCGATGTTGGTCATTCTGATTGCCAGAATGTTGTTGTACTGGAGTAGGTGGCAACTGTTGTGGATAAGTGGGTTTTTTCGATGATACACATTCCATGGCAGAATGTCCACCTCCACAAAGTTGGCATTGTTGTGCCTTCTTTCTTTCTAACTCCATTCGGTCCATCTTTAGCACCATTTCTTGCATCTTGTCGTGCATGGCAGACTCTCGATCGAGTTCCTCTTTCAACGACTTTACACTTTCCATTGGGGCTTTCTTCTTCTTTCTGCTCGACCCCCATTGTCCTTCTCCATCTGCCGCATTCTCTATCTGTCTCATAGCTTGTTCTGGCGGCAGATTCATAATATCTCCACCGCTTGCGGCATTCAGCTTGTTCTGGTCCATTGGCTCTAAAGCCCTGAATAAAATAATAACTTGCTCCACCGTAGAAAAACCGTGAGGAGGGCATCTCTTCAGTAGACCCCTAAATCTCTCATAAGTCTCTTTTAATGTCTCTCCCTCGAGACCGTCAAACGAAGAGATTTCTTCTTTCAGATCTAAAATCTTTGCCGGAGGAAAATACTTCTTCAAAAACACTTTCACTACATCTGCCCAGGTATGCAATGAATCATTCGGTAGTGAATCGAACCAGTCCTTTGCGGCTCCTCTCAATGCAAACGGAAAAACGATCAGCTTTATCGCCTCGTCGCTAACCCCATTATACCTCATCGTCCCACAAATTTGAAGAAAATGATCAAGGAAGCTGTTTGGGTTCTCAGTTGATTTCCCATGGAATAGAGCATGTTCCCCCAACATGTTCAGAATGTTCTATTTGATGTCCAAGTTGTTCGCATTAATCGGGGTTACTCTAATTGGATTATGCCCGATAACTTCCTGAGGGGTAGTGACATAATCTCGACAAACCCACGGTCCCTGTACTTGCTGAGCCATCTGTGGCTGATAATTCTGCTGTTGTTGCTGTTGATAAAACGGCTGCAGAGGGGGTTGATTATATGGGTTATATGGGTTTTGGAACCCCTGTTGATTTCCTTGATTCTCTAGCATCTGAAGTACTCGATTTACCGTCTCTTGGTCTAATTCGGTCCAAAGTTCTCGCGTGTCTCGAGCATTTTGTCCTCCCTGTCTTTGTCAATCCTCGTCCTCTGATTAAGCTGTGGGGTTCTCAACTGATGCAACACTGTGTTGTCCTCTCTTAACGGTTCATGACGAGGGGTCCTCGGTGGGGTATGCAATAGTAGTGTTGCATTACCACCAGTAGTGTCTGAGGTTTGCCCTTGTACATTGTGCTCGATTAAGGGCTCTTTGCCATCTCTATGATTTGGTGAATCCTCCATTCCCTCTGTGGATTCTGAAAATGAACTTTCTAGCTACTACCCCTTCTTCCTCAAACAAAGGGTTCGGACTGGCAATCAGAGGTTCTCCTCGGCGTTGACTATTTCTATGACGTGCAAAAGCTTCAATTTCTTCAATTGGCTCGATGAGAGGTTCTTTGGAGCTTCGGGTCATTCACTGACAAACAAGAAACAACAAGAAAACAAAATAAAAACGACCTAAGCCCAAGCTTTCGGTCAACTTACAAGATATCAAACGTTACTCCCCGGCAACGGCGCCAAAATTCTTGATAGCAAAATAACTAACCGCTAACTTTGACCGACAGAGTATCGGGTCAACGGTAGTATAGTGGTCTCAAGGTCGAATCCACAGGGAGTAATGTTCAAGTACCAAAGTCGACTTAGAACTTAGTTCAGGTCAAAATAATTGTGGAGAGTATTTTTTTTTTTTTTTTGTAAAACTCAGAAAATTTATTAAAAGAAAAACTGAAGTTTTACATGGCCAACCCCTGACCTAACCTCTAAAAAATATGCGTCATCAATACATGTTCATCACCTCCTTAAAACCTTAGCCCGGAAAACCCATGTGGGAAAACCCGGGTGCTAAGGAAAGAGTGTGATCCCCTATGCATTGGAAAGAAAAACTAGAGTAAAGAACACCAAGTATCAAAACAAAAACAAATACAAAAACTAATGTATGTCTGCTTAAGAAAGCTCTCAGCTGCAAGGCCCCCAGGCAATAATCTAGATTCTTCTGGTTAGATTCCAGTTCAGGCACCTACAAGAAGTTACAAAATGCTGCAGCTTCCACTCATCAAGAAAATTAAACCAAAATATCCAGATAGAGAGAAACAACCTGTTTGCACCCCTCAGCTCAGTGAAGGGTGCTTCCAGGGTTGCTTTGCCTTGCCATATGGGCTCACATTTCTCCCAGATGGATCTCCAAGCCTTCAACAATTAATAATTCCACAAAGTAGCAGCAGCATGAAACTTAAGAACCAGAATGGACAAGTATGGTAAATGTTAGTGAACCACCTGTTTGCACCCCTCATAACAATGAAGGGTGCTTCCAAAAGAATCGAGCTGTTTGTATTCATCTGATTATGGTTCCGATAGTTGGAATTTGAAGAATATCCCTTTTGATCAACTGTCCAAGCTCAGCATCAAGGTGTGTACCTTCAATGATCCCAGAATTCTGAGTAGTGCTGGCAAGTTTTGCATGATAATCAGCAGGGGCATTAGCTTATCTATAAATATGCTGGATCTGATAGCCTTGGGTAGAGATTAAATGGTGTATGATCTCCACATCCTGCTGATACTTCCAAGGAATTTGATAGGTGCCTTGAATCATTTTCTCTAAAGCTTGAGAGTCAGTCTCTACAGTAACCTTTTGCAGCTGAAGTTGAATGCACAGTTTAATACCAGAAAGCATGGCAGAGATTTCTGCTTGCATATTGGTGTTAATACCATAAGCCTCATAACCAGCTTTGAGAACCTGGCCTAAGTGATTCCTAATAAGAAAACCACCACCTGCAATACCAGGATTACCAATAGAAGAACCATCTGTATTGAGCTTCCTCCCCATGTCGGTCGGGTGAAGCTCAATGTAGACGGTAGTGTCAGAAATGGAGTTGCCTATGGGGGTGGAATTATTCGGGATTCGCATGGAAACTTTGTCATTGCGTTTCATGCTTGCTTCGGCCATGGGAATGTTCTTGATGCGGAAGTGAAGGCGCTGCTCTTTGGTATTCGGTTGCGTCCACATGTTTTGCCTCTTGATATTGAGACTGACTCCACATTTGTTTCTCGTGTGATATCCGGAAATCATAGTGGAGGTTGGCCCCTCTGCATCTCAATTGGTCAGATTTCGGCTTGTCTTCGGGAAATACCACACAATATCTCTCATGTGTTTCGGGAATGTAATAGAGTGGCGGACAGCTTCACAGCTATGGAAGGAGACGATATGACGTTTAATCATCTTAACGACGTGCCTGATCATATTCAACAGATTATTAGTGATGATTGACATGGCCCTCCTCTTATTCGACATGTTGCAGACAACTGGGGAAGCACTCTTCACTTGTGAAAGAGGGGAGACGACTTTTCCACATCGACGTTGTCATGTTTGGATGCGAATGGCTCCTCCAGCCTGGAAGCACCCCTCCTATTCTAGTTGGGGTGCAAATCAGGTGTTTTCTATCCATCGTCTATTCATTACTTGGCACGTAGTACACTTTTTCACTGATTTTTATGCTTTTATGCTGCGGGCAGATTCGGGCACCTCTTCTGGGGACATGGCCGGCATGGATTTTTTTCGAAGCACCCTATCATGTTGTTAGGGGTGCAATTCAGTGTACATGTTCCTTTATTGGATTCTTTGCATAATGATTTATTTTTATGGCTCTCTGATTTCTATGCTTTATCCGGCGTTTGCATTTTGAGGATTCATGTACGGCTAGCTTGGACCGGGCATTTTTATTTGAAGGGGCGATATAAGCGAGAATCTTTGGAGGTCGACGAGAAAGGGTTCGGTGCATAGGACCGGGATTGGCATTCAACTTTGGAGGCACCCTATCATCCCATTAGGTGCAATCCAGTGTCCTTGTTCCTTTTTGGGTTATTATCTTCTTTAGCTATTTTTGGGATTATCATCTTTCTCCTGTGCCAGGTGTAACCATCCGTTGGGTTGTAGTAGCAAGGACAAGGTGGAGAAGGAGTGGTACCGTTTTCGTGCTTCAGGCGCGTGTTCGGAGGCTTTGGCTCATACCTTGGTCGGATACACAGGCTATTTTTTTCCTTGGAATTGCTATGCGGATTCAACTGTGTTATCTCTTGTGCTTAAGCAAGGACAAGTATCGAGTGGAGGATAATTTTGATGTGTTTGACTGTAATATTTATGGTGCCGGGATTTTGGGGGTGCATAGAGTGAGTACTCTTCCCTATGTGCTGGATTTTCCTACACTGGGTTTGCCACGCATAGGGTTTAAGGAGGCCATGCTATGCACTCTATCACGTACTTGGGGCGGGCCGGGATGTGGCATTGACTTTGTAGCACTTTATTCTTTTCCATTTTAATAAAATAAAGCTGTTTTAAAAATAAAAACAAAAAAACAAAAAAAAAACCATCTGTATTGAGCTTATAGCAATGTGCCTGAGGGGAATGCCACTGAACAGGAGTATGAGTAATAGAGATTTTCTGAATAAAATGTTTGAGAACACCAGACTGAATCAGAATATCATCTTGATCATTAATCCTCTTTACTTTCATATTGGTACAGACAGGGGCGGCTGCAGGAATTGTGTGACACGGATCAGAGATCGATAACGACACATCGTATTACAAGTTTCTAATGTATTGTATAAAATATATATGTATAAATATGGGTCAAGAGTCTATATTTTAAAATTTTAGGGGGTCAGTCAGTAGATATTAGTACATAAAAATTTTAAATTGTGTAAAAAATACACTGAAATTTTTTTTTTTTTTTTAATTATGGGTCAAGTGACCCAAAATGGTGTGAGTGCCGCCGCCCCTGGGTACAGATCAAGTGCAGATTATCCATAATAGCAGGGATGACAGCAGCATTATCAATCAAAATATCCTCAAAATACATCTTGTTCCTAGCTTTCCAAATTTCCCAACAGATCAAGCAAGGTATTAAAGAGAAGATTTTACCTCTAGCACCCTTTAGCTGTGGACTGAACCATTTAAGAAGATTTTGATGCAAATTTGATGAACCATAACCCCAATGTAAAATGCTTTGAAAATGTCTCCATATCTGTTGTGCTTTGTCACAGCTCCAAAAAACATGCTCCATAGTTTCTTCTTCATGACAGAACATACATTGAAAAGGGCCACTAATACCAAATTTGGTAAGTTGATCTGAAAAGGAAGCAGATCATTATACAACCTCCACATAAAAAAGGAAATCTTCTTAGGAATATAAGAATTCCAGATTTTTTTGAGCTCTTGTACAGTCTGATTCCAGCTTCTAAGAATCTCATAAGCAGACTTGATAGTAAACCTACCATCAGAAGTTGGCATCCAGACCCATTTGTTACAACCAAGGTACCTCATGTTTTCATCTGCAATATCTTGCACCTCAGCTAAGAGTTTCCAAGCATACAACTTGTATATAGGATAACTACCTCTCATAACAGTATTTGCACACAGACCTTGACCAGTTTTAAGCTTCCACCACAATTTACAAGAGAAAGCTTGTTGCAAAATAGAGAGATTTCTGACCCCTAGCCCATTTTCATCACAAGGAAAGCAAACCTTATCCCATTTCCTCCAAATATGTTTTTTCTATCATCAGTATTCAGCCAGAGGAAGTGAGAGAGAATTTGAGCAATTCTTTTGAAGACAGAGACAGGTAGCTTTAAGGCAGCAAGAATATGTATAGGAATGGCAGACAGGACATGTTTAATAAGGATGAGTCTACCCCCAGGTGTAAGGAGTTTGGCATACCACCCTTGAAGCTTGTACTCCAGTTTATGTAAGAGAGGGATAAAATAGCTATGTTTAGGTCTTCCCACATAAATAGGACAACCTAAATAAGTAAAAGGAAAAGAGCCCTTGTTCATGCATGTTATATGTCTGACCATATTGTAAGTAGAGGCAGGAGCATGTTTGGACAGAAAAAAGTAGCTTTTATTGGCATTTATTTGATGACCAGAGGCCAATTCATACTAATGGAGAAACAGGAAGAGATTGGTAAGGGATTTTTTGGTGGCTCTAGCAAAAACAATCAAATCATCAGCATACATACAATGAGTCACAGGGGTGAAACCTCTAGGAATTTCATAATGTTCCACATGAGATTGAAAAATGTGCTTAAGACCTCTGGTAAGAGCTTCAGAAACAAGAATAAAGAGGTAAGGAGAGAGAGGGTCACCTTGTTTAATGCCCCTAGTATTTTGAAAGAAACCAACAGGAGTACTATTAACTAAGATAGAAAACCAGCTGAAAGACAAATTGTTCATAATCAGCTTAACAAAAGTGTCAGGGAAACCAAATTTCAAGAGAAGAGCTTTTAAAAAAGGCCAAGAGACTCTATCAAAAGCCTTGGTCACATCAAACTTGAAAATGATATTATGGCCTCTAGCTTTCTTATGAAGGAACCGAACAAGCTCTTGAAAGAACAGGACATTATCTACTATGTCCTTACCTTTTAAAAAGGCAAGGACATAGCAAAAGTAAAAATTTTACTAACGCAAAAGTACAATGCAAAAGGCAAGGACACCCGTGGAGAGTATTATACTAATGCAAAAGTAAAAATTGTACTAACGAATTTACTTTTAGGTATTAAGGGGTATAGTCGAACTATGATCCCACGAGCTACTTTTACCCCTAAGGAAGGACTTAACAGGGAGCGTGTCTTAACCGACCTACCTATCCAATGTAGTTTAACGACATCCACGGGTGCCAACTCCTAATTCTAGTGATCAGACTGAACAACTCGATCTAACCACCCTATGTGAAGTTAATTAATTCTCCATTTAGAAAACCGATTAACCTAACATCATTAAACTCTAGAGTCGCTCGAACAACGATGACAAACCTCTGTATTGGGTTCGGACCTAACAACTAGGCCGAATCTACGCAACGATCCTAAAACCCCTTATCCCACATCTCACCACAAAATGCATCTATAGGTTTGATGTGTGTGACAGTGAACTAGGTGATCAATCTAATTCAAAGACGTTAAAATAAGTTTTAGGACGTGGATTAATCGTTTAAACAATAATTTACGCACTACACAACTCCCAATCTCATCCCCCTTAGGGTTTTCGCTCGCTTTCACATAATTCGACTACACATGAATTTAGCGACTCATAATTATGCTAATAACGGAATAAAGAACGGAAATTGAAACCAAACTAATAGCAACAAATAAGAGAGATATCATTACCATATAACTTGCAGAAAATCTGATCCAGAAAATACCGACAAGAAAAGCAATCCCAAAGTCGAATCTTTTGTTCTTGGAAAGTAAATCTAAGCTAGAAAAGTTGTATAGAGTCAAAGGATGTTATCTAGGGGATCAAAGGATCAAAGGGGTGTTTAAAATACTCAAAACCGCACACAAATCGCCTAAGAAAAGTCTAAAGTCGGCCAAAGATGATATGGGGCTGAATGAGCTGCGTATTTATAGAGTAGGTCGAAATTCTGCTACTGTCGGTCACGGACGCCCGTCCAGGTCCTTTCAGACGCCCGTCTGCCTGGAGAATATGAAGATATTAGGGTTTCAACTTCAATGGACGGGCGTTTACAGTCCTCTGAACGCCCGTCTGGTGAGTCATGACTTGAGGCCCAAACGCCCGTCTGGAATCCCTGGACGCCCGTTTGAGATGTATGAGCTTCTTGAATTGGGCTGAACCTACCCAAACGCCCGTCTGGGGGTCATTTGGACGCCCATCCAGCTGAAAATGAAACTTTCTGAATGATGTATAAATTCTGTGGACGCCCGTCTAGGATGGGCAAACGCCCGTTTGATGTAGGCCTCCAGCAGACGCCCGTCTGGAGTATGGCCAAACGCCCGTCTGGCTTGATTCCACTCCAAACTTGGCTTTTCTTCCACCTTCATCCAACTCTCGGGCCACAAACATGTACCTCAGTCTAAAACATCGCCTTCCAGGTCCTCAAGTCACCTAGGTCCTGCAATAACATAGACAAACAAACACCACGCGTAATTCCGCAAGACAAAAGTGCTCGGAAATGAGGTAAATATCGCTAAAAAGGTGGAGTTTACTATCGATGTGACAGTTCAACTCCCCGTGCATATAACTCTCGATATTACTCTCAAACAGGTCTAGAAATGCCCGAAATATGCCAATAAAATGATAAACGGGGGTTAAACTGCACACCAAAGTACAGTAAAGTTGACTCCCATCATTAATCCACACGAACAACCCACCGGAATCCACCACTGGATTGCTACCGGAAAAATTCAGCTGCTAGGCCGCTTTTTCTTTCTCCCAAAACTCTCTCTAGAAACTCTCTTAATTTTCTAGTAGAATATAAGACTTGCAATTGTGATACAAAAGAGCTTGACACCCACACTATATTTATAGTGTAAGTGGCGCCCCAATGTAGTCTCAATCCTATTGGGAGAAGCTTCCTATTGGACAGAGGAGAAAGAAACCAATTCCCAGTAAAATAAGGAAAATAGATTCTAGATTTATCTCATTAAATACTCAATATCTTATATTAAATATTTCCAAGATATATATTGTCAATATTTAATATTGAATATATCTTTAAGGTATTACCATAAATCAGTTTACACATGTGTGCAAATCTATACACATTAATATCTAATATTAATATATGATGATACTGTTAATTAAATTGCATAATCCAAGTGTGCCTTAATATACTCAAACTTGCGCCCCAAATAGCCTATTGTTGGCATCCGGAATACTCTTAATTAATTAATATAATACTATGATTAATTAATTCGCAAAATACTCGTATATCATATATACATATATATTTCGACATATACATAAAATATGTATATTCAATTAATCAACATAATTAATATTTTGTATTTTATTTATTCATAATAAATAAACACCATCATATTAATCTATCACTATTACACTTTATAGTCGAGATAAACTTTCCTTATTTGGTTATCGCTATAACTGCATTTTAATCCGGCTAGATATTTTTATGTGTGTCACCCGATAGGCTTCCGTATATGTTGACCGTATGCACAAAGTGCATTTTACTAAAATACCCTTCACACCTAACGATCACGAAATAGCTTCTAGCAACACATCGTGACCCCCAATCATCGGAAGAGTCAAATGCAATGACTACTACCTTTCATGTGAAACGGTTACCGTGTAAATAGAATCATATCGCTCTTACAATATCCATACGGTCGTACGTCGAGTGTCAATACATCAACGACCACATCTTATAATCTGGATATCATGCTCTCTCGAAGTAACTCATTCACTTCCACTTTGCAAAGATTCACGAAATCTAGACATTCCTTAAAAGAAGGCCCTTTTGGATATTTACTCTTATTCATAGGATACGCGGTTTCCAGACGAACAACATGAATCATACGCATGCTTCAGTATCAAAGCCAATCACTACCGCATGATCGCCTTATGGCTAGGGGAAACCTCAATAGTGTCAAAGCATGACAATCCACTCCGTGATGTCATGAAGACTTCGGTCTCAAGATAATTACACAACCGCCACATAGTGCGACACTTAATAAAGTAAGTGGGTCAGTCTAACGTACGCATTCTCCAATACACGTCCACGTACAGTCCAAGTGTCCCTACACTTTGATAGACAAGATCTATCCCTATCTTCAAAAAGATAGAAAACATCTAATGTGTGCCAGTCTAATCGTACTACTAATGTCCCATTTAAAAGCACATGCGACTAGAGACATTTAAGCATCAAACCTTTTAAAGTGAGTCGAGATCTCATCAACCATAATCACTATTATGATTTCTCTTTCACAGTTTGACACTTGCGACGTTACCATAAACACAATATCATAATTGGTTCGTTAAACGAATAAATATGTAGTAACAGAAAAGTCATTTAATATTTGTATAAACAAAAAGAAATAGTAGAAATAATCCGACCCGCTCGGATCCGGTCCAACCCGATTGGGTTTAGGACACTATTTCAACAGATCCTTAACCGAACGACCAACCAATAGTTTTCAATGAATATTTACTATTTCAACAGATCCTTAACCGACAAACCGACCATAATTGGTTCGTTAAACGAACAAATATATAGTAACAGAAAAGTCATTTGATATATGTATAAACATAAAGAAATAGTAGAAATGATCCGACCCGGTCGGATCCAGTCCAACCCAATACTATTTCAGCAGAGCCTTAAACGACCAACCAACCAATAGTTTTCAATGAATATGTTTGTCGGTGTAATCAACTAAACTGGTCCCTAGGGGCTAATACCACATCATAGATACCATATACTCGGTTCAACAGTCCTCTATTTGGGATTTAATTGACCTAATATGATTAAGAACAATATATAAGACCTAATATGAAACCATATACTCGGTTCACCATAAACCAATACTAGCAAGAGGACTAGGTCCATCGTAGTATAGCTATAGCGAATCAAGGTCGATCCCACAGGGAACCAATTGTGGATCATTTATATACAAACAATTAATCATTCATGTCAAGGACACAAAGGCGGTCTACGACCAACAAAAGACAAGAAAAGATAAATGACACGACTCGACACAACACAACATATAAACAGCGTAATTAACCTCCCCAATTATTATGTTATCGTTTGGATCTAGAGATTCTATATAATTAAGCTAGACTCGACAACTATTAATCCGATCCGTATTTCTTTTATAGTGGCTACGGGAGTCATCCCCTAAACTGGATCTTATTCGTGAACGGATAGAAGATCTTTATGCTTAATTACGAATCCTTCCTTGTACAGGATAGAACATCATATAACAAGCATACTATACCAAACTAGGGATGCCGATCTAAAATCGTCACCTCGTCTAGGCAACCACCGTGGACGGGTTGGCACACCTCCTAAACGATCGCATCAGTCTGTGTCCCATTAACAATTACCCGGACGGTCTCATGTTAATCTACGATTTACGTATAACTAGGTGCTAGCAATTCCCAAATATAACACAGATCTAGATCTCGCTGAAAGTCCCGGAAGATCAATTCATGAGCCGACCTAGGAGCCCTATATTGGTATTTTCTAATAATACGCTAATAAAAACAGACGAGCAACGTAGCCGTAGCCATACCTACTAAGATAAGAAATTCTAGGTGGACAATCACACCATAAAGACGTGGCTAGATTGACGCGGCGAAAACCTAAATCTTAGCGTTTCTCTATACTTATCGGATAAAATAGAGATTCATAAAGCAATTATATAGATCTACTAAAAACACGGTTGTCGATCATACCAAAGTCATCTATAGGTCACCGGACGACAGATCCTGGGCGTGTGGATCCTTATAGACAAGGAATCCCCACCGCCTCATATCGCCTCCTAGATCTACATCGTTCATGAAGAAACGAACAACCTCAAACAAGAAACAATAATTGGGGGACCTAATTACAAAGAACAAAGAACAAATAAATACAAGAACTTACATAACTGCAGAACTTGTGAAAAACTGCTCTAAGAAAAACTGAAGATTTAATTATAAACTGAGAAGTGTCTATTGTGTGTGTATGGCGTGTGTAATGTATGTACAAATATATAGGAGTAAAAATTTGCATAGGATAAGCCTAAACCAATCTGAAATAGCTTTCCTAAATCCAAAAGAAGTATGAAAACGCGTCAGGATAATTCCAAGTCGATCCGGAAGCTTAGGGCAAAATGCGCCCCCTTCTTTGGCGCCAACTCTTCCTTACTCCTCTTTTCGTGCTTATCCGATCTTTATCTTCAATGCACTCCGGATTTTCTTTGATTTATCTTGAGATTTAATTCTTCCATCTGTATTTATCCTCCAAAAATTATCCCAATCTACAAAATAGATATTTATCCCAAAGTAAATCATATTTAAATAAAAACGGATAAATACCAAATTATATAATAAAAACGGATAAATACCAAATTATATAATATAAATCACATAACATTAAATAATAAATATAAACATGTGATTTAATATAAAATATATATTATTAATCTCGATTTAAGGTCAACGTTGATGACTTTTACGGGTATAATTTGACCGTTATCAACTACCCCCCACTTAGACTTTGATCGTCCCGAACAAAGCATCAATAAGTCATTCCCCAAGTCAACATTTCCCGTGGTCAAATCATACTTACACAAGAAACTCAAGTCAACTCATACCAATCATGCACATAAGGTATCCATTATTCGCTACTCGCTATGAATCGAAGTGATGTGTGCATGTGCATTCAGTTTTATATATTCGTGGCAAGATTAGAGTTTATGCTAACTTCGCAATCTCAACCTACCAACATCAGTATTCCCACTTCTTAAGCCTCGCAATGGGTAAAGACATGGTGCAATAAGCAAGAGCGTTATCCAGAAGGTTTTTGGACTTGGAGACCGAGAAAAATACTCGAAGCCTCTTAAAAGTTGAATTTTTTTCGCATTTTCATAATTTCAAGCATTAACACATCTCAAGAAAGAAACTTGCTTTAAAAGTAAAGTATGCATTGCAAGAATCCCCCTCTCACGGATGAGTCAATAGCATGAATATTACCACAAGTGCGAAGCTACTTTGGTAATGTTACTACAAGCCCAGTGTTTAACGCATTGTTAAGACACAAATAATTCTCAAGCTTATTACTCCGCTTTGATGGCTAGAAGATAGGAATACATCAGCAGATAAATATCGACACTAAGTTCACATAACCAATCATCTATGCAATGTACACATAATTTCTTCAGTTATTATAATTCGTGCGATAATAGTCGATTCAAAATTGAGTAATCGAATAATAAATAACTACTTGCAACAATTGGCATGAATATCCTTAAATTTACATTCACATAAGTATAAAATGATCACGTACTCATGCAACTTGGTTCCTTTCCTATCAATTCTTAGCTAGGAACTCACAATTCTAAGGGTACGAGATGAATAATTATGGCATTTATTCAATTTTTTCTTTTTTTCACCGTTTCATTCAATTTTCAATTATAACACATCATAGCTAAGTCTCATACCCCCCACGTAAACATGTCATTGTCCCCAATGACAAAGAAAAATGAGAATTTAAGAAAAAGACTTAGCTCTGGAAACGGTTCTCAAGCAGATGCAAATTATCGGAGTTATTCAAGCACGTCGTGGAGGAGCAAGTTCAAACCTGTTTAAGCAAACCAAACGGAAACTCCGCGAAATCGTTAATAACATGTTAGTGGGAGATATAAAATAATGTGGCAGTAAATAGATATAAAATATCCAAAAACAAATTAAGCCACTTTATTCCATACAACCAATGACAAGGAAAACCAAAGAGTTAAAACGACTCGTTTAGACACCAATTCTAAAACAATACGGACTCAAAAAGAAAATACTAAATAGAAAGAAAAATAAACAATCAACAAAAGAAGACCGTCTTCATCGATATCCTCCACCACAAAAATATTCTCGAAACCGGGTGGAGAAGACAAAGATCAAGAAGCATTTGCCCATGTGTGAAAACACGAGATTTGAACGAATCAAAAACCTTAAAAATCTAGCTAGGTTCAGAGCCACACTTACCCCAGCTCGGATCACGAAAACCAAAATGATAAAAGATAATCATTAAAACTTAGCAATATTTCGAATTCCGCAACGGAAGGTGAGATGATGGGTTTAGAAAAAGATAAAGAAGGAAAGTAAGAAAAGATAAAGGGTGGGTAAGACATTGTGATAATGGGTGGGTTGAAATCGGTTTAGAATATGGGTTCGGGTAGGTATTGGTGAAGGGATTGGGTTAGGGTGGGAGAGTGAAATAGATGGAAAGAAAGAGAGGGGATGAAAGAATGGTTAGAAATGTGAACTGTGAGGCAGATTGGTGAGAGAATAGAAAGGTTGAAGGGTGAAAAGGTACAAAGGAAAGGATAAGGATAGTTGCAGATGGAATTGCACACAACTTTAGATTCTCATTTGGATCACCATTCTAAAAGGTTTTGGAAGTTGACCAAAAATTGTTCTTGTTCGCACCAATTATTCTCTGTTACATTTTCAGTAATTCTCAAGCTCTCTTAATGCTTCCATCTTAAGGTTGATTGCTAAATTTCCTTTTCTTTAGCAATTTCTCGACTCTCCTACGGAACTCTACTTCACGTGGCCTATATTGAGTAAAAAAGTTTTGCACATCTTTAGCCTAATGGCCATTGGAACACGGCAAAATAAAAAACCTCAACATATGTCACGTTACTCTTATTTGACTCAAAGAAAACAAAACCTAAAATCCTTAAAAGAAATCCTAAGGGTTTTAGAAGTAGTTCTGAGTTTAAAGTCCTCAGCTCGACTTTCCAAAAAGTATCCTTGTCAGTTATCCTTCTTGGATCGCCAGATGTTGACCCCTTGAGCACTATATGAGGGGGGCTCGTCGCTTTTGCGGATTAATATCCCTCATTTGGTTGTGAGACCTAGGAAACGACATTTATCCATACCATTTATACAAAGCTCCTACCTCGGCTCTCGTTTTAGGAATTAGTGAATTCTAGGCAAATCTAGTCCAAGGGACCCATTTTAATCACATCCTCTATAATGCTACTACATTATGCTCTCTCAAAACTTAACGTCTTCTTTAGATTGTAAATGCTTAAAACTACACAAATTGTTGCTCCCGTGGCCACTAGAAGCAATCTCATGCATAGGACAATGAGATTTTAACAGAACTACGAGGAACTCTTTATTCACTGCTTCCTTCAACTACTACATGTTTCCCTACACCTCTGGATGAGACAGATTTGGGGCGGAACCTTCGGCACTAATAAAATTAATCTTACAAACCAACTCCGGGCTAAGATTCATACTCAGGTTCATATATAGGCTAACTTATGTTCAAAAAACCAAAAGATAGTAAAACATAAGCAAAAAGGTAGTACCTTGCCTTCAACATTATACCATGAAGAATTTAAGCCTTAAATTTTTTTCGGAGCCATCTTGGTGCTTTAAAGGTATTTCTTCCATCGCTTTTCCCATCGTAGATTCGTATCTCCACATGTTGCTGGGTTATTTTTCAGCGCCCACGAAAAATTACTGACTCGGATTATTGCTTCTCTGGTTTCTGCAAACAGAAGAAAAACAAAAACAAAACGGACCGTAGACTGAATTTTAACATGGTTTCTCATGCTGCTATCAGACCTACAGATTAAACATACGGAGATAAACAGACACGTGAAGTCCCAGAAAACAGAACCAGGCTCGATGGTAGCGAGAGACAGTCTCGCTGGGAGCGAAACCAGTGTTCCAGATTCTGGAATTTTTTACAACTTACAGACAACCAGAGGGACTCAAAAACGTAAAAACAGACTCTAAAACAGAAAACTTAACATGAATAAAAAATTATTTATATATAAAATTGACCGTTGGTTCCCCGGCAACGGCGCCAAAAACTTGATGACGTAGATCAAGTGATAATAAAATACTTGACCACCATAAACCAATACTAGGAAGAGGACTAGGTCCATCGTAGTATAGCTATAGCGAATCAAGGTCGATCCCACAGGGAACCAATTGTGGATCATTTATATACAAACAATTAATCATTCATGTCAAGGACACAAAGGCGTTCTACGACCAACAAAAGACAAGAAAAGATAAACGACACGACTCGACACAACACAACATATAAACAACGTAATTAACCTCCCCAATTATTATGTTATCGTTTGGATCTAGAGATTCTATATAATTAAGCTAGACTCGACAACAATTAATTCGATCCGTATTTCTTTTATAGTGGCTACGGGAGTCATCCCCTAAACTGGATCTTATTCGTGAACGGATAGAAGATCTTTATGCTTAATTACGAATCCTTCCTTGTACAGGATAGAACATCATATAACAAGCATACTATACCAAACTAGGGATGCCGATCTAAATTCGTCACCTCGTCTAGGCAACCACCGTGGACGGGTTGGCACACCTCCTAAACGATCGCATCAGTCTTTGTCCCATTAAACATTACCCAGACGGTCTCATGTTAATCTACGATTTACGTATAACTAGGTGCTAGAAATTCCCAAATATAACACAGATCTAGATCTCGCTGAAAGTCCCGGAAGATCAATTCATGAGCCGACCTAAGAGCCCTATATTGGTATTTCCTAATAATACGCTAATTAAAACAGACGAGCAACGTAGCCGTAGCCATACCTACTAAGATAAGAAATTCTAGGTGGACAATCACACCATAAAGACGTGGCTAGATTGACGCGGCGAAAACCTAAATCTTAGCATTTCTCTATACTTATCGGATAAAATAGAGATTCATAAAGCAATTATATAGATCTACTAAAACACGGTTGTCGATCATACCAAAGTCATCTATAGGTCACCGGACGACAGATCTGGGCGTGTGGATCCTTATAGACAAGGAATCCCCACTGCCTCATATCGTATCCTTAGATCTACATCGTTCAGTGAAGAACGAACAACCTCAAACAATAAACAATAATTGGGGGGACCTAATTACAAAGAACAAAGAACAAATAAAAACAAGAACTTACATAACTGCAGAACTTTTGAAAAACTGCTCTAAGAAAAACTGAAGATTTAATCATAAACTGAGAAGTGTCTATTGTGTGTGTATGGCGTGTGTAATGTATGTACAAATATATAGGAGTAAAAATTTGCATAGGATAAGCCTAAACCAATCTGAAATAGTTTTCCTAAATCCAAAAGAAGTATCAATTCGATCCGGAAGCTTAGGGCAAAATGCGCCCCACTCCATATGTGCCCCCTTCTTTGGCGCCAACTCTTCCTTACTCCTCTTTTCGTGTTTATCCGATCTTTATCTTCAATGCACTCCGGATTTTCTTTGATTTATCTTGAGATTTAATTCTTCCATCTGTATTTATCCTCCAAAAATTATCCCAATCTACAAAATAGATATTTATCCCAAAGTAAATCATATTTAAATAAAAACGGATAAATACCAAATTATATAATAAAAACAGATAAATACCAAATTATATAATATAAATCACATAACATTAAATAATAAATATAAACATGTGATTTAATATAAAATATATATTATTAATCTCGATTTAAGGTCAACGTTGATGATTTTTACGGGTATAATTTGACCGTCATCAACCTTACCAAGGAACATGCTATGAATAACTCGACTAGTTCGTGCATGGTAATTCTAAAACCCTCTATCGCACACTCCCTCACAAAATACATTTATAGAGTTTGTGTGTAACATAACTAAAAGTGTAGAGTATTTCATTGATTCAATCGAACGGGGAGAGTACAAAAATATAGGCCTCGGTAACTTAGCCTCCAAGTATATAATAGATAAATAGCAATAATATAAAATATAATATAAACATTTAAGCTATTTCTAGTGTATCCTCGACACGGCCCCGCAATCCCGTGGGAAGTGGCTGAATACGGAGATTCGATTTTAAACTGGAAAAAGGAGGCTGAGCAAACAATTTGGTGGGGACATCGCCTAACTGATCCTTAGAGGAGATAAAAGAGATGCCGAGCTTGCGAGCAGCAACTAATTCATGAACATGGTGGAAGTCGATCTCTATATGCTTCGTGCGGGCATGAAACACCGGATTGTGAGCAAGGTAAGTGGCCCTAATATTATCACACCAAAGAGTAGGCGGGGAAGACAATGGAACCTGCATCTCACGAAGAAGACTGCAAAGCCACTACAGTTCGGCAGTAGTGTTAGAAAGAGTCTTATACTCGGCCTCAGTGCTATACTTTGAAACCGTCAAGTGTTGCTTACTACGCCAACTAATAAGATTATCACCAAGAAAGACACAATATTCCCCAAGAGAACGGCGATTATCGGTGTTAGCAGTCCAATCAGAGTCAGAATAAGCCCGATGCGAAATAGGGGACTGGCGAGAGAAGAAGAGACCATCGGAGATAGTGTGCTTAAGATACCGAAGAATACGCTTAACTGCAACTCAATGAGCGTCGGTAGGTGAATGCATATGCTTACTAACCTTATGGACCGCGAAGGCAATATCAGGCCGAGTGAAACTGACATAATATAGACCGCCAACAATATTACGGTAAAGTGATGGATCGGCGTAGGGAGGACCGTCGTCAAGTGTAACTCGGGTAGAGGCCGACATAGGTGTCTGACAAGGCATGGCCTTGTCCAAAGAGGCATGCAGCAGAAGCTGAAAGATATACTTGCGCTGAGTGAGAAATAGCCCATCGGAGGTAGGAAGCAACTCAATGCCAAGAAAATAGGACAGAGAACCAAGGTTCTTAACCGGAAAGTGCCGACCAAGATAAGAGATAACCTGCTCAACAAGAGAAGACAACGAACCAGTAATAATAATATCATCCACATAAATCAAAATAAAAATGCGAGCACCGTCACGAGAATAAGTATATAAGGAGGTGTCGTCTTTGGAGCCGACAAACCCAAACTGAGTCAAGACATCAGTGAAGCGAGAAAACCAAGCACGGGGAGCCTGACGAAGGCCATAAAGACTGCGACGAAGAAGGCAAACATAGTCGGGATAATCAGGGTGAACAAATCTCTGTGGCTGCTGCATATAAACGGGCTCAGGTAAGTGCCCAAGGAGAAAAGCATTCTGAATGTCCATCTGGCGAAGAGACCAACCTTGCGAAATAGCAAGAGACAAAAGAAGATGAATAGTGACCGGTTTATCAAGTATGGGTTTAGAAGGAGAAGGTGTGTAGGGGAAGACGGATTCATCGAAAACAACGTGGCGAGCAATATAGATACGGCCAGAGGCAAGGTCCAGACATTTATAACCGTGATGTGAAGGACTATAGCCGAGAAAGATGCAAGTTTTGGAATGAAAATCAGTCTTATGATGGTTGTAAGGACGGAGATAGGGCCAGTACACACAACCAAAAACTCGAAGGAATGTATAGTCAGGGGATCGATGGTAGACCATTTCAAAAGGGGACTTATCATGGAGGACTTTGGTGGTAAGACGGTTGATGATATAAGTGGCAGTGATAAAGGCATCCTCCCAATAAGGAAGTGGAAGATTGTGTTGGAGGATTTTGCATCATAAAAACAAAAGAAAATTTATAAACCTATACTTAACATGCAAACTAACTCCTAACCGACCAAATATCGGGTAGTTGATAGCATAGTAGGGTAAGTACAGGGTCGATCCACAGGGAAAAGGGATGTTGAATCTAATTTCACTAATTCCTACCAATTGTTACTAACGAAAGACAAAACATAAAAACAGAAAAGAACAATC
Source organism: Gentiana macrophylla (assembly GCA_026214975.1). Lineage (NCBI taxonomy): Eukaryota > Viridiplantae > Streptophyta > Magnoliopsida > Gentianales > Gentianaceae > Gentiana > Gentiana macrophylla. The sequence continues at coordinate 100,172,160 of CM047809.1, forward strand.
AAAATAAATCGAACCTAAGAAAAATAAAAACAATCTAATCTAAAGACACATGAGATCAAACAACCAATATACAAACCTATGTGATCTCAATCCTAGTTCAATTCATGATTCTAATTCAAGTTGTGGTTTCACCTTTACACGAGATACAAATTCCTAATTCCTTAGCGAATCTATTTCTCAAGCTATGAATTCCTAATTCCTTAGTGAATTCAATTATCGATCTCTCCTCTCTCGAATGTTGAGACCAATATTCCAAACACAACGAAGGTGTAGATTCAGGTTAACTCTCGTATTTTAGAATCTAACAACCTAGATAATTAATCGATTAACTTGTCATCATTAACGATTAAAGATCCTATCTTTCTATGGTGATCTAACGTTTATGCAACTTCCGTATTGTAAACATCTATCGTGAACTAATTCCTCAATTTATTCACATAGCCATACAAACCGCATAGAAAAATACAAAAAGAACCAAGATCATGAATAAAAACTGGAATTAAATAAATCAAGAAGAACTCACATAGTCTCATACATTGAAGGATCCAAGAACGAAAAAGAAAAGCATCTAAAACTACTCCTAATCTAACCTCGGTTCACCCGAGCACAAGGCTCGGGTGACCGGCCTTGAGACCCTCAACTTGCGGCTGCTGCTCTCAAGAAAAGTGTATGTCGAATAATGTGTGTAATTAGGGTTAGGAACGGCTGTTTAAATAGATGCATAAGTCGGTTTCTAAGTCGGTTCCTCCCGGACGCCCGTTTGGACATGTGGGCGCCCGTCCACTTTCTCGAACGGGGTTGGGCCTTCGTTGGACAAAGATCTCAACTCTCTGCTTACGATTTTATGCCTTTGAACGCTCGTTCAGATTTTTAAACGCCGCTTCGATCCGGGCGCTTTCGTCCGCTTTATTTGGACGCCTTGATCCACTGTCGAAATCTTGATATTTCCATCTTTATCTTCATTGATTTCTTTCCTTATCTCTTTTATTCTTCCATATCTTTGATTGATCCTCTCTCATCTCGAAATTAGCTCTTTAGGATCATCTTTTCCATCATCAATGAGTATCTACACAAGGATCTAAACATACCAAAGTGTAACATATTTCCAAAATAATATAAAATCATAATTTAAGCACATAATTCGTTACGTTTTGCAATTTAACTATTAAAACATCATTTACTCAATATTTCAATATAAAGCTCGATTTCTATGAAAATCATACGTATGTAGGGGAAATTGATATAGAAAATATATATAAAAATCACTATAATTTAGCCCTTAACAGATTGCATTGGGAAAGAAGAGAAAGGCCGACTTCAATGATTTGACGGTGGCATCGCTCAATGGCACCAACTTGTTCGTGGGTGTGGGGACAGGAAAGGCGATGCCGGATACCAAGAGAGGTGAGAAGAGTGGAAATACAATGGTACTCACCACCCCAATCAGTTTGGATGGATTTTTTAGTTTGGTATTAAACTGGCGTTCGATCATGGCAAGGAAGTCAGGAAAGATAGTTTCAACATCAGATTTATTTTTCAGGGGGGTAGAGTCATAGGTATTTTGTGAAGTCATCCAGATGTTAGGAAATCTACGCAGAACCGCAGCGGAATTCAAAAATTTGATTTCATTCTACCCAAGATCGACTTCGTTTAAGCAACAAGCATAAAAGAAGTAGACAAAAGAATATCTAGGTTGATCCAATTGGATCGACGCTTTGTCTACGGTTGTAGTTTCTGCACGAAGCCGCCCAAGCGTTCGGCATCTACCGGTGATCCATACTAACACCTCGCCGGAATCCCACCATGGATTGCTATTAGAAAAATTCGGCTGCTAGACCGACTTTTTCTCTCTCTAGGAAGCTCTCTTTTTTTTCACAAGAACTATTAGCTCTTGGAATTGTGTGGTTTAAAAGAGATAGCCAAGCCCTCCTATTTATAGGAGTACCTGCGCCCCTAGTCATTCACAATCTGATTGGAATTAGCTTCCTAGTAGATTGAGGAGAAAGAAAACATTTTTCTAATAAAATAAGAAAAATATCTTTTATTGAATTATCTCATTTAATTTAATATCATATAGTAAATAGTTCCAAGATATTGTCAATATCTAATGTTGACTATATTTATTTTGTTACCATAAATCTATTTTTTTTCAAAATCTATTAATATCTAATATTAATATTATGGTAATCTTATTAATTAAGTTGCACAACTCAAATGTATCCAACACATTCTAAGATGGCGTCCCTTTTTCCATTTATTTGGGAATTTAATTTGCAAAATCCATGTGTATCAATATACACAATAATTTTCGACACACATACATTATGTGTATATTTAATTAATCAACATAATTAATATCTTGTATTTAATTTATTCATAATAAATAAATACCATCATATTAATTTACCACTATAACATTTATTGTCGGGAGACAAATTCCTTCCTTATTTGGTTATCAACTATAACCACATTTTAATCCGGCTAGATGTTCTTATGTGTGTGACCCGATAGGCTTCCGAATATGTTGGCCGTAGGCACAAAGTGCAAATTACAAAAATGCCCTTCATGCCTAACGATCACGGGATAGTGTCTAGCAACACACCGTGACCTCCAATCATCGGAAGAGTCAAATGCAATGACTACTACCTTTCATGTGAAACAATTACCGTGTAAATAGAATCCTATCGCTGTAATAATATCCATACGGTCGTTTGTCGAGTGTCAAACATCAACGACCGTATCTTATAATCTGGATATCATGCTCTCTCAAAGTAACTCATTTACTCCAACTTTGCAAAGATTCATGAGAATAAGACATTCCTTATAAGAAGGCCCTTTCGGATATTCACCCCTACTGATAGGATACGCGATTTCCGGATGACCAAACATGTATACTCCGCATGCTTCAGTATCACACCCAATCACTACCGCATGATCGCCCCATGGTTAGAGGAAACCACAATAGTGTCAAAGCATGACAATCCACACCGTGATGTCATGTAGACTCCGGTCCTAAGGATAATTACACAACCGCCACATAGTGTGACACTTAACAGTGTAAGTGGGTCTGTCTAACGTACGCATTCTCTAATACATGTCCACGTACAGTCCAAGTGTCTCTACACTTTGATAGACGAGATATATCCCTGCCCTTAAAGACAGAAGACATCTAATACGTGCTAGTCTGTTTATACTATTAATGCCCTATTTAATAGTACATCAGCCTAGAGACATTTATGTATCAAACTTATTAAAGTGATTAGAGATCTCATCAACCATAATCACTATCATGGTTTCTCTATCATAGTTTAATACTAAGGACGTAATCATCTAACAATTCATAATTGGTTCTTTAAAAGAACATATATATGACAACATAAAAGTCATTTAATATATGTATAAACATAAAGAAATAGTAGAAATGATCCGACCCGGTCGGATCTGGTCCAACCTGATTGGTTTTAGGACACTATTTCAACAATCTCCCACTTGGCCTAAAACCAATCACTCGCACACACAAGACCAAGTTGAAACACAAGAATCTCATGCAATACTCGTAACCAGCCCTAGCCGTAAATGGATCGCTATCCGTGGGGACTCGGACTATCTTCATACCATGCTCCAAATGATCAAGTCAAAGGAACTGCCCCAACACACACATGAATCTTCGACGAGACCCTGGTCCTTGCTTTAAGCAGTGAATCCACTTACTATATCAGCTATATAAAAATGTGGAAGAACCGTACAAGGTTCAAGAATGAACCTTCTTAGATCCATGTACTGCTCCCGTTGTGCCTCTAAAGCACTACTGTGTTTTGGCTAAGTTGTAGAATTTACAGTGACCCATAGCCAATAATATTTCCAGCTCACTGTATCACTTAATCAAAGTGACTGCAAACCCAGACTGTAGCTCCCACTTGCCTTCATAAGACTCAGGATACACGTCTGTACATCTACGTTTATTTATTTTCCAGTTTCAATAAACTAGGAACTCTTCCTTAACTTGTTTAAGGATATTCTCGACATTCACCAGACTTACTTTCATACTTGCTCATGAATTTTCATGGACTATGAACATCTGGCATAACTTTTAAAATGGTTCCTACCGCAGCAGCAAAGGAAACATTCCATAAGCATCATCTTTCACCTTATCTTTAGGACTAACGTCCTAACATAGATAGATCTTGAGAACACGGGCTAGCAGTATCCCCTGTTGCGATCTATGCTAAACTATTTTAGCATCACATCTATATAGGTAAACTATAATCTAACAGCAGTTAAATCTATCACTATATATTCTTATTTCTAAAATAAGAACTGCTAATCCAAGTGCTTTCGTAAAGACATTGAACTACCAAACATTAATTGACTGTGACATGGGGTGATAATTCCCGAGAGAGATATACAATGCCTTACTCAAAAATCGTAACACACTCATACTATCCATATTGCACATGGGGCATATCCCGTCTTTTGACTAAATCAAACTCCTTTGATTATCAAACAAAGAAATTGTCTAGAGAAACTTGTTTGAGTCCATAAATGGATCTCGTGGGCTTACATATCATGTTATCGTCTATGAACCTCGGGCTGTTCACCTAACATCTTCAACACTATCATATAGCCATGATACGAAGTTATAACAAGCATAGTCTTAATAGAACTAGGCTCAGCTGGCAGCATAAAGATAATCACGAGGTTTACACCCCACACTCTTCAGTCGTCACTATAGCCTTATGGTAATCATATTACTATCTATGTCAGCCTTTCAGGGACATTCCTCTAGGTAAGACAGACTAGGTTCACAACCTGGTTGTCACTGATGGAATCTAATTCAAATATTATGGCTCCTGGCCATATCTCTCAATCTTGCCTTTCAAACATTCCTTCATAAGTCGTGAGATATTCATTCTTCAAGATGAACATACCAGCAGCCTTTTCAGGCTTGAGGTTATCCACAGACGTACAGAACTTTTACGTGCACTGAGCAGTGTTCTACACCTCATCGATACGTGGCGTCTGCTCATTTTCCAATGGTTGAATATATCTTTGTGGTTCTCAAACTCTTTTGAGATCTAGCTTACTCCCACTGTTCCTTTTTTAGGAAACATTCCCTCTAGTAAACAGCACGCTTGGAGACAAACACCTTTTGCTCACGAACAAGTAGATAGTATCTAGCGTACTTGCTAAGATATTCCACAAAGTTGCATATGTCGTACTAGGCTCCAAGCCTTTCTGACTTTTCCTATGGCAACTTCAAATCATCGGTTAAGATTGATTCGACATTATCCTCTTCCATATCTAATATGGAATTTATTCAACCTTTTGCTCTTTAGAACTCGGTTAAGTGTAAGGGCACTATCCCGAAACGGGTAAGGGATACTTCGCCAGGCTTGTGTCACACTTTTATCTTATAAAGTGTTGTTTCCATTTTAGGAACACAATCTAATTGCATATCCCAAAGATGATATCCTTCAAGGGAGAATCTGATTATATTTCAGACAACTTCTGAAACACCCTTCAAGTATTAATTACTCCAATCCAATTGAAGATCAATTCCTAAATAGCTCATCAATCTCTTATTCGTACTAGCTCAAATTTTCGGGCTTTCCGAATTGTTTACTTCACCGAGTACATTTGACTATTTCAAAAATAGTCATAGAGATTAACAAACAATTATTTGTGGCATTAATTGTCATAAGCCAACAAACATCGGTATGTTTAGGTTTTAGACAATTTTTCTAGACTTTATAACATTTTCTTAAAAGGGTATTTTAGTCATCTTTAGATAAGATACGTATTACCCACGTGATTCATAATCACATGGTTCAGACGTCATCAGAATGACATCTGATCACACGATTCCCCTCCATAGAGACTATGTCTAGAATGACCACCAAATATTAAGGATAACAGCCATATAAACATTTTGTTGAGATTTCATCACATATATCAACTATATAGTGACATCAATCTAGTATGTTAGATTCAGTGACCTTTCACCTTTACCGGAATAACATTTATTCTTTACAATTGAATATGTCTACTAAATCCTAACAAGTAACTGAAAATCATGTTCTTCATAAGAACCGGAACATAATAACGTTTATTTAGTTCCCTTATCAGTTTACTAGATCCAGAATATGGTAAGTGTTACAATGTTTGATTCACCTTCCATATCTGTATCTAATCTTTCTAATTTAATCACACTCGTAAGATATCATGTATCATAGAGTCGACTTTGAACTTAGATAGATTTGCCTCAACATGCTTGCTTAGGACAGAGGCTTCAATAAGTCCTTTATTTAAGCACTTGCCCCAACTTCCTTTTTAATCTTTTAAGCACTTGTAAATATTTCTTAGTGTAGTCCACATAAGACTTAAGAAAGATCATAAGAGCTTTGTCTTTAATTTCCTTTCATAAAGAAAATCTAAACTTTATCAAATAGTTCACTTAACCTTTTGAATCGTATTCAAAACATTTACTATTTAATTAACCTTTAAGCAATGATTAAAGAATTAAGTCAATACTTAAATCTTACAATTTTGAAAACAGCCTTTCCAAAATTCGATGCGGTCATTCATATTCAACGTTTGAATTAATTGTCATCGTATGACAGAATGATCATATTGGATCGTATCCAATATATGATTAATTCGTTGAAACTTATTTCAAATGATTTAATCATAACATGAGCATCCGCTTTCATTAATAATTAAAGTCTTGGAGCACTCCATCAAAATATAGTCTCATTGTCCCTAACTACTATAACGGAATTGCTTGTGTCATTGCTTATTTTAAAAGGATTAAAATTACTTAACCATATTTGAGAATTTTTCTCAAAAGGTAACAGTCATAATTTGGTTTACTAATCGAGAATAAAAACATAAATATAAAGTTTGCTAAAACTACAACATAAAAATAAAGATAAAGGAGTGTTGTTGTTTATACACATAAAATCAAAATGGTCTCTGGTTTATGATTTTGCTCTCACTAGTCAACTACTCCCAATTGACTTTCAAGAATCTTTCAAAAATTCTTTAGTGGCAAAGATCCCATCTAATTACCTGATTCCCGACGAGGGCCGATCAACCGGAATAACTCGAAAGGTAGGTAACACTTACCAATCACATCTCTATGTGACTCTTGGTGGTTGGCTAGTCAACTCTTTGACAATGCACATCTTTATGTGGTAGTCAACCCCTTGCCTCTAGAATAAGACAGTCCTAACGAGGGCCAATCACCGCAATACTCTTGTCAAGTCATTACCCAATATTCGCGAGATCTCATATGATCATATCTCAATAACGACGATATATCCGAGGTAGGTCAACTCCCGACGAGGGCCGATCAGTTGGATCCGAACAAGGTAGGGCTGAGCTTGGGTCGGGTTGGGTTCGTTTGGGTTGGGTTTTTCATAGTATTAGTCGGGTTGGTTTAAAAAAATACTAACCCAAACCAAACCAAATTATTCGAAAACCCAATGGTTTGGTTCGGGTTGGTTTCGGGTTGGGTTAGGTTGGGTTTCGGGTTTTAAGCCATAAACAATGTATTTATAATCAAACTTTGATGTAATAAAATCCATACACGTATTCTATCGAAATTCAATTTTTTTACCACATGTCCATAGAGAACAATATTTAAGGACAATTTGTTTTATGGACTTCATATTACGAATCCAATAATCTATGACACAACCAACAACGTATAGAGATTGTAACAAAGAACAATACTTAAGCATTAAGGAAATCATACATGAAAATTTAAAAGTTAAAGAAATGATCCATGATTCATTCGAAAAATATTATATTCATCAAATAGTCATTTTAGTCTAATTCTGCAATCCTACAGATGTTTCTTCATTTTTCAATTATAACACCACAAGAATAAATGTTGATCGAAAATGAATAGCAATAACCTTTTTCATTGGCTATCATTAGAATTATCTACTGTAATGTATTTTGGGTTGGGTTGGGTCGAACCGAAGAAAAAAATAAAAACCCCAAACCAATCCAATAGCATTCGGGCTGAGTCAAAAACTAACCCAATGTTTTTGGTTTCAACTGGGTCGGGTTATTTTGGGTTGGTTCGGTTTGGGTTTTGGGTTGGTTCGGGTTTATTGGGTTTTTTGCTCAACCCTAGAACAAGGGCTCTTCACCGTCGCTATAATATTGGGAGACAATTTTTCGACTTGATTTTTTTGTCGTGGAAGTATTTATGTAAATTAATTCACTTAATTAATTTTAATTACGGTCTCATCAATTATATATCTATCTCTATAGACAAAATTCCTACGCATTTATCTAGATCGTGTCTAGTCATGCATCTATCGTATCATATAAAATAAATACAAGCACAAAATAAATAAATGCGTAAAGTAACCGGTATGATCATGGACTTTTCCTAGGTGCGGTTCGAATACAAACTGACTAAACTGCAGGTCATAATCTAAGGGCAGCTTCAACCGCCAATAGGATCTTTAATTCTCTATTCTCCAATGAGATCTTTATTTTCATATTTCTTTGGTCTTCATCTTTCGCACCATTCTTGTTACATAAATTTTATCTAATAAAATAAATACACCCGCCGTAAACGGGGGAGAGCTCACAGGAATGAGATAATGCAGAAAATAAACTAGGTCACGTTCTTCATAACGACCTACGACAATTTTAAACCACCAGAAAAATTAAATCATTCACATCTATCTTATCGGTCGAGTCATGATCAATCGGGGTCCATATAATCATATTATATCTACTATATCTAATCAATACAATAACATCTTATGAAAAAGATAAAATTAAAACTTAACTACTTGCGTCTTTATTAATCAATTAACATTTAAACTATTAAATAATTTTATCCAATCAATTAACTAATTAACATTTAATTAATTAAATTATTTTAATCGAAATAAAATTAACAATTAATTTTAAACCGATTTCAGTTTTAATTTTAATTAATTAGAATTATTCCAAATATAAATCAAAATTAACATTAAGTTTTATTTCTTTCTTTTTGATTCCTAATCAAAATGGATGCTTTTGGTTTCCTAAACCAAAAAGGCATCTCTCGTGGCTCTTTTCAAAATCAAAATTTTGAAATGGGTCAAGGCCTAGGCTTTTTCCAAAATCAAATATACCAAAAAGGCATCTCCTTTGGCCCTTTCCAAAATCAAAATTTTGAAAGGGGCAAAGGCATTTTTCCAAAATCAATTATTTTGAAGAGGACCTAGGCCTATTCCAAACAAAATTTGAAAAGGCCAATATTTTGGTTGATATGTCTGGCTAATTTCCAAAATTAAAATTTTGAAAGTGGCCTAGGCCTAGGCCTTTTCCCAATCAAATATTTGGAAAGGGCCTAGGCCTATTCCAAACAAAGTTTGGAAAGACCATTATATTTTAATGCCATGTGGCATCCCAATAGCCAAACTATCTGAACCATTAGTTAGCCACATGACACAACTAAACAAAGGAGATATTAATCACAACTATGAACCATATTGAATCACAAATACACAAAACAAAAATTTGGAGATCCGCCAGCATTGACCTGTCAACCGACGCCGGCAGAAGGTTGCCCTGCCGCCGCCGAACAGCCACCGCCGGTGGTGGTGCCGCCGCCAATCGGCCGAGCACCACTAGATCTCGATTTTTTTCTTTTCTTGTATTGTTTTGTGAATAAAAAATCTTTCATCTTTTAACTACGTGATTTAAACGATAAAATTAACTACGCAAAATAACATGCTTATTGCTTAAGCTCGAAGCTTGCTATGATACCACTGTTAGGAAATCTAAGCGGGAACGCAGCGGAATTCAAAATTTTGATTTCCTTTTACCCTAGATCGACTTCGTTTAAGCAACAAGCATAAAAGAAGTAGACAAAAGAATACCTTGGTTGATCCAATTGGATCGACGCTTTGTCTACGGTTGTAGTTTCTGCACGAAGCCGCCCAAGCGTTCGGCCTCTACCGGTAATCCACACGAACACCTCGCCGAAATCTCACCATGGATTGCTACCAGAAATCTAGGCTGCTAGACCGACTTTTTCTCTGTCTAAATCTCTCTCTTTGAAACTCACTATTTTTTCAAAAAAACTATTAGATCTTGGAATTGTGTTGTTTAAAAGAGCTAGCCAAGCCCTCATATTTATAGGAGTACCCGTGCCCCTAGTCATTCTCAATCTGATTGGGATTAGCTTTCTAGTAGATTGAGAGAAAGAAAACATTTTCCTAATAAAATAAGAAAAATATCTTTTATTGAATTATCTCATTTAATTTAATATCCTATATAATATTTCCAAGATATTGTCAATATCTTATGTTGACTATATTTATCTTGTTACCATACATCTATTTTTTTCAAAATCAATTAATATCTAATATGAATATTATAGTAATCTTATTAATTAAATTTCACAACTCAAATGTATCCAATACATTCTAAGATGGCGTCCCTTTTTCCATTTATTTGGGAATTGAGATTTTCTTTAATTAATATAATATCATGATTAATTAATTTACAAAATCCATGTGTATCAATATACACAATAAATTTCGACACATATACATTATGTGTATATTTAATTAATCAACATAATTAATGTCTTGTATTTAATTTATTCAGAATAAATAAATACCACCATATTAACTTACCACTATAACCTTTATAGTCGTGAGACAAATTCCTTCCTTATTTGGTTATCAACTATAACCATATTTTAATCCGGCTAGGTGTTCTTATGTGTGTGACCCGATAGGCTTCCGAATATGTTGGCCGCAGGCACAAAGTGTAAATTACAAAAATGCCCTTCATGCCTAACGATCACGGGATAGCGTCTAGCAACACACCGTGACCCCCAATCATCGGAAGAGTTAAATGCAATGACTACTACCTTTCATGTGAAACAATTACCGTGTAAATAGAATCCTATCGCTGTAATAATATCCAGACGGTCGTTTGTCGAGTGTCAAACATCAACGACCGTATCTTATAATCTGGATATCATGCTCTCTCGAAGTAACTCATTTACCCCACTTTGCAAAGATTCACGAGAGTAAGACATTCCTTATAAGAAGGCCCTTTCGGATATTCACCCCTACTGATAGGGTACGCGATTTCCGGATGACCAAACATGTATACTCCGCATGCTTCAGTATCACACCCAATCACTGCCACATGATCGCCCCATGGTTAAGGAAAACCTCAATTGTGTCAAAGCGTGACAATCCACACCGTGATGCCATGTAGACTCCGGTCCTAAGGATACTTACACAACCACCACATAGTGTGATACTTAACAGTGTAAGTGGGTCAGTCTAACGTACGCATTCTCTAATACACGTCCACGTACAGTCCAAGTGTCTCTACACTTCGATAGACGAGATATATCCATGCCCTTAAAGACAGAAGACATCTAATACATGCTAGTCTATATATACTATCAATGCCCTATTTAATAGTACATCAGCCTAGAGACATTTAAGTATCAAACTTATTAAAGTGATTAGAGATATCATCAACCATAATCACTATCATGATTTCTCTATCACAGTTTAATACTAAGGACGTTATCATATAACAATTCATAATTGGTTCGTTAAAAGAACATATATATGACAACATAAAAGTCATTTAATATATGTATAAACATAAAGAAATAGTAGAAATGATCCGACCCGGTCGGATCCGGTCCAACCCGATTGGGTTTAGGACACTATTTCAACACAAGAAAGCTGACATAATATCGGGAACCGTAAATCGAGGGTTCAGAACAGGGGCCCCAAACATCGGAGTAAATCAGGTCTAAGGAAGCAGTAGAGGTAAAGTCAGAAGTGTATAGCGGGAATCGATGACTCTTAGCCAACTGACACGGAGAACACACAGCATGAGGTGCTTTAGTATGAGTAAAAGTAGGAAGGCCTTTTAATGCTTGACGGAGCACATAGTAAGAACAATGACCGAGACGTTGATGCCACGTGGTGGAAGAGGTGAGGGATGAGGCAAGAGCTTGAGCAGGAGCAGATGGTCGGTGGAGCGGAGTGGAGAAGTGATAGAGTCCATTTTTGACAAATCCCCTATGATGGACATGACCTGAGAAATCCTTTACGAGAAAGTAAGACCCATGAAATTCAAAATACACTGAATTGTCAGAGGCAAATTTTTGCACAGATAGGAGGTTTAGAGGATGTAACAAGAATATTAGATAAATAAAAGGACTGCGAAGGGGAAGTAACAGAAGAAAAGTCGTAATGAGTAATAGGTAAACCTGTACCATCACCAACATGCACTTTTTTGGGTCCAACATAAGGTGGATAGGATAGGATGAGATGTCGAGGGTCATGAGTGATACGGTGAGTGTCCCCGGTATCCGCAATCCAATCAAAGCTGGGATGTGTGGACGCCGCATATACGTGAGGAGGGGGAGAGCACTGATATTGCAAGGAGCAAGCTACTACGGTGTGGCCGGTGGCGGCACAAACCTGGCAGGTGGAGAGTTTTTTACCATTAGAGGAGCTGGAGTGTGGGGGACGAGGGTTTCCACGATCACAGCCTCGCCCCCGGCCTCGAGAATAATCTGAACCATGGTCAATGTTCAGGGAAGGACAGAAACTAAGACTGTTGCGTCGATCTACCATTATATATTTTTTTTCTCTTTTTTTTTTCCAATTGTACTAGTATCAGGGGTGTGATAAAAAAAAACACACCTTGTTAATTTGGCTGCTCTTTTTTCTTGGTTTTTTTTTTTTGTAACTAATCAAAAGAAAACAATTTCGTAAAGGTGGGACCACGTGGTTAGGTCCCGTATCGGGAAATTTTTGCATGCTCTATCCACATACGGACAAACGGTAGACTTGGTGACGTGGCTAAATGAGAACCACTCGAGAAATCCATTGTCTTTTTAAAACAAATCGGATATCGGTCCCGCTAAAACATTACTTTTCAGATGAAAAAATTCAAACCCACCACTCTCTTGACGTAAATTCCTCTCTCCGGCAAACTTCTGACCGGCGACACTTTCCGGCTGGCGGCTATATCACCTTTCCGGGATGCTCATCGGCGAACCAAAGCTTCAGGTATTCCTTCTTTTCTTCTTCTCTATTGATTCTAGTATTTCTGGTTCTTCTTCATTGTTGTCATTCTAACATCTCTTCTTCTCTTCGCCGTAAAATTATTCAGTCGAAAAGTTTGAATGGAACGGGAACATTGAATTTGGTCCCAATAACAAATTTTCTAAACCAGAAAATCCCCTTCAGCTACAAACCCTTAACCCTTACTAATTCTTCTAGTTCATAAACGTGATTACTCTTTCAATTGTCCATTTTTATTTGAATTACACAGGTGTAGTAGTTAATTTGTGAGGATGTAAACAGTTTAGAGGGTACAACCAATAAAAATCATGACCCTTTAATATAGGTTTATTGGTTGTACCCTCTAAACTGTTTACATCCTCACAAATTAACTACTACACCTGTGTAATTCAAATAAAATGGACAATTGAAAGAGTAATCATGTTTATGAACTAGAAGAATTAGTAAGGGTTAAGGGTTTGTAGCTGAAGGGATTTTCTTTTAATTAGAAAATTTGTTATAGGACCAAATTCAATGTTCCTGCTCCATTCAAACTTTTCGATCGAATAATTTTACGGCGTAATGTAAGAAGAGATGTTAGAATATAATCAACAATGAAGAAGAACCGAAATACTAGAAATCAATAAAGAAGAAGAAGAAGGACTACCTGAAGCTTTGGTTCGCCGATGAGCATCCCGAAAGGTGATATGGCCGCCACCGAAAGTGTCGCGGTCGAAGTTTGTCGGAGAGAGGAATTTACTTCAAGAGATTGGTGAGTTTGAATTTTTTCATCTAAAAGTAATGTTTTAGCGGACCGATATCCGATTTGTTTTAAAAGACAATAGATTTCTCGAGTGGTTCTCATTTAGCCACGCCACCAAGTCTATCAGATGTCCGTATGCGGATAGAGCATGCAAAAATTTCCCGTATCGGTGTCCCGTGTCCCTTTCTTCCACTTAAGCAGTAAATGAGAGGTAAGCGGTTGTGGCCTGTGAGGGGATGAACGCTGTCGATTAAGCTGGGGTTGGTTGACGAACGGGGACTCACCGAAGAAGATGGTTGAGTCGAACAGAGGTGCCGGAAAGTGGACGGTGGAGAAGAGATATGGAATATACATGGTTGAGGCAAAGCTACAACTAGGAGCAGGGCCGGCCCTCGTTTTTTTGGGCTTAAGACCAAGTCCCCGAATTGAGCATTTTAGTTGAAGTTGTTTTTTTAAAAACATACTTATTGTTAGATATTTTTTCATAAATAAATATTTTGGTTATCGTTTGCATACGAGTTGCTGTACGAATTAATGTTATCGCAACGAAACGGGGTTCGACCTGATGGAGGGATATCGCAACGAAACGGGGTTCAACGAAACCTAAACCAATGCATGCATCAGTTCATGAAGGGATGTGTATTTTCAGATACATGCATTTTCGAACAGATATGTACTTACCCTTTCGTGTAAGGGTTGCATGCTTTCATCCGGTGAACAGTGACAACCCTACCCTTTCGTGCAAGGAGTACCTCCATTCGTTTATGGGGTACTTGCAACCTATAAAAGGCATAAGTATGCAGACGAAAATTCATAAGTTTGACAACATCATCAGAAAAACTTTGAGTGTCATCGGGTTTGATTCAAACAAGTCACTGTTTGGATCAAACACCTTCATTGTATCCTTTTCGTTTGATCCATTAGTGACAAATCGTGTGGGACGAAACATCTCTTAAAAGACAACGTTATTAACGTGCCTTGGAGTTTCTAATTCTCTGTCAAATCCTAAGTACTACATTTTTTCCAACACTTATCGCGTTTTTAACATCCGTAAATGCAAAAAATTAATAAAACTTGTTTGTATGTCTATTTTTTTTTGGGCCAAAGAATTTTTTTTATTGGGACCTTTATCGATTGGAGTAAAAAAAAAACTGGACCTTTATCAAAAGAAAAATTAACATATTATATTAGGTTGGATCGGATTAAATCTACACGAATTTTTTTTTCTTTTAGCGAAACATGTACCGTTGGGCCCTCCGACCCCATTGGGCTTAAGACCCGGGTCTCGCCGGCCTCACTATAGGGCCGGCCCTGACTAGGAGGTTTGGATCGCTGTCAAAGGTATTATGAATCTCTGTCGGCGGCGGCGGACTTTTTCACGTCAATAATTTTGGCCAGAAAAGATGTTTCCGCGGCCGATATTTTTTTTTGTTTGGAAAGAAAAGGGTTAGGGTTTAGGGAAGAGTTGGCATAACGAGAGAGAGAGAAAATCGAGATCGCTCTGCTACCATAACATAATTAAAAGTGTAGTGTATTTCATTGATTCAACTAAACGGGGAGAGTACAAATATATAGGCCTCGGTAACTTAGCATCCAAGTATATAATAGATAAATAGCAATAATATAAAATATAAGACAAACATTTAAGCTATTTCTAATGTGTCCTCGACAGTGTGTGTGATCAGTTAATAGTTAGCTACTTCACTAAAAGCATTAGGTTCAAGTTTTGGAACACAAACATACAAAAGATTCAACGTTTAAGCCTTATTGTTCCTTATATCATCATTCAGGCATTAATTTCGTAATTCAATCGCATAATCTAGCTATTAAGAAATTAGCTACGCATAATTGAAACGAAATAAAAAGAAATCGTGAAAGAATTGGAAGAAAACATGATGAAAGGCAGTACAATTAAATTACCCATAAAGTTTGAGCAATTCCTCAATTGGTTTGTCAATCCGTATAGAAGGAATCGTGAAAAGAAAGCAATAATTGTCGTAGTTCTTGCAAGAATTAAAGCTAGAAAATAAATTGAATCTATGTTTCTAAGGGAGAAAATAAGTTTTCTGTTGGGAAGAAAATAAAAATTTGAGTCTCTGGGTGTAAATGTGACCTAAATTGGCTTTTGTAGGGCCAAAATCTGACCCCAGGAAGTGGGAAATCCGGAAAAAAAAAAACTTGAAATTCTGCAAAGCTGCCGTTGACGCCCGGCGCCCGCCGGCTGGGTCCTGGCCCCGCTAGGCCTTGTTATTCTTTGGGTCCGCACCCGCCGCTTTGCCACGTGTCGTGGTCTCGCCATCTCGATCGGCCGCCGCGGGGCGTGCGCCGGGTCCTACTCGACGCCCACCTAGAAATTCTACCTGCGCCTCCTTTGTGCTCCCTCTATCGGGCGTGTGCCGGACTACACTGTCCGCCGAATCTCCTCAACGCATGCTTCCGGGCGTGTGCCCAGTACCTTGGCTGGCGTGCGCCTGGGTCCGCAGTTATGCTTGCTTATTTTGACCTCCACCTGGCGTGCGCCCGGGTCTTCTGTCCCCGTGCCTATTTTCGCTCGAACTTGATTCTTGTTCCATTTTCGCATACGAACTCCGTTTTGGCCGATTTTGTATATCTTTGTGATCCTAGTCACGCCTCTATGGCGTCGTGCACAGAATAAACATAGACAACAAAACCAAGTGTGGCACGTGCCAATGAAACGCTCATGATTCACCCAAAAATGAGGATATTTCCAGACGTAAACGCCCTTTCGTCTCGTGATTCAACCCGTAGTGAAATGTGCCTATAAATACCACTAAACTACCCAAAACCACATCGAATAGGCCATAAATAAGAGGCAAAATACGTATAAAATTGTAGCAAAATTGATTCTCATCAAAGACGTACGCTCAAATTGCTTGTTAGAAAAAGAATAGTGAATAGAGGGATCTTCGTCGATTGGCCTAATCCGTTGAAATTTTGTACAGGCCATTGTAGGAGAAGTTAATTGTCTCATCGCCTGCAATGTTTCGATGCCATCAATTTGTTATCCATAAGTTTTCATCTTTTAGGTTTCTTTGGAATATTAATCGTTTTGGGTTAATCTAAGTTTTGATGATGTAGATTGCTTTAGTAATCGTAGTATTACGTTCTTTAGTCGTAGAGTGTGCGTAGAAGTCGAGAGATCGAAGGATTCACGTGGTTTTGATTTTTGGAATGCTTTTTGTTGCAATCTAGGTATAGGGGTGTTCTTATCGATTTTGGTTTGTTATTGTTTAGTGTTCTATTGTATTTGTTGCAGGATTGAGGTGAGATAATGTTGGGAAATCGTTGTGTGTTCATTTGCATCATTTTCGCCTTGAAACGAAGGTTGTTCTGTGAATTTCCGTCGACTGGAACGCGCAAGACTGGTTTTAGCGCGTGTCAAACCGATCGTAAATAAGCGCGTATGGTTCGATTCATGGTTAGCGTGTGCCAAGGTGTCTTAGCGTGCGCTAACATTGCAAAGCAGGTAACAGAATAATGTTCAGGTTTAGCGCGTGCCAAACTGATCAGAAATAGGCAGAATGGTTCTATTCATGGTTAGCGTGCGTCAAGGTGGCTTAGCACGCGCCAACGATGCATAGCAGGTAACAAAATACACAGTTCCGGTTTAGCGTGCGCCGAGATTGCTTAACGGGCGCTAAAGGACAGCGGTCGGTGAGAAGGATGTTTTTGTTCAGTTATAGCGCACCAAAAGGGTGCTAACGGTTATGGTAATAGCAGGAGCAGCCGGTTGGTAAGAAGGACCATCACCGGTGACTGGAATTCCGGCGGTTTGAGCCATTGGCTATGATACCAAGTTGAGAAAAATAAACCAAGAAGATTATCTCATCATCAGCATTAGGTTTTATGGTTACAACATCTATTAAAACCCTACTTAAGTCCAACACATAGAAATGACAGAAATACCCTTGAACATTAAAAATACATAATACTAATATATTACGTATGTCTAACAAGAAAATATAATTAGTGTACCAAAAACGTCGTATTTTAATTACTTCTCAACCAATAGTAATATGAAATGTGGACATGACGTAGAGTAAGACATGTTGAACTTAGATTTTGGCAAATTTTATGATGGATCGACCACAGGTATGATTTTGTGGTGCCTAGTCAATAAAATCTAAAATTTATTTGTGCAGACCTCTTTGTAGACAAAAAATCCACTTTTTAAGAAATTCTTATTGGTCAAAAAAGATGACATGATGCCCATTTATTTGATCTTGCACCGTCAAAACATTACTGGTTTTATTAAGCTTAGACACATCATTTTTCTTAGAAGGATAGAATTTATAAGATCAAATCCATGGACACGGTGACAAAACATCTTCAGAGGCAATGAGAAAGCCTTAGGGCGAATGAGCCTCGGGAGACCACATCAAGAATCAATAAAGCTTCTCTTTGCTAAGAAATACGTTGGAACTTTTATCTCACGCCTAATGAAGAAAAATTTCATAAATGAAAAACTACAAAGCCTTGCTAGAAAATCCTAAGCCAGACAACGCAGAGCAGTGTTATTTTTCATAGCTTGAGTGAGACGCTGAACACAAGCTAAATAGTCGCTTTCACCCACCAAACTAAATCTTTACATGTCATATTTCCATATTTTAAATCTCCAAAGAATGAAAATTATCTGTTAAGGACCTTTTTTAGTTCTTCCACAAAGGACAATTCTTCAAATTAGATGGGTAAAAATTGGTAGAAACTGCAACACCCATTCTTATTTACTTGTGTCACTTCAACAATTGAATTTCAATAAAACTCATTTGTGCACAAATACATGATACAAGAGAAGATGAACATATATGGTTCACATAAAGAGTAAAAACACCATTCCATGCATTTACTCAATGAATTTCCCATTTGGCAACAAAAAGTTTTTAAACCATTGAACTGAGGACTTTGGTATCCTAGTAAGGTTGTTCTTGAAATCAACATAATAAAGACCAAAACGAACTGTGTATCCCATGTTCCATTCCCAGTTTTCTAGCAACGACCATACAAAATAGCCCCTTATGTCACATGTTAAGGGTGATTTTATACGTTTTATAAGGATATACTTTATATCAATTTCCCCCATATCTGGATGTTTTTCATAGAAATCGAGCTTTATATTGGTTTATTGAGCAAGTGAGGTTTTAAATGGTTTATTCGCAAAATTAGTTGAATTATGCGTTTTATTGTTGATTTCATGTTTATTGGGATATTATTACATTTTGCGATGTTTTTGATGTCATGTAGATGCATATTCTCGACCCAAAAAATGATCAAATGAAGATCAAGTTCGAATTATATGATAGAGAGGAGATAAAGTTGGAATTTGATAAAGGATAGAGAAGGAAGGAAAGGATAAAGATGAAGAAATCAAGTTGTTGATCCAGCTGAACTGGCGTCCAAGTCCCGTCCAGGTTGGACGGGCGTCCATCAAAGTAAACGGGCGTCCAAGGGAGGAAGTTGATTCAGAGAGTTTGGACGCTGAAGTGGACGGGCGTCTGAAGCAAGTCCAAGGCACCTTGGACGGGCGTCCTTAAGCCGACATCAGCACAGCCTCCTCAGTTTTCTATAAATACCAGCGCTATTTGCAACCCAATGAGACAGATTATTCAGCCGCCTGAGAAAACCCTAGATCAAGCAGAGTTTGGCTCGGTCGACCGAGCCTCTGGTGCTCGGTCGACCGAGGGTTGTTTTTTTTATTTTCTTGCAATATTATTTCGTTTCTGCATTGTGAGGATGGCTGGAAGCTGATCAACCTTGGAGCAGCCATGGGAGATTTTCCAGCAGCGTTTTTATTCTTTCTTTGGATATTTTGTGAGTTTAATTTAAAGCTTGTTTCTTTCCTTTGATTATTTGTTATGCAATCGATATCGAGAGATGTATTGCTATTTGATGTTTACCGTATGACGAGAGTCGGTGTAAACCTTAGATCACCATAGGAAAGATGGGATTTTTAACCTTGACATAACGAGAGTTGATAGGTTAGATTTCTAGGTTGCTAGATTGAGAGATCTTACACCTTGTTTTGATAGCGTCAATCTTATAGATCGAGAGATGAGAGATTGATAGGCGAATTATCTACGAGAGTAGGAATTCATACTTATGAGAGGTGAACCACATCTTTAATTAGATCATCATAAGATAATCCAGAGAGGAGAATAAGGGTTGCGGGATGATGGATCATGGTTTGTTCGATGTTGATTTGCTTCAGTCATTATCATGATTCGTTAGTTTTATCGTTTTTCTTAGTTGTAGCTTTATTTATTTATGTTTTTCGCAACGATCTTTCCTGGCTTTGGACTGACAATCCACTGTCCAGTTTATCTTTTCGTTTTGTTATTTTTAGGTTTTAGTAATAATGGTATCAAATTTAGGAAAATTAATGAACTAGATACCCCGATTCCCTGAGATCGACTCCGGTTGTAGCTACTATACTACGATCCCTATACTTGGGGAATACCGGATTTATAAATTTATTACTTGTTATTTTTCATTAGATAAAATCCGAGACATCACACTTGTGTTCTCTGCAGCAAACCAAATCAAATCAAACAGAGTTTTCTTCTGTAAATTGTTAAATTAATTACAAACCAGTTTAATTGCATTTTAAGAGAAAAAAGCATTTCATTTTTTAGTACCTTATAGCAGCGGATAGGTTTGAAAGGTAATCCCGGTGAAATTCTATTCTCTTTGTGTCCTGCAAAGCTTTCTTACGCGAGAAACGAGATAATTCATCCACACCTAAAAGTCCATGGATCGGAATCAAACAATGGGAGTAAATTTTGATCTTTTCTGGAGATTTAGATACACATGTTGATGCATAAATGCTTACCATTTTCTGTGATGTATACCGGTGGATTTCCGTATTTATTTTTTACATACAGAGCCAACTTCTGCATACCCCACGGAACTATCCGTAACCAAGGAGAGGCAGCCTATACAAGTAAGAGAACATTTAAGCATGTCTGTTAGGGAAAAGTTTTTGTTTTTTTGTTAAATAAAAGTAGAACTTACTGTTTCTCCAATTGCTTTTCCATGCCTATAAACTTTAAGGCAAGCACATAAACATCATTAGTGCCAACATCTGATATTCTTAAGTAAAGGGGATATAGCAAAAAAAAATGCTTACAAGTTGTAATTGCAGCAGAATCAGTGACAGCATGTTGCATCCGAAAATGGGTTCTATCATTTCAAGCAGTATAAACTAGTGTAGTGATTTAAGCCTAGGAAGTCCAAGGATCCATTTAAATACCTTGAGATTTCAGGTGTAATCTTTGGTAGTCTGTTAGCTACTAACTTCGCATTGAAGAGGGTAATTCCCAAGAAGAAGTGGATCAAGGAATCTGATTCACTTATTGCAAATTAAATAAGATTTATTGATTGATCGATAATTGTAACCATATATATATACATTTAATTTTGAAAGACATAACACACAAGGGATGCATTACCATCCAAGGCGTAAAATCTATGGCTCTAGATGCAGCATCAACATCCTCGTCTTTATCGGTAATTGGCTCGTACCACTTACCATCCAAGGCTATTCCTACTATTCCTCCTTGGATTTCCTATAAATCAAAGAACGATTTAAGTTTTTAGAAAAGATGGTAATTAATTCAACGGTTGTGATCGATCTGAAACAATAAGAGAGATAGAAGTATATACCTTGAAGTTCCTATTATAAGCGTCATAAGCAGCAGCATGTGACAAGATAATATTATGAGCAACAACGTATGGCTCAACAGAAGAGTTCCTTTCTTGCAAAACAAATGTCCCATAATTGAGCACCTCCCGGAGCTTGAATCCCGTAATCATAACCTTCAATAGCGAAACCTCGAGGCTCATTGAAGGTTATCCAGTTCTTTACTTTATCCCCAAATGCTTTGAAACATGTATAAGCGTAATATTCAAAATCCTTCCTGTAATTACCAACAATAAAGGGGTTTTTACGTATATCATGATATATAATCAGCTTTTTAAAAGTCAATTTTCAACGTGATGTCCGATAGATGTGGTGCTAGTGTGTGTGTGGTATTTACACTATTTGATCACTCAAGAATCCTCCGTCACGAATCTTCAAGCGCCTGTGGAAGATCCCAGTGATACAAAGTAGGGTAAGGCTCAACACCTAAAATACATCGAAAACCATATATAATTAATCGTTGGAAAACATTAAATATCAGAATATAGTTATAATTTTGAGATATTTGGGGTTGGTGTTAATTGTATAACCTTTCTCTAGTAAAGCATCAATGAGGTTGTTATAGTACTCTATTCCTTTTGGATTTGGTGAACCTGTTCCGTATGTTGAACACAATGAACACAACTACAAGTTACATGTAGAGATTTTGATGATATTTTATTATGATATGTTTTAAAATTTAGAAAATACAAGAAAAAACTTACTCAAAGCCAGAGGTGTGGCTTACTTGGGAATATCCTAGACCAAGATATTGAGAACCTATAGGCATCCACTCCCAAATCCTTCATCAAATCAATATCATTCTGCACTTTGAAAAAATAGAGATTTAGAAAGAAGAATTGTAATTTTCTCACCAAATTTTTCTATATTTTTGTCTTCTTTTATTCAAAACCCACACCATCACATTCCGACATAAATTATGTATTTCACTTTAATATAAATTTCCATATCAAAAATTAATAGTGAATTATGACAGTATATCTTTCAATACTAACGTAATTTTCCTCCGTTTCATGAATTAATATATCAATCTTAAGGTTTGCGATTCAACCTTTAACAATTTGTTCATTTTCATTAGTAATTTACAATAAATGAGAACACTATGAATCACTTTTACACTTATAATGTGAAAGAACTTAGGTGATTAGCTTTAATACAGAAATTAAAGTTATGTGCACAACATTAAAAGATAAAACACTTTGGTTTTTTATTAAATGTACGGCATAACATTGCAATGTGGGAGAAATATCCACCATGTTAGATAAATACCAGGCCAATTAAGCAGTTCCCGGGTTGCTTAATTGGTTGGTGCGTATACGGTGTGCAGCATAATGCGTAGTGCATATAAGCTATAGTGTAACAAACATAATTCCCAAGAAGAAGTGGATCAAGGAACATGATTCACTTATTGCAGATTAAATAATTGTTCTTGATTGATCGATAATAGTATAATTGTATATATACATTAAAATTTGAAAGATATAACGCACAAGGCAAGCATTACCATCCAAGGCAGAAATCTATGGCTCTGGATGCAACATCTACATCCTCAATGTATCGGTAATTGGTTCGTACCACTTACCATCCAGGGCTATTCCTATTATTCCTCCTTGGCTTTCCTATAAATTAAAGAACGATTTAAGTTTTTAGAAAAGATGGTAATTAATTCTGTTAAAAAACACAGACGAGAAACTTGCAGTTTAAGAAAGATTAAGACAGAAGCAATGCAAAAATAAAGTATGGCGGAAATTGATAAAACACAGAAACAAAAGGAACACAGTTATTTAACGTGGTTTCCGACGTAGTGCCGACTACTCCACGGACAGAAAATGAGATATTTTACTATGCACAAAGTTACAAGGATTTTCACACTCTTGTGAAAGACGCACACTGCATTGGTTACAACAAATGGTATTTATAGACATAATTCCCTAAACCCTAGCCGCCATAAGATCTTTGTCGGAACTATCATAAATTCCCCAAATGTAGACCCCAGCTCCAGCTGTTATCCACCAGATGAAACTCTGCTCAAAAACTGACTCTCCCAGACTAGTAATCAACTGCTCAGATGTAGAACTCAGATGTACTCAAGAAAACTCAGCTGACAAAACTGAAAGCTAACTTCAGAAGAAACTCAGTTTG
Source organism: Gentiana macrophylla (assembly GCA_026214975.1). Taxonomy (NCBI): domain Eukaryota; kingdom Viridiplantae; phylum Streptophyta; class Magnoliopsida; order Gentianales; family Gentianaceae; genus Gentiana; species Gentiana macrophylla. The sequence continues at coordinate 100,195,852 of CM047809.1, forward strand.
CACTTCACTGAACTGAATACCCTTACTGAACTAACCATCATTCTCAGTCTCAGTTTCACAGATTAGTTCCACCAGTTTATTCATCAGTTTAGAAATCAAGTCACCAAAATTGACAAATCTCATCCTTGACTTGAACTCTCATTCACAGTCAAACAGATTGCATAATCAGATGTACTTGTACCAGATGCATTCGTCAATTCCAGGATGTACTTGTACCAGACTTCTCCACAGAATCCACTCAAGATGATCTGCCCTCAGCTGAGTATCCAATTTCCTGTTTATAAGCTTTGAATATTCAGCATGTCCAGACACAACTGAAACTTGCTATGCTGAATTGGTTTAGTGAACATATCAGCATGATTATCCTTTGTGCTGATCTTCTTCACTACAACCCTCTTCTCATTTCTCAGAAAATGATACCTCACATCAATATGCTTGGTTCTCTCATGATGAACCTGATCCTTAGCTAGACAAATTCCACTCAAATTGTGACAATAAATCTCAGCCTGATCTTGATGTAGCCCCAAATCACTGACTAGACCCTTCAACCAGATACCCTCCTTAGTTGCTTTCAAGAAGAGCCATATATTCACCTCGATGAGTTGATAAAGCCACTGTGGCCTGAAGAGTTGCTTTCCAACTGACAACTGAATTCCCCAATGTGAAAACATACCAGTCATTGATTTTCTGCTGTTCACATCACCTGCATAATCAACATCACAGTATCCTATGATCAGTTTATGAGTATCACCTTCATAAATGAGACCAACATCAATTGTACCCCTAAGGTACCTGAATATTCTTTTCACATCTTTCTAGTGTTCCTTTCTAAGTTGAGCCAAAAACCTGCTGACAATACTGACTGCCTGAGCCAGATCAGGCCTAGTGCATGATGTGCAAAGAACTCACTAGCAATAGGACTAGGTCTATCGTAGTAGAGTACTGGCGAGTCAAGGTTAATCCCACAGAGACTCGTAAGAATACAGATTTATCGAGATTGATATTGTCACGACAACGGTCTACGACCAACTATAATATAGACAGAAGTAAGGTTGGTGACAATAAACTAGCAAGATTATGCAAGTTCAAACGGAGCAAACGAGAGTTTCTGAGGTATTAGTCTAATTACGAGTGATTAGTTATTCCCCCATAATATGCAATAGTCATCCCCGTTGGTAAATTTTAATTCATTGTCAGCTATGGGTGCAACTCCAAACCTTATATACTTCCATTTTAAGCACAACAGACAATCTATACGCAACAAACCTCCTTCGTTGGTTGTATTAGCTCATACGCAATAAGTTATAGAGTTGCCTGCTCAAGTCCGAAAACCTCCCTAGGCAGCTATCGACTATGACTAGCACGTTCCTAAGGATCCATCAAGACAATGTCCAAATTAAAACTTCACTAACAGTTCTTCATGATAATTTACGATGACATGAAAATAGTTGATCAAAGCTAACATGTAAATTAAATCAAGCGATCAACTTAGTCAGCCCGATTATCATGAACTAGTAATTTACTAGGTATTCGATCTAACGATATAGACGATCAGCGCAGATCCAAGAACGCAATCACTACTTCATGATTTCTTCACCAACGAATCGATCTATACATACATGGGGTAAAATAAACTAACTACTACATAATTAAACTAAATAGACAATTAAAACATACTAGTCGAATAGAACAACGACAAATCTACATCTTGGAAAAAATAAAAAAAATCATACCTCGAAGATGAGTGTAGATCTCCTCGATCTCTTCCTAGGCGGGGACTTCATCGCCTCTCCGACTTAACTCATAAAATAAATGAAATAAGAACAAAGAACTTTTATTCCATAATACTTGTCTTGAAAATTGTACACACTGAATTCTGAGGCGATGCCTCTTATTTATAGCTAAATAAACCGACTTAGAAACACCTAGAACTACCTCTCGTCCAAGAAAACGTGTATCGGAAGATTCTGGATCCTCGGTAAACCGGCGGCAACTCCCGATTAATCGGGGTATTTTTGTCTTTTCTTTCTTCCGACTTAACTTGGAAGGTTCTCGAATACCTTAGCCCAATCATTTCGTTCATTCCACTCTGCATTGTTCACAATTCTCACCAATATCTCGTACCACGAAAATAATCAAATAACGCACGAAATAATATCGAATAAGGGAAAATAAACGTTAAATGACAAATACTCGACTCATGAACCCGACATATGACATTCAACTCAAATAGTCCATAATTATAGGTCGAAACAACTATTTTTAGCTCATAATAGATAGAATGTTGATGCCATAGGATAGACTATTTTAAGTGTCATCAACAACCCCCCACTAGCCCTTTGCTCGTCCTCGAGCAGAGTATCAAGGCCGAATGTACCTCCATGAGCAATCCCCATCAACTACCATATACTCAATAAATATTTCCGGCAGAACACACATCAAGCGACAATCCATAAGCTCCCCATTAATCATTACTTACCTTGCACCAATGTGTCATATGATAAATCTTTCGTGATAGTGCATTCGTGAAGAGAATCAAGTTGTATTAACCCCACAATCTTAACTTACTTGCGCATACACTCGCTCACCTTGCCTTCAGACATGGTTACACAACATAGTACCTTAATCGGGCCGGGCGAACTTGGGGACCGAGTCTTACTCTTAGGTCCTCGTTTGTTTTTAGTTTTATTTCTTCTTTTCCTTTTTTCATCATTTATTTTCTTTTTCTTTTCTTTCTTTTTTTCTTTTTTTTATGCAATAGCCGTGCGTTTTACGCTCCATCGGCTCCTCACTCTTTTTTTTTTCTCTCTCTCTCTCTCACAAGTCCGTTTTATTCCGGTTTACCTTTGGTGACATTCAAGTTGCTTCCCTTGTCCTACAACAATTTGTTAAAGTATATAGACAGACAAATAATGATTCCCGGTAAAAACAACTTGTCATCTAATCTCAAACACTTCTCACTCAAATTACGTGCTCAAATAATTGGGTGCAATGATAGAATCGCAATTAATAAGTTACTACTTCATGCAACATAACACATGCTCATTCTTCTATAATAAATTGAATATGCTATAGCTAACTTCAAATCGTTCTTGGGCTCCTTTTCTACCGATTTCTTACTCGGACCGTGCAATAGGCAAGCTAAAAACAGTGTTAAAATTTCAAAAATTATTCCTTTTATCGATTACCCAGCTAATACCGCCTACCCCCCACTTATTATAGTCATTGTCCCCAATGACTAATAATAAAACAGAAAATAGACACAATGGCATGTCTAAGCGTCGTCATATGCATATTGTTGAAACATGACTTGCCCTTCTTTCTCATGCCTCCCTTCATGAAAAAAAATTAATAACATTCTGGAGTCATGACCGAACGGTCCAATACATAAATTTATTAATGTCTTTTGTAATGTCCCACATAGGAAAAATAGTAGAATGCTCACCCTCATATAAGTGTGAGACATAAAGGTCTCATCAACTCGGGTTAGCCCTTTTAGACCAAGCGATGACGACGGTCTAAGCAATTGACCGGACCATTTATGACTCATTTAGCACTACAAGGCCCAGTGTGCCTGGGGCTTTCTGAGAATAGGTATCGAGCCGACTATCATCGACGGAACTATGCGCTACACCGCATGAAGACGGTGTAAAGATGGTCTCTAGTAATTACCTCTGGTAGGGACGATCCGGGAATAGTCTTGGCCTTCCTGGCGAGGCGTCGATCCTTATAAAGGGGGGGAGAAATGTAATGTACCATATAGGAAAAATAGTAGAATGCTCACCCCATATAAGTGTGAGACATAATGTTCCTGTCAACTCGGGTTATTCCTTTTAGATCAAGTAAGGACGACGGTCTTAGCAGTTGACCGGACTATTTATTATTCATTTAGCGCTACCAGACCCGGGTTCGGGGGCTTTACATTTTCGAGTCGGTTCGTTACATTACACCTTTCTTTCTCAATTAAGAACAAATTTATTTCCTTTCATTTCATGTCTTTTTAAATGAACATTACTAAATTAATGGGAGAGAAGCATATCATCTCATATCCCTCCGTCTTTCCACTTCAATAAAAATAACAAATATATATATGCACATTACAATATCTTGAAATCAATCTCCTATATTTTATTTCACTGGGTGGTGGGATATTGGTAGAATATGTTTAAAAAAAAGATATATATTGTTTTTTTACGACAATTTCACTGATAAAACGGAAGTGAAACATTGAGTCGTTATTATAAGGTCATTGCATGTTAGATATATTACTTGTCTATATCGTAGGTGTTATTATTGGGTTTTTTTTTTTTTTTTTTCTTTCTCGATATATATATAATTTTGTTGCACATCCGTCACGCATATCGATGACAATATCAATTAAACACCTACGATAGAATTTTCAAGGTAATGTTTTGTTGCCCGAAATTATTGTTGTTGTTTTCAGGAATAAAATATTTTATTGGATGAGACCGGATCCCTTTTAGTGAAGAACATCATGTGATTTATAAAGTGACTAGTAGGAAACCCGTGCGATGCACGGAAAACGTTATATCTAAAAAGTTGATCTGAGTAAAATCCGAACTTTGATGCACCACTATGTATGACGCGGGTATAACGCAAGAAGAGGTGTGTATTGGAAGGAGACGTCTGTGTAAATGTGAAACTATTATTGAAATTCCATTATACTACCTCCGTCCCAAAATGTAAGTCCGTTTATTTTTTTTGTTTTGTCCAATAATGTAAGTCCATTTAGATAACCAAGGAAGCATTTATTATATTTTTCTCCTTTTACCCCTCATTTATTATTTACCCACCCACTTTTTAATACTTTGCATTAATACCACTCAAAGGTCATTTTAGTTTTTTTCATCAAAATTAATTACACCCAACCAATTTAACCAACTTTCTTTATCTGTGTGAAAAATCTCAAATAGACTTACATTTTGGGACGGAGGTAGTAGTTATTTACACATAGTGTGCTTGTATATACTATATAGTCGATGAATTTGTAAGAATATTGATTTACGTACAAATTTATAGAAAAAAACTCAAACTATATAATAAGAAACCTGATCAAAACAAAAGACAAAGAAACGTATCTTAAATCTCACCAACTTGAAGATCAATCTCAATTCCTTGTTTTATGACTTTAAAGCTGAAACTGGCGATAATCGAAAGTGGGACTTCAAATTATTTCTTAAAAAAATCTAATACAACTCATAGAGTAACCATATTCATGTGTATAAAAAAAAGTGACATGTAACCTTTGTCCAAAGCACCAAATAACCGTTATTTCCCGGAGAAGTATTGTATCTTTTCAGGATTGCTCACCCACTGCTGCATAAGGTTGAATTCGTATAATAAGTAAGAGAATTGAAAGGAAAATTAATGTTTTACAATTATGAATGGAATTTGACCCCCTAACGAAATGAATAAATTAGAATCAATAGCAAAAACTATGAATGCGAACATACCGGTTTTTATATTGACGGGGTGGTGTAAATTTTAATATTGATTATTAAATTGTAAAAAATGTGTATGTTAAAGTCAAATTATTATGTGGTGAGCAATTTGACGTTTCTTCTATAAAATATGAAAAGTAGAAGTAGCCAACAATCAGTGAACAAAATATTATCCCCTCCTATTGCTGCATTTAATTTATTGTTACATGAAAATTGAGTAAAATCAAACAATGGTAGCATTGCAGCACATCATATACGCAACTTGCGTCTATGTACTTCGTAAACCATGAATTGGAAGGAAAAAAGGCATGGAGTATGGACAGAGGTAACCATCTCTCTCTCAAACCGAAAAGTCACACATGCTTTCTTTCAATCCATTCTCGAGGAAGCTACAATGTAATCTTGTATTTATTCTATCGAGTAACGCCGCCAACTACTCGCAAGTATTCATCGTTATGTTCGTAAAAATAGATGCAACATAAGTAAATCAAAACCCCAATCGATATACCAACCACATCGCCTTGATCATCGAATTCACCATATCATGTTCTAAGAAATAGATGCAACATATACACCTTGAAAAAAAACTATATCTCATAAATATGTATAGATATACAAAATACAAATTAAATGAAGACGGAAATCCTAACATTTAGCAACTACATTACCAATTGTGATTTGACAACCTTCGTAGATAGCGCTGCACCACCATTTGGCATCCTTCAGATATAATTTTTGCTCCATAATGTGTTGAACATAAGCATAGAAAAGAGAGGCCGAAAATAGTATTAAACCAAATAACCAATTCAAGATGAACTCGAAGAGAAAGGAAAAAAAACCTTCAAAGAAAAATGTGAAAATCATCTAACCGTATATTTATTTTTTCAAAACTACGTCATCTTGTTGATAATGTGTAAAAACAAATGTACTTGACCCTTAAGTGCTTGAGAAGATCCACTCCCATATCATAAGTACAACTGTACAAATACATCATTAATGCATAATGCACGGGATGAACCAACACAGTAATATATAAATGTAAAGCTTATATGCACATAGTAGGATGCACTTCTCTTAGATGCTTATTCATGAATTCGCTTACAATTTGAACACAAAATACTGGTATACAACTATACCAGCACTAATTCATGCAGTATACTTATCTATCTGATTTTCAATTAATTTCAATCTCACAACAAAGTAGTAAAACAAATTAAAGCTATAATACCATAACTTGGCAGTTTTTACGCAAGACATCACCTTCCGTCTTCCTTCAAGGATTGGACTACAACCATACCAGCTGCCTCCCGCATATCATACAATTCGTCATTACTTTCAATGCAACTATGACACAGTTTCTTGATAATCGAGGACGCCAACGATTCTGCTTCTACAAACATACAACTCACCAGTAGCCGTGATCAAGCGAAAACAAATACAAACAAATTGACACATACCGAGAAATGTTGGAAAACTTTTAAGTGAAGAATGCAACACAATTTCATTTACTGATTAAGAATAAAACTTAATCAATCCAAATAAAAGGCACTACCTTTCGGGGTGGGCGAGTGATTAAGTATGTCAAAATAACATCACTTGTTCATACTCATACATTCATATCTAGCTATATTGAACAATTCAGTCAAAGTTATGGATCCTCGCACAATCAAGTCCTGCACAATCAAGACATATATAAGAGCATAGAAAATATATGAGTAGCAATAAAATTAATTAAACAAAGTCTCCCCAAGATTTCCTCCATCAAGTAAACCGTAAACAAAAGCACTAAAAGTGGCCTTGAAATAATCCATAGTTTCGTTTACCTGTAGAATCCACCGATCGAAGCAGCACATCAATAGTCACGGAATAATAATAATAATAATAATAATAATAATAATAAGACAACAAAAATTGCATAAAGAAGATTGATTTTCGATTATCACGAAAGAATTTCAAGGGGAGGGGTTGGATATTACGTGCCAAAAAACCGAAATCGCCAAGTCAAGGTTTCAAGGGTTTCGGATGGAGCGAGGTCGAAAAGCATCAAGAACCCTCGCTTTAGTTCTAGTAGTATATATGTCATCTATAGCTTCAATAACCGTCTGGCGATTCAAGATTCCCGCCAAACGGTAAATAAGCCTCTGTAAAAATCGGGGAGGATTAAACAACAAAATCTCTATTACCCGAGATCATCAAACGAAATTGGGGGCTGGATGAGATTAAGAGATTGAGCGCTTACCATTGTTGTTGACAATGGTCTGTTATGGTGGATAAAACACGCTGTAGACGGCGGTTGGTGATGCACAACCACCGGCCTTATTGTTCTTCGCCATGGGTCTCTTCAATGTCCTGTGTGTAGGAAACGACAGGCAAGAGAAAGATTCATCATTTAACTCCAGAAAATTCGAGAATGAGAAAATAGATTACACCAAAGATTTTCAATTCTCCACGATCCATATTTAACTGAAAAAATCAAGGAGAGGAATTTGTTTTATCAATTGGACTCAGAACAATGTCTCGTTAAAAAAAAAAGGAAATAAATGAAAAAAATTTGTTACCTGATTTGATTGAAGTAGTTAAAAGGACTCGTCCAAATTCAGAAGAGAGGTGTTTTATTTGAGGGATTTTTGGGTGGGTGAATCTGGCTGATATTTTCACATCAGAGGGGAATTAGAAAGTGTTTCTGTTGAGAGTATTTTTTTTTGAGAAAGGACTGTTGAGAGTTTTACGGGATAGTGGGAAGAAATTTTTTTTTGTTTTTTTGTTTTTGAAAGGGTGATCCAAACGTGGATCGGAAGGGAAGTTTTGATGAAATTGCTGAAACAACGTGGAGTTAGTTTGTAAGATCGTGGGATTTTTTATTTTATTTTTAAATAGGAATAAGATTGTCGTGTATAGTAGAAACGGGTTGCGGAACGGATCAATTAACCTAATTGGGTCAATTGACGGTTTTTTACTCTGAAATATATATATAGATATCACAAATTAAAGTAAGCTTTGTGTCTTACACACCCCTTTTGGATGTGAAGTATTTCGACTCGATTCGAATAAAGTCGAATTGATGTGTTGTTTGGATTGAATTAGGTTTCACACTGAATAAAGTGAATATAATGTTTGTAACAAGACAAAAAGTAAACAGATAAATTTACTTAATTCAAGATATATAAAATGTTTTATTTAATTCAAATTGAATGAAAAGTGAATGGTGTCCGATAGATATTTTATATTTTATATTTTATAATGTAATCTGAAGATTCACAGAAGTTCATCACTTGAGATGATTCAAGTTCATAATAGACACCATCACTCTCTTAAAATATTAAACCGCCCAAAGCTTTGTTATTCAAAGACAAAACTCTACGAATTTTAGCAACTATAAATTTTACTACTTTCACCGAGCCAAAGATGTCACAACATATCATTTGAGCATTCATTCATTCACAACATATAGATTAAAGATCGATGATATCTAAGCATGTTTGTGCTGCTGTTTTGACTTTGCTAGTTTTGTCCAGTAAGAACAATTCATCTTAAAATTTATTAGTCAATCGTGTACAAATGCGTATAGTACAATATCGTTTTCTAATATTCATTTAAGTTGTTTATTATGCATGCATTTGGAACAGATGGTTTTGGAGCTGATCCTCATGCGATGGGGAGAAAATATCAGAAGCCTGTTGATGATGCTTCCATTGCCTTTAGTAGGAGAGCCAGTCAGGTTGTATGTACTTGGGAGACTCAATGCGCAATGGGAAACGACATATGCCCTTCGATCAAATGCGGTGAGTGTTATGTGTATACGTGGGAGGGTATGAGTATCTGTACTGGACCAGAGGAGAACTGAGCATTGAGAAAAGTTCGATGTTGCTATTTAAAATAAATAAGAGTTGAAAAATACCTTTGAACTTTTTTGTTCTGCTGGCGAAAAGCAAACATAGTATGATGTAGCAATGTCGATCTGCTTTTATTAGTTTAGGTATTTTTATTTCTTTTTTAACAGCAAAAATATATTATTAAAAAACGCTTATATATCAAGATAATAGATGAGTCAAGAGGAGTTAAAATAGGTAAAACCGATTACACAAGAAACATCACCAAGTCCTCTGATCACTACAAATGAAAGCACAAACAAAGCAAAAAGCTTGCACCTAATTAAAACCTTCCAATTGGGTATTCCTTCTACTTCACCCCAATCCAAGGATATATATTTTCACATATATGACAATATAATCCAAGAGAATCTTGAGTCTCTTCCCAGAATCACCCGTTTCGGACACCGAGTCATTATCCGGAAAGAGCACTCGGCACAGATATTATCAAATAAATTCAATAATATATGTAAGTCTTACGTCATACATCAGAACTAAAACGACGCGGAAGATAAAACGACTCGGAAAACAGAAGATCGAACACACGGTTTTCAATGCTGCGAAAACTAAATCCATTAAAGAAAACTAAATCATCCAGCATTCAAATCCAAAAGAACTCAAACGGTACTAATCCAAAAGAAAGACAACATTGTTTGAACATTGATTCAAAGACTTTATTGAAAGAAACAAAAACTTAAAGAAACTAAATCTTCAAGAGCGCGCTCCACCTCACACGTCATCGTCGAAGAACTCATCATCATTAGCAACCTGTTCATCTTCTTTGGGGAAAGGGAAAGACAAACATAAAGTAACAGGGTAAGTACATAAGTACTTAGTAACGCATAGAAGATCGTACAACGTCGGTCTCATAAAGAATTAAAAGCAACGCCGTCTTTTATTAGTTCATTCAGTTATTAACCCTAGCTAACTATCATATTATGTTCATAGCATAATATGAGGTTCCAAAGTTATCTAACTTAGCACAAGTTTGTTACATCATGAATAACGAGGGCACTACGCCTAGTAATAGGATGTACTAGGACAATTGGGTGCAACCTACTTAGAGACATGCTCTAGTAGCCCCGGGAATATCTGAGTCCCGATAGTGTGATGACCGGCATAGTGCACCAGACGCTTTATCTAGCCAATCGATTGACCGGCGTGGGTACAGTCTACTTTGTCTAGTTAGAGGACACATCGCGATATTGTACTATGCCTTACCAAGCATTGCATGATATTTAAGATTATTAATCTAACACATACGTTTGATTAGATGTTTAACTAGCCACCTAAGTTGATTCACATAAAAGACTCACATATCAGTCTACTCCCTCTTCTTAAGACCACTAGACTCTAACAAAACCTATCACATACACAGACATCGATAAACCCTAACTTATCGAAGCACAAGGCAAATCCTAAGCTTTCGACGGTCCCACACTTCATCTCTTTTAGGGAATCCATATGGTGCCGGAACTAAACGCATCAAAAGCTAGATCAAGGCTTTGTCACTTATGGTTAAGCAGTAAGGACATGGTTATAAAGCCTGAAACCAAGCTGACACGATAAAACAGTAAAGAAACGAAATAAACAGGTCAAACGCACGTTTTACACCCTATAAACGCACGTTTGCCTCGAACGAACGTTTACTACTCCCCAAACGCTCGTTCGTGAAAAGTAGCCACATCCTGTATCAAATGTCAAACACTCAAACGCTCGTCCATAAACCCCCAAACGCTCGTTTGAGTTGCAACGATCGCAAACGCCCGTTTGCCTGGTTTTTCCTGAAATCGCAAGAATCACAAAATACGATTTCCAACCCAATTCCACCCCAAACTCCAACTTAAACAGATCATAAACAACGAAAATAAACATACAAATGCTCTATAACTCTACATGTAATGCCCCGCTCACGGATACCGAGCCCTTATCCGGAAGAGAAACGTTCGGCGCGTATAGCATTAAATAAATCTAATATTATACGCAAGCCTCTACGTCGTCATATCAAATAAAAGCAAACGGAAGCTAAAAGACTCGGGTAAAAACATAAATGCTACTAAGAATAGATACAACCATACTAAAGATAGAAATGTAGCATCTATTACATTGGAAAGCCAAACGAAAACTAATACGTCATTTAAACCTTCAAAAGAATACTAAAAGAAAATACAACGTTTCCCAAAGAACAACGTGTCTAATGTTTATAAAGAAAATGGAAATAAATAAACGCTTCAACTCCGGGCGTCCATAAACGCCGTCATCAAAGTCTGCCTCGAACTCGGATCTACTGTTCATCTTCTCTCCCCAAACACATAGAAAACAATGCATTTGAGGTAAGTACAAAGTACTCAATAAGAGTAGAAGCTACAAATTAACTAAGGTTTATAAACAATTTTTATTATAATAGTTATCTTTATGAGACCGACTCAATCTAAGGTTCACTTCATGTCCATCAACATGTCATGACTAACTGTTTCTAACTTAGCTTATCTTTGTTACATCTGCATTCAAGGACACTACGCATGGTGCTGCCCACCATGAGACATCTGGGTGCAACCTATTGGTGTGTCTCACCAATAGCCACGGGCTAGTCCCGATAGTATACGCGTTGGGCGAAGTCCCTCCGTACTTGGGGTCTTATGAACCTACGGAGTTATTCAATTGTAAAGTCCTCTCGCTCCTGGTGCCCTCTAATGGCCAAAGAAAGTTATTCACCTGTGAAGTCCTCTCGCTCCTGGTGCCTTGGGGCCGCAGAGAGAGTTATCCACAACGAGTACCCTCTACTCCTGGTGCCTCTGGAAAGGCCAGCAAGTTTACTCGTTCTATCCGAAGGCCTACATATTGCGATATAGTCATGTGCCTTACCAAGGATGACATGATGTTTAATCTTATTACTATGCAAGTATGTAATTATTACTGGTTATTAACTAGCCACCTAAGTGTTTTCAAGTAAGCTCCCTCGCAAACTCAACTCTCTTTCCTAGACCTCTAGACACGGACAAGGCCTAGAAATTACACAGACATTGATGAACTCTACTCCATCAAAGCACAAGCCCTTTCATGCCCTTCCGACGGATCCGAACTTCAACTCCCTTTAAGAGTACATTCGGTGTTTTAACTGAACGAATCGGAAGTTCAATCGAAGCTTGTTTATGGTTAATTAATGTTATTATATCATTAACAAAACTACAGCTCAAGCTAAACCGTAAATATTATCACAAAGTACAGTATTTAGGAACACTAATACCACATCTGCTTTTTATATCACTACTCATATTATTACTGTTATCATTCTTATTTATTCATTATCTTTCTTTTTTTCTTCCTGAAAGTAGTATACCTGTATATATATTTTTTTCTTTCTTTCCCGGAGACTTTCGGGAATATGCTGCATAGATTAGGCTTATTGTTACTATTCCTATTATTATATTATTACAACATCTCTACAGCATTTGAAAAGGAATTAAAAGATAAATTATATAATGTCTCCTACTTTCCCTTCGACGGCAGACCAGGCGAGAACTACTAACAGAGTACTGTGACATTACCCACAAGCAAACGAAATATATAAACAATCAAAAATCAAAGGGAAACAGAATTATCGCATAATACGGTTGAACAATCAAAATCCGTTTAAAAATACTCCCTCACCTTTTATCTTTTGTGAGTAAAAACGAAATCAAAGGATTGTAAAAAGCTTGAAATCCTCAACACCAAATCTCTTACAAAACAAATCAAAAACACGATCTAACCTCTCTAAACCATAATTAATTTGTAGGAAGAGCCTCTTACCTTCTTAGCAAGATAAACCAACTTCAATCTCAGAAAACTGCAGCAAAACCTTGATCTTTCACACAACAACCTTGAGAAAATCTCCAACTTTCTGACACTGAAACGACGCCCTTCTCACGACGATTCCAACGCTTCTCGCGGATCTAAAAACGGTTGAAAACTCCGTGAGATATCGCAGAAAGTCTCTCTGGCTCCTCTCTCGCTCTCAGCCGCGTTTTTCTCAAGAATGTAGAGGAAAAATTCTGATTTCTAATAGGTTTAGTGTATAATGGGGATTATTTCTCCTTAAATAAGCTTTTTCCCCAAATAACCTATTTCCTTAATTGCCCTTTTCCTTAAAATAATCTGATTTTCCTTAAAACATATATATATAAATTCAACACATATATATATATATCTTATAAAATACTTAAACTCCGAATAAAAAGGAATTGAACCCAATATTTCGTTTTCGCAAAATGACACGCTCCGCCTTTTCCGAAAATCGAATATTACATTCCTCCTCCTTAAAAGGAGTTTCGTCCTCGAAACTTGAGCGTGCTCAAACCGTTGACCTTCCTTAGCAACTTCTTCTTCAACACAAACCAATTCCGAACTTCGCTTGCTTCTCACAGACAACCTCTAACAAAACTGCCCCTGCTAACCTCGTAATCAAACTCCTGATTCCCAGATTGTCCCAAACCCTTGTTCATGAATCCGGCTGACCAAACACTCTTAAACCACTGAACCGTACTTAATCAATCTTCTACCAAACTCTCGAGCCTTATCTAATTCACTGTACCCAGATGATCCATAAAGGTTTCTCAAAGATTGAGGGTAGGCTTAATTTGCTAGTTACCTTACTTAACACAAAAGTTTTGACACTCTCGTATTAATTAATGTTGATATATCTATGTTACCCGTTATTAATGTGCCTAATAGTTAGTTCATTTATTTAACCATAATTACAACGTGAACTTAATTCATGTCATAAGAATATCTTGATAAAACAAACGAACTGAAAGGTACCTGGTATGATTGCATCCATAGCAAACACCCTCGTTGGTCGAGTTGCACATACATTTCCATTTCTTTGAATTTCCTTTGTGTTCCGCCTAGGACACTGCCTTGCGTAATGTCCGGGGTCTCCACAATGATAACAACCATTTGTATCTGCCCGACATTCCCGGAGTGATTCCTTTTACACTTTGGGCAACCAGCATCTTCGCCGGATGACCTAGCGGCTTGAGGTGCCGTAATCCTTTTCTCATCTTGCTGCTGAGGTGCTTCTTGATCTTCTACTTGGCTACTCTCCAAAGGTCTTTTTACTCCAATGACAACGGTGGCCTTCTTCCTGAAGGTCTCAACTTCCAAAGCCTTATTCAACAATTCAGCCATGTTCCTTGCCGTGAAACTCAACATACCGGATGTATTTCATAGGCCAAACCTTCCTTGTAGAGTGCCATCTTCCTCTCTTCAACCTTCATAAGCTCGAGGTAAAACCTTCCCAACTCGTTGAACTTGTTGGTGTACCGAGATACCGTCATATGAACACCCTGCTTAAGCTTTAAGAATCGACTTGTCTTGTCTCGCTGCTGCAGACCGTTTCTTTGAAACTACTCATTATAAAACATGGCCTTAAAACTTTCCCAATCTGTTACTTTACCATTACTGCTTTCTATTGCATCAATCCACGCTTCAGCTGCACCCAGAAGAAAACCAACTGCCAACTGCGCCATCTCAGTTTCAGGGACGTTAACGTTTCTGCAAGCCTTCTCAAAACTTCTTATCCACTCTTCAGCCTTTGAGTGTTCCACATTTCCAAGGAAGTCTTGAACTCTGTTCCTTCTTAGCCTTGTATACCAATCAACTGGTGGTGCTTGCTCGAAAGCCGGTCTAACTGGAGGGTAAACATGTGGGTAAACCGGTGGATAAGCTGGAGGGTAAACGGGTGGATAACCGTAGGGTACATATGGTGCTTGAGGTGGATAAGGTGGTGGTTGAGGTTGTTGAGGAGGGATCACTTGGGGCTCAGTCTGATAAGGGTGGTATCCCTGGTGATGTTGTGGAATGTTCTGAGGTTGGTGGAAACCAAAGGGTGGGTAACCAAAACCTTGTTGATGGTCAAAGCGGGGTGAAGAGGAGTGAGTGGAGTCGAGAGTGTGACCTCACCGGAGGTGGGTAGAAGGTCTGCTTGTTGTTGTTGATGGAAAACCGGTGGAGAGAGGTGGCTCACTTGTGGCGGGTAGACACGATCGGTGGAGGATAGATGTTGGTTCTTTGGAGGAACATAGATCGTGGAATGTCTCCTATTACCGTGACACGGATGGGGCTTCCCGGTTCTCTCAAAGATGTAGTTGTACCTTGGTTCTGGTTAGACTGTGGACGTGGTGTAGGGTTCTGGCGAGGTCTTGGTGTGTTGGTCTGATGAGGGGATGGATTCTGCCGCACTGAACCGAATTCTTTCTGGTTAAAGAATATCTTTCTAGTTGCTCTGGAACAATTAGGGGGGACCACTCCATGGATGGATTATAAATCCCATATTACTCACCCGCTGCTCTAGCTAATTGTCCACCCCTTCCAAGTGTGATTTCTATGTTATGTATGGCTAAACCACCTCCTACAACTGGTGTCGGACTGTTTTCCCTTGCTCTTGTGGTCTCTTCACCATGAATTCCAGTTCTCATGGTCACCATCCTGATGATCAAAGAAAACCAGAACGTTACTAAAAGATCTAGAGAAACTTATCTTAAAAGAAAGGAGAAAGGAAGCCTAAAGGACGCTTCTCTCTGATACCAACTGTAACGCCCCGCTCCCGGATACCGAGCCCTTATCCGGAAGAGAAACGTTCGGCGCGTATAGCATTAAATAAATCTAATATTATACGCAAGCCTCTACGTCGTCGTATCAAATAAAAGCAAACGGAAGCTAAAAGACTCGGGTAAAAACATAAATGCTACTAAGAATAGATACAACCATACTAAAGATAGAAATGTAGCATCTATTACATTGGAAAGCCAAACGAAAACTAATACGTACGAAACTTTCAAAAGAATACTAAAAGAAAATACAACGTTTCCCAAAGAACAACGTGTCTAATGTTTATAAAGAAAATGAATAAATAAACGCTTCAACTCCGGGCGTCCATAAACGCCGTCATCAAAGTCTGCCTCGAACTCGGATCTACACTGCTCATCTTCTCTCCCCAAACACATAGAAAACAATGCATTTGAGGTAAGTACAAAGTACTCAATAAGAAGTAGAAGCTACAAATTAACTAAGGTTTATAAACAATTTTTATTATAATAGTTATCTTTATGAGACCGACTCAATCTAAGGTTCACTTCATGTCCATCAACATGTCATGACTAATCTGCTTCTAACTTAGCTTATCTTTGTTACATCTGCATTCAAGGACACTACGCATGGTGCTGCCCACCATGAGACATCTGGGTGCAACCTATTGGTGTGTCTCACCAATAGCCACGGGCTAGTCCCGATAGTATACGCGTTGGGCGAAGTCCTCCGTGCTTGGGGTCTTATGAACCTACGGAGTTATTCAATTGTAAAGTCCTCTGCTCCGGTGCCCTCTAATGGCCAAAGAAAGTTATTCACCTGTGAAGTCCTCTCGCTCCCTGGTGCCTCTTGGGCCAGTGAGTTATCCACAACGAGGACCCTCTACTCCTGGTGCCTCTGGAAAGGCCAGCAAGTTTACTCGTTCTATCCGAAGGCCTACACATTGCGATATAGTCCTGTGCCTTACCAAGGATGACATGATGTTTAATCTTATTACTATGCAAGTATGTAATTATTCATCGGTTATTAACTAGCCACCTAAGTGTTTTCAAGTAAGCTCCTCGCAAACTCAACTCTCTTTCCTAGACCTCTGACACGGACAAGGCCTAGAAATTACACAGCATATTGATGAACTCTACTCCATCAAAGCACAAGCCCTTTCATGCCCTTCCGACGGATCCGAACTTCAACTCCTTTTAAGAGTACATTCGGTGTTTTAAGCGAACGAATCGGAAGTTCAATCGAAGCTTGTTTATGGTTAATTAATGTTATTATATCATTAACAAAACTACAGCTCAAGCTAAACCGTAAATATTATCACAGAGTATAGTATTTAGGAACACTAATACCACATCTGCTTTTTATATCACTACTCATATTATTACTGTTATCATTCTTATTTATTCATTATCTTTCTTTTTTTCTTCCTGAAAGTAGTATACCGGTATATATATTTTTTTCTTTCTTTCCTGGAGACTTTCGGGAATATGCTGCATAGATTAGGCTTATTATTACTATTCCTATTATTATATTATTACAACATCTCTACAGCATTTGAAAAGGAATTAAAAGATAAATTATATAATGTCTCCTCCTTTCCCTTCGACGGCAGACCAGGCGAGAACTACTAACAGAGTACTGTGACATTACCCACAAGCAAACGAAATATATAAACAATCAAAAATCAAAGGGAAACAGAATTATCGCATAATACGGTTGAACAATCAAAATCCGTTTAAAAATACTCCCTCACCTTTTATCTTTTGTGAGTAAAAACGAAATCAAAGGATTGTAAAAAGCTTGAAATCCTCAACACCAAATCTCTTACAAAACAAATCAAAAACACGATCTAACCTCTCTAAACCATAATTAATTTGTAGGAAGAGCCTCTTACCTTCTTAGCAAGATAAACCAACTACAATCTCAGAAAACTGCAGCAAAACCTTGATCTTTCACACAACAACCTTGAGAAAATCTCCAACTTTCTCGACATTTGAACGACGCCTTCTCACGACGATTCCAACGCTTCTCGCGGATCTAAAAGCGGTTGAAAACTCCGTGAGATATCGCAGAAAGTCTCTCTGGCTCCTCTCTCGCTCTCAGCCGCGTTTTTCTCAAGAATGTAGAGGAAAAATTCTGATTTCTAATAGGTTTAGTGTATAATGGGGATTATTTCTCCTTAAATAAGCTTTTTCCCCAAATAACCTATTTCCTTAATTGCCCTTTTCCTTAAAATAATCTGATTTTCCTTAAAACATATATATATAAATTCAACACATATATATATATATCTTATAAAATACTTAAACTCCGAATAAAAGGAATTGAAACCAATATTTCGTTTTATGAAATGACACGCCTCTGCTCTTTCCTAAAATCGGAATATTACATTCCTCCTCCTTAAAAGGAGTTTCGTCCTCGAAACTTGAGCGTGCTCAAACCGTTGACCTTCCTTAGCAACTTCTTCTTCAACACAAACCAATTCCGAACTTCGCTTGCTTCTCACAGACAACCTCTAACAAAGCTTTTTTTTTTATTTAGATAACTACATCTTTTTTAACCTTCCAAAGCTTCATTTAGGGAAATAATTAAAACAATCTCTTTACACCCATAATACCTCATCCTTCCTCTTCCCTTTCTCTTTTTTTCATTCTTTTTTATTTATGACATCATCATCTAATTTTTGATATCCGACAATTTTCCTCTTCAAAACTGAATGACCACTCAAATCAAAAAAAAAAAAAAAAAAAAAAAAAACTGCTAAGCTGAACGCCATTATACTGAATGAAGAAAATAAAATAAAAAAAATAAATAAAACAACAACAGCACATGAACATGGATGCTTTATATAGCCAAAAAGAATAAATAACTAAAATAAATAAATAAATATACGAACCAACAACACACATGAACCGATCCGAGGCCATTCGGTTCAGTTTCGGTAAATAATATAGAGAAACCGAAAATTACGGTACGGTTACAATTCATGCTGCAAATTATCCGTAACCGAAACGAATTAAAACCGAACAGTTAACCTAACCGAAATTGTACCGAACAAAAAACCGTAACCGAAACATTCATATCCAACATGTATAATTACTTTTTATAACCAAAATATTATTTTTTTTTATAAAATTGTTTATAACCAAACCGTTTATAACCGAATCGTTCATGACCAAATAGAATTGTTAAAAATTATTTTGGTTTTTGGTTAACCGAACCGAACCAAACCATATATTTCGGTTCGGTACGATTCGGTTTCCTAAAGCAAACGGTTCGGTTTCGGTTTCGGATATTTACTAACCAAAATTTTCGGTTCACATACGACCATTAACCGTACCGAACCGAACCGAACCGAACTGTGTACACCCCTACACATAACATATCGCGATTAAGAAAAATGGGAGGAATCTGACGAAATGGGGCGGGGAAGAGGTAGTGCTTTATAAACGAGCCTAGGCAGTGAATGAGTATCGGTTGTTCAAACTCGTGTTCATTTAGATCACGAGTTGTTCATGCTCGTGTAGTCGTGTTCGAGTTTGGCTTACTATATGTTCTTTTGTCTTCCAGCTCAAGCTCAGCTCGTTATGGTATCAATAATCAAGTCAAATGAATAAATAATCATTAAATTTAATTAATGCATTCTCATTTTTGGATATAGCGTGTCATGTCAATTATAAGTGAATGAACGTTTAAGTTGATGTTCGAACAATAGTTTCACATTTATTTATGTTGATTATGGCATTTGATGATAATTATGAAAATGCGAATTGCGACTTCTGAAGTGTAAGTTTAGTTAGAACTCTTTTTTATAGATTTTCATAACTCTAATGCTACGAATGCCTTTTTAAAAGCAAACAAACCCTTTATTTGGCCTTAAAGGAAAATGAAAAGAAAAGTTTAATTTCAGAATACAAAAACATTATTATAAAGAGATGAAGGGTTTTACGTTTGAAAATTCAAATTGATGTTCATTTAAATATATCATAATATTTGATGATAGTTATAGGTGATTGGATATCATATTTGACGTTTGAACATCGATGATAGTTATAGGTGATATGGTGTTTATTTGAGTTTTTTTTTGAGAACTTATTTGAGTTTATTATGGCATTGATCATCAATTTGATGCTAATTATGTTTATTATAGTGTTTCATGATAACTATAAGTGTTTGAATATCAATATGATGTCTGTTTAAATTAATTATAGTGTTCAACGACAAATGTTATTGATTAACATCAACATGATGTTTATACGGTGCTTTAACGAATGTATATAATTGAACATTCAATTTGATGTTCATTTAACTTTATTATAATGGTTGTTGATGATTACAAGTGACTTGAAATTATATGTGATGTTTGAACGTCGATGTACTGTTTATTTGAGTTGATTAAGGTATGGACCGTCAATCTAATGAAAATTATATTTATTGTAGTGTTTGAAGATGACTATAAGAATATCAATATGATGTTTATTTAATGTAATTAAAGTGTTCAATGATAATTATTATTTATTAACATCAATATGTTGTTCATTTGAGTTAATCTATGGTTCTTAATGATGATTATACGACATTGAACATCAATTTGATGTTTGTTTAAGTTTATTGTGGTTTTTGATAACAATCATGAGTGTTTAAAGATCAAAGTGACCTTTGAACAACGATTCTATGTATAAATAATTAAGTTCAATGAAATGTTTTATAACATGTTGAACATTCAATTAATATTTTGGCTAAAAAAAAATTAAATTAATATTTATTTGAGTTTAATGTAGTATTTAACAATAATTATAACTTACTGAATAGCAATATGATATTCATTCCAGTTAATTACGATGTTTGATGATGATTATGAGTGATTGTATATCATTTTGATATTTATTTAATTTTATCATAGTATTTAATATTTGATTATAAGGGAATGAATATCAAGTGGATGCTCATCAAGTTGAATATAGCGTTTACTATTGCTTATATGTATGATGTTTATTTGACTTAATTATAGTCTTTGGCCGTTGAAATTATAGTGTTTAATGATCTTCTAAATAATTAAATGTGTTTAAAGTTGTTAATGTGAAAAAATTAGTTGAAATAGCCCTAAACAAAATGGTTGAAATTCCTCTCAAACAAATAGTTGAAATTAATTAGCCCCGTTGTTAATTTTTCAAAAAAAGTATTCTAAATTAATATTTTTGTTTACGATATATCACTCCAACAGTCCAGGTGTATAAATATTTAAATTACTTATTCTTATATCAAAAGCCATGTGGCGTAACGGTAAACTTTTTTTGATTTATAATAGTAGGGAGTTGGGTTCAATACTCTTTAGCTATAGCATTTTTAAAAAGGGAAAAAGTAGTAAACAGAGAAAAAAAGAAAAACGAATATATATATATATATATATATATATATATATATATATATCGGAACAAAAAACTTTTTGGAGGTTAAATTTGTCTTTGACAATTTTTTCAAATTTTTTATTTTTTTATAAATGTTTGAAGCTTATTTGGGTAAAAACAAGTTTGATAATGATTTATATAAGTCATTATCCCTTTTCCTTCTTTTTTTGTTTCAAAACCAACGGGGTGCACGTGAAGAAGAAATGTGTAACGCCCCAGAACTTAGGTCGGGCGGCGCTAAATTAGTCATAAATGATCCGCTCAACTGCTTAGACCGTCGTCCTCGCTTGATCTAAAAGAATTAACCTGAGTTGACAAAACTTTTATTTACTACACTTATATGGGAGTGTGAATTCTACTACTATACCGATGTGAGACTTTACATCTCCTTAGAAGGGACCGACATCTTCGCCAGAGCCCAGACTTGTTCTAGTTTCGTCCCTACCCGGAGAAGTCGAGAGGTGACCCCACCATCTCTCACGGTGTGGCACTTAGGTCCCGTCTGATAGTCGGCTCTAAATACCAATTTGTAGAGGCCTCAAGTTTTCAAAAAGGGTAAAGTAGTAAATTGGGTATATTTATTTATTTCCTATTTTATTATTTATCCTAATCATAATTAAAGAAAAGGATTAACGGTATTTAAGGAAAATAAAACCCCTAATCCCTTCATTAGTCGACGGTTTATCGAAAAAATTGAAGACTGATGGCCAAAACAATGACGTCCAACTTTAACACAGAGTATTAGGTCGGAAGCACCACAAAGGCGAGCAAGGTCGTATCACACGAGAATTCAGTCCAAGTATCACAATCACGCTCTATTTAGTTTAGGTTCACAAACGGGTGGAATTAACTACAACTAAGCTAATAAAAATAATAACCTTAGAATGAATGATAAATAAAATAGCTAAACTATGGTTAGAACGCTACTCTTAACACCTTTCTTTGAATCACTAGGGGACGAGCCATTAGGAAATCTGCGGCGGGATCGCAAACGAAATTTAAAATTTATTTCATTTTTAACCAAGATCGACTCCGTTTAAGCAACAAGCATAAGAGAAGAAGACGTAGAAAATACCTTGGATGATCTAAAATAGATCGTCGTTTGTCTACGGTTGTAGTTTCTGCACGGCGCTCTAGTGTTCGGCCTCTACCGTTGATCCACACGAACAACCCGCCGGAATCCACCATTGGATTGCTACAAGAAAAACTCAGCTGCTAAGCCGCCTTTTTCTTTCTCCCAAAACTCTCTCTCTAGAAGCTCTCTTAATTTTCTAGTAGAAAATAAGACTTGCAATTGTGATACAAAAGAGCTTGACACCCACACTATATTTATAGTGTAAGTGGCGCCCTAATGTAGTCCCAATCCTATTGGGAGAAGCTTCCTATTGGACAGAGGAGAAAGAAAACCAATTCCCAATAAAATAAGAAAAATATATTTTCTAGATTTATCTCATTAAATACTCAATATCTTATATTAAATATTTCCAAAATATATATTGTCAATATCTAATATTGAATATATCTTTAATGTATTACTATAAATCATTTTACACATGTGTGCAATTCTATACATATTAATATCTAATATTAATGTATGATAATACTATTAATTAAATTTCACAATCCAAGTGTATCTTAATACACTCAAACTTGCGCCCCAAATAGCCTATGGTTGGCATCCGGAATGCTCTTAATTAATTAATATAATACTATGATTAATTAACTCGCAAAATACATGTATATCATATATACATATATATTTCGACATATACATAAAATATGTATATTTAATTTCAACATAATTAATATCTTGTATTGTATTTATTCATAATAAATAAACACCACCATATTAATCTATCACTACACCATTTTATAGTCGAGATAAACTTCCTTATTTGGTTATCGCTATAACCGCATTTTAATCCGGCTAGATGTTCTTATGTGTGTCAGTCGATAGACTTCCGAATATGTTGGCCATAGGCACAAAGTGCATTTTACTAAATTACCCGTCACACCTAACGATCATGAAATAGCATCTAGCAACACAACGTGACCCCCAATCATCAGAAGAGTCAAAGGAAATGACTACTACCTTTCATGTGAAACGGTTACCGTGTAAATAGGATCATATCGCTCTTACAATATCCATACGGTCGTACGTCGAGTGTCAATACATCAACGACCATATCTTATAATCTAGATATCATGCTCTCTCGAAGTAACTCATTTACTTCCACTTTGCAAAGATTCACGAGATCTAGACATTCCTTAAAAGAAGACCCTTTCAGATATTTACTCTTATTCATAGGATACGCGATTTCCGGACGAACAACATGAATCCTACGCATGCTTCAGTATCACACCTAATCACTGCCGCATGATCGCCCCATGGCTATGGGAAACCTCAATAGTGTCAAAGCATGACAATCCACACCGTGATGTCATGAAGACTCCGGTCTAGGATAATTACACAACCTCCACATAGTGCGACACTTAATAAAGTAAGTGGGTCAGTCTAACGTACGCATTCTCCAATACACGTCCATGTACAGTCCAAGTGTCCCTACACTTTGATAGACGAGATTTATCCCTATCTTCAAAAAGATAGAAAAACATATAATGCGTGCTACTCTAATCATACTACTAATGTCCCATTTAATAGCACATGCGACTAGAGACATTTAAGTATCAAACCTGTTCAAGTGAGTCGAGATCTCATCAACCATAATCACTATTATGATTTCTCTTTCACATTTTGACACTTGGGGCGTTACCATATACACAATATCATAATTGGTTTGTTAAACGAACAAATATATAGTAATGTGAAAAGTCATTTGATATATGTATAAACATAAAGAAATAGTATAAATGATCCGACCCGGTCGGATCCGGTCCAACCTGATACTATTTCAGCAGAGCCTTAACCGACCAACCAACCAATAGTTTTCAATGAGTATGTTTGTGGGTGTAATCAACTAAACTGGTTCCTAAGGGCTAATACCACATCATAGGTACCATATACTCGGTTCAACAGCCCCTTATTTAGGATTTAATTGACCTAATATGATTAAGAACTATAAGATGCTCCGTATCCTTCGAGCTCACGGCTTAACTAGATGAACCTTACCAAGGAACATGCAATGAATAACTCGACTAGTTCGTGCATGGTAATTCTAAAACCCTATATCGGACACTCCCTCACACAATACATTTATAGAGTTTGTGTGTAACATAATTAAAAGTGTAGAGTATTTCATTGATTCAAACGAACAGGGAGAGCACAAATATATAGGTCTCGGTAACTTAGCCTCCAAGTATATAATAGATAAATAGTAATAATATAAAATATAAGATAAACATTTAAGCTATTTCTAGTGTATCCTCAACACGCCCCCGCAATCCCGTAGGAAGTGGTTGAACACGGAGATTGGATTTTAAAGCGGCAAAATGAGGTGAGCCAATGGTTTGGTGGGGACATCGGCTAACTGATCCTTAGAGGAGATAAAAGATATTCCAAGCTTATGGCGACAACTAATTCGTAAACATGGTGGAAGTCGATCTCTGTATGTGCTTCGTGCGGGCATGAAACACCTAATTGTGAGCAAGGTAAGTGGCCCCAATATTATCACACCAAAAAGTAGGCGGGGAAGACAACGGAACCTGCATCTCACGAAGAAGACTGCAAAGCCACTGGAGTTCGACAGCAGTGTTAGAAAGAGTCTTATACTCGGCCTTAGTGCTACTCTTTAAAACCGTCAAGTGATGCTTACTACGCCAACTAATAAGATTATCACCAAGGAAGACACAATATGCCCCAATAGAACGGCGATTATCGGTGTCAGCAGTCCAATCAGAGTCAGAATAAGCCCGATGCGAAATAGGGGACCGGCGAGAGAAGAAGAGACCATCGGAGATAGTGTGCTTAAGATACCGAAGAATACGCTTAACTGCAACTCAATGAGCGTCGGTAGGTGAATGCATATAATTACTAACCTTGTGGACCGCGAAGGCAATATTAGGCCGAGTGAAACTGAGATAATGTAGACCGCCAACAATAGTGCGGTAAAACGGCGGATCGGCGTAGGGAGGACCATCGTCAAGTGTAAGTTGGGTAGAGACCGACATAGGTGTCTGATAAGGCTTGGCGTTGTCCAGAGAGGCACGCTGCAGAAGTTGAAAGATATACTTGCGCTGAGTGAGAAATAGCCCATCGGAGGTAGGAAGCACCTCAATTCCAAGAAAATAGGACAGAGAACCAAGGTTCTTAACCGAAAAGTGCCAACCAAGATAAGAGATAACCTGCTCAACAAGAGAAGATGACGAACCAGTAATAATAATAGAGAGATTGAGGGAAAAGAATAAAAAAAATTACAAAATGAATAAATAGGACACACTCCTTTTTTTAGTTGCAAAAAGAACAAAAATTTCAGACAGACAAAAATACCCCTTTATAGAAGGGACGCGCGCATACGCATATCTTCGGTAGTTCCACTGCTTCAGGACCTTCAGGATTGTTTTTTTTTTCTTTTCAAACATCCGTAACTTTTGATTTACAACTCCGATCATCGAAACTTTTTCACCAAAATTCAATTTTTTTGCTCTTTAATTTGAGCCCAAATACGATACCCTTTCGATGTAAATTTTGAAAGCCGAAAAATTATTTGTATTAACCGGAGCGTTTTTCTTATAAACGACCGTAACATTTGATTTAGAACACCGATCATCAAAATTGTTTCACCAAAGTTCATATTTTTTTTTATCTTCATTTTGAGACCTCATTTGATACCATTTCGACGTAGTATTTGAAAGCCGAATTTAATTGCAGCATTTACACTAACACGATGTCGATGAAACGATGATCGATGATCGATGATCGGTATTAGTAAACAAATGTCGAGGCTCATTTAAGGTGAATTCAATTGACTACTTCAAGGCACACATATCTGGCTCATATAAGGCTCATTTAAGGCTTAATTCAAGGGACACAATATCATATCTGGCGTATATAAGGCTCATATAAGGCATACACTATCACTAACAGTATCATTTGCAATATTTAATTGTATAGACCAAAAGAAATGTCACAATGACAATTGCCAAACCTATAGTGAAACCTGGACTAGTCCATAACCTGAAAATGAGAGACTGATAGGTAAGATAAAGAAAAAACTTGTTTTTTTTGAATAGAATATCTTTAATCCAATGTTCTTAAATTTTTGAGTTGTAAACAGGGTTGGAATTGATATTTCGAAAATTGAAGTACAATATGAGCATTTGTCAATTGATGGAGATGCATATTTAGGCTCAAGGGCATTGCCCACTTTACTGAATGCTTCCATCAATTTCATAGAGGTAAATACTTTTACGTTCATGCTTGAGGACCTGTAATGTTAGTAGGTGATAAGTTCAAGAATGAAATGGTGAATTCAGACAAGCACATTCCTTGGACTATGTTTCTTCATTTTCAGTTTGTTTCTTTTGTGTCTATTTGTTTACAGAGTGTTCTTGGCAAATTTAAGCTTTTCCTATCAAATAAAAGGGAAATCAAAATACATATCAAAATTGCCTATCTTTTGGTCCTCTGATTGCCGATTGCCATTCAAACATTAGTAGAAGGAAAATTACGACATCGATCATCATTATCGATATCATCGATATCGATATTTTTTATCAGTATGTTTTTTGTTACTATTACTGTTACTGATACTGATATTGATAAATATCAATACACAGTATCAAGCTCATTTACGGCTCAATACCAAGTACAAAGCCAACTCAATGAAACTACTATGTCAATCTGTTTACAATACATGATACCACCATAAGCTCAGGCCCCAACCACTTGGAATTTGAAAATATCACAAGAGAATAAAGCATTGCACCATACCAATCACATTGAGTACAAAACATATATCACCAAGGCCAACTGGATGCTTTTATAGCGCGGGTTAGCCATAATACAATAAAATAAACATGAAGGGTGGTCAAATTCTTCTATTTTATGCAGAAGCATATTTCTGTAATTATGGAATGAGGAATGAAAACAAAAATGAATAAAAGCCAAAAACTCCATAAAAGAAGCACAAGCAGGCAAATCAAATGAGAACCTTGTGGATATACAACCTTGAGCCCCGACCGCGCATATGCAACCTTGTTTGTTTACTACACACTGGGGTAAACATAAACTTGATTCCCATTCAAAACTCCGTAATGCCGTTGATGCAAATGAGCAGAGGAATTATCTCATAAGGCCCTGTCTATATAATAAAGGAGCAGAAGAAACTTGAAAACAACCATATAAGAAGGCAAGGACTGTTTCGCGTATAAACCAAACTCACCAGTCAATATGATATGATGATGTTGAGACAGCTGCTGCTGTATTTCCAAAATGGAAATACGTTCGCTTCCAAAAAGCTCTTCCAGCTTTTCATCACACAGTATAGTCATTGATTTCAATGGATCCTTAAAATGAAAATTACAAGACCAATTGAACCAACAATACGGACGGTGTAGTCACTTCATTTGTCATAAATGAAATTTTTATATGCAAAAAACAATATTGATGATGGATGCAGAAACAAGTCTCCAAACAAACGTTTAAGTAGATGCATTTGAGTCACTATAATATATCAGAATAAATCAGGATGTTTAGTTACATCCAAGAAAGAGACGCTGGTCTTTGGAATGCATTCAAAGCCAATAAAGTGCGAAAAACAATAATTATGTAGGCATAAAGAAGTACGACTAACTTTCAATATTGTTTGAAATGGAAAAGGAGGGACTAGTTTTAACTTACCTCGAGCTGATTGATCTTAATGTATTCCCACATCTGTCCATATACCTCAGTCACATGCATCTTTCTCTCAGCAGTACCAAAGAAATTTGCAAGTGCATCAGAGATTATCTCATTTGCAACCGAATATAAACCCTCACTTCCAGATGCAATCTCTGTCTTCGAAGAGTCCACCTCTGTCTTCGTAGAGTCTCCCTCCGTCTTTCCAGAGTCCACCTCTGTCTTCGCCGGAAAGTGGTGCACCGGTGAGGAAGTGGACTGTGGATTTGGTTATATATTTGTGCAGTAGCCATGATAGTCGTTGGTTGCTAGCCATGAATCAGCGTGTTGGAAGATAAAGGGTAATTTAGTCCGACAGAAATTATTTGTCCTTATTGCAACTAAAAAAAGATGTGTGGATTAATGCTTAATTAAGGGGAAAAAAGTGGACTTATACCTAATTTTTCCATAATAATATCATCCACATAAATCAAAATATAAGCGCGAGCACCGTCATGAGAATTAGTATATAAGGAGGTGTCGGCTTTGGAGCCGACAAACCCAAACTGAGTCAAGACATCAGTGAAGCAAGAAAACAAAGCATGGGGAGCCTGACGAAGGCCATAAAGACTGCGACGAAGACGGCAAACATAGTCGGGATAATCAGGGTGAAGAAATATCTGTGGCTGCTGCATATAAACGGGCTCAGATAAGTGCCCAAGGAGAAAAGCATTCTGAATGTCCACCTGGCGAAGAGACCAACCCAGCAAAATAGCAAGAGACAAAAGAGGATGAATAGTGACCGGTTTACAACCGGATCTTGATGTGTCGATGACATCAACCCTTCGGTCCGATGAAAACCCTTGGCCACAAGTGAGCCTTGTGACACTCAAAACAGTCGTCTGCATGATTCTTAGTGTGATAAATCCATTTATTTCCAACAATATTCATTCGCAGATGCGGAGGCACAAGATCTCAGGTATGATTGTACAAAAACGCGTCAATTACCTCTCTCATATCATTACGCCAATTCGGGTGTTTGTAGGCTTCGGTATAGGAAGAAGGGTCCAGGGAGTCGGTAGAGGCAACAAGGGCTTTAGGAAGTGGATAACAGATGAAGTCGGGCCGAGAGATAGGTTTGAGAGAATTGGTTTTTGTTCGAGTAGCCATGATATGGGTGGGAGAAGGTTGGTCAGGAGATGAGGCTGGAGAGTCCGAGGCCGAAGTGGACGCAGGAGAGGTGGGTGGGGAAGGCTTAGGAGTGGGGGCTGAAGGAGGTGGGGCCGGGTTGAAGGGAGCAGGCATGGAAGGCGGATTTTGTGGAGGTGCTGGCCGAAAGATTGGAAGCGGGACAGTGAGATTATCAAGTAAGAGTTTAGAAGGAGAAGGCGTGTAGGAGAGGACGGATTCATCGAAAACAACGTGGCGAGCAATATAGATAATGCCAGAGGTGATGGGAGTCAACTTTACGTGACTCCGCTACATTGTTTGGCCTCCGTTTACCACATTTTCAGCATATTTTTGGATAATTTAGACCACTTTCGGGGTAATATTGTGAGTTCCTCGCACGGGGGGTAATTCCGTCATTTTGATAGTTTACCACCCCTCTTTGATGATATTGACCCCATTCCCGAGCACGTTTACCCTTTGGAATGTTTTGGTTGTTTTTTGGTCATTGTGATGATGTAGGGTATTGATGTCTCGAGGACCCGAGAGGCAATGGTTTACAATGAGAAACATAACCGAGGCGAGAAAAGAGGTGGAAAGGGAGAAAAAGTGAAGAATTGGTGGCACAGGGTCCAAACGCACGTTCCAACCCTCAAACCAGCGTTCCAGGTCTCCAAACTGGCGTTCCAACCCTCAAACCAGCGTTCGAGTTTCCGTGAGTCATACAGAGTTCAGCTCCTTCAAACGCTGGTTTAACAATTACCCAGAACGTGCGTTCCAGGCTATTCAAACGCACGTTCCCTACCTTGGAACGTGCGTTCCAGACCTCTCAAACGCACGTTCCATGCCTGTAAACCAGCGTTTCGAAAGACAAAAGCCCTAAGCTGCCCAGAACTTCAAGCAGAACGCACGTTCCACTCCTATGGAACCAGCGTTCGAACCAAAAATCTGCAGGATTTTCCCTCCACCTATAAATACCCCCCTTAGCCCATTTTGGGATTATTATTCATCTTCTTAGCTAAACTCTACCCCCTTCATAGCTCGAATTTTGTAATAGCTTAGAATACTTCCTTTTAGTGTAAATCAACAACATCTTAGCTCAATCTTTCCATTTCTTAGCTTAGATTTTCATTTCAAACACTAAGAGACCACCTTTTAATTACTTCTCTTTTGTACTTTTCGGATCTCAACTCAATTTCTCGCAATCTTATGGTATATTTCTCTTCTCTTTTACTTGTTATGGCTCTTATTTACTGCTTTGTGCATGTTTTGATTAGTATAATGAGTAGCTAAATTCTCTTCATAGCCGGGTCATGTGAAATTTGGTGAAATCACCCTTTGGGTGATGAAATTGGGAGTGGGTAGTGCTTTTTATTGTTGTTTCTTGCATGTTTCACGTCTTAGAACTTGTTATAACGGATTTGGGCTAGATTGATCACCTAGGTCAAAATCACACACATCACTCTTGAGAGTTGTTCGAGAGAGAGGGGTGTGGGAAAAGGGTTCCAGGATCGTGGTGTAGTCTCGTTTAGTTGTTAAACCGAGCTTATCACGAGGTTACTCGCTTTTACGTTTAAGCGGCTCGAGTGCAAAACATGACTTGTTAGGGAGAGTTGTTCTGGACCTTGACAAGGCTTAAGGTGTTAGAAGAGAGTTGTTCGAGACGCTTAGCACCGGTTTAGGAGTTCGCACCCGTGAAATTGAATGCAAGAGTTCGTTTGTTATATTGCACACTCCCGGTTTTGTCATCCTTGGGGTTGAGATTAGCCTTATTGATCATGGTTCGGCTATGTCCCCTTATCCATCTTTGAAATCTAGTAGTGTAATCTTTCTACCTCTTTTTAGACTTGTTAGCTTGCTTTACTTTAATTTCAACATTTATCCAACACTTGACCACCTAGACTAAGAATTACGCTCACTTTGGTATTCACAAACACTTGTCTCTTGGGATCGACCTCGGACTCCTGAGCTATACTAGCAATCGACCGGTACACCGCCGGTTAGAGAGCTTGTTTAGTCACCGTTGTCTTGAGCATCTTATAAATTCTGTTTGGTGAAAAAACGCTCATCAAAATGGCGCCGTTGCCGGGGACTTGTGTGCTTTTGTGATATCTTGTAAGTGAACCGAAGGCTTGGGCCTAGGTTTTATTTTACTGTTTTCTTGTTGTTTGCTTTTTGTAGTGCATGACCCGGAGATCTCAAACACCACTCGAGCCATACATAGACGGGATTGAAGCTTACGCAAGGCGTAGAAATAGTCAACGAAGAAGAGGTCGTCAAGTAGAGGAGTCGATTCCGGTCTTTGAAGAGAACAACTCGGGTGAGTTGGGAGAAGGATCCGACATGGCACAACAAGGTGGACAAGGTTTGGAAGGAAATTTGGTAAATGATAATGGAGTCCCAATTCAAAACCCGCCTCAACAAACAACAATGCACAAGGAGGTGGGAATGGACAAGAAACAATGTTGTGAATGCAAATGGGCCGATACCTCAAAATGTTCAACATCGAGGCTCAAGGAATCAAATGGATCCCGCTCTTATGCAACAATTCAATGCATGGATGTTGAACCAGTTTCAACAAAACCAAAACCAAGCTCACAATCAAGGTGTAAACGCGATGCCAAATTGGTTTAACGGTCAACAAGAGCAAAACCAAGGCGGCTTGACTTGTAGAGATTTTGTGCTAGCTCCCACGGCAAACATGGGGCATAGTCCAATCCGAATGCCACCGGTAGCCGCCAACAACTTGGAATTGAATAGGAACATCATACATTTGTTGGGAGACAACGCTATATTCAAGGAACCGCTTTAGAAAATCCTCACTTATTCATTGATCACTTTCTCCAAATAGTGAACTCGACGAAGATCAATGGAGTGAGTGATGAGGCACTCAAACTTATGCTTTTCCGTTCGCCTTGAAAGAGCAAGCTAAGAGGTGGTATGATTCGTTGCTAATGATTCTTTACACACATGGGAGGAAGTGGTAAAGACTTTTCTACTCAAATATTACCCCCTCAAGACCATGGATATGAAAGAAGCTATAATGTCGTTCAATGCTTATGAAGGAGAAGAGCTACATGAGTCATGGGATCGGTTTAAGGCGTTATTGAGAGAGTGCCCGGGCACGGGTTGAGATCATATGAGGTAGTTCATGCTTTCTTCCGGGTTTGGATCAAGTTCATCAAAGTCGTTGCATGCTTCATGCAATGGAGATATTATGAGTATGGTACCCGAAGTAGCTATGAACCAAATTGAGAAGATTTCCGAGACCTCGAGGCAATATATATCGTCAAGTAGAAAGGGGACAAGGAGCAAGAAGCCCGGTTTGGTTGAAGTGAAAGAAGTTGAAGCAAATGATCAATATCATGCTCAAGTACAAGCGATGGAACAACGATTAGGGAGATTGAAAAAGGAGAATGAGCGCTAAGCTTTGCCAAATTTGTAGCGGACCACACTCGGCAAAGGATTGTAGGATGACAACCAAAGCCCAAAACATGGCCTATCCTCAATCCTCGACTCAAGGGCAACCTAGCACTCTTTCTCAAGATAACATGAATGAGTTGGCTAAGCGGATGATGAGTATTTGCTCGATGGAGCAATGGAATACGGGCCTCAATATCAAAATCAATCTCAAAGCCCCTATCAAGGCCAATATATGGGTGAGCAACAAGGTGGGCAACCATATGAAGAATCCCAAGATGTGAACTATGTGGGACAAGGTCAAGGAGGAAACTATGTAAATCAAGGTGATGGTTCTTGGAGGCATAACAATAATCAAGGTTGGAATCGGAATCAAAGCCAAGGCCAAAACCAAGGTTATAGACAAAATCAAAATCAAAGTCAATCTTCACAAGGGCAAGTCTATCAACCTCCACACCAAAGGCAACAACAAGGAGGGTACAATCAACAAGGTTCCAACAATTATCAACACCCTCCTCCTTTGGCTCCTATACCTCAAAAGAGTTCAACCGATGTCATCTTGGAACAAATGAACAAAAACTTTGCGGAGATTAAGAAAGACATGGTTGAGATGAACTACAAACATGGTTCCGCCATCAAAAATCTTGAGACTCAATTTGGTCAAGTGGTAGAACATGTTCGAGTTGAAGGCGGTTTACCGAGTAACACCGAGAAAAATCCGAGAAGTGTAAACGCCATCTTAACCCGAAGTGGCAAAGTGTTGAGAACTAATGGAGAAAAGAAAGTCTTGTGGGAGGACAAGGCTAGAAAAGCACCTATTGAGTCGGAAGCGGGAGCTATGGATGGTGATATAGATGGGATTGAAGATAATGAGGATCATGAGGAATATGTCAAGAAGAAAGAAGTTGAAAGGAAAGAAGCTCAAGCTCGGGAGATTATGTGGTTATCGATGTGAAAGAAGAGGAGTCAACTAGAAGAGAAGGAAAGAGCCAATGAAAGAGCCGTCTTCCCCACGCTCCAAAGGTAAGAAAGGTATGATCCTCCTCCTTCTAAAGATTTTGATTTGAGTACTCTCCCATATCCCCTAAGAATCATAGACAAAGTTGCTTGAATAAGGCACAAACTCGATTCATTGAAATTTTACTAAAATTGATTTGAACATTCCTTTTCTTGAAGCACTTGCAAACATGCCCTCGTATTGTAAGTTTTTGAAAGAGTTACTAACTAAGAAGGGTAAGATGCAAGAAGTTGTGTGTTTAAATGAAGAGTGTTCCGCTATTTTTAATGGAAAGTCTAAGATTCCCCCGAAAGTTAGGGACAAGGGTAGTTTTACTATCCCGGTTACTATTGGTACGACTCATTTTCCTAGTGTCTTATGTGATTTGGGGGCTAGTGTAAGCCTAATGCCCCGTGCTATATATGAGAGTCTTGATCTAGGAGTTGGAGCCAACGGGATGACCCTTCAAATGGCGGATAGGTCTATTAGGGAGCCTATGGGAGTGATAGAGGATGTCATAGTGAAAGTGGACAAGTTTGCCTTCCCGGTAGATTTTGTAGTGCTAGACATGGAGATGGACTCCAAAACACCTTTGTTGTTAGGGCGTCCTTTTTAAATACCGGAGGACTTTGATAGATGTTGCGAGTGGTGAGATAATATTGAGAGTTGGAGATGAAAAGTCGCGGTCAATGTCTATAAAGCCATGAAACATCCTAAGGAGAGCACCGAGGATTTGTTTTTCTATTGATGCTATATATCCTTGCGTTTGAACATGTTGACATGCGGGAATATAAAGATAAATCCGATGAAGGCATGGAGAGAGTAAATCTGAACATGATGAGGAAGAGGAATTGGAAGAGGAAGCAAAAGAGCTGTAAAAGATGGCTTTCGTGGGTGAAAGGTGGACCGAGAAGATGGATCTTGGGCTTGAAGGAGAGCTAGAAAAGCCATCAATTGAGGACCCACCGAAAGATTTGAAAATGAAGCCACTTCCACCTCATTTGAAGTATGTTTTTCTTGAAAATAATGATTTACTTCCTTTGATTATTTCTTCTACACTAACGGCTTTGCGGGAAGATGAGTTAGTGAAGATGCTTAAAAGCACAAGCGTGCTTTCGGGTGGAAGATGTGCGACCTAAAGGGTATTAGTCCCACCATTTGCCAACACAAGATTATTCTCGGAAGATGGAGCAAAGCCGGTAAGGCAACCCCAAAGAAGACTCAATCCACACCTCCAGAGGTTGTGAGAAAGGACGTGGTCACAATGTTGAAGCTAGGGATTATCTATGCCATCTCGGATAGCAAGTGGGTGAGTCCCACCCAAGTGGTGCCGAAGAAGGAGGTATGACCGTGGAGATCAATGACAAAGGTGAGGAGGTACTAAGCGTTTGGTAAGTGGTCATAGAATTTGCATTGATTATCGTAAGCTAAATGACCAAACCCGTAAAGATCACTTCCCCCCTTTTATTGATCAAATGTTGGAAAGATTGAGTGGCCATGCCTTTTATTGTTTTCTTGATGGGTTTAGTGGGTATTACCAAATACATGTGGCTTTAGAGGACCAAGAAAAGACTACCTATACTTGCCCCTACGGGTACCTTTGCTTTCCGTAGGATGCCTTTTGGGTTGTGTAATGCACCCGCGACATTCCAACGGTGCATGGTGGCCATATTTGCGGATATGATAGAAAAGTTTTTAGAAGTCTTTATGGATGATTTTAGCGTGTTTGGTGATTCCTTTGAACAATGTCTAGATAATCTTGAAAAGGTGTTGGGTAGATGTGAGGAGACAAACTTGGTGCTCAATTGGGAGAAGTGTCATTTGATGGTTACGGAAGGGATAGTCTTAGGGCATAAGATATCTAGTAAGGGGTATAGAGGTAGACAAGGCTAAGGTTGAAGCGATAGCTAAGCTTCCTATGCCCACCAACCTAAAGACTCTTAGGGGTTTTCTAGGCCATG
Source organism: Gentiana macrophylla (assembly GCA_026214975.1). Lineage (NCBI taxonomy): Eukaryota > Viridiplantae > Streptophyta > Magnoliopsida > Gentianales > Gentianaceae > Gentiana > Gentiana macrophylla. The sequence continues at coordinate 100,231,478 of CM047809.1, forward strand.
TGGGGTTTTATCGTAGGTTCATCAAGGATTTCTCGAAAATAGCCCGTCCTCTTACTCTTCTTCTTGGAAAAGACGTCCCGTTTGATTTTGACAAAGCTTGTGTTGAAGCCTTTTTGATGCTCAAGCAATTGCTTATAACCGCTCCCATCTTAGTTGCTCCGAAATGGGATCAAGAGTTTGAGCTCATGTGTGATGCAAGTGACACCGCGTTGGTGCGGTCCTCGGTCAAAAGATCGATAAAATCTTCAAGCCCATTGCTTATGCAAGTCACACCTTGAATCCGCCCAACAATTACACCACCACCGAAAAGAGCTTTTAGCGGTCGCCTTTGCGCTTTGATAAGTTTCGGTCTCATCTCGTAGGTTCTCGGGTAGTTGTCCACACGGATCATGCCGCTTTGCGTTATCTCTTTGCCAAGCAAGACGCCAAGCCCCGCCTCTTGAGGTGGATCTTGCTCTTGCAAGAGTTTGATTTAGAGATCCGTGATAGGAAAAGGTTGTGAGAATGTCGTAGCCGACCACCTAAGTCGTATGGAGCTTAGTGAGGAGTTGATTAAGGCACAAAGGGAGATAAATGATTCTTTTCCTCACGAGCAACTCTATGCACTTGACACCCTTTCTCCGGCTAAAAAAGGGAACTTTCTAAAAGTCGGTAAGGAAGGTAGTCCTTGGTTTGCTCCTTTTGTCAACTACCACGAGTGCGGTTTCGTAGACCCGACCTTGACTCGAACCAAAGGCGTAAATTCCTTAGTGAGGTGGGTAAGTATGTGTGGGAAGATCCTTGTCTATATAGTTGTGTTCGGATGGTATTCTCGAGGAGGTGCATCCCGAAAAGTGAGATTTTGAGTGCTCTCTCGTTTGTCACGACAAAGAGGCCGGAGGCCACTTCTCGGGCAAAGAACCGCTTTGAAAGTATTGCAAAGTGGGCTATATTGGCCCACTCTATTCCGAGATGCACATGCTTATGTGAAATCTTGCGATGCTTGTCAAAGGTCCGGTCGTATATCTAGAAGGAGTGAGATGCCTCGAAGCCGATCATAGTGTGTGAGATTTTTGACGTGTGGGGCATTGATTTTATGGGCCCCTATCCTCTTCGTGTGGTAACAAGTACATTCTAGTCGCGTGTGATTATGTATCCAAATGGGTCGAGCCTTAGCCTCACCCACCAATGATAGGAATGTTGTTATCCGCTTTCTTAGAAAGAACATCTTTTGTAGGTTTGGGGTGCCACGTGCTATAATTAGTGATAATGGAAGCCATTTTGCCAACAAGCCGTTTGATAAACTTTTGGAGAAGTATGGCGTGAAACACAAGCTAGGTACCGCTTACCATCCCCAAACGAGTGGTCAAGTTGAAGTCACGAATAGGGGTATTAAGCGTATCTTGGAAAGGACGGTGAGACACGAACGTCAAAAGTTGGTCTTTAAAGTTAGATGATGCTTTGTGGGCCCATAGGACAGCCTTTAAGACACCCCAGGCATGTCACCTTACATGATAGTTTATGGTAAATCTTGCCATCTTCCCGTAGAAATCGAACACAAGGCTTATTGGGCCGTCAAAATGCTAAACCTCGATGACACCTTAATTGGTGAGAAGCGTATGGCCCAATTGAATGAACTAGATGAGTTCCGCTTTGTGCTTATGACCTCTCCACGAAGTATAAAGAAAAGACTAAGTTACTCCATGATAAGTTGATCAAACCTCGTGTTTTCAATGAGGGTGACGAAGTCTTATTCTACAATACTCGTTTACATCTTTTCCAAGGAAGTTGAAGTCTAGGTGGTCCGGTCCCTATGTTGTGTCGAAAGTTTATCCGTCCGGTGCTATTGAAATCACCCATTCTAAGTTCGCACGCTCACCACAAATGGCTTGCGGTTGAAAAGGTATGAGCGGTTACCCTACGATGAAGCACTAGAAATAGTGCATCTTGAAGATCCCGTGCACTTTGTGATGAATCTTGTAAGTCTTGTCATGGACTTTAAACCTTGACTCGTATAATTCCAAATCCATCGTCCCTCTCTTTCTACCCTTTCTCGCTTGTGCCAACGGTATAACTTTGAAAAAGTTGGCACCGTATAATCCATCTTGTCGAGCCAACGACGTAAAACAAAGGCGCTTAGTGGGAGGCAACCCACCTTTTGTGGTTTAGGTTGATTGAGTAAGAGTCTAGATTGGTCTAGGGGTGGTTAGATGTGAGTGTGGAGTGATTTCCCTGTTTTCTCTGCTTTTCCCTGTTTTTGCTCTCAAACGCGCGTTCCCATTGTTCGAAACGTCGTTCCAAGCCTTCAAACGTCGCTTCCGCTTTTTTTTAAACCAGCGTTTGAGCCTCTTACCCCATATCAACTCCCCGGTTCAAACGACGCCTCGCTCAAACGCCAGCCCCATCTTTGCGAACGCTGCGTTCCTCTTCTGGAACGCGTGCGTTTGAGACATGCGAAACGCACGTTCCATGCTCTGGAACCAGCGTTTGACCCCTTTTTCTATAAATACCCTTCTTCCCCAACCCGGCGTTCCCAAAATCGAATTCAAGACCTAACCGCCGTTCTCACGCCCCTTCCCCCTTCTTGCTTCGAAATTCTTCGTTTCTAACCCGTTTTGAGCGATTTTTGTTGCAATCAACACCTCTTGATCCCTTCTTTTGTTTTCTGAGACCAAATCCAAACAACAATCCACCAAATTCCCGGTTCGATCGGTGCTTGGGCGTATTTTTCACCATAGTCGATTTCCACCTTCTCCGTTGTTTCGGGACTCGTTAGTCACTCCACAACGCTCACGTAGGCTAATCTAAGCATAAGACAGGTACCTTTTGGTTTACATTTCCGTTTTGAGTAGGGTTTGATTTTTGATTTTTTTTCAATTTTTTTCCCTACCCCGTTTGTGAATTGTCATTGATTATGTACCTTGTTTCTTGTTTGTTTATCGTGTTCTTGGCCTTGTGATGTGTGGTGGTTGTGTGATGGATGGTTTGGTTTGGTTGTTTTGAAATCCCGTATTGATGATAATCGGGTCGGTTTGCCTTGTGTTTGGTTGTGGTGTAGTTGCTCTTAATTTAGGAAGATGGCGGGGGTAACGAAAGGAGATAGGGGATAAAGGGAAGGGCAAGATGCCTGTTGTTGGTAAGAGCCAATCCAAGAAACAGAAAACAGCGGTACGAACTAGAGGCGGTGGGATTAGAATCAGTGAACCAGGGAGAGGTTTGAGCGCGAACCCTAGAGCTATTAGTAATGGGATACTTAGAGATGAGACATCGGATGATGATTTTGAGCCCGATCTCAAGGTCGAAACTCTAGCAAAGGATAAGGATGATGATATAGCGGTGAGAGATCATGCGGAGTTTGATGATGAGGCACCCTGTCCCGTGTCACACCCAGGGTCGCTCGTCCCCGCTTTCCCAACCAGGTTTCTCAACCGTTTCTCAACCCCACACCTCCACCTACCCAACCTATTCCTCGGACTTCCACCGAGCCGCAACCCCAAGTAGCTTCGCCTCATCCGACCCTCTTCCTTTACGACATGCGTTTCTCACGCCCCAAGCTTTGAGCAATTACGAGGAGTTCGTGGTTGATAAAAAATGTGCTTTGAAAGAGGCTAGATTTGAAGGTGGTACCAAATCGTTTGTGGATAATCTGAGGAGTAGGGGTTGGAATAACCTTATCTTGGAACCCGAGGGCAACTGAACTTGTCGATAGTCCGGGAATGGTATGCCAACTTTACTGTGGTGACTTAGAGAGAGGATTTGTTTGGGTGCGTGGAGTGAATGTCCCATGGTCGGTCGCAAATGATTAATGGTTTTTATAGGACACCGACTATCGTGGGCGATCATTATGAGGAGTGGTTTCGTGACAAGAATAGATGGGGTAGTCTTGAGGACCCTTGGAGCGGATGAGGATAGAAATCAACCCCGAGTTGCAATGGATGTCAAAGGGGTAACACGCGCAATCGATTGTTGACGACGACTTGGCCCGGCGATTTGAAAGTCAAGGCTAAGTTCTCCCGTAATCGCTTACTACCTAAGGACAACATCACACATTTTCACATTAAGGATCTACAGCTTGTTGTACGCCTTGCATTATAAGTTGAAAGTAGACGTGGGAGGGCGATTTTTGCGGAATTTCGGGAGAACCAGAAAAACAAGCGTCGATTGATTATGTGCCCTACTTGATTTACGGGTTGTGTCGTGATGCACGAGTTGGTGAGTATCGAGATGATCAGATTAGAAAGAGCAAAGTTTTGCCTATCATGCCTAAGTCGCTTCAATGCTCGCTTACGCTTCTCGGCCTTCCAAGCGGCTCATCCACACGGTCCTCCAACCTTTCACCCCTACCTCCACTACTTCCACCACCCTGCTGCATGCCACCACCTCCCTCACTACTATCACCACCACCACCATTCCACCACCTCCCGGGCCTGGACCTTCCACCTCCTCCACCACTTTACCTCCACCCACACCTACCATACCTTTCACCGGAGGCCGTGGTCGAGCGAGAGAGGCAGGGACTCGCTGATAGCCCACAAGCGAGAGATTGGATGGACGATCTGCGGATCATGATGAATGGGCTCAAGAACTGTAAGAAGCAATAGCTCGAGCTCAAGCGAGTCCATCTTCCGCACAGAGACTTGATACTACTGACCTTCCAAAGACACACCGAGATAGAGGCCGATCTGCAGCGGATTACCGAGAGCCTACTAGAGGATGAGTCCGATGAGGGGTCGAGGTTCGAATAGAGACCGAGGCGAGATGATTCGTTGGATGTTGAGACAGAGAGGCAGGGCATGAGGCGCGGCGATCTGGTCGAGAGACAGTGGGGGCAGTCTTCTGCGAGACTACACACTGAGAGTGCGATTCTTTGTGGATCGCACCATCTTCCAAAGACACAGATCCTCCAGCTTGATGTACTGAGGCGAGAGCAACTAGCTTGTTTTTCATTGTTTCGCTTTTCTTTTGAGAGTGCAAATTTATTTTGGCTAGTCTGTTTTTCATTTATTTGTGGGTACTTTTGACTGATTCACTTTGAGGCGAGTTGACTTTTGATTTCGACTTTTGGTCGCTTTTACATTCTTCACTTTTGATACGCACATGTAATCATTGTTCACCCACGAGGCCTGCTTGACCGTGCATGTTTTTCTCCCTTTGATTCGCATGCGTGGATGTTCTGAGTTTTATTGTTATATTGTATCCGTCCCATTGCATATCCCATTCCCTCGGCATGCTTTGATATCGTTTGAGGCATAAACTCGCTTTTCTTACGCACCCGTTCGCTTTATTGTTTGATCTTTAGCACGTGGACTTTTCCCGTGCCTCACGCTTTCTTTGTTTCTTTTGTTCTCGCTTTAGGTTTCGGGATGGACTTATACGAGGTGTCACGAGTTTCGAGTATCGGTTGCGCCTTTTTGCTGGTTTTGGTCAAACAATGCAAGTCTTTTACTCTTTTTATCTCTCACACACCGAGGGCGGTGTTTCGCTTAAGTGTGGGGTGGGGAGACTTAGCCGTTTTCTTGGTATTGATTGTTAAATGTGCTATAAATGTGGTATACTTGGCCTATGATCGGGCTCAGTCGATTTTTGGGTAATTTTAAAAATTTTCAAGGTTTTTAGCACCATGTTGTATGTGTTATTTTCACATTTGAGGGTGATCATCTTAGTCGGGACCCCAACATATGCATTGCGGTTTGATATTATCTTGAGAATGGAGTTTATTATTTCACGAAGCTACACTTTGTGCACAATTTGATTACTACCACCTTTCATATCATGAGTCTCGAGCGAAATGTCATAGGTTTACCTAAGTAGGACATGGGATGACGGTTCAAGCGTCCTTTTGACCCTACCATAGCCAAATAAGCCTTAACCGAACATTTACCCTTCGTAGCCCTCTCGGCCTTGATAGAATGGTCTCACCACCATTCGCTTATAGCCGCTTTGTTACTTAGTCGAAACCTACCCTTGAGCCTTAAATATGGTCACATATCCTTCATTTTAACCTACGAGTGGACTAGTCCTTAGTTGGAACACACTTGCTAAAACAAGTGTGGGGTGGGGAAATATGATGTTTTGATTGGGTTGTTGTTTCTTGTTTTGAGCTATAAGGTGTTGAGGAGCTCGTTTGGGCTTGGTGTTCAGTTTTTGGGCCAAGGAAAAGAACCTTCTTCTTCTCTTCAAAAAAAAAAAAAAAAAAAAAAAAAAAAAAAAAAAAAAAAAAAATCAAACAAAGTTCAAAATACATTAGCTCTCGTTGAATAAAAGTTGATGTTTATAGAAATAAAAGGGTTGAGCTCAAAAGTTGCTTTTATGATGTTAGAGTTGGGATAGTGAGATAGGTGCTAGTGTGCTTGGACTCACCTTATGAAACTTGAAACATAGTCGAGTTTGGCAATGAGTTCGGGTGTATTGGTAACCTATGGTTCCCAAAATGTCAAAGTTGATCAAAAAGGAGTTTTGGGTGGTTTGCTTGATCTGAGATGAGTTGGTACTTGGTTGATTAGGTTCACTCGTGACTTCTTTTCTCCAGTTCCCAAAATACCCTTTCGACTAACCGAAATCACCCTAGCCTAACGTTATAACCGCTCAAGTCCCGCCTGATCGTGTCCAAACTTAGTAAACCAGATTAGTGGAGAGGCTCGTGATTATGAAACGGTTGGTAGACCTTTTTGGTTGGGATTCAAGCCCCAACAATCTTTTGAGTACTTGGTTCTAGCTTTGCACCACACACACTCCATTTTCTTGATAATGTTGCACCAATGTGTATATGTTCGTGTTTCTTACTTTGTGTTTACCTTGAGAATGTGAGTAGTAGCACCTACATCATAAAGTTGAATCCACTTGGTTTGTTTTAAAACGCCCATTTTACTCGAGGGACTAAGCAAAGGCTAAGTGTGGGGTGGTTGATGGGAGTCAACTTTACGTGACTCCGCTTACATTGTTTGGCCTCCGTTTACCACATTTTCAAATATTTTTGGATAATTTAGACCACTTTCGGGTAATATTGTGAGTTCCTCGCACGGGGGTAATTCCGTCATTTTGATAGTTTACCACCCCTCTTGATGATATTGACCCCATTCCGAGCACGTTTACCCTTTGGAATGTTTTGGTTGTTTTTTGGTCATTGTGATGATGTAGGGTATTGATGTCTCGAGGACCCGAGAGGCAATGGTTTACAATGAGAAACATAACCGAGGCGAGAAAAGAGGTGGAAAGGGAGAAAAAGTGAAGAATTGGTGGCACAGGGTCCAAACGCACGTTCCAACCCTCAAACCAGCGTTCCAGGTCTCCAAACTGGCGTTCCAACCCTCAAACCAGCGTTCCAGAGTTTCCAGAGTCATACAGAGTTCAGCTCCTTCAAACGCTGGTTTAACAATTACCCAGAACGTGCGTTCCAGGCTATTCAAACGCACGTTCCCTACCTTGGAACGTGCGTTCGAGACCTCTCAAACGCACGTTCCATGCCTCGTAAACCAAATTTTGAAAGACAAAAGCCCTAAGTCGCCTGAGACTTCAAGCGAACGCACGTTCTCCACTCCTATGGAACCAAATGTTCAACCAAAAAAATCTGCAGATTTTCCTCCACCTATAAATACCCCTTAGCCCATTTTGGGATTATTATTCATCTTCTTAGCTAAACTCTACCCCTTCATAGCTCGAATTTTGTAATAGCTTAGAATACTTCCTTTTAGTGTAAATCAACAACATCTTAGCTCAATCTTTCCATTTCTTAGCTTAGATTTTCATTTCAAACACTAAGAGACCACCTTTTAATTACTTCTCTATTTTGTACTTTTCGGATCTCAACTCAATTTCTGCAATCTTATGGTATATTTCTCTTCTCTTTTACTTGTTATGGCTCTTATTTACTCTGTTTTGTGCATGTTTTGATTAGTATAATGAGTAGCTAAATTCTCTTCATAGCCGGGTCATGTGAAATTTGGTGAAATCACCCTTTGGTGATGAAATTGGGAGTGGGTAGTGCTTTTTATTGTTGTTTCTTGCATGTTTCACGTCTTAGAACTTGTTATAACGGATTTGGGCTAGATTGATCACCTAGGTCAAAATCACACACATCACTCTTGAGAGTTGTTCGGAGAGGGTGTGGGAAAAGGGTTCCAGGATCGTGGTGTAGTCTCGTTTTAGTTGTTAAACCGAGCTTATCACGAGGTTACTCGCTTTTACGTTTAAGCGGCTCGAGTGCAAAACATGACTTGTTAGGGAGAGTTGTTCGACCTTGACAAGGCTTAAGGTGTTAGAAGAGAGTTGTTCGAGACGCTTAGCACCGGGTTTAGGAGTTCGCACCCGTGAAATTGAATGCAAGAGTTCGCTTTGTTATATTGCACACTCCCGGTTTTGTCATCCTTGGGGTTGAGATTAGCCTTATTGATCATGGTTCGGCTATGTCCCCTTATCCATCTTTGAAATCTAGTAGTGTAATCTTTCTACCTCTTTTTAGACTTGTTAGCTTGCTTTACTTTAATTTCAACATTTATCCAACACTTGACCACCTAGACTAAGAATTACGTTCACTTTGGTATTCACAAACACTTGTCTCTTGGGATCGACCTCGGACTCCTGTAGCTATACTAGCAATCGACCGGTACAATCGCCGGTTAGAGCTTGTTTAGTCACCGTTGTCTTGAGCATCTTATAAATTCTGTTTGGTGAAAAAACGCTCATCAAGAGGCAAGTTCTAGACATTTATAACCGTGATGTGAAGGACTATAGCCAAGAAAGATGCAAGTTTTGGAACGAAAATCAGTCTTATGATGGTTGTAGGGACGGAGATAGGGCCAGCACACACAGCCAAAGACTCAAAGGAATGTATAGTCAGGGGATCGATGGTAGACCATTTCAAAAGGGACTTATCATGGAGGACTTGGGTGGTAAGACGGTTGATGATATAAGTGGCGTTGATAAAGGCATCCTCCCAATAAGGAAGTGGAAGGTTGGATAGGGCAAGAAGAGAAATGCCGACTTCAACGATTTGACGGCGGCGGCCTCAATGGCACCAACTTGTTCGTGGGTGTGGGGACGGAAAGGCGATGCCGATACCAAGAGAGGTAAGAAGAGTGGAAACATGACGGTAGTCACCACCCCAATCAGTTTGGATGGATTTTAGTTTGGTATTAAACTGGCGTTCGATCATGGCAAGGAAGTCAGGAAAGATAGTTTCAACATCATATTTATTTTTCAGGGGGTAGAGCCATAGGTATTTGGTGAAGTCATTGATAGCAAAATACTTAACCGCTAACTTTTACCGACAGAGTATCGGGTCAACGGAAGTATAGTGGTCACAAGGTCGAATCCACAGGGAGTAATGTCTAAGTACCAAAGCTGACGTATAACTTAGTTCAGGTCAAAATAATGGTAGAGGATATTGTACGAATGCAAAAATAAAGGTTATACTAACGAGTTTACTTCTAGGTATTAAAAGGTATAGCCGACTATGATCCCACGAGCTATTTTTACCCCTAAGGAAGGACTTAACAGGGAGCGTGTCTTAACCGACCTACCTATCCAATGTAGTTTAACGACATCCACGGGTGCCAACTCCTAATTCTAGTGATTAGACTGAACAACTCGATCTAACCACCCTATGTGAAGCTAACCGACTCTCCCTTTAGAAAATCGATTATCCTAACATGATTAAGATTTAGAGTTGCTCGAACAACGATGACAAACCTCTGTATTGGAAACGGACCTAACAACTAGGCCGAATCTACGCAACGATCCTAAAACCCCTTATCCCACATCTCACCGCAAAATGCATCTATAAGTTTGATGTGTGTGACAGTGAACTAGGTGATCAATCTAATTCAAAGTTGTTAAAATAAGTTTTAGGACGTGGATTAATCGTTTAAACATTCAATTACGCACTACACAAATCCCAATCTCATCCCCCTTAAGGTTTTCGCTCACTTTCACATAATTCGACTACACATGCAATTAGCTACTCATGATTATGCTAATAAACGAAATAAGAATTGAATTCAAACTCAAGACAATAAATAAAAGAGAGGGCATTGCCATATAACTTGCAGAAAATCTGATCCAGAAAATATGAATAAATAATTGCACCAAAATTCGAATCTTTTGAACTTGAAAGGTAAATCTAAGCTATAAAAAAGTGTTTAGAATCAAAGGAGTAATCTATGGAATCAAAGGATTGAAAGGTGATCAAACTACACTAAAATCACCCCTAAATCGCCTAGGAAAAGTCTAAAGACGGACAAAGTTAATTAGGGGCTGAATGAGCTACGTTTTTATAATGTAGGTCAAAAATCGCTATGTCGGTCTTGGACGAAGCGTTTGGAGTCCCGACAAATGCTAGTTTGCCTGGAAATCTTGATGATATTAGGGTTTCTCTTTCCTGAGACGAGCGTTGCCTTGATTTCACGCCGCTCATGGATCATGCCTTGAAGGACAAATGCCCATTTGCGATTAATACGAACGCCGCTTTGGCTTGAATGAGCTTTTTGCTTGGGTTGAACCCATCCAAACGCCGATTTGGGGTAATTTGAACGCTAGTTTGGCTAAAAACTCAACTTTCGGTATCAACGCTTTACTGCATCAACGCCGCTTTGGGCAAAGCAAACGCTAGTTTGAGGTAGGCTTGAGTCAAACGCCAGTTTGAGGTATGGCAAACGCCAGTTTGCCTTGATTTCACTCCAAAATTGACTTTTCCTCACTTTCATGCTACTTTCGTGCCACGGACCCGTTCCTCATCCCAAACACATCGCCTTCCGGGTCCTCGAGTCACCTAAGTCCTGCAAAAACATATACGGACAAACACCACGCGTAATTCCGCAAGACAAAAGTGCTCGGAAAAGAGTTAAATATCGTTAAAAAGTCGGAGTTTACTATCGATATGACAGTTTAACTCCCCGTGCGTATAACTCTCGATATTACTCTCAAACAGGTCTATATCTACCCAAAACATGCCAATAAAGTGATAAACAGGGGTTAAACTGCGCACCAAAGTACAGTTAAGTTGACTCCCATCAACCGTCCCATACTTAGCCTTTGCTCGTCCTCGAGTATATTAGGCGCTCTAAAACAGACCAAGGGCCAGATCAACTTTACGAAACATGCATAGCACTCACGACATCAAGGCAAAAGTAAAGTAGACACTAAATGTACGCCACTTGACTCTAACTTATCACGAAAACGAAGTGTGAGTGATATAAACCGAGGGCTACACTCAAAATGATTACCGGCTTCGAATACCGGCCAAATGACTACACACAACTCACACCGGCCTAGAATATCCACTAATCAAGGCAACCGAGGCTAAATATGGTCAAGTAGGACTTGAAGGGTTATAATGTTAAGCTCGGGACGGGGTTAATCGAAAGGAAAATTTGGGACTGGAGAAAGAGAAAAACACGAGTGAACCTAATCATTTCATGTATTCTTTCTTCGAAAACATACCAAACCACACCAAAACTCCTTCGATTTTTCTATATGCATTAACAAACAACTCCAACCTTAACATCATACTTTTATTAACTTGAAACACTCCTTCTTTGCCTTATTTTCCTCAACTTTATTCAAACTTTCTATTTTTCTTTTTTTTTGCTTTTTTTTTCCTTTTCAATTTCAATTTTTCTCTTTTCTTTTTCTTTTTCTTTTCTCTTCTTTTTTTGAACCACAAGCCTCACATTAGATTTCTCGAGCTCCTCCCCTTCGTTATACTAACTCGTACTAACCAACTCCTCTCGAAACACGCACCATCTCCCACCCCATACTTGCTTCAGCAAGTGTGTCTAAAGTAACGCTCTTGGGATGCAAATGAGCTCGTCGTCAAAAGAAAGAAGTCATTGAGGGGGGGTGTTAGAAGTCAATGACTTATAGATTATTCTACTACTAGTACATGGGAAAAATCGAGAAATTATTTCCTTAGAGAATAGTCTAGAATTCTAGAAAATACTTAGATAAATATCTAATGCACACTTTGCCTAGAAACATCTAGTGTGCATTTTCTCTAGAAGGATCTACTACTTTTTCTAGGATATTCTTACCTTCCTATAAATAGGAGTTGTAACTTAGGCCATGAACACAACACACACAAGTTGTGTAGTGAGTCTCCCACATCAAACACTTTCTAGTTGCTCTCTTCTTGTATTTTTCAAGTGTCCCATTTGTTGTATATTTTGTGTATCAATAAAATATCAAGTTCTATATTCCAAGTGTTTGGACGTACCGCTTACGACACAACAATCCTATCCTTCAGCTTTATAGCACTTCACCGATTTACCAAACTTTTACGTACGGTAGTACTCAACAGATCCTTGAGTTGGTGTGCTGCATTCTTGAGAGCAAGTATCCGCCCATTCCTTAGAAAGACGTAGAGCTATTCTTAGACTGACGTGAGCTCGCATTGGGCCTATTTTCGTCATTTCTGAAGTGAGCATGAAGTCCGAATTGAATAGACTTTTGATGTTATTGGCCTTGAATATTCTCTTGTGGCTGACATCTTTGTTTCTATGGTGTGTTATTTTTGGTCTTTCTTTTCTATAGCCTTGTGATTATGCCAATCTATGTCTTCAACTTGGCTACTTTTGTTGAACGGGCAGCATTAATCATTCTCACTTTAAGCATATGTTGGTTGGTGATCATCTAAAATCATTCATCGTATTGTGAAAGTCCGACGCTACCTTCTCTCTCCTTCAAATTTCGCACGATTTTGTCGCTTTTTTTTTTTTCCATCTTTAATATTCGGATCTTTTTTGTTTCAAAATTCAACAAAGATGTTCACAATATTTATTGTGGCAAAATTCAACAATTATTGTCTTATCGCACACTGCTTGTATTCTTAATGAGAAATACGAGGATGGATAAAAGGCTTCGATTGAGCTCAAGAAGCATTATGCGACGGAGTGTTGAGCAAAATTCGAAGTGAATCAACGAAAGAAGACAAAGAAATTGTTTAGGTTTCCTCATTTCGGGCTATATGTGGGAGTTGGCTTGAGTTGTTGTATGAATGCATAATGTTTTCCTTTTTGTCTAACTTGATGCAAGGGTTAGTTTGTTATTTTTGTTCAATCCTTCATTTGCAAGTTGTATATCTTCAAGAATAGTGATACATCCACTATATTTTTCACCACAATCATAAAGATCGTTGCGTTCTGGTTGTCTTAAAACCACCGATTGGTGTTAGTAAAGGTGCAACTATATTTCTTATCATTTAATAGTGTGGGCAATCTGTCCTAACATTCCCCTCAAGTGTTAGAAATCATCCTAACACTTGCACAATTTTTTTCAAGAGTGTGGGCGTCTCCTAACACCTCCTCAAGTGTGGGCACTTGAAGGGGCTCATATATTTCTTATCTTTAACACGCCCCTCTTCAGCGTGAAGATATATATATAAAGGCTCTGCCAACTAAGACACAACAAGTCTGAGCCAACTAGGATCACAAAGACCAACTAGGCCACCCCAACACTTGACAATATAAATTGGGAAATTATTGTTCACGGCGAGGTTCGATCTCACGACCTCTGCTTTGATACCACGTATTAGATCAATGACTACCAGCTTCTCCTAAAAGCTATAAATTGTTAAGGAAAGCGCGCTTATATATTTCTTATATCAACAACAACAGCTTACACAACACAATCAGATGAGAAAACGATTTTTAGTTGACTTTGGGAAAACGATTTTAGCAGATGAGAATTATAGCATCCTTATGGGAAAAAGATTTTAGCAGATGAGAATTATCTAATCTTGTTGGTCAAACAACTAATCAACAAGTATGAACAAAAAGGATCCGTAAAAAAAAAGTATGAAGAAGAAGGAAAATAACTCATTCAGTGTGTCCAAAAAAAAACCACAACATAAAAATAAGTTCATTCATTCATTGGATCAAACATGCACAATAACTATGCTAATGACTTGCTGCAATCGAATATTGAAGCAAACATATTATCCCCTGGATATGGCTTAGTGGTGAGGAGCGCGGTGTTATAATGACAAATGGACCCTAAACCTGGAGGTCAGCGGTTCGATTTCCTTAAAAGGGGTTGATTTCCGATGATTTTGCATCAAAGTACTAACTGATAATCCCATGATTTTGCATCAAAGTACTAACTGACAAAAAAAATTGCAGAAGCAATAAATAGACATCAAGAGACAAAACAGCCTAAAAACACGTTCTGGATTGTTCACTTCAACTACCAGACAAGTAAGAGTCCAAAGCAAAGAGATTATTTGCACTTGAAGATTGAATCCCCCCTTGACAAGACATCCAAAGAGAGGTTTGGTTCAATCTCACAATTCATTAAATCACGCTGTAAAAAAAATGATTTTATCAATGTGTTGTTAGTTTACAAGATAGAAATTAAAATGAAAAATTTATTTTAGCCCATAAAATAACAAAACAGACTTTAACAATGATTATTTTTTATTATTATTTTCCTGAGATCATCTGTGCATATATTTAGACAGCTGTTTTTCCCATCATAAGTAATAGGATTTCCTAATCTTCATTATTTTTCAAAAGTGAACCAAAATCTTTCGGGTTATAGTTGGGAGGAATAAATAAAATTCAATGTATGCAAGGAGACTATGTTTACAGAGTAAAAACTTTCCTTTTGAAGACTTTGATGCTTATGTTTTACTAAACCTGCACCATGTCTCACATTTGCTTTTATCAACTTAGGCCAAAGAAATTCACCAAAATCAATATTTGGAACAACTTCAGCACTATAGTTTCAACTAAACTAAATGAGAATAGTAAGTATAGATACCTTCATGTGTATAAATCTGCATTCTTGTGATGCTATTGGCAAAACATTGCTGATATCCTGTAAAACTGGAGTTGAAGAATTTGCATTCTTCCTCCTTTTAGTAGTACCTATAAAAGTATGTCAAAGTCAATACATTAAGCACAGGCATTATTCTTTTTTAGGAAAAGGGTCGGCTCATTAAATAAGAGTTCAATACAATAGCAAAGCCCTCAAGAGCAAAATAAAAACCAAAAGCCCTGAAATTATAGCCTGAAGCTCAACAGACAAAGATTAAAACTAGAATTTACATTCCAAGAACTGAACAAATAATTAGCACGTTGATTAGAAAAAACGAGATGATCCAGACAATGTAAATGAGAGACTTATTTTTTACCTCGAGCAACTGGTTCCCGCCTCTTTTGTTTTTTATCCCAAGGCCTACGAATTCGCTTGTTAGAAACACCTTTCGATCTTACAAATAGAGGGTCTCTGACAGGAGCGTTATTTTCATCCCCCTGAACCTCATTGACTTTGGAAACCTCTTTCGTTACAATAGCCGTCTTGTTTTGTCCTTGGAAGAAAGCTTTGAAATACGCACTAACATCCTCTATAGTCTTGTCAACAAATAGCCTAAGTTCCGGGTGAGCTTTACTTTGCATAACAAACTCATGGAAAATTCTCATCAACCGGTTAGACTACACCATCTCGGATTCACTAGAAACAGAATGACGAGGCTGCGACTCACACGAATGAGTTACTCTATCCCTTGCATCTCTACACCATCTCTTTAAGAAGTATTTTTCTGGGATAGCATGTACATTTTTCGAAGCGAATACTCGATAAGCATGTGGACAATGTAAGCCCATTGTTTCAAACCTGCAACAAGTACATTTCAAATCCATTGAGCTTGCATCAAACATAACATATATAGCTCACTTTATGGTTTTCATGTAATTCAACTCCATAACAACTCACATAAGGTTAATACTGTCTTTCACTTATTAAATCACTTGCCCCTACACCATCCATGAATCCATCTTCAAACATTTTGTACATTGTATGAGTATACTTTAGGCTCGCCTGTTTGAGAATCTGACTACTTTGAATGGATAGTGTTGGCACCCCTTGATTAGAGAAATGGTCCTCGTCTCCTTCATTATTTCGCCATTCCTTAACAAGTTTTTCTAAACTCTCCACAAATGTACTCAAACAAGTGGTTTTGTCTGCAATCCCATTAAGTGCACGATTGGTACTCTCACTACGTGAAGTTGATTTCAAATCAGCATAAAAAGTGTCTTTATTGAAAGCCGTGCTCCATTTATGTCGTAACTCGTACATCTTATTCAACCAAGAATGTTGACGAGCATTATAATTATTCATCATGTCTGACCATGTAGCCTCAAATTCAGTTTATGAGTAACAACCCTTCATACATTTATACCACATATTCATGAACCCAGGTTGCCTTTGAAGATTGCCCAAATGAGATGGAGCATTTTGTGATATATGCCACTGACACAAACGATGCCTAGAATCAACAAAAACAGTTGGGATCACATTTAGCATTGCAGCATCTTGATCGGTGAAAATAGTGTTTGGTTGTTTTCCACCCATTGACTCCAAAAAAGTATTGAATAGCCACTTAAATGAACTTATAGTCTCATCCGACATAAACCCACAACCAAACATCACATTCTGGAAATGATGATTAACACCCACAAATGGTGCACAGATTAATCCATACATGTTAGTTCGATATGTAGTATCAAACGTAACAACATCTCCAAAGAATTTATAATCAATCCTAGCTTGACTATCTCTCCAAAAAATATTTGCCACTCTTCCTTCAACATCAAGTTGCATATCCCAATAGAAGAATCTCTCCTCATTTGATTTCGTTTTGAAATGATTAATAGCACTTTGAGAGTCTCCTGCTTCAATTTTTAAGACTTCAGGAGGTGTGCATACTGCATAGTTATAAAGCTCTCTCTTCATAAATCCAACAGCCTCGACACCACCACAATCCTCTGCAACCATCCTAAATGAATCAATAGGTCGAACGACGGCATTTAGGTGTGACTCGATCAAATTCCCCGTCACTTGACTAATTGATCAAGACATTCTAAGCAAATGTCTTTGTTTTGGACTTGCCAATTTATGGTTATGCTCTTTAACCCATTTAGTCACTTTAAATAATTCATCAGAGTCACGGGTAAACCAAATTCGAGCAAAACATCCTGTCCTTTCATTTGATCTACTGTATGAACAATTTCCTCTATCATCCAAATTTTTTAACCCTTCTTTAGAGCAAGTAAACAATTTTTCTCTTATGATTGAAATACCCGGATAAAAATCATGCTTCCCTTTCCGCACACTAAACCCCTTGACATGCGCATAATCACAATATACTTTGTAGGCCTGAATAACATCACCAACAACAACCTTTTGTAACGTAGTTTCAAGAGTGTTAATATAGTCATCCGAAGTAACATCAATTTCATTTTCTTTGTTTTGAATACAAATGTCATCCCCATCAATTTCAGGTGTACAACCATTTTCCAAATCTGACATTTCAATAGAAAGGCAAGAATAACATTACTTAATTACATGGACACTTTTGTGCATAACCTAAAATAATTTTTAAATGTAAACGTACCTGTGTTTAAGTCTATCATTTTGTCCACACTTGCTGATGTAGGTGTTCAGACCTTCAAAAGAAAAAGAAAAATTACAATTGATCTAGTGAAATAAATCTAGAAAAGGTGAACCACGACAATTAAGGGAGGAGAAAATGTATACACCAGAAAAAAAAAAAGAGTAACAAGGGATAGAGAGTCTAGAATCAATGAAGAAGAAGAGGAGAGGACGTACTTTAAGCAGCACAATCAGAAATGAAACACATTAGTGCCTTCGATTTCCATCCAATTTAGCACAAATTTGAGTAGCAGCACTCTTTTAAGAAACAACCCAATTGATTTATTGTAAAACAACCCATCATTTTTTCACAAATAACTACCTACCGGATAGACTTATAACAAGGGGAAATCAGTTATTACGGCTGTTTTGGAAATGGAGTTTTGAAAAAAGGGTTGACTACAATTTCCCACATTTTTGTATTTAAAAAAAAAAATTTGTTTAAGAAATCCTAAATCAAACTTTTCCCCTAATTCCCTTCATTTGTGGTTGATTTCCCCTTAACTTAACTTCTTTCTTCGACAAGTGATTTCCCCTTTCCCCTTTCCCTTTCCCCTTCCTGACTTCATAAACTGATTTCCCCCTTCTCCATACCTTCTCCATAAAACTGCTTCTTCCTCTTCCCTGTTCGAAGCCCCTTAACTGCTTCTTCTTCATACCCGTTCGAAGCCCCTTCTCCCCTTCATTTGTCCTTCACACACCATTACACCAAACCCGAAAGAAGTCATACAAAGCGATTTCCCTTTCTTTATCAATTTTATCAACCCATTTCACAGAATCAACCCTTTCCAATCCCAATCAAAGGTGATAGCTTATCTTGCCGGAAATTGGGTAAGGGAAGAAGAAAAAAGCGAAAGAAGAAAGAAGAAGGAAGACAAGTTCGCATTAATTAAAAACCGAAAATTTTGTGCCCAATTTGAATTAAAATTTCAAACTCAATTCTACTCGACAAGGTACATTCACCAAATATGATTGATCACTCTCTCATCTTTAGCATTTCCCGCATAATTATCATTTTCATTGGCATTCATGCTTGTGATTTTGTTTGATGGTTTTTTGCTTTGTTAATGATTTTCATTTATCATCGCTTTACGTGTTTGGTTGATTCTTCTTTGTTGTATTCGTTAAGATCACCTCTTTTTTTGCGTCTTGTTTAGATAAGCATTTTAGTTTTATGAGGTTGTGGGTATTCAATTAGTTGAAGGGCGATGAGGTTGTGGGTATTCAATTAGTTGTAGATTGTTTGTTGGATTGTAGATGCATTTTGAATTTTTATTGTTAAATGTGTGTTTATTGTTATTGCAATTGATGAGTTTCACCATTTTGGTTGTTGTAGTTTATCGGTTGAATAATATATATATATAATGGAGCTTGCTTATAAACTCACCCCAAAATCCCGTACAAGAAAATGTGATATTGGCAACCGCAGTCTCATGAAAATTGTTTCAACGGTCTACAAAAATTAGATGACATTCATAAAGATTTATTTGAGCAGTGCTTTTGGTAGCTTATTAGATGTGAGAGAGATTCAAGCAAAGCAATTAGTTCATCATTTGTTGATGAGAGTGTTGATTTACAAAGATAATGAAATGGAGAGGAAAAGGAAAAAAGAAAAAGGGAAGGAGAGAAGGAAAGGTAATTGAAACGGAAAATGATGAATTAACTGATGATGCTGTTTGGTTTAAGGTCGGTGGTAAGGCGTTGAGATTTGGGATCGAAGAATTTGCTCTAGTTACGGATTTATGATCGGTAGTGATAGTCATTATGACAAGACGAAAGGTAAAGAGAGTCGTCTTGTGACTCGATATTTTGCAAATATGAAGACGATAAATAGGAAGGAGTTGATGAATGTATTTGTTGGTAGAGTAGACAACGAAGCGGATCGTTATAAATTAGGTTTGATAGTTATTTTAGCATATGTTTTGTTGGGGGCGGAGGAGTGCAGAACAATGGAATGGTGGTGGTTCGAGTTGGTGGATGATTTGAAATCATTCAACCGATATCCTTGGGGGAGTTTGGCTTATCACAAAGACAAGATCTAATTTTCAAACGGGACATGTCAGCATGGTTTAGTGAGGACGTGGAGAAAATACAATATTCATTGTATGGGTTTCCCTTGGCTATAATGGTATGCATTCGTTTGTTCTAATTTGTGTTTGAGATACTTGTATTTGTCCTTAGATGTTTATAGTTTATGTGAAATATATATATAAAAAACTATGTTTTATTTGCTTTAGGTATGGGCTTTTGAAGTCATTCCATGCGTGGGCAAGCTTTGTAAGTTAATAAACAAAAAAGCTATCCCTCGTATGCAAAAATGGGAATTGAAAAAGAGTCTTTCATCGTCCAACTTGGAATTTACATTGCAAGGAAGAAAGGTTTAGTGGTTTTTTATTTTATTTATTTCATTATATTTTTTTGAAATTGTAGGTTGGCGTTTTAAAATTAATTAAGTGATGTCAATGCAGTTGGAGATACATCCGAAGCTGCGTCCCACTGAACTTGAAAGACAACGATTATCGTACCTGAATTTCAGTGAAGAAGAGGACAGTTCACCTGATTTCATTGTGGATGATGACTCGGAGTTTGAGGAGCCACACAACTCCGACCAAGTTGGAATTGATTATGAAAAGATGAAAGTAATGATAAGAGTTGTGGTGAAAGAAGAGAACCGAGAAATTTACTGTTGCTATTGAAAAACTTCATAGTAAATTGGATTTCTTGGTGGCTCAATCTAGTAATCCAAGAAATGATGAAAATGAAGAGATTGTAGAATCTGATGGAGGCGATGATGTGACGATGGAAGAGTGTGATGAAGAGACAATTGTTTCGAAAAAAAGAAAATTAGATGAGGTGGATGGCAAGAAAGAAGAACCGAGTGTGGGTATGAATATTGTTTAAAAAATTCAATATTTTCAGTTTTTACTTTAAAGTTAATTATTATTAATTATATACGTTCTCAATTTGTTGTGTAGGGAGGCCGATGAAGGATAAAGGGAAAGATGTGATCATGGATGGAGATGAAAAATCGGCTGACGGTGAAAATCTGAAAAGTGAACAGGAAGAAGTTGTTTACATTCCTGATGCGTTACCTCTTAAAATTTGGAGGGGTGAAAAAGAATTCACCAGAAGAGGAAGCTGTGAGAGGAAGCCATCTGTTTTGAAAGGCAGAAAATTAGAAAATGTGGAATGTTTTGATCCTTACCGAGAAGTAGATCCCGTTGTGATGGATTACGTGGAAAATGTTCTAAAATCGGTTGATGACAGGTATTAAATTCGTATGCTTCTAGTATTTTTGTATATATTTTATTTTTGCGTAATAACTATAAGTTTTTACAATGTCATTTTGGATTTAGTGTTTCTGTGAGGCTTCTTGATGAAGAAGTAAAAGCTTTTGAACTGAAAAAAGTTGTTGAAGGTGGATGGTTGCAATCAAGTGTAAGTCCACTTTGATATCACTTACGTGGTTTATGAATGTGTAGTTATTCAATGCTTCAAACAATTTGTTTAAATGTTAATACAGGTAATGAATACGGCATTGTGTCAAATCCGGCACCGTATGATAGTGTATCCGCATTTATTTGAGGAAGGTGCTGGTGTACTTGACACGTATTTCACAAAGTTTATACATGCTGAGTACGAAAATGGAATCTCAAAGAAGTTGAAGGATCATAAGTTTTCAAAAGCGTTGATGAAGTATATGAATGGTGATAATCCTAGTTATGGGAAACCGTGGTCTGTGCTTAAAACTTTATATGTGCCTGCATTTGAGAGTGATCATTTCTTTTTGTTGCGAATTGATTTGGAAAAAGGACAAATATTGGTGTATGATAGCATGCCATCACATGTCCGAAAGGTAGTGCTAAATAAGTTCTTGACACCGTTTCAAGTTGTTATTCCGAGGATGTTAAAGAGATTAGTAGCTGGGTACGAGAACTACAGTTTAAACAAGCTTATTGTTGAGAAGGTGGAAGGTTTGCCTATTCAAGACAACGGGTATGTTGTTACCAAATAATAAGCATCTGTTATTATTATGTTTGAGTATTTTGTTAAATTGTTTGATATATTTACTAACTCTGTTTTTGATACTTTTGGTAGGAATGACTGTGGAATGTTTGTCCTAAAATACGTGGAGTTCTTGACGGGCAAATTGGATGCACGTTCCATGCAAGTTAACAAGATGAAATATTGGAGAAAGAAGTTGGTCGGTGAACTCCTTGCTTGGGATTTAGATCCATGATCATTTTTAAACTTGAATTTATTGTATTTAAAATTGATGGGTGTTAAACTTGAATTTGATGGGTGTTAAACTTGAATTTGATTCTAATTGAATGTGATGGGTGTTAAACTTGAATTTGATTCTACTTGAATGTGATGGGCGTTAAACTTGAATTTGAATGAAGTTAAAGCTAATTTTCCCTTAACATGGTACCATACATATCAACAGAATGTTACAATTCTACAAATTGATTGTTTGTTGCCTATAAAACAAGTAGTAGTGTGTTTTAGGTGTCAAACGAACTTCAACTTGTTTTTGTTACAGAAAGCTAAATTTGAGGTAGATTAGCTTAAAAAACAAAAAGTAACCATATCGAAGGTTTACGTACAAACACAAACAAATCAACCATTACAAGTTTACAACAAACCCATGGATAATATGTTTACGGAATATGGACCATAACTCAAATTCATGTCTATATTACACATTACACATTACACATTTACACAAATTAAGATGTTAAACAACAAAATTACATTTATGTTTACATTACACATTTTGTTAGCAAATGATTACACCGTCGGAGTCCGAAGAGTCGACTTCATTTCCACATGAATCATAGTAATACCAATATTGTCCGGGCCTTTGCCTGTCATCTCTTCTTCCTCTTCCATTTCAATGGCGATTTTTCTCATCAGTTCCTCAAAATTCTCCATTTCCTTAATCCTCTTTTCATATTCTTTACGTAGAATATCTTCAAGTTCCTTAATGTCGTTCATCATCTCTTCATATTCCTGGCGTTAAAGATCTTCAATCTCCTCAATACTCAATACACGATTCTCATCATTCTTAGCCATCAATCCTTCATTCAAACCAATTATACTATTACTATAATTATTTAAAAATAAAAAAATAAAAAAATATGACACATTACCGTTCATGGTTCTAGTAGAATGGATTAGGAGATGAAGCTTGAAAATTGGATCCGATGAGTATACTGCAAAGAAAAGTATCATAATAAACGGGAGGTAATTGTTTGAATAGATAATATAATTGTTTCATTAGAGGATAGATAATATAACTGTTAGAGGATAAGTTCAAAATATGTATTTTAAGCAAATAAAGGTACATTAATCATTTTGTGGAGTTCTTCATAGATTTCTCAAGATTTCGGAGGATACTATACATGAAAGTGGAAACAAGGAACAATACAATGCCGGTAGCATATAAATATGCACAAAATCAGGGGTTTTAAATATGCACAAAATCAGTGGTTTTAAAATGCATAAAGGATATAATGACAGAAATCATATATATTCCTATTTGATTCTAATCGATCGAGTATCTTTGTCGATTTCCCCTTCTTTATATACACAAACTAAAAAAAAAGTTAGCCTTTAATTTTCTGTGAATCATTTGTCCAAAATGATGTATACATACACACATAATAATGAACATATGCACCTTTATTTACTTACAATTCAGACACGAAAAAAAAAAGCGCTAATGTAACCAACTGAGTTGTAGAATAGTCAATAACACACATTTTATAGAGTTGTTTCCAGAATGCAGGCCTAAAGCTTACAAAAATTGCATCTGTCTCAAGCACTTGTTCTGGGTAACGGGACATCAACAACAAAAGCATATAAGGCCAAGCCATTGAAGCAGACAAAAGCATATAAGGCCAAGCCATCAACAAAAGCATATAACGCAGAAAAATCGCACCCAGAAAGAGAACAAACACCCAGACATACCGAATCGCACCAGGACATACCCGAATCGCACCCTGGACAAACAGCCAGACATACTCGAATCGCACCCAGAAAGAGAACAAAATCACCGTTAAAAACGCATTAATTTCAGACATACCGTTAAGAGCTGCAGAATCACTTAGGGGGCGCTGGTGTTGGGAGGGGAGGAGAGGCGATTCTTATTTGGTTTGGGAGGCGGAGAGAGGCTGATTTTGGCGCGAAGGAGAAACGGCAAATTAGGGTTTTGGATTTTGGGGTTGGGTGTGTGATGATGCTTTATATAGGTGCCAAGAACGAGCTCAATTATCGACGAATCGAGTTCGATCTTGTCGTAACGTCTCGAAATGAATGTAATCATATCACGTTCGATCGACTTTACGGATTACCGTGATCGCCGATTAATCGAGCACCGATTTAACGTGGGAGATGAAGTGTAATTGCCTTAATCAATCAAGATCACAATAATATCCTCGATCGAACCTCGATTTATCGTCTAATTAAGTGTGATCAATAAGGATCATAATAATTGGCTGATTAGCCTTGATTGAACCTCTCGTTCTATCATCTTATTATGATTGATCAACTCGGATCACAATAATCGCCTCGGCGAACCTCGATCTATCGTCTTATTATGTGTGATCAACTCATATCACAGTAATTGCCTTGGGTGAACCTCGATCTAACGTCCTATTATGATTGATAAATCGGATCACATTACACATAATAAGATGTTAGATCGAGGTCCGATCAAGCGATTCTCGTGATCGTGGTTGATTACACGTAATAAGATGTTAGATCGAGGTCCGATCAAGCGATTCTGTGATCGTGGTTGATAACACGTAATAAGATGTTAGATCGAGGTCCGATCAAGGGATTCTTGTGATCGGGGTTGATTACACGTAATAAGATGTTAGATCGAGGTCCGATCAAGGCGATTACTGTGATCAGGGTTGATTACACGTAATAAGATGTTAGATCGAGGTCCGATCAAGGCGATTACTGTGATCAGGGTTGATAGCACGTAATAAGATGTTAGATCGAGGTCCGATCAAGGCGATTACTGTGATCAGGGTTGATTACACGTAATAAGATGTTAGATCGAGGTCCGATCTAGGCGATTACTGTGATCAGGGTTGATAGCACGTAATAAGATGTTAGATCGAGGTCCGATCAAGGCGATTACTGTGATCAGGGTTGATAGCACGTAATAAGATGTTAGATCGAGGTCCGATCAAGGCGATTACTGTGATCAGGGTTGATTACACGTAATAAGATGTTAGATCGAGGTCCGATCTAAGCGATTCTTGTGATCGGGGGTATGATAGCACGTAATAAGATGTTAGATCGAGGTCCGATCAAGGCGATTCTTGTGATCAGGGTTGATTACACGTAATAAGATGTTAGATCGAGGTCCGATCTAGGCGATTACTGTGATCAGGGTTGATAGCACGTAATAAGATGTTAGATCGAGGTCCGATCTAGGCGATTACTGTGATCAGGGTTGATAGCACGTAATAAGATGTTAGATCGAGGTCCGATCAAGGCGATTACTGTGATCAGGGTTGATAGCACGTAATAAGATGTTAGATCGAGGTCCGATCAAGGCGATTACTGTGATCAGGGTTGATTACACGTAATAAGATGTTAGATCGAGGTCCGATCAGGCGATTCTTGTGATCGGGGTTGATAGCACGTAATAAGATGTTAGATCGAGGTCCGATCAAGGCGATTACTGTGATCAGGGTTGATAGCACGTAATAAGATGTTAGATCGAGGTCCGATCAAGGCGATTACTGTGATCAGGGTTGATTACACGTAATAAGATGTTAGATCGAGGTTCGATCAAGGCGATTTATGTGATCAGGGTTGATTACACGTAATAAGATGTTAGATCGAGGTTCCGATCAAGGCGATTCTTGTGATCGTGGGATGATTACACGTAATAAGATGTTAGATCGAGGTCCGATCAAGGGGATTACTCTGATCAGGGTTGATTACACGTAATAAGATGTTAGATCGAGGTCCGATCAAGCGATTACTCGATCGGGGTTGATAGCACGTAATAAGATGTTAGATCGAGGTCCGATCAAGGCGATTACTGTGATCAGGGTTGATAGCACGTAATAAGATGTTAGATCGAGGTCCGATCTAGGCGATTACTGTGATCAGGGTTGATTACACGAAATAAGATGTTAGATCGAGGTTCCGATCAAGGCGATTACTGTGATCAGGGTTGATTACACGTACTAAGATGTTAGATCGAGGTCCGATCAAGGCGATTACTGTGATCAGGGTTGATTACACGTAATAAGATGTTAGATCGAGGTCCGATCAAGGCGATTACTGTGATCAGGGTTGATAGCACGTAATAAGATGTTAGATCGAGGTTCGACAGCCGTAAAGTCATAATAAATACACAAAAGTCATAATTTTAATGCTTAACCAAAAGCCATGTACATCAATACACATTAACAACACACCATCTTCCATTTTGAAGCAAAACAATCGCAATTCTTTACATACATCCTTCATAATCACCGCAATTATAACATCCAACATAACCATTACAAAGATGCAACAACAATAAGTTCGAGATTAAGAAACAACTTTCACACAAGTATCTTTATACGAAAGAAAGGAAAGAAAGAAATACATTTACCTAAGGGAATCACGTCAAAATAGGAGTAGCATCTTTTTTCTTGCGTTTTGTTGGTTTCACCGTCTTTGGCGCATCTCCGGCAGATAGGATTCTCTTATTAGATTTAGGACGCCCGCTTTGTCTCTTCTCCAACAACGGTGGCAACACCTTCATGGCAAGCACATCATCAGGAAATTCACAATCCGCTACATTTGGCAAGGGTAACACACTTTTGGAATAAGCTTGCCTCCAACATTCGGTGCCAAAATACCAACTGCAATACTGGTATGCGTGCCTACTCTTGTTCTTAGTCACAGCTATTGCATGGTCACATGGAATCCGATCTAAATCAAATTTCTTACATGTACATGCCCGTTTGTCTAAATCCACAATGTAATTCATCATCGCATCCAAGTCAAGTACATCATATTTTTCTTGGACAATTAGACTCACAGTAAACTTCGAAACAAACTTGTATTTATTCTGCACTAATGCTTGAATTTTTGGAGTGAGAGGAGTTGAACACATCGCAGCTTCTGAACTTCTTTTAGCAAACCATATTTGCAATACATCCCGAATAATATATTTAAGCAACCCAACTATAGATAACTCACGCGCATGCCTTAGCTTACTGTTCAGTGACTCGGCATTGTTCGTTGTCATTATATTATAACGTTCTCCCGGAAAATGAGCTCTAGACCATAAAGGGAACGATGCTTCATCCAAATACACAGCAATATCCTTAGTCGGATCAGGATTCTCAGACTTCTCAGCATCCCTACATTTCTTACATAACGCTTCGAACTTCAATTTAAATGATCGTTCGGTATATGCATGTGCAGCTTTAATAAAAAGACCCGTTAAACCGCGTCTTGGATAATGAGTCCTCAAGTTTTTTTGCATGTGATAGATACAGTGTCCATGATGCACTTGCTTGTACACTTCTTTAAATCCATGCGTAATACTTTCACCCGATCGAAAAGTATCACTAAATCCTTGGTGTCACCTGTAATGGGTTTTAATCTTTGAAAGAACCATGTCCAAGATAAATTGTTTTCGGAATCAACAATAGCCCATGCAAGCGGAAATATTTGATAATTACCATCTTGACATGTTGCAATAAGTAAAGTCCCTTTGTAAATAGATTTTAAATGCGTACCGTCCACAGAAATTACTGGCCGCATTGATGATTGAAAACCATGTATACTTGCACCAAGTGCCATAAAACAATACTTGAATCTATGGTCCCCAACGGTGTGAATGTCTGTCACCGTGTCGGGGTTTGTCTTCTTCAATCTATGAAAAAACTTTGGCAACTTACCGAAACTTTTGTGTGGATCGCCCCAGATTAATCCAATTGCATAATTTCTAGCTGAGATAGCCTTGGGATAAGATATCTCGCATTTAAACTCTCGATTAAAATTTGCGATGATATCATTTGCAGTGAAAACACATTCGGCACGTACATAGTTCGGAGAATAATACCTTCCAATTAGCTTGTACGAAGCATGTCTATGATCCTTTCGATGGACAATAGGTAAGCAAGTATGCTTACTCGGATACCTTCGCACTTCAAAGCATTTAGATGTATCGACCCTAGTTGCCCTCAAACGCCAATTACATTCTTTCGAGGCACACACCACTACATAAAGGTTGGTATTGGTAGACTGAACATCAAACTCAAAATGGAACTTCACGGCCAACATCTCAACTTTATATTTCAACAAACCTTTTTTGGCAAAACGGTCATTCACATGAATGTCTTCATTATCAGGAATGCTCACTATGGTTTCTTCATCAAGACCAATATCATGTTGGATTACATTACGGTTACAATCAACTCCGATAAATGTATCCATGTTTGGGGATTCTCGATCATCACCCGTAAAAGTATCATCGACCGACAAACCTTCATCCTTCTCATTTAAATTACCATCATCAACATTCAATGTACATGGCGGGGCCGTTTACACAAAACAATCATCACCCAAGATGTCCAACAGAGGATCTTGCAAAAATTGTTCAAACATGTCTCTTCAATGGGTACACTTGAAAGTACACTTTGACTAACAATATTATCATCGAATGTGCATTCACTTACCGTTTTAAATCGTCTCTTCAAGATATGGTTCTTTTAAATGCATCTCTTCAAGATATGGTTCTTCAATGGGTACACTTGTTAGGACACTTTGACTAACATTATTATCCTCCCATGTATCTTGACTTACTATGTTCAAAGGTGGCTCTTCAACATATTCTTCTTCATTCACAATAACATCATCACGGTTTCTTGCTTCAATTTCAATATACATGTCGGCTTCTTTTCTTTTCAAAGATACTAATAACGCATCTTTCCTTGGTTCATAAACCAACAAGAAATGTCTCAACTGCTTATCACAAGAAATTACCATCGGCAAAGCTTTACCTATGGGGGCCATCCATTTCATCTCAAAATCATAAATACTTGTGTCAATTCCCAATTCAACTCTCAATTTTTCACACAACTCACCATATGAAATATTTTTTTTCACAAATACGGTCGTCGACAATTTTTCTACTTCATGATTCACGAATGACCAAGACCAAACACCATCCATATTCTCCTCAAACCCAACCGGATAACACACAATAAACCAAGCTTCATCTTCATCAACCATGGCACATCTATAATTCAAATTAATAGTCATCAGTATTCATCATTAACATTAAATTTGAAATATCCAAGAGCGTCTAAAACCATCATAAAGAGATGCAACAATAAGTTCGAATTTAAGAAACAGGTTCTAAGTATCTTTATACTACAAAACAAGTTTATGTCTTTCAAAAAAAAAAAACCAACAAAAAACAAGTTGTGCAGTGTTTATGATCAAACCAAACAAAAAGTTCTACTCTTCCTAATCACAACTTGTCAACCAGTGAATCGCAATCGCAAATCAAAGATGCAACATTAAGAGCTTGATTAAGAAACAAGTTCTATACATCTTTATATCACAAATAACTTCAATGTATTTTGTTTATTTTTGTGTATGATCATAAACCCAAAATGAGCCAAAATATTTTGTTTATGATCATAAACCCAAAATTGAGCAAAAATAAAAGTTCTTCGTCTAATCTTAAACCTTTATGAACCAGAATTTGCTTTCAAACACAATTTATTCAAGCATATCAAACATCTTGTGGCATTTTCTTCAATACCAGCAATTTAATTTAATCAATCAATCAAGATACACTCCATTAAACCCTATACAAATTAAACAATGTCATTTAATCAAGAAACAAATGGGATCAAACCACACAAATGGGGCTTCTAACAGGAAGTTAACTCACCAAAATATATGTCCTCAAATAGGCAGAATGACCAAAAATTGAGCTATACTGAGATATATGAAAGTGGAAATGATTTGGTGGGGAGCCCGGATGATGAAAGTGGAAGAGAACAGAGGATAGACGTTGAAGTATTTCCGGCAATGATTTGGTGGGGAGCCCGTTTTTCCGGCGATGATCGGCGGTTTTCCGACAACAGAAACCCAAAAACTAATTCCCGATATTGATTGGGGATTTGGGAGAGAGATAATGAGAGACATTAATCACTTTGGATAGTAAATAGGGGTAGAATAGGTATTATACACAAAACAGCCTTTTTAACTCATTTTTTCACAAAAAAACCTTTACACATGACTTTTTGGGTCAAACAGCCGTATTAACTCAACCCCTCTTATAACAAATGTCCCTCTAAACTGTTTACATCCTCACAAATTAACTACTACACCTGTGTAATTCAAATAAAAATGGACAATTGAAAGAGTAATCATGTTTATGAACTAGAAGAATTAGTAAGGGTTAAGGGTTTGTAGCTGAAGGGGATTTTCTGGTTTAATTAGAAAATTTGTTATAGGGACCAAATTCAATGTTCCCGTTCCATTCAAACTTTTCGACTGAATAATTTTACGGCGAACAGAAGAAGAGATGTTAGAATATAATCAACAATGAAGAAGAACCAGAAATACTAGAATCAATAAAGAAGAAGAAAAGAAGGACTACCTGAAGCTTTGGTTCGCCGATGAGCATCCCGGAAAGGTGATATGGCGCGCCACGGAAAGTGTCGCCGGTCGAAAGTTTGTCGGAGAGAGGAATTTACTTCAAGAGATTGGTGAGTTTGAATTTTTTCATCTAAAAAGTAATGTTTTAGCGGGACCGATATCCGATTTGTTTTAAAAAGACAATAGATTTCTCGAGTGGTTCTCATTTAGCCACGTCACCAAGTCTACTGTATGTTCGTATGCGGATAGAGTATGCAAAAATTTCCCGTATCGGTGTCCCGTGTCCCTTTCTTCCACTTAAGCAGTAAATGAGAGGTAAGTGGTTGTGGCCTGTGAGGGGATGAACGCTGTCGATTAAGCTGGGGTTGGTTAACGAACGGGGACTCACCGAAGAAGATGGTTGAGTCGAACAGAGGTGCCGGAAAGTGGACGGTGGAGAAGAGATATGGAATATACATGGTTGAGGCAAAGCTACAACTAGGAGCAGGGCCGGCCCTCGTTTTTTTGGGCTTAAGACCAAGTCCCCGAATTGAGCATTTTAGTTGAAGTTGTTTTTTTTAAAAACATACTTATTGTTAGATATTCATAAATAAATATTTTGGTTATCGTTTGCATACGAGTTGCTGTACGAATTAATGTTATCGCAACGAAACGGGGTTCGACCTGATGGAGGGATATCGCAACGAAACGGGGTTCAACGAAACCTAAACCAATGCATGCATCAGTTCATGAAGGGATGTGCATTTTCAGATACATGCATTTTCGAACAGATATGTACTTACCCTTTCGTGTAAGGGTTGCATGCTTTCATCCGTGAATAAAGTGACAACCCTACCCTTTCGTGCAAAGTACCTCCATTCGTTTATGGGTACTTGCAACCTATAAAAGGCATAAGTATGCGCAGGCGAAAATTCATAAGTTTGACAACATCATCAGAAAAACTTTGAGTGTCATCGGGTTTGATTCAAACAAGTCACTGTTTGGATCAAACACCTTCATTGTATCCTTTTCGTTTGATCCATTAGTGACAAATCGTGTGGGACGAAACATCTCTTAAAAGACAACGTTATTAACGTGCCTTGGAGTTTCTAATTCTCTGTCAAATCCTAAGTACTACATTTTTTCCAACACTTATCGCGTTTTTAACATCCGTAAATGCAAAAAATTAATAAAACTTGTTTGTATGTCTATTTTTTTTTGGGCCAAAGAATTTTTTTTATTGGGACCTTTATCGATTGGAGTAAAAAAAAAATGGACCTTTATCAAAAGAAAAATTAACATATTATATTAGGTTGGATCGGATTATATCTACACGATTTTTTTTTCTTTTAGCGAAACATGTACCGTTGGGCCCTCCGACCCCGTTGGGCTTAAGACCCGGGTCTCGCCGGCCTCACTATAGGGCCGGCCCTGACTAGGAGGTTTGGATCGCTGTCAAAGGTTTTATGAATCTCTGTCGGCGGCGGCGGACTTTTTCACGTCAGTAATTTTGGCCAGAAAAGATGTTTCCGCGGCCGATATTTTTTTTGTTTTGGAAAGAAAAGGGTTAGGGTTTAGGGAAGAGTTGGCATAACGAGAGAGAGAGAGAAAATCGAGATCGCTCTGCTACCATAACATAATTAAAAGTGTAGTGTATTTCATTGATTCAACTAAACGGGGAGAGTACAAATATATAGGTCTCGGTAACTTAGCATCCAAGTATATAATAGATAAATAGCAATAATATAAAATATAAGACAAACATTTAAGCTATTTCTAATGTGTCCTCGACAGTGTGTGTGATCAGTTAATAGTTAGCTACTTCACTAAAAGCATTAGGTTCAAGTTTTGGAACACAAACATACAAAAGATTCAACGTTTAAGCCTTATTGTTCCTTATATCATCATTCAGGCATTAATTTCGTAATTCAATCGCATATTCTAGCTATTAAGAAATTAGCTACGCATAATTGAAACGAAATAAAAAGAAATCGTGAAAGAATTGGAAGAAAACATGATGAAAGGCAGTACAATTAAATTACCCATAAAGTTTGAGCAATTCCCCAATTGGTTTGTCAATCCGTATAGAAGGAATCGTGAAAAGAAAGCAATAATTGTCGTAGTTCTTGCAAGAATTAAAGCTAGAAAATAAATTGAATCTATGTTTCTAAGGGAGAAAATAAGTTTTCAGTTGGGAAGAAAATAAAAATTTGAGTCTTTGGGTGTAAATGTGACCTAAATTGGCTTTTGTAGGGCCAAAATCTGACCCCAGGAAGTGGGAAATCCGGAAAAAAAAAACTTGAAATTCTGCAAAGCTGCCGTTGACGCCCGGCGCCCGCCGGCTGGGTCCTGGCCCCCGCTAGGCCTTGTTATTGCTGGGTCCGGCACCCGCCTGCTGCCACGTGTCGTGTCCTGCCATCTCGATCGGCCGCCCGGGCGTGCGCCCGGGTCCTACTCGACGCCCACCTAGAAATTCTACCTGCGGCCTCCTTTGTGCTCCCTCTATCGGGCGTGTGCCGGACTACACTGTCCGCCGAATCTCCTCAACGCATGCTTCCGGGCGTGTGCCCAGTACCTTGGCTGGCGTGCGCCTGGGTCCGCAGTTATGCTTGCTTATTTTGACCTCCACCTGGCGTGCGCCCGGGTCTTCTGTCCCGGTGCCTATTTTCGCTCCGAACTTGATTCTTGTTCCATTTTCGCATTCGAACTCCGTTTTGGCCGATTTTTGTATCTTTGTGATCCTAGTCACGCCCTCTATGGCGTCGTACCTGTAATAAACATAGACAACAAAACCAAGTGTGGCACGTGCCAATAAAACGCTCATGATTCACCCAAAAATGAGGATATTTCCAGACGTAAACGCCCTTTCGTCTCGTGATTCAACCCGTAGTGAAACGTGCCTATAAATACCACTAAACTACCCAAAACCACATCGAATATGCCATAAATAAGAGGCAAAATACGTATAAAATTGTAGCAAAATTGATTCTCATCAAAGACGTACGCTCAAATTGCTTGTTAGAAAAAGAATAGTGAATAGAGGGATCTTCGTCGATTGGCCTAATCCGTTGAAATTTTGTACAAGCCATTGTAGGAGAAGTTAATTGTCTCATCGCCTGCAATGTTTCGATGCCATCAATTTGTTATCCATAAGTTATTCATCTTTTAGGTTTCTTTGGAATATTAATCGTTTTGGGTTAATCTAAGTTTTGATGATGTAGATTGCTTTAGTAATCGTAGTATTACGTTCTTTAGTCGTAGAGTGTGCGTAGAAGTCGAGAGATCGAAGGATTCACGTGGTTTTGATTTTTGGAATGCTTTTTGTTGCAATCTAGGTATAGGGGTGTTCTTATCGATTTTGGTTTGTTATTGTTTAGTGTTCTATTGTATTTGTTGCAGGATTGAGGTGAGATAATGTTGGGAAATCGTTGTGTGTTCATTTGTATCGTTTTCGCCTTGAAACGAAGGTTGTTCTGCGAATTTCCGTCGACTGGAACGCGCAAGACTGGTTTTAGCGCGTGTCAAACTGATCAGAAATAGGCAGAATGGTTCAGTTCATGGTTAGCGTGTGCCAAGGTGTCTTAGCGTGCGCTAACAATGCAAAGCAGGTAACAGAATAATGTTCAGGTTTAGCGCGTGCCAAACTGATCAGAAATAGGCAGAATGGTTCTATTCATGGTTAGCGTGCGTCAAGGTGGCTTAGCACGCGCCAACGATGCATAGAAGGTAACAAAATACACAGTTCCGGTTTAGCGTGTGCCGAGATTGCTTAACGGGCGCTAAAGGACAGCGAAGCTGAGAAGGATGTTTTTGTTCAGTTATAGCGCACCAAAAGGGTGCTAACGGTTATGGTAATAGCAGGAGCAGCCGGTTGGTAAGAAGGACCATCACCGGTGACTGGAATTCCGGCGGTTTGAGCCATTGGCTATGATACCAAGTTGAGAAAAATAAACCAAGAAGATTATCTCATCATCAGCATTAGGTTTTATGGTTACAACATCTATTAAAACCCTACTTAAGTCCAACACATAGAAATGACAGAAATACCCTTGAACATTAAAAATACATAATACTAATATATTACTTATGTCTAACAAGAAAATATAATTAGTGTACCAAAAACGTCGTATTTTAATTACTTCTCAACCAATAGTAATATGAAATGTGGACATGCCGTAGAGTAAGACATGTTGAACTTAGATTTTGGCAAATTTTATGATGGTTCGACCACAGGTATGATTTTGTGGTGCCTAGTCAATAAAATCTAAAATTTATTTGTGCAGACCTCTTTGTAGACAAAAAATCCACTTTTTAAGAAATTCTTATTGGTCAAAAAAGATGACATGATGCCCATTTATTTGATCTTGCACCGTCAAAAAATTACTGGTTTTATTAAGCTTAGACACATCATTTTTTCTTAGAAGGATAGAATTTATAAGATCAAATCCGCCAGACACGGTGACAAAACATCTTCAGGAGGCAATGAGAAAGCCTTAGGACGCAATGAGCCTCAGGAGACCACATCAAGAATCAATAAAGCTTCTCTTGCTAAGAAATACGTTGGAACTTTTATCTCACGCCTAATGAAGAAAAATTTCATAAATGAAAAACTACAAAGCCTTGCTAGACAATCCTAAGCCAGACAACGCAGAGCAGTGTTATTTTTCATAGCTTGAGTGAGACGCTGAACACAAGCTAAATAGTCGCTTTCACCCACCAAACTAAATCTTTACATGTCATATTTCCATATTTTAAATCTCCAAAGAATGAAAATTATCTGTTAAGGACCTTTTTTAGTTCTTCCACAAAGGACAATTCTTCAAATTAGATGGGTAAAAATTGGTAGAAACTACAACACCCATTCTTATTTACTTGTGTCACTTCAACAATTGAATTTCAATAAAACTCATTTGTGCACAAATACATGATACAAGAGAAGATGAACATATATGGTTCACATAAAGAGTAAAAACACCATTCCATGCATTTACTCAATGAATTTCCCATTTGGCAACAAAAAGTTTTTAAACCATTGAACTGAGGACTTTGGTATCCTAGTAAGGTTGTTCTTGAAATCAACATAATAAAGACCAAAACGAACTGTGTATCCCATGTTCCATTCCCAGTTGTCTAGCAACGACCATACAAAATAGCCCCTTATGTCACATGTTAAGGGTGATTTTATACGTTTTATAATGATATACTTTATATCAATTTCCCCCATACCTGGATGTTTTTCATAGAAATCGAGCTTTATATTGGTTTATTGAGCAAGTGAGGTTTTAAATGGTTTATTCGCAAAATTAGTTGAATTATGCGTTTTATTGTTGATTTCATGTTTATTGGGATATTATTACATTTTGCGATGTTTTTGATGTCATGTAGATGCATATTCTCGACCCAAAGAATGATCAAATGAAGATCAAGTTCGAATTATATGATAGAGAGGAGATAAAGTTGGAATTTGATAAAGGATAGAGAAGGAAGGAAAGGATAAAGATGAAGAAATCAAGTTGTTGATCCAGCTGAACTGGCGTCCAAGTCCCGTCCAGGTTGGACGGGCGTCCATCAAAGTAAACGGGCGTCCAAGGGAGGAAGTTGATTCAGAGAGTTTGGACGCTGAAGTGGACGGGCGTCTGAAGCAAGTCCAAGGCACCTTGGACGGGCGTCCAACAAGACGGACGGGCGTCCTTAAGCCGACATCAGCACAGCCGCCTCAGTTTTCTATAAATACCAGCGCTATTTGCAACCCAATGAGACATATTATTCAGCCGCCTGAGAAAACCCTAGATCAAGCAGAGTTTGGCTCGGTCGACCGAGCCCTGGTGCTCGGTCGACCGAGGGTTGTTTTTTTTATTTTCTTGCAATATTATTTCGTTTCTGCATTGTGAGGATGGCTGGAAGCTGATCAACCTTGGAGCAGCCATGGGAGATTTTCCAGCAGCGTTTTTATTCTTTCTTTGGATATTTTGTGAGTTTAATTTAAAGCTTGTTTATTTCCTTTGATTATTTGTTATGCAATCGATATCGAGAGATGTATTGCTATTTGATGTTTACCGTATGACGAGAGTCGGTGTAAACCTTAGATCACCATAGGAAAGATGGGATTTTTAACCTTGACATAACGAGAGTTGATAGGTTAGATTTCTAGGTTGCTAGATTAAGAGATCTTACACCTTGTTTTGATAGCGTCAATCTTATAGATCGAGAGATGAGAGATTGATAGGCGAATTATCTACGAGTAGAATTCATACTTATGAGAGGTGAACCACATCTTTAATTAGATCATCATAAGATAATCCAGAGAGGAGAATAAGGGTTGCGGGATGATGGATCATGGTTTGTTCGATGTTGATTTGCTTCACTCATTATCATGATTCGTTAGTTTTATCGTTTTTCTTAGTTGTAGCTTTATTTATTTATGTTTTTCGCAACGATCTTTCCGGCTTTGGGTGACAATCCTTTGTCGATTTATCTTTTCGTTTTGTTATTTTTAGGTTTTAGTAATAATGGTATCAAATTTAGGAAAATTAATGAACTAGATACCCCGATTCCCTGAGATCGACTCCGGTTGTAGCTACTATACTACGATCCTTATACTTGGGGAATACCGGATTTATAAATTTATTACTTGTTATTTTTCATTAGATAAAATCCGAGACATCACACTTGTGTTCTCTGCAGCAAACCAAATCAAATCAAACAGAGTTTTCTTCTGTAAATTGTTAAATTAATTACAAACCAGTTTAATTGCATTTTAAGAGAAAAAAGCATTTCATTTTTTAGTACCTTATAGCAGCGGATAGGTTTGAAAGGTAATCCCGGTGAAATTCTATTCTCTTTGTGTCCTGCAAAGCTTTCTTACGCGAGAAACGAGATAATTCATCCACACCTAAAAGTCCATGGATCGGAATCAAACAATGGGAGTAAATTTTGATCTTTTCTGGAGATTTAGATACACATGTTGATGCATAAATGCTTACCATTTTCTGTGATGTATACCGGTGGATTTCCGTATTTATTTTTTACATACAGAGCCAACTTCTGCATACCCCACGGAACTATCCGTAACCAAGGAGAGGCAGCCTATACAAGTAAGAGAACATTTAAGCATGTCTGTTAGGGAAAAGTTTTTGTTTTTTTGTTAAATAAAAGTAGAACTTACTGTTTCTCCAATTGCTTTTCCATGCCTATAAACTTTAAGGCAAGCACATAAACATCATTAGTGCCAACATCTGATATTCTTAAGTAAAGGGGATATAGCAAAAAAAAATGCTTACAAGTTGTAATTGCAGCAGAATCAGTGACAGCATGTTGCATCCGAAAATGGGTTCTATCATTTCGCGCGTATAAACTAGTGTAGTGATTTAAGCCTAGGAAGTCCAAGGATCCATTTAAATACCTTGAGATTTCAGGTGTAATCTTTGGTAGTCTGTTAGCTACTAACTTCTGCATTGAAAGAGGGTAATTCCCAAGAAGAAGTGGATCAAGGAATCTGATTCACTTATTGCAAATTAAATAAGATTTATTGATTGATCGATAATTGTAACCATATATATATACATTTAATTTTGAAAGACATAACACACAAGGGATGCATTACCATCCAAGGCAGAAATCTATGGCTCTAGATGCAGCATCAACATCCTCGTCTTTATCGGTAATTGGCTCGTACCACTTACCATCCAAGGCTATTCCTACTATTCCTCCTTGGATTTCCTATAAATCAAAGAACGATTTAAGTTTTTAGAAAAGATGGTAATTAATCCAACGGTTGTGATCGATCTGAAACAATAAGAGAGATAGAAGTATA
This sequence comes from Gentiana macrophylla, assembly GCA_026214975.1. NCBI lineage: Eukaryota > Viridiplantae > Streptophyta > Magnoliopsida > Gentianales > Gentianaceae > Gentiana > Gentiana macrophylla. Next base: position 100,269,321 of record CM047809.1, read on the forward strand.
TACCTTGAAGTTCCTATTATAAGCGTGATAAGCAGCAGCATGTGACAAGATAATATTATGAGCAACAACGTATGGCTCAACAGAAGAGTTCCCTTTCTTGCAAAACAAATGTCCCATAATTGAGCACCTCCCCGGAGCTTGAATCCCGTAATCATAACCTTCAATAGCGAAACCTCGAGGCTCATTGAAGGTTATCCAGTTCTTTACTTTATCCCCAAATGCTTTGAAACATGTATAAGCGTAATATTCAAAATCCTTCCTGTAATTACCAACAATAAAGGGGTTTTTACGTATATCATGATATATAATCAGCTTTTTAAAAGTCAATTTTCAACGTGATGTCTGATAGATGTGGTGCTAGTGTGTGTGTGGTATTTACACTATTTGATCACTCAAGAATCCTCCGTACGAATCTTCAAGCGTCTGTGGAAGATCCCAGTGATACAAAGTAGGGTAAGGCTCAACACCTAAAATACATCGAAAACCATATATAATTAATCGTTGGAAAACATTAAATATCAGAATATAGTTATAATTTTGAGATATTTGGGGTTGGTGTTAATTGTATAACCTTTCTCTAGTAAAGCATCAATGAGGTTGTTATAGTACTCTATTCCTTTTGGATTTGGTGAACCTGTTCCGTATGTTGAACACAATGAACATAACTACAAGTTACATGTAGAGATTTTGATGATATTTTATTATGATATGTTTTTAAAATTTAGAAAATACAAGAAAAAAACTTACTCAAAGCCAGAGGTGTGGCTTACTTGGGAATATCCTAGACCAAGATATTGAGAACCTATAGGCATCCACTCCCAAATCCTTCATCAAATCAATATCATTCTGCACTTTGAAAAAAATAGAGAGATTTAGAAAGAAGAATTGTAATTTTCTCACCAAATTTTTCTATATTTTTGTCTTCTTTTGTTCAAAACCCACACCATCACATTCCGACATAAATTATGTATTTCACTTTAATATAAATTTCCATATCAAAAATTAATAGTGAATTATGACAGTAAATCTTTCAATACTAACGTAATTTTCCTCCGTTTCATGAATTAATATATCAATCTTAAGGTTTGCGATTCAACCTTTAACAATTTGTTCATTTTCATTAGTAATTTACAATAAATGAGAACACTATGAATCACTTTTACACTTATAATGTGAAAGAACTTAGGTGATTAGCTTTAATACAGAAATTAAAGTTATGTGCACAACATTAAAAGATAAAACACTTTGGTTTTTTATTAAATGTACGGCATAACATTGCAATGTGGGAGAAATATCCACCATGTTAGATAAATACCAGGCCAATTAAGCACTTCCCGGGTTGCTTAATTGGTTGGTGCGATATATCTGATGTCAGACATAATGCGTAGTGCATATAAGCTATAGTGTAACAAACATACTTATTGATGTAGAACTTACTGTTTCTCCAATTGCTTTTCCATGCCTATAAACTTTAGAGCAAGCATATTAACAGCATTAGTGCCAATATCTGATATTCTTAAGTAAAAGGGATGTAGCAAAAAAAAATTTAAATATTTTCTTAAAAGTGGTAATTGCACCAGAATCAGTGACAGCGTGTTGCAACCGAAAATGGGTTCTATCATTTCAGTATAAATAAACTAGTGTAATGATTAAGCCTAGGAAATCCAAAGATCTATTTAAATACCTTGAAATTTCAGGTGTAATCTTCGGTAGTCCATTAGCTACTAACTTCAAATTGAAAGAGGATAATTCCCAAGAAGAAGTGGATCAAGGAACATGATTCACTTATTGCAGATTAAATAATTGTTCTTGATTGATCGATAATAGTATAATTGTATATATACATTAAAATTTGAAAGATATAACGCACAAGGCAAGCATTACCATCCAAGGCAGAAATCTATGGCTCTGGATGCAACATCTACATCCTCAATGTATCAGTAATTGGTTCGTACCACTTACCATCCAGGGCTATTCCTATTATTCCTCCTTGGCTTTCCTATAAATTAAAGAACGATTTAAGTTTTTAGAAAAGATGGTAATTAATTCTGTTAAAAAACACAGACGAGAAAATTGCAGTTTAAGAAAGATTAAGACAGAAGCAATGCAAAAATAAAGTATGGCGGAAATTGATAAAACACAGAAACAAAGGGAACACAGTTATTTAACGTGGTTTCCGGCGTAGTGCCGACTACTCCACGGACAGAAAATGAGATATTTTACTATGCACAAAGTTACAAGGATTTTCACACTCTTGTGAAAGACACACACTGCATTGGTTACAACAAATGGTATTTATAGACATAATTCCCTAAACCCTAGCCGCCATAAGATCTTTGTCGGAACTATCATAAATTCCCCAGATGTAGACCCCAGCTCCAGCTGTTATCCACCAGATGAAACTCTGCTCAAAAACTGACTCTCCCAGACTAGTAATCAACTGCTCAGATGTAGAACTCAGATGTACTCAAGAAAACTCAGCTGACAAAACTGAAAGCTAACTTCAGAAGAAACTCAGTTTGCACTTCACTGAACTGAATACCCTTACTGAACTAACCATCATTCTCAGTCTCAGTTTCACAGATTAGTTCCACCAGTTTATTCATCAGTTTAGAAATCAAGTCACCAAAATTGACAAATCTCATCCTTGACTTGAACTCTCATTCACAGTCAAACAGATTGCATAATCAGATGTACTTGTACCAGATGCATTCGTCAATTCCAGGATGTACTTGTACCAGATTTCTCCACAGAATCCACTCAAGATGATCTGCCCTCAGCTGAGTATCCAATTTCCTGTTTATAAGCTTTGAATATTCAGCATGTCCAGACACAACTGAAACTTGCTATGCTGAATTGGTTTAGTGAACATATCAGCATGATTATCCTTTGTGCTGATCTTCTTCACTACAACCCTCTTCTCATTTCTCAGAAAATGATACCTCACATCAATATGATTGGTTCTCTCATGATGAACCTGATCCTTAGCTAGACAAATTGCACTCAAATTGTGACAATAAATCTCAGCCTGATCTTGATGTAGCCCCAAATCACTGACTAGACCCTTCAACCGGATACCTCCTTAGTCATTGCAAGAAGAGCCATATATTCAACCTCGAGAGTTGATAAAGCCACTTTGTGGCACGAAGAGTTGCTTTCCAAATGACAATCGAATTCCCCAATGTGAAAACATACCAGTCATTGATTTTCTCATTGCTCACATCACTGCGCATAATCAACATCACAAGTATCCATGATCGGTTTATGAGTATCACCTTCATAAATGAGACCAACATCAATTGTACCCCTAAGGTACTGAATATTCTTTTCACATCTTTCTAGTGTTCCTTTCTAAGTTGAGCCAAAACCTGCGACAATCTTGTTGCTGAGCGGATCAGGCCTAGTGCATGATGTGCAAAGAACTCACTAGCAATAGGACTAGGTCTATCGTAGTAGTAGCAATCTTGGCGAGTCAAGGTTAATCCCACAGAGACTCGTAAGAATACAGATTTATCGAGATTGATATTGTCACGACAACGGTCTACGACCAACTATAATATAGACAGAAGTAAGTTTGGTGACAATAAACTAGCAAGATTATGCAAGTTCAAACGGAGCAAACGAGAGTTTCTGAGGTATTAGTCTAATTACGAGTGATTAGTTATTCCCCATAATATGCAATAGTCATCCCGTTGGTAAATTTTAATTCATTGTCAGCTATGGGTGCAACTCCAAACCTTATATACTTCCATTTTAAGCACAACAGACAATCTATACGCAACAAACCTCCTTCGTTGGTTGTATTAGCTCATACGCAATAAGTTATAGAGTTGCCGGCTCAAGTCCGAAAACCTCCCTAGGCAGCTATCGACTATGACTAGCACGTTCCTAAGGATCCATCAAGACAATGTCCAAATTAAAACTTCACTAACAGTCCTTCATGATAATTTACGATGACATGAAAATAGTTGATCAGGCTACTAACATGTAAATTAAATCTGTCGATCAACTTAGCTGGCGCCGATTATCATGAACTAGTAATTTACTAGGTATTCTGATCTAACGATATAGACAGTCGCAGATCTGAAGAACGCAATCACTACTTCATGATTTCTTCACCAACGAATCAGATCTATACATACATGGGGTAAAATAAACTAACTACTACATAATTAAACTAAATAGACAATTAAAACATACTAGTCGAATAGAACAACGACAAATCTACATCTTGGAAAAAACAGAAAATCATACCCTCGAAGATGAGTGTAGATCTCCCTCAGATCTCTTCCTAGGCGGGGACTTCATCGTCTCTCTGACCAGAACTCATAAAATAAATGAAATAAGAACAAAGAACTTTTATTCCATAATACTTGTCTTGAAAATTGTACACACTGAATTCTGAGGCGATGCCTCTTATTTATAGCTAAATAAACCGACTTAGAAACACCTAGAACTACCTCTCGTCCAAGAAAACGTGTATCGGAAGATTCTGGATCCTCGGTAAACCGGCGGCAACTCCCGATTAATCGGGGGTATTTTTGTCTTTTTCTTTCTTCCGACTTAACTTGGAAGGTTCTGGAATACCTTAGGCCCAATCATTTCGTTCATTCCACTCCAGAATTGTTCACAATTCTCAGCCCAATATCTCGTACCCTGAAAATAATCAAATAACGCACGAAATAATATCGAATAAGGGAAAATAAACGTTAAATGACAAATACTCGACTCATGAACCCGACATATGACATTCAACTCAAATAGTCCATAATTATAGGTCGAAACAACTATTTTTAGCTCATAATAGATAGAATGTTGATGCCATAGGATAGACTATTTTAAGTGTCATCAACAACCCCCCACTAGCCCTTTGCTCGTCCTCGAGCAGAGTATCAAGGCCGAATGTACCTCCATGAGCAATCCCCATCAACTACCATATACTCAATAAATATTTCCGGCAGAACACACATCAAGCGACAATCCATAAGCTCCCCATTAATCATTACTTACCTTGCACCAATGTGTCATATGATAAATCTTTCGTGATAGTGCATTCGTGAAGAGAATCAAGTTGTATTAACCCCACAATCTTAACTTACTTGTGCATACACTCGCTCACCTTGCCTTCAGACATGGTTACACAACATAGTACCTTAATCGGGCCGGGCGAACTTGGGGACCGAGTCTTACTCTTAGGTCCTCGTTTGTTTTTAGTTTTATTTCATCTTTTCCTTTTTTCATCATTTATTTTCTTTTTCTTTTTCTTTTCTTTCTTTTTTTTTTTTTTATGCAATAGCCGTGCGTTTTACGCTCCATCGGCTCCTCACTCTTTTTTTTTTCTCTCTCTCTCTCTCACAAGTCCGTTTTATTCCGGTTTACCTTTGGTGACATTCAAGTTGCTTCCCTTGTCCTACAACAATTTGTTAAAGTATATAGACAGACAAATAATGATTCCCGGTAAAAACAACTTGTCATCTAATCTCAAACACTTCTCACTCAAATTACGTGCTCAAATAATTGGGTGCAATGTTAGAATCGCAATTAATAAGTTACTACTTCATGCAACATAACACATGCTCATTCTTCTATAATAAATTGAATATGCTATAGCTAACTTCAAATCGTTCTTGGGCTCCTTTTCTACCGATTTCTTACTCGGAACGTGCAATAGGCAAGCTAAAAACAGTGTTAAAATTTCAAAAATTATTCCTTTTATCGATTACCCAGCTAATACCGCCTACCCCCCCCCCCACTTATTATAGTCATTGTCCCCAATGACTAATAATAAAACAGAAAATAGACACAATGGCATGTCTAAGCGTCGTCATATGCATATTGTTGAAACATGACTTGCCCTTCTTTCTCATGCCTCCCTTCATGAAAAAAAATTAATAACATTCTGGAGTCATGACCGAACGGTCTGAATACATAAATTTATTAATGTCTTTTGTAATGTCCCACATAGGAAAAATAGTAGAATGCTCACCCTCATATAAGTGTGAGACATAAAGGTCTCATCAACTCGGGTTAGCCCTTTTAGACCAAGCGAGGACGACGGTCTAAGCAATTGACCGGACCATTTATGACTCATTTAGCACTACAAGGCCCAGTGCAGGGGCTTTCTGAGAATGGTATCAGAGCCGACTATCAGACGGAACTATGCGCTACACCGTACAAGAAGACGGTGTAAAGATGGTCTCTAGTAATTACCTCTGGTAGGGACGATCCGGGAATAGTCTTGGCCTTCCTGGCGAGGGCGTCAGTCCCTTATAAAGGGGGGGGGGTGAGAATGTAATGTACCATATAGGAAAAATAGTAGAATGCTCACCCCATATAAGTGTGAGACATAATGTTCCTGTCAACTCGGGTTATTCCTTTTAGATCAAATAAGGACGACGGTCTAAGCAGTTGACCGGACTATTTATTATTCATTTAGCGCTACCAGACCCGGGTTTGGGGGCGTTACATTTTCGAGTCGGTTCGTTACATTACACCTTTCTTTCTCAATTAAGAACAAATTTATTTCCTTTCATTTCATGTCTTTTTAAATGAACATTACTAAATTAATGGGAGAGAAGCATATCATCTCATATCCCTCCGTCTTTCCACTTCAATAAAAATAACAAATATATATATGCACATTACAATATCTTGAAATCAATCTCCTATATTTTATTTCACTGGGTGGTGGGATATTGGTAGAATATGTTTAAAAAAAAGAGATCAAAAGGCACTTAAAGGACCTCTTTTCGGACCACAGGCGGGCGCCTATTAAAAGCCAGAACCCGACCAACTCTCTGAATCACTTTTACACTAGCAGAAAAAACACAAAGGGCGCTGTCACTCGATTCCCAAAATCTGATTTTTGGTCCTTTAACTGGTTTTCTGGTCCTTTAAGTGATTTTCCGAACTATACTTGCTTATTTTCCATCCGTATACTCATATACACTTGTATAAGCGTGCACTCCGCACCTCCAAACTTATTATTAAGTGTTACGAGTATATCCACCCTTGTACTAAACCCGATTACCTCAACGGCTTGTGATTATACTTAAATCACCAACATTCCTCCCCATTTAAGTGTAATCCTTGGTTTAGCAAAACAACATCAATCATAAAACAAATCAACTCATGCTTCAATGAAAATGTCACGAAGATTGAATTTCCATCTAGTATTATTACACATTTCAAATATTCGAGTATTGGGGTGTGTCTAAGCATTGAACCCTTTACACGTTTTGAATACATGAAGATAACATACACATGAGTTAATATAACTCCAAAAGCTTATTCTTGACACTAATTAATCGGGCCTTGTGTCCATATCCATTCATGAGCATATAGAAAGCCAACTCTCGAACTTTCTTGAAGCGGCCAAACTTCATACTCATATAGGTGAGCCTTTATATAATCGTGCACTGCAATAGCACTTTGTCAAAGACTCATTATGAAGAATCCTTCATCCTTAACTTACGGTAATAGCACATACCTCGGGATAATATCATGTGCACAAATCTAGATAATAGGCCTTCCACATTGAATTCTCGCCTCTAACATTGTATTAGAAGGGAATTGGGTATCCTATCACCAAGATTCAAATGAGTTGTAAACCCATCCCGATTACTGCACTTTTGTACAAGTCTCTAGCCAATCCTTTTGTCAAGTGATCACTAAGTTATGTTGAGATCTCACAAACACAACCGTAATCACCCCATGAGTGATCAACTCACGAACCGCGCTATGTCTAACGCCCAAGTGTCGCGACTTGCCATTATACACTTGACTATAAGCTTTAGACAAGGTAGAAGCACTATCACAATGGATAGAAATAGGTGATATTGGTTTTGGCCATAATGGAATTTCATATATCAAATTCCTAAGCCACTCCGCCTCTTTACCGGCTGCTGCTAAGGCAACAAATTCCGACTCCATAGTCGAGCTAGTAATACATGTTTGCTTTTTGGAAGCCCAAGAGATGGCACCTCCTCCAAGCAAGAACACCCAACCACTTGTAGAAGAATGATCCTCTACATTAGATATCCAACTAGCGTCTGAATATCCTTCTATTACTGAAGGATGTCCAACATAAGTTAATCCAATATCCTTGGTTAACTTAAGATACCTTAGTACACGAGTTACCGCATGCCAATGATGAATACTCGGATTACTCGTAAACCTGCTTAGCTTTCCAACCGCATAAGCAATATCCGGACGTGTGCTAGTCATAGCATACATCAAACATCCTATTACCCGAGAATACTCAAGTTGTGATATCGGATTTCCCGTATTCGGCATGAGTTTCTCATTAGGATCCATGGGAGTGTTAGCCGGAGTGGAGTTTTCACAATTGAACTTCTTCAACACTTTCTCAATGTAATGAGATTGTGTCAAAGAGAACCCTTTGTCACTCCTTTTTATCATGATTCCTAGAATCACATCCGCCTCCCCCATGTCTTTCATAGAAAAGCTTGATGACAAAAATGCTTTGCAAAGGTCAACCTGATCTTGGTTAGTTCCAAAGATCAACATGCATGTCATCACATATAAGCAAATTATCACACCATTACCGGTATCGTCAAATTTGCTATATATACACTTGTCTGATTGATTAATCATAAATCCATGGGACAAGATAACTTCATCAAATTTATGATGCCATTGTTTAGGTGCTTGTTTAAGACCATACAATGATTTAACAAGCTTACAAACCTTATGCTCATTTCCAGGCAAAACAAAACCTTCCGGTTGTTTCATATAAATTTCTTCTTCCAAATCTCCATTCAAGAATGCCGTCTTAACATCCATTTGATGGATTACCAGATTGTTAATTGCTGCCAATGCAATCAACAATCTTATTGTGGAGATTCTTGCAACTGGTGCATAGGTATCAAAATAATCAATACCTTCTTTTTTCCTAAATCCTTGGATTACTAATCTGGCTTTATATCTGTCGACAGTGCCGTCAACTTTCATCTTTCTTTTAAAGATCCACTTGCAGCCCAAAGGTTTGCAACCACGTGGAAGATCCGAAAGGATCCACGTGTTGTTTCCCATTATGGAATCCATCTCATCATTGACGGCTTCTTTCCACAATGACACGTCTCGAGACTCCATAGCCTCCTTAAACGTCTTAGGATCCTCATCAATATTATAACAATATGAATATTGAATCTTACTTCATCTCTTGTTCCTTCTACCAAATAAGTTTGATAGTCGGATCCAAAAGATTTTACTTTCCTAGCCCTTTTGCTTCTACGAAGCTCCAAAGGCTCATCTTGAGAATTAATATCATTATTGTTCTCCACTCCAACATTAATAGAGTTATATCCTTCGGTCTTTGTATGATTTAAAACCGATTTTCATCAAAGATAGCATCCCTTGATTCAATCACTGAATGAATCTGAATCAATCATTAGGCTCTATAACATAGAACCTATATGCCTTGGAATGCATAGCATATCCAATGAATATACAATCAATGCCTCTTTCACCCAAGGTTTTAATCTTAGGCATGGTGAGCCTTACAACAGCCCTACATCCCCAAACTCGTAGATAACTCAAGTTTGGCTTCTTTTTGAACCAAAGTTCATATGGGGTAATAGGATTCCTTTTATTAGGAACTCTATTTCGGTTCGGTACGATTCGGTTCCTAAAGCAAACGGTTCGGTTTCGATTTCGGATATTTACTAACCAAAATTTTCGGTTCAGTTACGGCCATTAACCGTACCGAACCGAACCGAACTGTGTACACCCCTACACATAACATATCAGTTACAAGAAATGGGAGGAATCTGACGAAATGGGGCGGGGAAGAGGTAGTGCTGTAAACGAGCCTAGCTGAACTGAGTATCGGTTGTTCAATCTCGTGTTCATTTAGATCACGAGTTGTTCATGCTCGTGTTGTCGTGTTCGAGTTTGGCTTACTACATGTGCTTTTGTCTTCCAGCTCAAGCTCAGCTCGTTATGGTATCAATAATCAAGTCAAATGAATAATTAATCATTAAATTTAATTAATCTATTCTCATTTTTGGATATAGCGTGTCATGACAATTATAAGTGAATGAACGTTAAAGTTGATGTTCGAACAATAGTTTCACATTTATTTATGTTGATTATGGCATTTGATGATAATTATGAAAATGCAGTGCGACTTATGAAGTAAGTTTAGTTAGAACTCTTTTTATAGATTTTCATAACTCTAATGCTACGAATGCCTTTTTAAAAGCAAACAAACCCTTTATTTGGCCTTAAAGGAAAATGAAAAGAAAAGTTTAATTTCGAATACAAAAACATTATTATAAAGAGATTTAAGGTTTTACGTTTGAACATTCAAATTGATGTTCATTTAAATATATCATAATATTTGATGATAGTTATAGGTGATTGGACATCATATTTGACGTTGGAACATCGATATGGTGTTTATTTGAGTTTTTTTTTTTTTTTGAGAACTTATTTGAGTTTATTATGGCATTGATCATCAATTTGATGCTAATTATGTTTATTATAGTGTTTCATGATAACTATAAGTGTTTGAATATCAATATGATGTCTGTTTAAATTAATTATAGTGTTCAACGACAAATGTTATTGATTAACATCAACATGATGTTTATTCGGTGCTTTAATGAATGTATATAATTGAACATTCAATTTGATGTTCATTTAACTTTATTATAGTGGTTGTTGATGATTACAAGTATTTGGACATTATATGTGATGTTTGAACGTCGATGTACTGTTTATTTGAGTTGATTATGGTATGGACCGTCAATCTAATGATAATTATATTTATTGTAGTGTTTGAAGATGACTATAAGAATATCAATATGATGTTTATTTAATGTAATTAAAGTGTTCAATGATAATTATTATTTATTAACATCAATATGCTGTTCATTTGAGTTAATCTATGGTGCTTAATGATTATTATACGACATTGAACATCAATTTGATGTTTGTTTAAGTTTATTGTGGTTTTTAATAACAATTATGAGTGTTTAAAGATCAAAGTGACCTTTGAACAACGATTCGATGTATAAATAAGTTCAGTGAAATGTTTTATAACATGTTGAACATTAAATTAATATTTTGGCTAAAAAACATTAAATTAATATTTATTTGAGTTTAATGTAGTATTTAACAATAATTATAACTGGTTGAATAGCAATATGATATTCATTCCAGTTAAGTACGATGTTTGATGATGATTATAAGTGATTGTATATCATTTTGATATTTATTTAATTTTATCATAGTATTTAATATTTGATTATAAGGGAATGAATATCAAGCGGATGCTCATCAAGTTGAATATAGCGTTTACTATTGATTATATGTATGATGTTTATTTGACTTAATTATAGTCTTTCGCCGTTGAAATTATAGTGTTTGATGATCTTCTAAATAATTAAATGTGTTTAAAGTTGCTAATGTGAAAAATTAGTTGAAATAGCCCTATATAAACAAAATGGTTGAAATTCCTCTCAAACAAATAGTTGAAATTAATTAGCCCCGTTGTTAATTTTTCAAAAAAAAAAGTATTCTAAATTAATATTTTTGTTTACGATATATCACTTCAACAGTCCAGGTGTATAAATATTTAAATTACTTATTCTTATATCAATAGCCATGTGGCGTTACGGTAAACTTTGTTGATTTATAATAGTTGGGAGTTGGGTTCAATACTCTTTAGCTATAGCATTTTTTAAAAAGGGAAAAAGTAGTAAACAGAGAAAAAAAAGAAAAACGAATATATATATATATATATATATATATATATATATATATATCTCGGAACAAAAAACTTTTTGGAGGTTAAATTTGTCTTTGACAATTTTTTCAAATTTTTTATTTTTTTATAAATGTTGAAGCTTATTTGGGTAAAAAAAGTTTGATAATGATTTATATAAATCATAATCCCTTTTCCTTCTTTTTTTGTTTCAAAACCAACGGGGTGTACGTGAAGAAGAAAAGTGTAACGCCCCGGAACTTAGGTCGGGCGGCGCTAAATTAGTCATAAATGATCCGCTCAACTACTTAGACCGTCGTCCTCACTTGGTCTAAAAGAATTAACCTGAGTTGACAAAACTTTTATTTACTACACTTATATGGGAGTGTGAATTCTACTACTATACCGATGTGAGATTTTACATCCCCTTAGAAGGGACTGACGTCTTCGCCAGGAGCCCAGGACTTGTCCTAGTTTCGTCCTATCGGAGGAGTCGAGTCGAGAGGTGACCCCACCATCTCTCACGGTGTGGCACTTAGGTACGTCTGATAGTCGGCTCTAAATACCAATTTGTAGAGGCCTCGAGTTTTCAAAAAGGGTAAAGTAGTAAATTGGGTATATTTATTTATTTCCTATTTTATTATTTATCCTAATCATAATTAAAGAAAAGGATTAACGGTATTTAAGGAAAATAAAACCCCATAATCCTCTTCATTAGTCGACGGTTTATCAGAAAAATGGAAGACTGATGGCCAAAACAATGACGTCCAACTTTAACCGGCAGTATTGGGTCGGAAGCACCACAAATGGCGAGCAAGGTCGTATCACGAGAAATCGATCAAGTATCACAATCACGCTCTATTTAGTTTAGGTTCACAAACAGGGTGGAATTAACTACAACTAAGCTAATAAAAATAATAACTTTAGAATGAATGATAAATAAAATAGCTAAACTATGGTTAGGAACGCTACTCTTAAAACCTTTGCTGAATCACTAGGGACGAGCCTGTTAGGAAACCTACAGTGAGATCGCAACGAAATTTAAAATTTATTTCCTTTTTAACCAAGATCGACTCCGTTTAAGCAACAAGCATAAGAGAAGAAGACGTAGAAAATACCTTGGATGATCTAAAATAGATCGTCGCTTTGTCTACGGTTGTAGTTTCTGCACGAAGCCGCTCTAGTGTTCGGCCTCTACCGTTGATCCGCACGAACAACCCGCCGGAATCCACCATTGGATTGCTACCGGAAAAACTCAGCTGCTAAGCCGCCTTTTTCTTTCTCCCAAAACTCTCTCTTTAGAATCTCTCTTAATTTTCTAGTAGAAAATAAGACTTGCAATTGTGATACAAAAGAGCTTGACACCCACACTATATTTATAGTGTAAGTGGCGCCCTAATGTAGTCTCAAACCTATTGGGAGAAGCTTCCTATTGGACAGAGGAGAAAGAAAACCAATTCCCAATAAAATAAGGAAAATATATTTTCTAGATTTATCTCATTAAATACTCAATATCTTATATTAAATATTTCCAAGATATATATTGTCAATATCTAATATTGAATATATCTTTAATGTATTACCATAAATCAGTTTACACATGTGTGCAAATCTATACACATTAATATCTAATATTAATGTATGATAATACTATTATTTAAATTTCACAATCCAAGTGTATCTTAATACACTCAAACTTGCGCCCCAAATAGCCTATGGTTGGCATCCGAATGCTCTTAATTAATTAATATAATACTATGATTAATTAACTCACTTAAAATACATGTATATCATATGTACATATATATTTCGACATATACATAAAATATGTATATTTAATTTCAACATAATTAATATCTTGTATTGTATTTATTCATAATAAATAAACACCACCATATTAGTCTATCACTACACCATTTTATAGTCGAGATAAACTTCCTTATTTGGTTATCGCTATAACCGCATTTTAATCCGGCTAGATGTTCTTATGTGTGTCACTCGATAGACTTCCGAATATGTTGGTCATAGGCACAAAGTGCATTTTACTAAAATACCCTTCACACCTAACGATCACGAAATAGCGTCTAGCAACACAATGTGACCCCCAATCATCGGAAGAGTCAAAGGAAATGACTACTACCTTTCATGTGAAACGGTTACCGTGTAACTAAGATCATATCGCTCTTACAATATCCATACGGTCGTACGTCGAGTGTCAATACATCAACGACCATATCTTATAATCTAGATATCATGCTCTCTTGAAGTAACTCATTTACTTCCACTTTGCAAAGATTCACGAGATCTAGACATTTCTTAAAAGAAGGCTCTTTCGGATATTTACTCTTATTCATAGGATACGCGATTTCCGGACGAACAACATGAATCCTACGCATGCTTCAGTATCACACCTAATCACTGCCGCATGATCGCCCCATGGCTAGGGGAAACCTCAATAGTGTCAAAGCATGACAATCCACACCGTGATGTCATGAAGACTCCGGTCTCATGATAATTACACAACCTCCACATAATGCGACACTTAATAAAGTAAGTGGGTCAGTCTAACGTACGCATTCTCCAATACACGTTCATGTACAGTCCAAGTGTCCCTACACTTTGATAGACGAGATTTATCCTATCTTCAAAAAGATAGAAAACATATAATCCGTGCTAGTCTAATCGTTACTACTAATGTCCCATTTAATAGCACATGCGACTAGAGACATTTAAATATCAAACTGTTAAAAGTGAGTCGAGATCTCATCAACCATAATCACTATTATGATTTCTCTTTCACATTTTGACACTTGGGACGTTACCATATACACAATATCATAATTGGTTCGTTAAACGAACAAATATATAGTAACAGAAAAGTCATTTGATATATGTATAAACATAAAGAAATAGTAGAAATGATCCGACCCGGTCGGATCCGGTCCAACCTGATACTATTTCAGCAGAGCCTTAACCGACCAATCAACCAATAGTTTTCAATGAGTATGTTTGTGGGTGTAATCAACTAAATTGGTTCCTAGGGGCTAATACCACATCATAGGTACCATATACTCGGTTCAACGGTCCTTTATTTGGGATTTAATTGACCTAATATGATTAAGAACTATAAGATGCTCCGTATCCTTCGAGCTCACGGCTTAACTAGATGAACCTTACCAAGGAACATGCTATGAATAACTCGACTAGTTCGTGCATAGTAATTCTAAAACCCTATATCGCACACTCCTCACACAATACATTTATAGAGTTTGTGTGTAACATAATTAAAAGTGTAGAGTATTTCATTGATTCAACTGAACGGGGAGAGCACAAATATATAGGTCTCGGTAACTTAGCCTCCAAGTATATAATAGATAAATAGCAATAATATAAAATATAAGATAAACATTTAAGCTATTTCTAGTGTATCCTCGACATGCCCCCGCAATCCCGAGGAAGTGGCTGAACACGGAGATTGGATTTTAAACTGACAAAACGAGGCTGAGCCAATGGTTTGGTGGGGACATCGGCTAACTGATCCTTAGGGGAGATAAAAGATATGCCAAGCTTGCGAGCAGCAACTAATTCGTAAACATGGTGGAAGTCGATCTCTATGTGCTTCGTGCGGGCATGAAACACCTAATTATGAGCAAGGTAAGTGGCCCCAATATTATTACGCCAAAAAGTAGGCAAGGAAGACAACGGAACTGCATCTCACGAAGAAGACTGCAAAGCCACTGGAGTTTGACAGCAGTGTTAGAAAGAGTCTTATACTCGGCCTCAGTGCTACTCTTTAAAACCGTCAAGTGTTGCTTACTACGCCAACTAATAAGATTATCACCAAGGAAGACACAATATGCCCCAATAGAACGGCGATTATCGGTGTCAGCAGTCCAATCAGAGTCAGAAGAAGCCCGACGCGAAATAGGGGACCGGCGAGAGAAGAAGAGACCATCGGAGATAGTGTGCTTAAGATACCGAAGAATACGCTTAACTGCAACTCAATGAGCATCGGTAGGTGAATGCATATAATTACTAACCTTGTGGACCGCGAAGGCAATATCAGGCCGGGTGAAACTGAATAATGTAGACCGCCAACAATAGTGCGGTAAAACGACGGATCGGCGTAGGGAGGACCGTCGTCAAGTGTAAGTCGGGTAGAGACCGACATAGGTGTCTGATAAGGCTTGGCCTTGTCCAGAGAGGCACGCTACAGAAGCTGAAAGATATACTTGTGCTGAGTGAGAAATAGCCCATCGGAGGTAGGAAGCACCTCAATGCCAAGAAAATAGGATAGAGAACCAAGGTTCTTAACCGGAAAGTGCCAACCAAGATAAGAGATAACCTGCTCAACAAGAGAAGATGACGAACCAGTAATAATAATAGAGAGATTGAGGGAAAATGATAAAAAAAATTACAAAATGAATAAATAGGACACACTCTTTTTTTTAGTTGCAAAAAGGACAAAAAAATTCAGACGGACAAAAATACCCCTTTATAGAAGGGACGCGCGCATATGCATATCTTCGGTAGTTCCACTGCTTCAGGACCTTCAGGATTGTGTTTTTTTTCTTTTCAAATATCCGTAACTTTTGATTTACAACTCTGATCATCGAAACTTTTTCACCAAAATTCATATTTTTTTTGCTCTTTAATTTGAGCCCAAATATGATACCCTTTCGATGAAAATTTTGAAAGCCGAAAAAATATTTGTATTAACCGGAGCGTTTTTCTTATAAACGACCGTAACTTTTGATTTAGAACACCGATCATCAAAATTGTTTCACCAAAGTTCATTTTTTTAATCTTCATTTTGAGACCTCATTTGATACCATTTCGACGTAGTATTTGAAAGCCGAATTTAATTGCAGCATTTACACTAACACAGTATCAGTAAACAATATCAGTATCAGTATCAGGCTCATTTAAGGCTTAATTCAAGTGACTACTTCAAGGCACACATATCTCGCTCATATAAGGCTCATTTAAGGCTTAATTCAAGGGACACAATATCATATCTGGCGCATATAAGGCTCATATAAGGCATACAATATCACTAACAGTATCATTTGCACTATTTAATTGTATAGACCAAAAGAAATGTCACAATGACAATTGCCAAACCTATAGTGAAACCTGGACTAGTCCATAACCTGAAAATGAGAGACTGATAGGTAAGATAAAGAAAAAACTTGTTTTTTTGAATAGAATATCTTTAATCCAATGTTATTAAATTTTTTAGTTGTGAACAGGGTTGGAATTGATATTCGAAGTACGATATGAGCATTTGTCAATTGATGGAGATGCATATTTAGGCTCAAGGGCATTGCCAACTTTACTGAACGCTTCCATCAATTTCATAGAGGTAAATACTTATAAGTTCATGCTTGATGACTGTAATGTTAGTAGGTGATAAGTTCAAGAATGAAATGGTGAATTCAGACAAGCACATTCCTTGGACTATGTTTCTTCATTTTCAGTTTGTTTCTTTTGTGTCTATTTGTTTACAGAGTGTTCTTGGCAAATTTAAGCTTTTCCCATCAAATAAAAGGAAATCAAAATACATATCAAAATTGCTATCTTTTGGTCCTCTGATTGCGATTGCCATTCAAACATTAGCGAAGGCAAATTATCGATATCGATCATCGATATCATATCGAGCATCGACGTCGATCATCGATATCGATATTTTTATCGGTATGTTTCTCACATTATTATCATTCATCGATCATCGATCTTGATAAATATCAATACGATGATCGGCTCATTTACGACTCAATACCAAGTACAAAGCCAACTCAATGAAACTACTATGTCAATCTGTTTAGAATACATGATACCACCATAAGCTCAGGCCCCAACCACTTGGAATTTGAAAATATCACAAGAGAATAAAGCATTGCACCATACCAATCACATTGAGTACAAAACATATATCCCCAAGGCCAACTGGATGCTTTTATAGCGCGGGTTTAGCTATAATACAATAAAATAAACATGAAGGGTGGTCAAATTCTTCTATTTTATGCGAAGCATATTTACGTAATTATGGAATGAGGAATGAAAACAAAAATGAATAAAAGCCAAAAACTCCATAAAAGAAGCACAAGCGAGGCAAATCAAATGAGAACCTTGTGGATATACAACCTTGAGCCCCGACCAAGCATATGCAACCTTGTTTGTTTACTACACACTTTGGGGTAAACATAAACTTGATTCCCATTCAAAACTCCGTAATGCCGTTGATGCAAATGAGCGAGAGAAATTATCTCATAAGGCCCTGTCTATATAATAAAGGAGCAGAAGAAACTTGAAAACAACCATATAAGAAGGCAAAGACTGTTTCAGCGTATAAACCAAACTCACCAGTCAATATGATATGATGTTGAGACAGCTGCTGCTGTATTTCCAAAATGGAAATACGTTCGCTTCCAAAAAGCTCTTCCAGCTTTTCATCACACAGTATAGTCATTGATTTCAATGGATCCTTAAAATGAAAATTACAAGACCAATTGAACCAACAATACGGACGGTGTAGTCATTTCATTTGCCATAAATGAATTTTTTTATATGCAAAAAACAATATTGATGATGGATGCAGAAACAAGTCTCCAAACAAACGTTTAAGTAGATGCATTTGAGTCACTATAATATATCAGAATAAATCAGGATGTTTAGTTACATCCAAGAAAGAGACGTTGGTTTAGCTTTTCAGTGCCATTAAGTGGCAAGGTCTTTGGAATGCTTTCAAAGCCAATAAAGTGCGAAAAACAATAATTATGTAGGCATAAAGAAGTACAACTAACTTTCAATATTGTTTGAAATGGAAAAGGAGGGACTAGTTTTAACTTACCTCGAGCTGATTCATCTTAATGTATTCCCACATCTGTCCATATACCTCAGTCACAGGCATCTTTCTCTCAGCAGTACCAAAGAAATTTGCAAGTGCATCAGAGATTATCTCATTTGCAACCGAATTTAAACCCTCACTTCCAGATGCAATCTCTGTCTTCGAAGAGTCCACCTCTGTCTTCGTAGAGTCTCCCTCTGTCTTCGCCGGAAAGTGGTGCACCGGTGAGGAAGTGGACTGTGGATTTGGTTATATATTTGTGCAGTAGCCATGATCGTCGTTGGTTGCTAGCCATGAATCAGCGTGTTGGAAGATAAGGGTAATTTAGTCCGACAGAAATTATTTGTCCTTATTGCAACTAAAAAAAGATGTGTGGATTAATGCTTAATTAAGGGGAAAAAAGTGGACTTATACCTAATTTTTCCATAATAATATCATCCACATAAATCAAAATATAAGCGCGAGCACCGTCATGAGAATTAGTATATAAGGAGGTGTCGGCTTTGGAGCCGACAAACCCAAACTGAGTCAAGACATCAGTGAAGCAAGAAAACAAAGCATGGGGAGCCTGACGAAGGCCATAAAGACTGCGACGAAGACGGCAAACATAGTCGGGATAATCAGGGTGAAGAAATATATGTGGCTGCTGCATATAAACGGGCTCAGATAAGTGCCCAAGGAGAAAAACATTATGAATGTCCACCTGGCGAAGAGACCAACCCAAAGAAAATAGCAAGAGACAAAAGAGGATGAATAGTGACCGGTTTAACAACCGGACTGAATGTGTCAGTGACATCAACCCCTTCGGTCTGATGAAAACCCTTGGCCACAAGGTGAGCCTTGTGACACTCAAAACAGTCGTCTGCATGATTCTTAGTGTGATAAATCCATTTATTTCCAACAATATTCATTCGTGGATGCGGAGGCACAAGATCTCAGGTATGATTGCACAACAACGCATCAATTACCTCTCTCATATCATTACTCCAATTCGGGTGTTTGTAGGCTTCGGTATAGGAAGAAGGGTCCAGGGAGTCGGTAGAGGCAACAAGGGCTTTAGGAAGTGGATAACAGATGAAGTCGGGCCGAGAGATAGTTTTGAGAGAATTGGTTTTTGTTCGAGTAGCCATGATATGGGTGGGAGAAGGTTGGTCAGGAGATGAGGCTGGAGAGTCCGAGGCCGAAGCGGACGCAGGAGAGGTGGGTGGGGAAGGCTTAGGAGTGGGGGCCGAAGGAGGTGGGGCCGGGTTGGAGGGAGCAGGCATGGAAGGCGGATTTTGTGGAGGTGATGGCCGAAAGATTGGAAGCGGGACAGTGAGATTATCAAGTAAGAGTTTAGAAGGAGAAGGCGTGTAGGAGAGGACGGATTCATCGAAAACAACGTGGCGAGCAATATAGATAAGGCCAGAGGCAAGGTCTAGACATTTATAACCGTGATGTGAAGGACTATAGCCAAGAAAGATGCAAGTTTTGGAACGAAAATCAGTCTTATGATGGTTGTAGGGACGGAGATAGGACCAGCACACACAGCCAAAGACTCGAAGGAATGTATAGTCAGTGGATCGATGGTAGACCATTTCAAAAGGGGACTTATCATGGAGGACTTGGGTGGTAAGACGGTTGATGATATAAGTGGCAGTGATAAAGGCATCCTCCCAATAAGGAAGTGGAAGGTTGGATAGGGCAAGAAGAGAAATGCCGACTTCAACGATTTGACGGGCGGCAAATACTCAATGGCACCAACTTGTTCGTGGGTGTGGGGACGCGGAAAGGCGATGCGGATACCAAGAGAGGTAAGAAGAGTGGAAACATGACGGTAGTCACCACCCCAATCAGTTTGGATGGATTTTAGTTTGGTATTAAATGGCGTTCGATCATGGCAAGGAAGTCAGGAAAGATAGTTTCAACATCAGATTTATTTTTCAGGGGGTAGAGCCATAGGTATTTGGTGAAGTCATTGATAGCAAAATACTTAACCGCTAACTTTTACCGGCAGTAGTATCGGGTCAACGGGAGTATAGTGGTCACAAGGTCGAATCCACAAGGAGTAATGTCTAAGTACCAACGCTGACGTATAACTTAGTTCAGGTCAAAATAATGGTAGAGGATATTGTACGAATGCAAAAATAAAGGTTATACTAACGAGTTTACTTCTAGGTATTAAAAGGTATAGCCGACTATGATCCCACGAGCTACTTTTACCCCTAAGGAAAGACTTAACAGGGAGTGTGTCCTAACCGACCTACCTATCCAATGTAGTTTAACGACATCCACGGGTGCCAACTCCTAATTCTAGTGATTAGACTGAACAACTCGATCTAACCACCCTATGTGAAGCTAACCGACTCTCCCTTTAGAAAACCGATTATCCTAACATGATTAAGATTTAGAGTTGCTCGAACAACAATGACAAACCTCTGTATTGGAAACGGACTGGCACAACTAGGCCAAATCTACGCAAGCGATCCTAAAACCCTTATCCCACATCTCACCGCAAAATGCATCTATAAGTTTGATGTGTGTGACAGTGAACTAGGTGATCAATCTAATTCAAAGATGTTAAAATAAGTTTTAGGACGTGGATTAATCGTTTAAACATTCAATTACGCACTACACAAATCCCAATCTCATCCCCCTTAGGGTTTTCGCTCGCTTTCACATAATTCGACTACACATGCAATTAGCTACTCATGATTCTTCTAATAAACGAAATAAGAATTGAATTCAAACTCAAGACAATAAATAAAAGAGAGGTCATTGCCATATAACTTGCAGAAAATCCGATCCAGAAAATATGAATAAATAATTGCACCAAAATTCGAATCTTTTGAACTTGAAAGGTAAATCTAAGCTATAAAAAAGTGTTTAGAATCAAACGAGTAATCTATGGAATCAAAGGATTGAAAGGTGATCAAACTACACTACAATCGCCCCTAAATCGCCTAGGAAAAGTCTAAAGACGGCCAAAGATAATTAGGGGCTGAATGAGCTGCGTATTTATAGTGTAGGTCAAAAATCTGCTTCTGTCGGTCTTGGACGAGCGTTTGGGTCCTGACAAATGCTAGTTTGCCTGGAAATCTTGATGATATTAGGGTTTCTCCTTCCCTAGACGAGCGTTGCCTTGATTTCACGCCAGTTCATGGATCATGCCTTGAGGGACAAAAGCCCGTTTGCAGTGTCTGAACGCCAGTTTGGCTTGAATGAGCTTTTTGCTTCGGGTTGAACCCATCCAAACGCCAGTTTGGGGGTAATTTGAACGCTAGTTTGGCTAAAAACTCAACTTTCAGTATCAACGCTACTTCTGTCAAACGCCAGTTTGGACAGGCCAAACGCTAGTTTGAGGTAGGCTTGAGTCAAACGCCAGTTTGAGGTATGGCAAACGCCGGTTGCCTTGATTTCACTCAAAATTGACTTTTCCTCACTTTCATGCTACTTTCGTGCCACGGACATGTTCCTCATCCCAAACACATCGCCTTCCGGGTCCTCGAGTCACCTAAGTCCTACAATAACATATACGGACAAACACCACGCGTAATTCCGCAAGACAAAAGTGCTCGGAAAAGAGTTAAATATCGTTAAAAAGTCGGAGTTTACTATCGATATGACAGTTTAACTCCCCGTGCGTATAACTCTCGACTCAAACAGGTCTATATCTACCCAAAACATGCCAATAAAGTGATAAACGGGGGTTAAACTGCGCACCAAAGTACAGTAAAGTTGACTCCCATCAACCACCCCACACTTAGCCTTTGCTCGTCCTCGAGTAAATTAGGCGCTCTAAAACAGACCAAGGGATCAACTTTACGAAACATGCATAGCACTCACGACATCAAGGCAAAAGTAAAGTAGACACTGAATGTACGCCACTTGACTCTAACTTATCACGAAAACGAAGTGTGTGTGATATAAACCGAGGGCTACACTCAAAATGATTACCGGCTTCGAATACCGGCCAAATGACTACACACAACTCACACCGGCCTAGAATCTCCACTAATCGAGGCAACCGAGGCTAAATATGGTCAAGTAGGACTTGAAGGGTTATAATGTTAAGCTCGGGACGGGGTTAATCGAAAGGAAAATTTGGGACTGGAGAAAGAGAAAAACACGAGTGAAACTAATCATTTCATGTATTCTTTCTTCGAAAACATACCAAACCACACCAAAACTCCTTCGATTTTTCTATATGCATTAACAAACAACTCCAACCTTAACATCATACTTTTATTCACTTGAAACACTCCTTCTTTGCCTTATTTTCCTCAACTTTATTCAAACTTTCTCTTTTTCATTTTTTTTTTTCTTTTCAATTTCAATTTTTCTCTTTTCATCTCTTTTCATTTTTTTTATTTTTCTCTTCTTTTTTCGAACCACAAGCCTCACATTAGATTTCTCGAGCTCCTCCCCTTCGTTATACTAGCTCGTACTAACCAACTCCTCTCGAAACACGCACCATCTCCCACCCCACACTTGCTTCAGCAAGTGTGTCTAAAGTAACGCCTGGGATGCAAATGAGCTCGTCGTCAAAAGAAAGAAGTCATTGAGGGGGGGTGTTAGAAGTCAATGACTTCTAGATTATTCTACAATTAGTACATGGGAAAAATCTAGAAATTATTTCCTTAGAGAATAGTCTAGAATTCTAGAAAATACTTAGATAAATATCTAATGCACACTTTGCCTAGAAACATCTAGTGTGCATTTTCTCTAGAAGGATCTACTACTTTTTCTAGGATATTCTTACCTTTCCTATAAATAGGAGTTGTAACTTAGGCCATGAACACAACACACACAAGTTGTGTAGTGAGTCTCCCACATCAAACACTTTCTAGTTGCTCTCTTCTTGTATTTTTCAAGTGTCCCATTTGTTGTATATTTTGTGTATCAATAAAATATCAAGTTCTATATTCCAAGTGTTTGGACCTACCGCTTACGACACAACAATCCTATCCTTCAGCTTGATAGCACTTCACCGATTTACCAGCTTATGGTACGGTTGTACTCAACAGATCCTTGGAGTTGGTGTGCTCATTGCTAGAGCAAGTATCTGCCCATTCCTTAGAAAGACGTAGAGCTGTTCTTAGACTGACGTGAGCTCGCATTGGGCCTATTTTCGTCATTTCTGAAGTGAGCATGAAGTCCGAATTGAATAGACTTTTGATGTTATTGGCCTTGAATATTCTCTTGTGGCTGACATCTTTGTTTCTATGGTGTGTAGTTATTTTTTCCTTCTTATTTTTGGTCTTTCTTTTCTATAGCCTTGTGATTATGCCAATCTATGTCTTCAACTTGGCTACTTTTGTTAAACGGGCAGCATTAATCATTCTCACTTTAAGCATATGTTGGTTGGTGATCATCTAAAATCATTCATCGTATTGTGAAAGTCCGACGCTACCCTTCTCTCCCTCAAATTTCGCACGATTTTGCTGCTCTTTTTTTTTTCCATCTTTAATATTCGGATCTTTTTTTGTTTCAAAATTCAACAGCATGTTCACAATATTTATTGTGGCACAATTCAACAATTATTGTCTTAGTGCACACTGCTTGTATTCTTAATGAGAAGTACGAGGATGGATAAAAGGCTTCGATTGAGCTCAAGAAGCATTATGCGGCGGAGTGTTGAGCAAAATTCGAAGTGAATCAACGAAAGAAGACAAAGAAATTGTTTAGGTTTCCTCATTTCGGGCTATATGTGGGAGTTGGCTTGAGTCATGTATGAATGCATAATGTTTTCCTTTTTGTCTAACTTGATGCAAGGGTTAGTTTGTTATTTTTGTTCAATCCTTCATTTGCAAGCTGTATATCTTCACGAATAGTGATACATCCACTATCTTTTTCACCACAACAGCTTACACAACACAATCAACACCACACATTTTATTGAGACCCAACACAATAAATAGCTTATCATTTTAATCAATGGGTTGAACCAAGTATTTGCAAGTGCACTACACATTTGTGTAGTGCACATACCATTTCCCTATCTTCAATGCTTTTACGTTTAGGAAATGTTACTTTTTGGTTCATAAAGGGCAACTTAATATGTTTTTCCCTTGTATTAATGGTTATACCCTAACCATGAGGGCCCCCCCACCCTCGATCCCACAGGAATGTGGGGAGAGGTTAATCAGGTAACCTAAAGCTTAGAGTCAGGGGCTTGATGGTTCCCCATCACTGAAGGGTGTTATCAATCGGAAATCAACCCCTTTTACGGGAATTGAACTGCTGACCTCCAGCTTAGGGTCCGGCTGTCATTATAACAACCCAGCTCCTCACCACTAGGCCATATCCAGGGGATTGTTTTTCCCTTGTAATTGGGATCATGAGTGGATGGTTAAAGAATACGTGCATTTTTAGTCAACTTTGGGAAAACGATTTTAGCAGATGAGAATTATAGCATCCTTATGGGAAAAGGATTTTAGCAGATGAGAATTATCAAATCTTGTTGGTCAAACAACTAATCAACAAGTATGAACAAAAAGGATCCGTCAAAAAAAAAAGTATGAAGAAGAAGGAAAATAACTCATTCAGTGTGTCCAAAAAAAAACCACAACATAAAAATAAGTTCATTCATTCATTGGATCAAACAAGCACAATAACTATGCTAATGACTTGCTGCAATCGAATATTGAAGCAAACATATTTGATTTTACAGCAAAAAGAATAAGAGGTTTCATCCCAAAATACCAAACCAAATTCAAATTCGATCGTTACAGCAAAAGATTGTTGAAGAAAGATGTACCTAGTAACAAATACATCAAAATACATCTACATCCAACAAATTCAAAATCCGACACCAACTTGAACAAAAAATTTAGGGGTATAGCATATATCCCTGTTTATACCAAAAACCTGCATACAAACACAAAATATGAGTCGGGCAAAGACTGATAATCCCATGATTTTTCAAAAGTAAACCAAAATCTTTCGGGTTATAGTTGGGAGGAATAAAATTCAAAGTATGCAAGGAGACCAAGTTTACAGAGTAAAAACTTTCCTTTTGAAGACTTTGATGCTTATGTTTTACTAAACCTGCACTATGTCTCACATTTGGAACATCTTACAACCTCAGCACTATAGTTTCAACTAAACTAAATGAGAATAGTAAGTATAGATACCTGCATGTGTATAAATCTGCATTCTTGTGATGCTATTGGCATAACATTGCTGATATCCTGTAAAACTGGAAAAGTTGAAGAATTTGCATTCTTCCTCCTTTTAGTAGTACCTATAAAGTATGTTAAAGTCAATACATTAAGCACAGGCATTATTCTTTTTTAGGAAAAGGGTCGGCTCATTAAATAAGAGTTCAATACAATAGCAAAGCCCTCAAGAGCAAAATAAAAACCAAAAGCCCTGAAATTATAGCCTGAAGCTCAACAGACAAAGACTAAAACTTGAATTTACATTCCATGAACTGAACAAATAATTAGCACATTGATTAGAAAAATCGAGATGATCCATACAATGAAAATGAGAGACTTATTTTTTACCTCGAGCAACTGGTTGCCGCCTCTTTTGTTTTTTTATCCCAATGCCTACGAATTCGCTTGTTAGAAACACCTTTCGATCTTACAAATAGAGGGTCTCTGACATGAGCGTTATTTTCATCCCCCTGAACCTCATTGACTTTGGAAACCTCTTTCGATACAATAGCCGTCTTGTTTTGTCCTTGGAAGAAAGCTTTGAAATACGCACTAACATCCTCTATAGTCTTGTCAACAAATAGCCTAAGTTCCGGGTGAGCTTTACTTTGCATAACAAACTCATGGAAAATTCTCATCAACCGGTTAGACTACACCATCTCGGATTCACTAGAAACAGAATGACGAGGCTGCGACTCACACGAATGAGTTACTCTATCCCTTGCATCTCTACACCATCTCTTTAAGAAGTATTTTTCTGGGATAGCATGTACATTTTTCGAAGCGAATACTCGATAAGCATGTGGACAATGTAAGCCCATTGTTTCAAACCTGCAACAAGTACATTTCAAATCCATTGAGCTTGCATCAAACATAACATATATAGCTCACTTTATGGTTTTCATGTAATTCAACTCCATAACAACTCACATAAGGTTAATACTGTCTTTCACTTATTAAATCACTTGCCCCTACACCATCCATGAATCCATCTTCAAACATTTTGTACATTGTATGAGTATACTTTAGGCTCGCCTGTTTGAGAATCTGACTACTTTGAATGGATAGTGTTGGCACCCCTGATTAGAGAAATGGTCCTCGTCTCCTTCATTATTTCGCCATTCCTTAACAAGTTTTTCTAAACTCTCCACAAATGTACTCAAACAAGTGGTTTTGTCTGCAATCCCATTAAGTGCACGATTGGTACTCTCACTACGTGAAGTTGATTTCAAATCAGCATAAAAAGTGTCTTTATTGAAAGCCGTGCTCCATTTATGTCGTAACTCGTACATCTTATTCAACCAAGAATGTTGACGAGCATTATAATTATTCATCATGTCTGACCATGTAGCCTCAAATTCAGTTTATGAGTAACAACCCTTCATACATTTATACCACATATTCATGAACCCAGGTTGCCTTTGAAGATTGCCCAAATGAGATGGAGCATTTTGTGATACATGCCACTGACACAAACGATGCCTAGAATCAACAAAAACAGTTGGGATCACATTTAGCATCCTAAATGAATCAATAGGTCGAACGCCGGCATTTAGGTGTGACTCGATCAAATTCCCCGTCACTTGACTAATTGATCAAGACATTCTAAGCAAATGTCTTTGTTTTGGACTTGCCAATTTATGGTTATGCTCTTTAACCCATTTAGTCACTTTAAATAATTCATCAGAGTCACGGGTAAACCAAATTCGAGCAAAACATCCTGTCCTTTCATTTGATCTACTGTATGAACAATTTCCTCTATCATCCAAATTTTTTAACCCTTCTTTAGAGCAAGTAAACAATTTTTCTCTTATGATTGAAATACCCGGATAAAAATCATGCTTCCCTTTCCGCACACTAAACCCCTTGACATGCGCATAATCACAATATACTTTGTAGGCCTCAATAACATCACCAACAACAACCTTTTGTAACGTAGTTTCAAGAGTATTAATATAGTCATCCGAAGTAACATCAATTTCATTTTCTTTGTTTTGAATACAAATGTCATCCCCATCAATTTCAGGTGTACAACCATTTTCCAAATCTGACATTTCAATAGAAAGGCAAGAATAACATTACTTAATTACATGGACACTTTTGTGCATAACCTAAAATAATTTTTTAAATGTAAACGTACCTGTGTTTAAGTCTATCATTTTGTCCACACTTGCTGATGTAGGTGTTCAGACCTTCAAAAAGAAAAAGAAAAATTACAATTGATCTAGTGAAATAAATCTAGAAAAGGTGAACCACGACAATTAAGGGAGGAGAAAATGTATACACCAGAAAAAAAAAAAGAGTAACAAGGGATAGAGAGTCTAGAATCAATGAAGAAGAAGAGGAGAGGACGTACTTTAAGCAGCACAATCAGAAATGAAACACATTAGTGCCTTCGATTTCCATCCAATTTAGCACAAATTTGAGTAGCAGCACACTTTTAAGAAACAACCCAATTGATTTATTGTAAAACAACCCATCATTTTTTCACAAATAACTACCTACCGGATAGACTTATAACAAGGGGAAATCAGTTATTACGGCTGTTTTGGAAATGGAGTTTTGAAAAAAGGGTTGACTACAATTTCCCACATTTTTGTATTTAAAAAAAAAAAAAATTGTTTAAGAAATCCTAAATCAAACTTTTCCCCTAATTCCCTTCATTTGTGGTTGATTTCCCCTTAACTTAACTTCTTTCTTCGACAAGTGATTTCCCCCCTTTCCCCTTTCCCCTTTCCCCTTCCTGACTTCATAAACCGATTTCCCTTCTCATACCTTCTCCATAAAACTGCTTCTTCCTCTTCCCTGTTCGAAGCCCCTTAACTGCTTCTTCTTCATACCCGTTCGAAGCCCCTTCTCCCCTTCATTTGTCCTTCACACGACCCATGATTACCAAACCCGAAAGAAGTCATACAAACCGATTTCCCTTTCTTTATCAATTTTATCAACCCATTTCACAAGAATCAACCCTTTCCAATCCCAATCGAGGTGATAGCTTATCTTGCCGGAAATTGGGTAAGGAAAGAAGAAAGAAAAGCGAAAGAAGAAAGAAGAAGGAAGACAAGTTCGCATTCATTCTGAAAACTGAAAATTTTGTGCCCAATTTCGAATTCGAAATTTCAAACCTGAATTCTACTCTGACAAGGTACATTCACCAAATATGATTGATCACTCTCTCATCTTTTGCATTTCCCCGCATAATTATCATTTTCATTGGCATTCATGCTTGTGATTTTTGTTTGATGGTTTTTTGCTTTGTTCATGATTTTCATTTATCATCGCTTTCTGTGTTTGGCTGTGATTCTTGCTGTTGTATTCGTTAAGATCACCTCTTTTTGCGTCTTGTTTAGATAAGCATTTTCGTTTTATGAGGTTGTGGGTATTCAATTAGTTGAAGGACGATGAGGTTGTGGGTATTCAATTAGTTGTAGATTGTTTGTTGGATTGTAGATGCATTTTGAATTTTTATTGTTAAATGTGTGTTTATTGTTATTGCAATTGATGAGTTTCACCATTTTGGTTGTTGTAGTTTATCGGTTGAATAATATATATATATAATGGAGCTTGCTTATAAACTCACCCCAAAAGCCCGTACAAGAAAATGTGATATTGGCAACCGCAGTCTCATGAAAATTGTTTCAACGGTCTACAAAAAATTAGATGACATTCATAAAGATTTATTTGAACAGAGTGCTTTTGGTAGCTTATTAGATGTGAGAGAGATTCAAGCAAAGCAATTAGTTCATCATTTGTTGATGAGAGTGTTGATTTACAAAGATAATGAAATGGAGAGGGAAAAGGAAAAGAAAAAGGGAAGGAGAAAAGGAAAGGTAATTGAAACGGAAAATGATGAATTAACTGATGATGCTGTTTGGTTTAAGGTCGGTGGTAAGGCGTTGAGATTTGGGATCGAAGAATTTGCTCTAGTTACCGGATTTATGATCGGTAGTGATAGTCATTATGACAAGACGAAAGGTAAAGAGAGTCGTCTTGTGACTCGATATTTTGCAAATATGAAGACGATAAATAGGAAGGAGTTGATGAATGTATTTGTTGGTAGAGTAGACAACGAAACGGATCGTTATAAGTTAGGTTTGATAGTTATTTTAGCATATGTTTTGTTGGGGGCGGAGGAGTGCAGAACAATGGAATGGTGGTGGTTCGAGTTGGTGGATGATTTGAAATCATTCAACCGATATCCTTGGGGAGTTTGGCTTATCACAAAGACAAGATTTAATTTTCAAACGGGACATGTCGGCAAGATGGTTTAGTGAGGACGTGGAGAAAATACAATATTCATTGTATGGGTTTCCCTTAGCTATAATGGTATGCATTCGTTTGTTCTAATTTGTGTTTGAGATACTTGTATTTGTCCTCGATGTTTATAGTTTATGTGAAATATATATATAAAAAACTATGTTTTATTTGCTTTAGGTATGGGCTTTTGAAGTCATTCCATGCGTGGGCAAGCTTTGTAAGTTAATAAACAAAAAAGCTATCCCTCGTATGCAAAAATGGGAATTGAAAAAGAGTCTTTCATCGTCCAACTTGGAATTTACATTGCAAGGAAGAAAGGTTTAGTGGTTTTTTATTTTATTTATTTCATTATATTTTTTTTGAAATTGTAGGTTGACGTTTTAAAATTAATTAAGCTGATGTCAATGCAGTTGGAGATACATCCGAAGCTGCGTCCCACTGAACTTGAAAGACAACGATTATCGTACCTGAATTTCAGTGAAGAAGAGGACAGTTCACCTGATTTCATTGTGGATGATGACTCGGAGTTTGAGGAGCCACACAACTCCGACCAAGTTGGAATTGATTATGAAAAGATGAAAGAAATGATAAGAGTTGTGGTGAAAGAAGAGAACCGAGAAATTTACGCTGCTATTGAAAAACTTCATAGTAAATTGGATTTCTTGGTGGCTCAATCTAGTAATCCAAGAAATGATGAAAATGAAGAGATTGTAGAATCTGATGGAGGCGATGATGTGACGATGGAAGAGTGTGATGAAGAGACAATTGTTTCGAAAAAAAAGAAAATTAGATGAGGTGGATGGCAAGAAAGAAGAACCGAGTGTGGGTATGAATATTGTTTAAAAATTCAATATTTTCGCTTTTACTTTAAAGTTAATTATTATTAATTATATACGTTCTCAATTTGTTGTGTAGGGAGGCCGATGAAGGATAAAGGGAAAGATGTGATCATGGATGGAGATGAAAAATCGGCTGACGGTGAAAATCTGAAAAGTGAACAGGAAGAAGTTGTTTACATTCCTGATGCGTTACCTCTTAAAATTCGGAGGGTGAAAAGAATTCACCGTAAGAGGAAGTCGTGAGAGAGAAGCCATCTGCTTTTGAAAGGCGAAAAATTAGAAAATGTGGAATGTTTTGATCCTTACCGAGAAGTAGATCCCGTTGTGATGGATTACGTGGAAAATGTTCTAAAATCGGTTGATGACAGGTATTAAATTCGTATGCTTCTAGTATTTTTGTATATATTTTATTTTTGCGTAATAACTATAAGTTTTTACAATGTCATTTTGGATTTAGTGTTTCTGTGAGGCTTCTTGATGAAGAAGTAAAAGCTTTTGAACCGAAAAAGTTGTTGAAGGTGGATGGTTGCAATCAAGTGTAAGTCCACTTTGATATCACTTACGTGGTTTATGAATGTGTAGTTATTCAATGCTTCAAACAATTTGTTTGCATGTTAATACAGGTAATGAATACGGCATTGTGTCAAATCCGGCACCGTATGATAATGTATCCGCATTTATTTGAGGAAGGTGCTGGTGTACTTGACAC
Source organism: Gentiana macrophylla (assembly GCA_026214975.1). NCBI lineage: Eukaryota > Viridiplantae > Streptophyta > Magnoliopsida > Gentianales > Gentianaceae > Gentiana > Gentiana macrophylla. The sequence goes on from CM047809.1 coordinate 100,300,849, forward strand.
GTATTTCACAAAGTTTATACATGCTGAGTACGAAAATGGAATCTCAAAGAAGTTGAAGGATCATAAGTTTTCAAAAGCGTTGATGAAGTATATGAATGGTGATAATCCTAGTTATGGGAAACCGTGGTCAATGGCTTAAAACTTTATATGTGCCTGCATTTGAGAGTGATCATTTCTTTTTGTTGCGAATTGATTTGGAAAAAGGACAAATATTGGTGTATGATAGCATGCCATCACATGTCCGAAAGGTAGTGCTAAATAAGTTCTTGACACCGTTTCAAGTTGTTATTCCGAGGATGTTAAAGAGATTAGTAGCTGGGTACGAGAACTACAGTTTAAACAAGCTTATTGTTGAGAAGGTGGAAGGTTTGCCTATTCAAGACAACGGGTATGTTGTTACCAAATACTAAGCATCTGTTATTATTATGTTTGAGTATTTTGTTAAATTGTTTGATATATTTACTAACTCTGTTTTTGATACTTTTGGTAGGAATGACTGTGGAATGTTTGTCCTAAAATACGTGGAGTTCTTGACGGGCAAATTGGATGCACGTTCCATGCAAGTTAACAAGATGAAATATTGGAGAAAGAAGTTGGTCGGTGAACTCCTTGCTTGGGATTTCGATCCATGATCATTTTTAAACTTGAATTTATTGTATTTAAATTTGATGGGTGTTAAACTTGAATTTGATGGGTGTTAAACTTGAATTTGATTCTAATTGAATGTGATGGGTGTTAAACTTGAATTTGATGGGTGTTAAACTTGAATTTGATTCTACTTGAATGTGATGGGCGTTAAACTTGAATTTGAATGAAGTTAAAGCTAATTTTCCCTTAACATGGTACCATACATATCAACAGAATGTTACAATTCTACAAATTGATTGTTTGTTGCCTATAAAACAAGTAGTAGTGTGTTTTAGGTGTCAAACGAACTTCAACTTGTTTTTGTTACAGAAAGCTAAATTTGAGGTAGATTAGCTTAAAAAACAAAAAGTAACCATATCGAAGGTTTACGTACAAACACAAACAAATCAACCATTACAAGTTTACAACAAACCCATGGATAATATGTTTACGGAATATGGACCATAACTCAAATTCATGTCTATATTACACATTACACATTACACATTTACACAAATTAAGATGTTAAACAACAAAATTACATTTATGTTTACATTACACATTTTTGTTAGCAAATGATTACACCGTCGGAGTCCGAAGAGTCGACTTCATTTCCACATGAATCATAGTAATACCAATATTGTCCGGGCCTTTGCCTGTCATCTTCTTCTTCCTCTTCCATTTCAATGGCGATTTTTCTCATCAGTTCCTCAAAATTCTCCATTTCCTTAATCCTCTTTTCATATTCTTTACGTAGAATATCTTCAAGTTCCTTAATGTCGTTCATCATCTCTTCATATTCCTGGCGTTGAAGATCTTCAATCTCCTCAATACTCAATACACGATTCTCATCATTCTTAGCCATCAATCCTTCATTCAAACCAATTATACTATTACTATAATTATTTAAAAATAAAAAAATAAAAAATATGACACATTACCGTTCATGGTTCTAGTAGAATGGATTAGGAGATGAAGCTTGAAAATTGGATCCGACGAGTATACTGCAAAGAAAAGTCAATATCATAATAAACGGGAGGTAATTGTTTGAATAGATAATATAATTGTTTCATTAGAGGATAGATAATATAACTGTTAGAGGATAAGTTCAAAATATGTATTTTAAGCAAATAAAGGTACATTAATCATTTTGTGGAGTTCTTCATAGATTTCTCAAGATTTCGGAGGATACTATACATGAAAGTGGAAACAAGGAACAATACAATGCCGGTAGCATATAAATATGCACAAAATCAGGGGTTTTAAATATGCACAAAATCAGTGGTTTTAAAATGCATAAAGGATATAATGACAGAAATCATATATATTCCTATTTGATTCTAATCGATCGAGTATCTTTGTCGATTTCCCCTTCTTTATATACACAAACTAAAAAAAAAAGTTAGCCTTTAATTTTCTGTGAATCATTTGTCCAAAATGATGTATACATACACACATAATAATGAACATATGCACCTTTATTTACTTACAATTCAGACACGAAAAAAAAAGCGCTAATGTAACCAACTGAGTTGTAGAACAGTCAATAACACACATTTTATAGAGTTGTTTCCAGAATGCAGGCCTAAAGCTTACAAAAATTGCATCTGTCTCAAGCACTTGTTCTGGGTAACGGGACATCAACAACAAAAGCATATAAGGCCAAGCCATTGAAGCAGACAAAAGCATATAAGGCCAAGCCATCAACAAAAGCATATAACGCAGAAAAATCGCACCCAGAAAGAGAACAAACACCCGACATACCCGAATCGCACCTTGCACATACCCGAATCGCACCTGCAAAACACCTGCACAAACAAATGGACATACTCGAATCGCACCCAGAAAGAGAACAAAATCACCGTTAAAAACGCATTAATTTCAGACATACCGTTAAGAGCTGCAGAATCACTTAGGGGGCGCTGGTGTTGGGAGGGGAGGAGAGGCTGATTGCGCTGGTTTGGGAGGGCAGGAGAGGCTGATTTTGGCGCGCTGAAGGAGAACGGCAAATTAGGGTTTTGGATTTTGGGGTTGGGTGTGTGATGATGCTTTATATAGGGTGCCAAGAACGAGCTCAATTATCAGACGAATCGAGTTCAGTCTTGTCGTAACGTCTCGAAATGAATGTAATCATATCACGTTCGATCGACTTGGATTACCGTGATCGCCTTAATCGAGCACCGATTTAACGTGGGAGATGAAGTGTAATTGCCTTAATCAATCAAGATCACAATAATATCCTCGATCGAACCTCGATTTATCGTCTAATTAAGTGTGATCAATAAGGATCATAATAATTGGCTGATTAGCCTTGATTGAACCTCGTTCTATCATCTTATTATGATTGATCAACTCGGATCACAATAATCGCCTCGAGCGAACCTCGATCTATCGTCTTATTATGTGTGATCAACTCATATCACAGTAATTGCCTTGGGTGAACCTCGATCTAACGTCCTATTATGATTGATAAATCAGGATCACATTACACATAATAAGATGTTAGATCGAGGTCCGATCAAGCGACATCGTGATCGTGGTTGATTACACGTAATAAGATGTTAGATCGAGGTCCGATCAAGCGACATCGCGGATCGTGGTTGATAGCACGTAATAAGATGTTAGATCGAGGTCCGATCAAGGGATTACTGTGATCCAGGTTGATTACACGTAATAAGATGTTAGATCGAGGTCCGATCAAGGCGATTTACTGTGATCAGGGTTGATTACACGTAATAAGATGTTAGATCGAGGTCCGATCTAGGCGATTACTGTGATCAGGGTTGATAGCACATAATAAGATGTTAGATCGAGGTCCGATCAAGGCGATTACTGTGATCAGGGTTGATTACACGTAATAAGATGTTAGATCGAGGTCCGATCTAGGAGATTACTGTGATCAGGGTTGATAGCACGTAATAAGATGTTAGATCGAGGTCCGATCAAGGCGATTACTGTGATCAGGGTTGATAGCACGTAATAAGATGTTAGATCGAGGTCCGATCAAGGGGATTACTGTGATCAGGGTTGATTACACGTAATAAGATGTTAGATCGAGGTCCGATCAAGGCGATTCATCGTGATCGGGGTTGATTACACGTAATAAGATGTTAGATCGAGGTCCGATCTAGGCGATTCTTGTGATCGGGGTTGATAGCACGTAATAAGATGTTAGATCGAGGTCCGATCAAGGCGACATCGTGATCGGGGTTGATTACACGTAATAAGATGTTAGATCGAGGTCCGATCTAGGCGATTCTCGTGATCGGGGTTGATAGCACATAATAAGATGTTAGATCGAGGTCCGATCTGGGCGATTCTTCGATCGGGGTTGATAGCACGTAATAAGATGTTAGATCGAGGTCCGATCAAGGCGATTACTGTGATCAGGGTTGATAGCACGTAATAAGATGTTAGATCGAGGTCCGATCAAGGCGATTACTGTGATCAGGGTTGATTACACGTAATAAGATGTTAGATCGAGGTCCGATCTAGGCGATTACTGTGATCAGGGTTGATAGCACGTAATAAGATGTTAGATCGAGGTCCGATCAAGGCGATTCTTGTGATCGGGGTTGATAGCACGTAATAAGATGTTAGATCGAGGTCCGATCAAGCGATTCTTGTGATCGTGGTTGATTCCACGTAATAAGATGTTAGATCGAGGTTCCGATCAAGGCGATTACTGTGATCAGGGTTGATTACACGTAATAAGATGTTAGATCGAGGTTCCGATCAAGGCGATTACTGTGATCAGGGATGATTACACGTAATAAGATGTTAGATCGAGGTCCGATCAAGGGGATTACTCTGATCAGGGTTGATTACACGTAATAAGATGTTAGATCGAGGTCCGATCAAGGCGATTACTCTGATCAGGGTTGATAGCACGTAATAAGATGTTAGATCGAGGTCCGATCAAGGCGATTACTGTGATCAGGGTTGATAGCACGTAATAAGATGTTAGATCGAGGTCCGATCTAGGCGATTACTGTGATCAGGGTTGATTACACGTAATAAGATGTTAGATCGAGGTTCCGATCAAGGCGATTACTGTGATCAGGGTTGATTACACGTACTAAGATGTTAGATCGAGGTCCGATCAAGGCGATTACTCTGATCAGGGTTGATTACACGTAATAAGATGTTAGATCGAGGTCCGATCAAGGCGACATCGTGATCAGGGTTGATAGCACGTAATAAGATGTTAGATCGAGGTCCGATCAAGGCGATTACTGTGATCAGGGTTGATAGCACGTAATAAGATGTTAGATCGAGGTTCGACAGCCGTAAAGTCATAATAAATACACAAAAGTCATAATTTTAATGCTTAACCAAAAGCCATGTACATCAATACACATTAACAACACACCATCTTCCATTTTGAAGCAAAACAATCGCAATTGCTGCTACATCCTTCATAATCACTGCAACATCCTGCATAACCATTACAAAGATGCAACAACAATAAGTTCGAGATTAAGAAACAGCTTCTAAGTATCTTTATACGAAAGAAAGGAAAGAAAGAAATACATTTACCTAAGGGAATCATGTCAAAATAGGAGTAGCATCTTTTTTCTTGCGTTTTGTTGGTTTCACCGTCTTTGGCGCATCTCCGGCAGATAGGATTCTCTTATTAGATTTAGGACGCCCGCTTTGTCTCTTCTCCAACAACGGTGGCAACACCTTCATGGCAAGCACATCATCGGAAATTCACAATCCGCTACATTTGGCAAGGGTAACACACTTTTGGAATAAGCTTGCCTCCAACATTCGTGCCAAAATACCAACGCACACTTGGTATGCGTGCCTACTCTTGTTCTTAGTCACAGCTATTGCATGGTCACATGGAATCCGATCTAAATCAAATTTCTTACATGTACATGCCCGTTTGTCTAAATCCACAATGTAATTCATCATCGCATCCAAGTCAAGTACATCATATTTTTCTTGGACAATTAGACTCACAGTAAACTTCGAAACAAACTTGTATTTATTCTGCACTAATGCTTGAATTTTTGGAGTGAGAGGAGTTGAACACATCGCAGCTTCTGAACTTCTTTTAGCAAACCATATTTGCAATACATCCCGAATAATATATTTAAGCAACCCAACTATAGATAACTCACGCGCACGCCTTAGCTTACTGTTCAGTGACTCGGCATTGTTCGGTGTCATTATATTATAACGTTCTCCCGGAAAATGAGCTCTAGACCATAAAGGGAACGATGCTTCATCCAAATACACAAAGAATATCCTTAGTCGGATCAGATTCTCGGACTTCTCAAAGATCCCTACATTTCTTACATAACGCTCGAACTTCAATTTAAATGATCGTTCGGTATATGCATGTGCAGCTTTAATAAAAGACCCGTTAAACCGCGTCTTGGATAATGAGTCCTCAAGTTTTTTTGCATGTGATGATACAAAGGTCCATGATGCGCTTGCTTGTACACTTCTTTAAATCCATGCGTAATACTTTCACCCGATCGTAAAGTATCACTAAATCCTTGGTGTCACCAGTAATGGGTTTTAATCTTTGAAAGAACCATGTCCAAGATAAATTGTTTTCGAATCAACAATAGCCCATGCAAGCGGAAATATTTGATAATTACCATCTTGACATGTTGCAATAAGTAAAGTCCCTTTGTAAATAGATTTTAAATGCGCATCGTCCACGTAAATTATCGGCGCATTGATGATTGAAAACCATGTATACTTGCACCAAGTGCCATAAAACAATACTTGAATCTATGGTCCCCAATGGTGTGAATGTCATCACCGTGTCGGGTTTGTCTTCTTCAATCTATGAAAAACTTTGGCAACTTACCAAACTTTTGTGTGGATCGCCTGATTAATCCAATTGCATAATTTCTAGCTGAGATAGCCTTGGGATAAGATATCTCGCATTTAAACTCTCGATTAAAATTTGTGATGATATCATTTGCGGTGAAAACACATTTGGCACGTACATAGTTCGGAGAATAATACCTTCCAATTAGCTTGTACGAAGCATGTCTATGATCCTTTCGATGGACAATAGGTAAGCAAGTATGCTTACTCGGATACCTTCGCACTTCAAAGCATTTAGATGTATCGACCCTAGTTGCCCTCAAACGCCAATTACATTCTTTCGAGGCACACACCACTACATAAAGGTTGGTATTGGTAGACTGAACATCAAACTCAAAATGGAACTTCACGGCCAACATCTCAACTTTATATTTCAACAAACCTTTTTTGGCAAAACGGTCATTCACATGAATGTCTTCATTATCGTGAATGCTCACTATGGTTTCTTCATCAAGACCAATATCATGTTGGATTACATTACGGTTACAATCAACTCCGATAAATGTATCCATGTTTGGGGATTCTCGATCATCACCCGTAAAAGTATCATCGACCGACAAACCTTCATCCTTCTCATTTAAATTACCATCATCAACATTCAATGTACATGGCGGGGCCGTTTACAAAACAATCATCACCCAAGATGTCCAACAGAGGATCTTGCAAAAATTGTTCAAACATGTCTCTTCAATGGGTACACTTGAAAGTACACTTTGACTAACAATATTATCATCGAATGTGCATTCACTTACCGTTTTTAAATGCGTCTCTTCAAGATATGGTTCTTTTAAATGCATCTCTTCAAGATATGGTTCTTCAATGGGTACACTTGTTAGGACACTTTGACTAACATTATTATCCTCCCATGTATCTTGACTTACTATGTTCAAAGGTGGCTCTTCAACATATTCTTCTTCATTCACAATAACATCATCACGGTTTCTTGCTTCAATTTCAATATACATGTCGGCTTTTTTCTTTTCAAAGATACTAATAACGATCTTTCCTTGGTTCATAAACCAACAAGAAATGTCTCAACTGCTTATCACAAGAAATTACCATCGGCAAAGCTTTACCTATGGGGGCCATCCATTTCATCTCAAAATCATAAATACTTGTGTCAATTCCCAATTCAACTCTCAATTTTTCACACAACTCACCATATGAAATATTTTTTTTCACAAATACGGTCGTCGACAATTTTTCTACTTCATGATTCACGAATGACCAAGACCAAACACCATCCATATTCTCCTCAAACCCAACCGGATAACACACAATAAACCAAGCTTCATCTTCATCAACCATGGCACATCTATAATTCAAATTAATAGTCATCAGTATTCATCAATAACATTAAATTTGTCATATCCAAGAGCGTCTAAAACCATCATAAAGAGATGCAACAATAAGTTCGAATTTAAGAAACAGGTTCTAAGTATCTTTATACTACAAAACAAGTTTATGTCTTTCAAAAAAAAAAAAAAACCAACAAAAAACAAGTTGTGCAAAGGTTTATGATCAAACCAAACAAAAGTTCTACTCTTCCTAATCACAACTTGTCAACCAAAGGAATCGCAATCGCAAATCAAAGATGCAACATTAAGAGCTTGATTAAGAAACAAGTTCTATACATCTTTATATCACAAATAACTTCAATGTATTTTGTTTATTTTTGTGTATGATCATAAACCCAAAATGAGCCAAAATATTTTGTTTATGATCATAAACCCAAAATTGAGCAAAAATAAAAGTTCTTCGCCTAATCTTAAACCTTTATGAACTGTAATTTGCTTTCAAACACAATTTATTCAAGCATATCAAACAACTTGTGGCATTTTCTTCAATACCAAAGAATTTAATTTAATCAATCAATCAAGATACACTCCATTAAACCCTATACAAATTAAACAATGCCATTTAATCAAGAAACAAATGGGATCAAACCACACAAATGGGGCTTCTAACAGGAAGTTAACTCACCAAAATATATGTCCTCAAATAGGCAGAATGACCAAAAATCGAGCTATACTGAGATATATGAAAGTGGAAATGATTTGGTGGGGAGCCCGGATGATGAAAGTGGAAGAGAACAGAGGATAGACGTTGAAGTATTTCCGGCAATGATTTGGTGGGGAGCCCGTTTTTCCGGCGATGATCGGCGGTTTTCCGACAACAGAAACCCAAAAACTAATTCCCGATATTGATTGGGGATTTGGGAGAGAGATAATGAGAGACATTAATCACTTTGGATAGTAAATAGGGGTAGAATAGGTATTATACACAAAACAGCCTTTTTAACTCATTTTTTCACAAAAAACCTTTACACATGACTTTTTGGGTCAAACAAATTGTATTAACTCAACCCCTCTTATAACAAATGTCCTCTAAACTGTTTACATCCTCACAAATTAACTACTACACCTGTGTAATTCAAATAAAAATGGACAATTGAAAGAGTAATCATGTTTATGAACTAGAAGAATTAGTAAGGGTTAAGGGTTTGTAGCTGAAGAGGATTTTCTGGTTTAATTAGAAAATTTGTTATAGGGACCAAATTCAATGTTCCCGTTCCATTCAAACTTTTTGACTGAATAATTTTACGGCGAACAGAAGAAGAGATGTTAGAATATAATCAACAATGAAGAAGATCCAGAAATACTAGAATCAATAAAGAAGATGAAAAGAAGGACTACCTGAAGCTTTGGTTCACCGATGAGCATCCCGGAAAGGTGATATGGCCGCCAGCCGGAAAGTGTCGCCGGTCAGAAGTTTGTCGGAGAGAGGAATTTACTTCAAGAGATTGGTGAGTTTGAATTTTTTTCATCTAAAAAGTAATGTTTTAGCGGGACCGATATCCGATTTGTTTTAAAAAGACAATAGATTTCTCGAGTGGTTCTCATTTAGCCACGTCACCAAGTCTACTGTATGTCCGTATGCGGATAGAGCATGCAAAAATTTCCCGTAGCGGTGTCCCGTGTCCCTTTCTTCCACTTAAGCAGTAAAATGAGAGGTAAGCGGTTGTGGCTGTGAGGGGATGATGAACGCTGCGATTAAGTGGGGTTGGTTGATGAACGGGGACTCACCGAAGAAGATGGTTGAGTCGAACAGAGGTGCCGGAAAGTGGACGGTGGAGAAGAGATATGGAATATACATGGTTGAGGCAAAGCTACAACTAGGAGCAGGGCCGGCCCTCGTTTTTTTGGGCTTAAGACCAAGTCCCCGAATTGAGCATTTTAGTTGAAGTTGTTTTTTTTAAAAACATACTTATTGTTAGATATTTTTTCATAAATAAATATTTTGGTTATCGTTTGTATACGAAAGGTCTTTATTTAATTAATGTTATCGCAACGAAACGGGGTTCGACCTGATGGAGGGATATCGCAACGAAACTGGGTTCAACGAAACCTAAACCAATGCATGCATCAGTTCATGAAGGGATGTGTATTTTCAGATACATGCATTTTCGAACAGATATGTACTTACCCTTTCGTGTAAGGGTTGCATGCTTTCATCCGGTGAATAAAGGACAACCCTACCTTTTCGTGCAAGGAGTACCTCCATTCGCTTATGGGTACTTGCAACCTATAAAAGGCATAAGTATGCAGACGAAAATTCATAAGTTTGACAACATCATTGATAGGAGTCAACTTTACGTGACTCCGCTACATTGTTTGGCCTCCGTTTACCACATTTTCAAACATTTTGGATGATTTAGACCACTTTCGGGTAATATTGTGAGTTCCTAGCACGGGGTAATTCCGTCATTTTTATAGTTTACCACCCTTTTTGATGATATTGACCCCATTCCCGAGCACGTTTACCCTTTGGAATGTTTTGGTTGTTTTTGGTTATTGTGATGATGTAGGGTATTGGTGTCTCGATGACCCGAAGGCAATGGTTTACAATGAGAAACATGACCGAGGCGAGAAAAGAGGTGGAAAAGGGAAAAAAGTGAAGAATTGGTGGCACATGGTCCAAACGCACGTTTGGAACTCTCAAACCAGCGTTCGGATCCCCAAACCAAGCGTTCCAAGCCCAAACCAATGCTCCCGAGTTGCGAGTCAAACGAGTTCACCCCTTCAAACGCTGGTTCAAAGAATCGCCTCAAACGTGCGTTCCAGGCCTCTCGAACGCCGCGTCCCTACCTTCAAACCAGCGTTCCAGGCCTCTCGAACGCACGCTCCTGCCTTCAAACCAGCGTTCGCAAGACAAAAGCCCTAAGTCGCCCGAGATTTTCAAGCGAGCACGCACGCTCCACTCATCTGGAACCAAATGTTCAAACCAAAAATCTGCAGGATTTTCCCTCCACCTATAAATACCCCCCTTAGCCCATTTTGGGATTATTATTCATCTTCTTAGCCAAACTCTACCCCCTTCATAGCTCGAATTTTGTAATAGCTTAGAACATGATAAATTTATGTAGATCAAACATATCTTAGCTTAATCTTTTCATTTCTTAGATTAGATTTTCATTCCAAACAACAAGTCTCCTACTTTTTGGTGATTCTCTATTTTGTACTTTCTAGCTCAAACTCGAATTTCTGCAATTTAATGGTATATTTCTCTTCTCTTCTACTTGTTATGGCTTTTATTTACTGTTTTGTGCATGTTTTGATTAGTATAATGAGTAGCTAATCCCTTTTCATAGTCGAATCATGTGAAATTTGGTGAAATCACCCCTTGGGTGATGAAATTGGGAGTGGGTAGTGCTTTTTATCATTACATCTTGCATATTTCATGTCTTAGAACTTGTTATAACGGATTTGGGCTAGATTGATCACCTAGGTCAAAATCACACACATTACTCTTGAGAGTTGTTCAGAGAGAGAGAGATGTGGGAAAAAGGTTCTAGGATCGTATTATGGTGCGAGGTTACTCGTTTTTAACGTTTAAACGGCTCTCGTGCATGATTGTCTTGTGAATAAACCTCTCTTAGGGAAGGTTAGTTGACTAGGCTTAAGGTGTTGGGGAAGAGTTGTTCGAACCTAGCACCGGATTTAGAGTTCGTACCGTGGAATTGAATGTAAGAGTTCATTTGTTTAATGCACACTCCCGGTTTTGTCATTCCTTGGGGTGAAAATAGCTATTTTGATCATGATTCGGCTATGTCCCTTAATCAATCTTTACAACCTAGTAGTTCAATCTTCTTTCTTTCTTTACATCTTTAGACTCGTTAGTTAGAATCACTAAGTGTCGTTGTAGTAACAAAACCTTAAAACTTTGATCACCTGTGACTAAGCAATACGTTCACTTTGGTACTTGCAAGCACGATTCCTTTGGGTTCGATCTCGTACTCCTGTAGCTATTCTAGCAATCGACCCGGTACACTGCCGGTTAGAGAGTTAGTTTACCCACAGTTTCGAGTCCTTATAAATTGTTTTTGTTGGGTGGATTTTAGCTCAATCAAAATGGCGCCGTTGCCGGGGAAGTCTTTTTGATATCTTGCAAGTCGATTGAAGGCTTAGGCCTAGGTCTTGTTATTTTACTTTTTTCTTGTTGTTTGTTGTCTTGTAGAGCAATGGACCCGAACGCCATGCAACAATTTCACCAAGTGGTGCTTAATCAAATTCAAGCTCAATTCCTTACATCCCGAGCATCACCTTTTCAACAACGGATTTCTCAAGTACAAGCCCAACCACAGGCACCAAGACAAGATTATCAACAACGGTCGTGCCTCGGCCTCGAGATCAACAAGAGAATAGCCACGGTTCTTGGTCTTATGAATGCCACTAATACATCTCGAATCGAATTTTTTGTTATTCGAGTCACGAGCCATGGTATTATGAGGTTGTCCAAATCCTAATGATTTTCAAGATTATGGTGCTCGTGCTCAAGAGTTGATAGTTTCACATGAGTCGATCACCCAATCGACCGGCATGGCAAGAGCCCTACCATCCACTTCATCATGATCAGTTTGCACCTCATCCACACGAGGAGTGCATGGAGCATATAGCATATGTCTATACTTATGATGAAGCAAGTAGGGAAATGGACAGAGTGGATGAGCTTTATGAGAAAGTTGCTATAGCCAAAGCCGAAAAATTTCGAAAATCAGATTTACCGGGAGATGCGAATGGATGATCTGAAGCAGGAGCTCATGGAATCTACGATTCGGGTTAATGGAATCCGAGAACAGAGTAAGAAAGATGAGAATGAGACTCCTATGGATGAAGAAAGTTGGGTAAGTGTGCACAAGCTTCTACGGACGTTGTGTGATAATCTCAGTCGATTCGTGAAAAAACAAAGAGTGGAGCATGAAGAAGATGCATTTGCAATAGAGGCGGCTAGGGTTGATGAGGACTTCACTGTTGAAGTTCAAGAAGAGAACGAGATTGAGGATTCGGTTTGCAATGACGAGGTGTCCGAGCTAGATATTGAGTTGGGATCGCCCATATTGCCGGAGGCTCCTATTGAGATGTTTGATTATGGTAGGTTTCACGTTCTTCCTATTACACCTTCACTTCCCGAGATGGAAATTGATTATGTCTTGATGGAGTGTGTAGTGGAACCTACCACTGTTATAACTAAGCAAGAGTTCTTCGGAGATGATGATAGCTCGCTTTGGGATGAAGAAAGCATGGAAGAGTTGGAGATGGAAGAGGTGCAACCTTTATCTATTACACCGCCTCCCGAAGAAATACAAGACGATGACTTGGAGAAGTGTATGATAGGTTTTAGTACACTCTTTGATGATAAAGACCATAATTTTGAAGAGAAGACGGGATCGCCCATTTCACCATCACTCACGATTGAGGCATATGATGGAGTTATTATAGAATGCATGGTGAAATCTCATGAGTTTGATATGGCACCCATGGTAGAGCTACCGGAAGAAGTGGAGATTATTGACATGCCGGTCCCGGACTACTACACTCTTCCACAATGTGTTGAGGAGTATTATTCGATCGAGTTTGTGTACTCCCCGGTAGATGAAACTCACAAGATTCTTGAAAATGGACGACTACCATGGGATGGCAACTTCAAGAAGAAGAAGATAAAAGACTTTGAAAGGAATGGACTCCCGAGTTGGCAAGAGGTGGCCTCGAGAGCCATGCGAGGTAAGTTCCTTGTGAACTCGTTTTTCCCTATGCTTGCTATTTTTGTTCTTCCTCGGTTGTTGATCTTTTTGAGTTCGGATTTCGGTTGATGGTGTTTGGTGTTACTTGTTTGAAATGAAAATGTTGGCATGTTGTTTTGAGTCTTTTGTGGTTTTGGTCCATTTAAGTGCCACTTGGTCGAGCCAACGACGTAAAACAAAGGCGCTTGGGGGAGGCAACCCGCCGTGTTAGTAGTTTTTGGTAATAAAGGGTCTTGGTGTAGTCTTGGTTTGTGAAGAAGAGTTTTTGGGTGATTTCCGTTTTTGCTTGGTTTGCTAGCACTTTAATGTGGATACTTGCTTTTGTGCCTCTGTGGCCCCATTTGTGCCTAGATGTTCTGTTATTTCCCTTTATGGTCATGTTTCCATCTAGTGCAATCCATGTTAAGTGCTACCGATATGCTTTTTCGTCCGTGTGGCACGGCTTCTACTTTTATATATATCTCGTATCTATCACTATCTTTTGGCACGTGGAATTTTCCCGTGCATGTGTTTCTGCCTTGTTTTACTGCCTATATGGTGTTTAGGTACTCGAGATGGAGCTTACTGTAAGATGTCACGTGAGCTTACGTGTGCCTTTCCGCCGGGTCCTACAAACACTAAAGTCTTTCTCTCTTTCATTCACACACACCGAGGATGATGCTTCGTTCTAAGTGGGGGTGGTAGGCTTAGCCGCTTTGTTTTTGTGCTTTGATCGTTAAATGTGCCATCTTGTGTGATATACTTAGTCTTTGACTATTTTCGGGTAAATTTTGGGCAATTTTAAAATTTTTCAATGGTTTCAACACCGCGATGTTGTTGTATGCTCCACATTTGATTCACGAACGATTAAGTAGTGTGGTGAATGCTTACAACCCAAGTCAACCTTGATTTGAAAACGGACCCTTTTAATACACGGTTTTCATCGGTTTTACACAAATTGGTTTTTACACACACTCATAGTACTAGTTCTCGAGGCGAAATAGAGGTTGCCTAGCGGACACGGAATGACGGAAAAGGCGCTTCTTTGACCCGACCAAAGCCAAATAAGCTTATCCTCGAACATTAGACCTCGTACTTCTCTAGCCTTGTTAGGACGGTCCAACCACCGTCCGAAATTGAGCCGTTTTGTTATATAGTCAGAAAACCTAACCCCGAACTTATTATTTTGGTCACGTATCTTTGACTCACCTTTCGAGTGAACTTGATCATTAGTTGAGACACACTTGCTTAGGCAAGTGTGGGGTGGTTGGAGTAGGTGTTGTTGTGGAGTTGGTGTTTTCGGACTACATTGTGAAGGGGAGGTGCTCGAGGTGTTCTTTTGTGTATCTTTTCTTTGGCCTTTGACTCAATGAACTCAAGAAATAAAGTTTGAAGAAAAAAAAAATAGTGAAAAAGAAAGCAAAAAATAAAATAAAATATAATATAATAAAATTGAAAAGTTGAAAAGAAAAGAAAAAGTTTGATTGAATAAGAGTTCGAGTTCGAAAATAAAGCGTAGAGTCAAAGAAGCCCGTATGTCTTTATGTATAAGTCGGAGGAGTTCTTTTGTGTATAGTCATTGGTATATTCGAGTTTTCCTCATGACGCTTGAAACATAGCTGAGTTTGGACGAATTCGGGTATATCAATGTTCTATTGTTCTTACTTTGTATCCGTTAATCGAAGATCTTGGTGTTGTGCTTATAGTGATGAGTTAAAGGCGTCTACATGTTGATTTAGTTCACTCGGACTTCTTTTTCTCCAGTTCCCAAATGATCCTTCGTTTAGCCCCTCCCGAGCCTAACGTTACAACCCTTAAAGACCTACTTGACTGTGTCTAGCCCGGGGGAGTCTCGATTAGTGGAGAGGCTAGTGCTATGAGACCGTGGTGTATACATTTGTCCGGTATTCGAGGCCGGTAACCTTTTTATGTTTTGCCCTTGTTTTACCACGCACACACTCACCCATTTTGACTTCAAGGTTGGCTTGTTTTGTTTGCATCCATTACCCTACTTGTTTTTCGTGGTGAGAATGTGGCGTTTACACCTTCATGGAAAAGTTGTCTCCCTTGTCTTTTTTTTAAAACGCCTATTTTACTCGAGGACGAGCAAAGGCTAAGTGTGGGGTGGTTGATGGGATTCAACTTCACGCCATTTCGGTGTGGTTTTAACCCCCGTTTATCCCTCTTTTGGCCTGTTTTTGGGTAGATTAGACCTTTTTTAGGGCTTTATCATGAGAATATTGCACGTGGAATGAAAACGATACTTAATCGGGAAATTCCTCCTTTTATCGATATTTTGCCCTATTCCGGACACTTTTACCCCCGGGATAGTGTATGGCTTGTTTTGGTGAATGTGAATTCAGGGGTTAGGTGTCTCGAGACCCGGAAGGCGATGATTTACAATGACAAGCATGCTCGGAGCCGAAGAATGGACCGAGAAGTGAAGAAACAATGAAATCAAGTTTTCAGTCTTGGCTCAGTCCACTTCAGCTGCAGTTTCATCCAGGAATAAAGCATTTTCTGGACCTGACTTCTTCATGAAAGTTGTAGACAATTCAAAGATCTTTCCAACGGATCTTGAATCATCTCAATCGGAGCTCGGACGAAGAATTTATGGTCGTTTTACCGAAGACAGTTCAGGCTGAATCGCCAACTCGAGCCGAACTTCAGGCAGCTCGGCTCGTTCACGTATTTTACCTTACAAAAACAGATTCAGCATTGAATCCTGGGGGATTCATTCAGCATTCTTCTCCTCCTCCACCAAAAACCTAGCTCCTTCTTCCCTCTAGTTTTAGGAGTAGTTTAGATAGCTTAAATATAGTTAAAATTAGGTAGTTTGTAGCTAAAATTCCTCTCTTCTCAACTCTAATTTCTTCCCCAACCCCTAAGAACTCATCTTTTCCCCAAATTCTCCATTGTTGTGTCTTGTGGTGTTCTTCAACTTCAAACTCGAAATTCTTGGATTCTATGGTAATTTCTTGTTCTCTCTTCTTTATTATGTTGTTTATTTGTTGTTTTGATTGTGTTTTTCCTCCCCCCATGAGTAGTTAGCCCCTTTTGTAGTTGAATCATGTGAAAACTTGTGAAATTGGCCCTAGATTGATGAAATTGGGAGTGGGTAGTGCTTGAATGATTGTTTTATGATTGATTCATGTTCTAGAACTTGTTTTAATTGTGTTTCGGGCTAGATTGACAACCTAGGTCGATAATTTTGCGTGTTGAACCAATAGATGGATTTTGCGGGGATACGCGGGAAATGGGTTCTAAAATCGCGGAGTAAATCCGGCCGATGTGTTTCGGGTCCGGGTACAAAGTGAGGCTTTTCGTGTTTGGTTCCGAGCACCTCTAGAGCTTAGTCATACCTTAGCATCCGAGCTTCTAAAGGGAAGTGAGGTTGGGTCCAGTATAGAGCGCTTAGGTTACGGTATAGTGCCTTTTCGCTAGAATAGGAGGTTGCGCCCATGAATCGTCTTAAAACGTAGTTTGATTGGTTGGTGAATGCACACTCCAGGTTGATTCTTTCGAGGGGCTAAAGTAACTTGTTGGATCATGGTTCGACTACACCTTTCTCTCTCTCTCTCTCTCTCTCTCTCTCTTTTAGACTTGTTAGTGTTCCTTTCTCCCTACCCTTAGACTTGTTAGAATTCCTTTCTCCCTACCCTTAGACTCGTTAGCTTAACTCTCTTTCTCTCTCTCTCTTGCTTTTTAATTGTCGTTGTAGTATAATCTTGCCAACCTTTTGATGCACCTAGACTAAGTTGTAGGTCGGCTTTGGTACTCAATAGACTTCCTCGTGGTTCGACCTCGGACTCTTGTAGCTTTACTTACAATCGACCCGGTGTTTGGCCGGTTAGGGAGTTTGTTTCGCCAAAGTTTCCCGAGTAATTTATAAGTATTTTTTGGTGGTGAAAATTCTCTCATCAATCATCAGAAAAACTTTGAGTGTCATCGGGTTTGATTCAAACAAGTCACTGTTTGGATCAAACACCTTCATTGTATCCTTTTCGTTTGATCCAT
Source organism: Gentiana macrophylla (assembly GCA_026214975.1). Classification (NCBI taxonomy): domain Eukaryota; kingdom Viridiplantae; phylum Streptophyta; class Magnoliopsida; order Gentianales; family Gentianaceae; genus Gentiana; species Gentiana macrophylla. The sequence goes on from CM047809.1 coordinate 100,318,406, forward strand.
TAGTGACAAATCGTGTGGGACGAAACATCTCTTAAAAGACAACGTTATTAACGTGCCTTGGAGTTTCTAATTCTCTGTCAAATCCTAAGTACTACATTTTTTCCAACACTTATCGCGTTTTAACATCCGTAAATGCAAAAAATTAATAAAACTTGTTTGTATGTCTAATTTTTTTTTGGGCCAAAGAATTTTTTTTATTGGGACCTTTATCGATTGGAGTAAAAAAAAAACTGGACCTTTATCAAAAGAAAAATTAACATATTATATTAGGTTGGATCGGATTAAATCTACACGAATTTTTTTTTCTTTTAGCGAAACATGTACCATTGGGCCCTCCGACCCCGTTGGGCTTAAGACCCGGGTCTCGCCGGCCTCACTATAGGGCCGGCCCTGACTAGGAGGTTTGGATCGCTGTCAAAGGTTTTATGAATCTCTGTCGGCGGCGGCGGACTTTTTCACGTCAGTAATTTTGGCCAGAAAAGATGTTTCCGCGGCCGATATTTTTTTTTGTTTTGGAAAGAAAAGGGTTAGGGTTTAGGGAAGAGTTGGCATAGCGAGTGAGAGAGAAAATCGAGATCGCTCTGCTACCATAACATAATTAAAAGTGTAGTGTATTTCATTGATTCAACTAAACGGGGAGAGTACAAATATATAGGCCTCGGTAACTTAGCATCCAAGTATATAATAGATAAATAGCAATAATATAAAATATAAGACAAACATTTAAGCTATTTCTAATGTGTCCTCGACAGTGTGTGTGATCAGTTAATAGTTAGCTACTTCACTAAAAGCATTAGGTTCAAGTTTTGGAACACAAACATACAAAAGATTCAACGTTTAAGCCTTATTGTTCCTTATATCATCATTTAGGCATTAATTTCGTAATTCAATCGCATAATCTAGCTATTAAGAAATTAGCTACGCATAATTGAAACGAAATAAAAAGAAATCGTGAAAGAATTGGAAGAAAACATGATGAAAGGCAGTACAATTAAATTACCCATAAAGTTTGAGCAATTCCCCAATTGGTTTGTCAATCCGTATAGAAGGAATCGTGAAAAGAAAGCAATAATTGTCGAGTTCTTGCAAGAATTAAAGCTAGAAAATAAATTGAATCTATGTTTCTAAGGGAGAAAATAAGTTTTCTGTTGGGAAGAAAATAAAAATTTGAGTCTCTGGGTGTAAATGTGACCTAAATTGGCTTTTGTAGGGCCAAAATCTGACCCCAGGAAGTGGGAAATCCGGAAAAAAAAAAACTTGAAATTCTGCAAAGCTGCCGTTGACGCCCGGCGCCCGCCGGCTGGGTCCTGGCCCCCGCTAGGCCTTGTTATTGCTGGGTCCGGCACCCGCCTGCTGCCACGTGTCGTGTCCTGCCATCTCGATCGGCCGCCCGGGCGTGCGCCCGGGTCCTACTCGACGCCCACCTAGAAATTCTACCTGCGGCCTCCTTTGTGCTCCCTCTATCGGGCGTGTGCCGGACTACACTAGCCGCCGAATCTCCTCAACGCATGCTTCCGGGCGTGTGCCCAGTACCTTGGCTGGCGTGCGCCTGGGTCCGCAGTTATGCTTGCTTATTTTGACCTCCACCTGGCGTGCGCCCGGGTCTTCTGTCCCGGTGCCTATTTTCGCTCCGAACTTGATTCTTGTTCCATTTTCGCATACGAACTCCGTTTTGGCCGATTTTTGTATCTTTGTGATCCTAGTCACGCCCTCTATGGCGTCGTACCTGTAATAAACATAGACAACAAAACCAAGTGTGGCACGTGCCAATAAAACGCTCATGATTCACCTAAAAATGAGGATATTTCCAGACGTAAACGCCCTTTCGTCTCGTGATTCAACCCGTAGTGAAATGTGCCTATAAATACCACTAAACTACCCAAAACCACATCGAATAGGCCATAAATAAGAGGCAAAATACGTATAAAATTGTAGCAAAATTGATTCTCATCAAAGACGTACGCTCAAATTGCTTGTTAGAAAAAGAATAGAGGGATCTTCGTCGATTGGCCTAATCCTTTGAAATTTTGTACAGGCCATTGTAGGAGAAGTTAATTGTCTCATCGCCTGCAATGTTTCGATGCCATCAATTTGTTATCCATAAGTTTTCATCTTTTAGGTTTCTTTGGAATATTAATCGTTTTGGGTTAATCTAAGTTTTGATGATGTAGATTGCTTTAGTAATCGTAGTATTACGTTCTTTAGTCGTAGAGTGTGCGTAGAAGTCGAGAGATCGAAGGATTCACGTGGTTTTGATTTTTGGAATGCTTTTTGTTGCAATCTAGGTATAGGGGTGTTCTTATCGATTTTGGTTTGTTATTGTTTAGTGTTCTATTGTATTTGTTGCAGGATTGAGGTGAGATAATGTTGGGAAATCGTTGTGTGTTCATTTGCATCGTTTTCGCCTTGAAACGAAGGTTGTTCTGCGAATTTCCGTCGACTGGAACGCGCAAGACTGGTTTTAGCGCGTGTCAAACTGATCAGAAATAGGCAGAATGGTTCAGTTCATGGTTAGCGTGTGCCAAGGTGTCTTAGCGTGCGCTAACAATGCAAAGCGAGTAATGAATAATGTTCGAGTTTAAGCGGCGTGCCAACCGATCGAGAAATAGGCGTAATGGTTCTATTCATGGTTAGCGTGCATCAAGGTGGCTTAGCACGCGCCAACGATGCATAGCGAGTAACAAAATACACAGATTCGGTTTAAGCGTCGCGCGAGATTGCTTAACGGGCGCTAAAGGACAACGGTCGAGAAGGATGTTTTTGTTCGGCTTATAGCGCACAAAAGGGTGCTAACGGTTATGGTAATAGCGAGAGCGGCCGGTTGGTAAGAAGGACCATCACCGTGACTGGAATTCGCGGTTTGAGCCATTGGCTATGATACCAAGTTGAGAAAAATAAACCAAGAAGATTATCTCATCATCGCATTAGGTTTTATGGTTACAACATCTATTAAAACCCTACTTAAGTCCAACACATAGAAATGACAGAAATACCCTTGAACATTAAAAATACATAATACTAATATATTACTTATGTCTAACAAGAAAATATAATTAGTGTACCAAAAACGTCGTATTTTAATTACTTCTCAACCAATAGTAATATGAAATGTGGACATGCCGTAGAGTAAGACATGTTGAACTTAGATTTTGGCAAATTTTATGATGGTTCGACCACAGGTATGATTTTGTGGTGCCTAGTCAATAAAATCTAAAATTTATTTGTGCAGACCTCTTTGTAGACAAAAAATCCACTTTTTAAGAAATTCTTATTGGTCAAAAAAGATGACATGATGCCCATTTATTTGATCTTGCACCGTCAAAAAATTACTGGTTTTATTAAGCTTAGACACATCATTTTTTCTTAGAAGGATAGAATTTATAAGATCAAATCCGCTAGACACGGTGACAAAACATCTTCAGGAGGCAATGAGAAAGCCTTAGGACGCAATGAGCCTCAGGAGACCACATCAAGAATCAATAAAGCTTCTCTTGCTAAGAAATACGTTGGAACTTTTATCTCACGCCTAATGAAGAAAAATTTCATAAATGAAAAACTACAAAGCCTTGCTAGACAATCCTAAGCCAGACAACGCAGAGCAATATTATTTCGTTTCTGCATTGTGAGGATGGCTGGAAGCTGATCAACCTTGGAGCAGCCATGGGAGATTTTCCAGCAGCGTTTTTATTCTTTCTTTGGATATTTTGTGAGTTTAATTTAAAGCTTGTTTCTTTCCTTTGATTATTTGTTATGCAATCGATATCGAGAGATGTATTGCTATTTGATGTTTACCGTATGACGAGAGTCGGTGTAAACCTTAGATCACCATAGGAAAGATAGGATTTTTAACCTTGACATAACGAGAGTTGATAGGTTAGATTTCTAGGTTGCTAGATTGAGAGATCTTACACCTTGTTTTGATAGCGTCAATCTTATAGATCGAGAGATGAGAGATTGATAGGCGAATTATCTACGAGAGTAGAATTCATACTTATGAGAGGTGAACCACATCTTTAATTAGATCATCATAAGATAATCCAGAGAGGAGAATAAGGGTTGCGGGATGATGGATCATGGTGTGTTCGATGTTGATTTGCTTCAGTCATTATCATGATTCGTTAGTTTTATCGTTTTTCTTAGTTGTAGCTTTATTTATTTATGTTTTTCGCAACGATCTTTCCTGGCTTTGGACCGACAATCCACCGCCCAGCTTTATCTTTTCGCTTTGTTATTTTTAGGTTTTAGTAATAATGGTATCAAATTTAGGAAAATTAATGAACTAGATACCCCGATTCCTGAGATCGACTCCGGTTGTAGCTACTATACTACGATCCCTATACTTGGGGAATACCTGATTTATAAATTTATTACTTGTTATTTTTCATTAGATAAAATCCGAGACATCACACTTATGTTCTCTGCAGCAAACCAAATCAAATCAAACAGAGTTTTCTTCTGTAAATTGTTAAATTAATTACAAACCAGTTTAATTGCATTTTAAGAGAAAAAAGCATTTCATTTTTTAGTACCTTATAGCAGCGGATAGGTTTGAAAGGTAATCCCGGTGAAATTCTATTCTCTTTGTGTCCTGCAAAGCTTTCTTACGCGAGAAACGAGATAATTCATCCACACCTAAAAGTCCATGGATCGGAATCAAACAATGGGAGTAAATTTTGATCTTTTCTGGAGATTTAGATACACATGTTGATGCATAAATGCTTACCATTTTCTGTGATGTATACCGGTGGATTTCCGTATTTATTTTTTACATACAGAGCCAACTTCTGCATACCCCACGGAACTATCCGTAACCAAGGAGAGGCAGCCTATACAAGTAAGAGAACATTTAAGCATGTCTGTTAGGGAAAAGTTTTTGTTTTTTTGTTAAATAAAAGTAGAACTTACTGTTTCTCCAATTGCTTTTCCATGCCTATAAACTTTAAGGCAAGCACATAAACATCATTAGTGCCAACATCTGATATTCTTAAGTAAAGGGATATAGCAAAAAAATGCTTACAAGTTGTAATTGCAGCAGAATCAGTGACAGCATGTTGCATCCGAAAATGGGTTCTATCATTTCGCGCGTATAAACTAGTGTAGTGATTTAAGCCTAGGAAGTCCAAGGATCCATTTAAATACCTTGAGATTTCAGGTGTAATCTTTGGTAGTCTGTTAGCTACTAACTTCTCGTGCATTGAAAGAGGGTAATTCCCAAGAAGAAGTGGATCAAGGAATCTGATTCACTTATTGCAAATTAAATAAGATTTATTGATTGATCGATAATTGTAACCATATATATATACATTTAATTTTGAAAGACATAACACACAAGGGATGCATTACCATCCAAGGCGAAATCTATGGCTCTAGATGCAGCATCAACATCCTCGTCTTTATCGGTAATTGGCTCGTACCACTTACCATCCAAGGCTATTCCTACTATTCCTCCTTGATTTCCTATAAATCAAAGAACGATTTAAGTTTTTAGAAAAGATGGTAATTAATTCAACGGTTGTGATCGATCCAAACAATAAGAGAGATAGAAGTATATACCTTGAAGTTCCTATTATAAGCGTGATAAGCAGCAGCATGTGACAAGATAATATTATGAGCAATAACGTATGGCTCAACAGAAGAGTTCCCTTTCTTGCAAAACAAATGTCCCATAATTGAGCACCTCCCCGGAGCTTGAATCCCGTAATCATAACCTTCAATAGCGAAACCTCGAGGCTCATTGAAGGTTATCCAGTTCTTTACTTTATCCCCAAATGCTTTGAAACATGTATAAGCGTAATATTCAAAATCCTTCCTGTAATTACCAACAATAAAGGGGTTTTACGTATATCATGATATATAATCAGCTTTTTAAAAGTCAATTTTCAACGTGATGTCCGATAGATGTGGTGCTAGTGTGTGTGTGGTATTTACACTATTTGATCACTCAAGAATCCTCCGTCATTTAATCTTCAAGCGCCTGTGGAAGATCCCAGTGATACAAAGTAGGGTAAGGCTCAACACCTAAAATACATCGAAAACCATATATAATTAATCGTTGGAAAACATTAAATATCAGAATATAGTTATAATTTTTAGATATTTGGGGTTGGTGTTAATTGTATAACCTTTCTCTAGTAAAGCATCAATGAGGTTGTTATAGTACTCTATTCCTTTTGGATTTGGTGAACCTGTTCCGTATGTTGAACACAATGAACATAACTACAAGTTACATGTAGAGATTTTGATGATATTTTATTATGATATGTTTTTAAAATTTAGAAAATACAAGAAAAAACTTACTCAAAGCCAGAGGTGTGGCTTACTTGGGAATATCCTAGACCAAGATATTGAGAACCTATAGGCATCCACTCCCAAATCCTTCATCAAATCAATATCATTCTGCACTTTGAAAAAAATAGAGAGATTTAGAAAGAAGAATTGTAATTTTCTCACCAAATTTTTCTATATTTTTGTCTTCTTTTGTTCAAAACCCACACCATCACATTCCGACATAAATTATGTATTTCACTTTAATATAAATTTCCATATCAAAAATTAATAGTGAATTATGACAAGAAATCTTTCAATACTAACGTAATTTTCCTCCGTTTCATGAATTAATATATCAATCTTAAGGTTTGCGATTCAACCTTTAACAATTTGTTCATTTTCATTAGTAATTTACAATAAATGAGAATACTATGAATCACTTTTACACTTATAATGTGAAAGAACTTAGGTGATTAGCTTTAATACAGAAATTAAAGTTATGTGCACAACATTAAAAGATAAAACACTTTGGTTTTTTATTAAATGTACGGCATAACATTGCAATGTGGGAGAAATATACACCATGTTAGATAAATACCAGGCCAATTAAGCAGTTCCCGGGTTGCTTAATTGGTTGGTGCGTATACGGTGTGCAGCATAATGCGTAGTGCATATAAGCTATAGTGTAACAAACATACTTATTGATGTAGAACTTACTGTTTCTCCAATTGCTTTTCCATGCCTATAAACTTTAGAGCAAGCATATTAACAGCATTAGTGCCAATATCTGATATTCTTAAGTAAAAGGGATGTAGCAAAAAAAAATTTAAATATTTTCTTAAAAGTGGTAATTGCACCAGAATCAGTGACAGCGTGTTGCAACCGAAAATGGGTTCTATCATTTCGCGCGTATAAACTAGTGTAATGATTAAGCCTAGGAAATCCAAAGATCTATTTAAATACCTTGAAATTTCAGGTGTAATCTTCGGTAGTCTGTTAGCTACTAACTTCTGCATTGAAAGAGGATAATTCCCAAGAAGAAGTGGATCAAGGAACATGATTCACTTATTGCAGATTAAATAATTGTTCTTGATTGATCGATAATAGTATAATTGTATATATACATTAAAATTTGAAAGATATAACGCACAAGGCAAGCATTACCATCCAAGGCAGAAATCTATGGCTCTGGATGCAACATCTACATCCTCAATGTATCGGTAATTGGTTCGTACCACTTACCATCCAGGGCTATTCCTATTATTCCTCCTTGGCTTTCCTATAAATTAAAGAACGATTTAAGTTTTTAGAAAAGATGGTAATTAATTCTGTTTAAAAACACAGACGAGAAACTTGCAGTTTAAGAAAGATTAAGATGAAGCAATGCAAAAATAAAGTATGGCGGAAATTGATAAAACACGAAACAAAGGGAACACGCTTATTTAACGTGGTTTCCGGCGTAGTGCCGACTACTCCACGGACAGAAAATGAGATATTTTACTATGCACAAAGTTACAAGGATTTTCACACTCTTGTGAAAGACACACACTGCATTGGTTACAACAAATGGTATTTATAGACATAATTCCCTAAACCCTAGCCGCCATAAGATCTTTGTCGAACTATCATAAATTCCCAGATGTAGACCCCACCCAAAATTGTTATCCACCGATGAAACTCGCTCAAAACCGACTCTCCTGCACTAGTAATCAACCGCTCGATGTAGAACTCGGATGTACTCAAGAAAACTCACCGACAAAATCGAAAGCTAACTTCGTAAGAAACTCGGTTTGCACTTCACCGAATCAATACCCTTATCAACTAACCATCATTCTCGCCCTCGGCCACACATTAGTTCCACCAGCTTATTCATCGCTTTAGAAATCAAGTCACCAAAATTGACAAATCTCATCCTTGACTTGAACTCTCATTCACAATCAAACAGATTGCATAATCGGATGTACTTGTACCGTATGCATTCGTCAATCCAGGATGTACTTGTACCTGCACTTCTCCACGTAATCCACTCAAGATGATCTCGCCTCACCGAGTATCCACTTCTGCTTATAAGCTTTGAATATTCAAAGATGTCCGACACACAACCGAAACTTGCTATGTTTGAATTGGTTTAGTGAACATATCAAAGATGATTATCCTTTGCTTGATCTTCTTCACTACAACCCTCTTCTCAAATCTCGAAAAATGATACCTCACATCAATATGATTGGTTCTCTCATGATGAACCTGATCCTTAGCTAGACAAATTGCACTCAAATTGTGACAATAAATCTCAGCCTGATCTTGATGTAGCCCCAAATCACTGACTAGACCCTTCAACCAGATACCCTCCTTAGCTGCTTCAGTAAGAGCCATATATTCAGCCTCAGTAGTTGATAAAGCCATTGTGGCCTGAAGAGTTGCTTTCCAGCTGACAACTGAATTCCCCAATGTGAAAACATACCAGTCATTGATTTTCTGCTGTTCACATCACCTGCATAATCAACATCACAGTATCCTATGATCAGTTTATGAGTATCACCTTCATAAATGAGACCAACATCAATTGTACCCTAAAGGTACCTCGAATATTCTTTTCACATCTTTCTAGTGTTCCTTTCTAAGTTGAGCCAAAACCTCATCGACACAACCCGATCGCTCGAGCGGATCAGGCCTAGTGCATGATGTGCAAAGAACTCACTAGCAATAGGACTAGGTCTATCGTAGTAGAGTACTGGCGAGTCAAGGTTAATCCCATAGAGACTCGTAAGAATACAGATTTATCGAGATTGATATTGTCACGACAACGGTCTACGACCAACTATAATATAGACAGAAGTAAGGTTGGTGACAATAAACTAGCAAGATTATGCAAGTTCAAACGGAGCAAACGAGAGTTTCTGAGGTATTAGTCTAATTACGAGTGATTAGTTATTCCCCCATAATATGCAATAGTCATCCCCGTTGGTAAATTTTAATTCATTGTCAGCTATGGGTGCAACTCCAAACCTTATATACTTCCATTTTAAGCACAACAGACAATCTATACGCAACAAACCTCCTTCGTTGGTTGTATTAGCTCATACGCAATAAGTTATAGAGTTGCCGGCTCAAGTCCGAAAACCTCCCTAGGCAGCTATCGACTATGACTAGCACGTTCCTAAGGATCCATCAAGACAATGTCCAAATTAAAACTTCACTAACAGTCCTTCATGATAATTTACGATGACATGAAAATAGTTGATCAGGCTACTAACATGTAAATTAAATCTGTCGATCAACTTAGCTGGCGCCGATTATCATGAACTAGTAATTTACTAGGTATTCTGATCTAACGATATAGATAAATCGCAGATCCAAGAACGCAATCACTACTTCATGATTTCTTCACCAACGAATCAGATCTATACATACATGGGGTAAAATAAACTAACTACTACATAATTAAACTAAATAGACAATTAAAACATACTAGTCGAATAGAACAACGACAAATCTACATCTTGGAAAAAATAGAAAATCATACCCTCGAAGATGAGTGTAGATCTCCCTCAGATCTCTTCCTAGGCGGGGACTTCATCGTCTCTCTGACCAGAACTCATAAAATAAATGAAATAAGAACAAAGAACTTTTATTCCATAATACTTGTCTTGAAAATTGTACACACTCGAATTACGTATGATGCCTCTTATTTATAGCTAAATAAACCGACTTAGAAACACCTAGAACTACCTCTCGCCCAAGAAAACGTGTATCGGAAGATTCGGATCCTCGTAAACCGGCGGCAACTCCCGATTAATCGGGGTATTTTTGTCTTTTTCTTTCTTCCGACTTAACTTGGAAGGTTCTCGAATACCTTAGCCCAATCATTTCGTTCATTCCACTCTGCAATTGTTCACAATTCTCACCCAATATCTCGTACCACTCAAAATAATCAAATAACGCATCGAAATAATATCGAATAAGGGAAAATAAACGTTAAATGACAAATACTCGACTCATGAACCCGACATATGACATTCAACTCAAATAGTCCATAATTATAGGTCGAAAACAACTATTTTTAGCTCATAATAGATAGAATGTTGATGCCATAGGATAGACTATTTTAAGTGTCATCAACAACTCCCCACTAGCCCTTTGCTCGTCCTCGAGCAGAGTATCAAGGCCGAATGTACCTCCATGAGCAATCCCCATCAACTACCATATACTCAATAAATATTTCCGGCAGAACACACATCAAGCGACAATCCATAAGCTCCCATTAATCATTACTTACCTTGCACCAATGTGTCATATGATAAATCTTTCGTGATAGTGCATTCGTGAAGAGAATCAAGTTGTATTAACCCCACAATCTTAACTTACTTGCGCATACACTCGCTCACCTTGCCTTCAGACATGGTTACACAACATAGTACCTTAATCGGGCCGGGCGAACTTGGGGACCGAGTCTTACTCTTAGGTCCTCGTTTGTTTTTAGTTTTATTTCTTCTTTTCCTTTTTTTCATCATTTATTTTCTTTTTTCTTTTCTTTCTTTTTTTTTTTTTTTTTTATGCAATAGCCGTATGCTTTACGCTCCATCGGCTCGCTCACTTTTTTTCTCTCTCTCTCTCTCTCAAGTCCGTTTTATTCCGGTTTACCTTTGGTGACATTCAAGTTGCTTCCTTTGTCCTACAACAATTTGTTAAAGTATATGAGACAGACAAATAATGATTCCCGGTAAAACAACTTGTCATCTAATCTCAAACACTTCTCACTCAAATTACGTGCTCAAATAATTGGGTGCAATGATAGAATCGCAATTAATAAGTTACTACTTCATGCAACATAACACATGCTCATTCTTCTATAATAAATTGAATATGCTATAGCTAACTTCAAATCGTTCTTGGGCTCCTTTTCTACCGATTTCTTACTCGAACGTGCAATAAGCAAGCTAAAAACAAGTGTTAAAATTTCAAAAATTATTCCTTTTATCGATTACCCAGCTAATACCGCCTACCCCCCCAAATTTATTATAGTCATTGTCCCCAATGACTAATAATAAAACAGAAAATAGACACAATGGCATGTCTAAGCGTCGTCATATGCATATTGTTGAAACATGACTTGCCCTTCTTTCTCATGCCTCCCTTCATGAAAAAAAATTAATAACATTCTGGAGTCATGACCGAACGGTCTGAATACATAAATTTATTAATGTTTTTTGTAATGTCCCACATAGGAAAAATAGTAGAATGCTCACCCTCATATAAGTGTGAGACATAAATGTCTCATCAACTCGGGTTAGCCCTTTTAGACCAAGCGAGGACGACGGTCTAAGCAATTGACCGGACCATTTATGACTCATTTAGCACTACAAGGCCCAGGGTCTGGGGGCTTTACAGAATGGTATCAGAGCCGACTATCAGACGGAACTATGCGCTACACCGTACAAGAAGACGGTGTAAAGATGGTCTCTAGTAATTACCTCTGGTAGGGACGATCCGGGAATAGTCTTGGCCTTCCCGGGAGGCGCCACCCCTTATAAAGGGGGGGGTGAGAATGTAATGTTCCATATAGGAAAAATAGTAGAATGCTCACCCCATATAAGTGTGAGACATAATGTTCCTGTCAACTCGGGTTATTTCTTTTAGATCAAGTAAGGACGACGGTCTAAGCAGTTGACCGGACTATTTATTATTCATTTAGCGCTACCAGACCCGGGTTCGGGGGCGTTACATTTTCGAGTCGGTTCGTTACATTACACCTTTCTTTCTCAATTAAGAACAAATTTATTTCCTTTCATTTCATGTCTTTTTAAATGAACATTACTAAATTAATGGGAGAGAAGCATATCATCTCATATCCCTCCGTCTTTCCACTTCAATAAAAATAACAAATATATATATGCACATTACAATATCTTGAAATCAATCTCCTATATTTTATTTCACTGGGTGGTGGGATACAGAAAAAAAATATTGGTAGAATATGTAAAAAAAGATATATATTGTTTTTTTACGACAATTTCACTGATAAAACGGAAGTGAAACATTGAGTCGTTATTATAAGGTCATTGCATGTTAGATATATTACTTGTCTATATCGTAGGTGTTATTATTGGGTTTTTTTTTTTTTTTTTTTTCTCGATATATATATAATTTTGTTGCACATCCGTCACGCATATCGATGACAATATCAATTAAACACCTACGATAGAATTTTCAAGGTAATGTTTTGTTGCCCGAAATTATTGTTGTTGTTTTCAGGAATAAAATATTTTATTGGATGAGACCGGATCCCTTTTAGTGAAGAACATCATGTGATTTATAAAGTGATATCACAAATTAAAGTAAGCTTTGTGTCTTACACACCTCTTTTGGATGTGAAGTATTTCGACTCGATTCGAATAAAGTCGAATTAATGTGTGTTGTTTGGATTGAATTAGGTTTCGCATTGAATAAAGTGAATATAATGTTTGTAAGAAGACAAAAGTAAGAAAGATAAATTTACTTAATTCAAGATATATAAAATGTTTTATTTAAGTCAAATTGAATGAAAAGTGAATGGTGTCCGATAGATATTTTATATATTATATTTTATAATGTAATCTGAAGATTCACAGAAGTTCATCACTTGAGATGATTCAAGTTCATATTAGACACCATCACTCTCTTAAAATATTAAACCGCCCAAAGCTTTGTTATTCAAAGACAAAACTAAACGAATTTTAGCAACTATAAATTTTACTACTTTCACCAAGCCAAAGATGTCACAACATATCATTCGAGCATTCATTCATTCACAACATACAGATTAAAGATCGATGATGTCTAAGCATGTTTGTGCTGCTGTTTTGACTTTGCTAGTTTTGTCCAGTAAGCTTAATTATCCTTTCCTCTTAAAATTTATTAATCAATCGTGTACAAATGTGTATAGTACAGTATCGTTTTCTAATATTCATTTAAGTTTTTATTATGCATGCATTTGGAACAGATGGTTTGGGAGCTGATCTCTGTGATGATGGGGAGAAAAGATCAGAAGCCTGTTGAAGATGCTTCCATTGCCTTTAGTAGGAGAGCCAGTCAGGTTGTATGTACTTGGGCGACTCATTGCGTAATGGAAAACGACATATGCCCTTCGATCGATTGCGGTTGGTGTCATGTGGTTTCGACGGACGGTATAACTCTTTGCTATGGACCGCCAGATGGGAACTGAGCATTGAGAAAAGTTCGATGTTGCTATTTAAAATAAATAAGAGTTGAAAAATACCTTTGAACTTTTTTGTTCTGCTGGCGAAAAGCAAACAGAATATGATGTAGCAACGTCGATCTGCTTTTATTAGTTTAATATATATATATATATATATATATATATATATATATATGGGTATTTTTATTTCTTTTTTAACAGCAAAAATATATTATTAAAAAACGCTTATATATCAAGATAATAGATGAGTCAAGAGGAGTTAAAATAGGTGAAACCGATTACACAAGAAACATCACCAAGTCCTCTGATCACTACAAATGAAAGCACAAACAAAGCAAAAAGCTTGCACCTAATTAAAACCTTCCAATTGTTGTATATTGTGGCTAAGGGAACAACAATGTCGAACACAAAACAAAACGCAGAAAATTTGCAGAAACTTTATGACTTGATATGAACGTAGAATCGTGAAACACTTTCCTACAAAAGTTATTTGCCCCGAATCTTATGCCTAGGGTAATACAAATACTTTTGTGAGATAAGACTACGTTTTCCCTTCAATCTTTAGGCACAAAAGATGAAGAATGCTCTTGGAGATAATTTGCAAGTGTTTTATATTTTTGATAGGATCAAGGATGCATACATTTGTTGTGTGTATATTCAACAATCTAAAAGCCTGTAAAAGCACTTGGATCCTCTGAAAATTAGTTGTAAGTTCGGATATATAAGTTATAACCCAAGTGGAAAGGTGCCATTTGGTTATAACTACCCAAAGAGAGATCAAAAGGCACTTAAAGGACCTCTTTTCGACCACACCAAGTGGCGCCTATGGTCATAGGCGGGCGCTGTTAAAAGCCGTAACCCGACCAACTCTCTCAATCACTTTTACACTAGCAGAAAACCCACAGCGTGGCGCTCACACTCGATTCCCAAAATCTGATTTTTGGTCCTTTAACTGGTTTTCTGGTCCTTTAAGTGATTTTCCGAACTATACTTGCTTATTTTCCATCCGTATACTCATATACACTTGTATAAGCGTGCACTCCGCACCTCCAAACTTATTATTAAGTGTTACGAGTATATCCACCCTTGTACTAAACCCCGATTACCTCAACGGCTTGTGATTATACTTAAATCACCAACATTCCTCCCCCATTTAAGTGTAATCCTTGGTTTAGCAAAACAACACTGTCATAAAACAAATCAACTCATGCTTCAATGAAAATGTCACGAAGATTGAATTTCCATCTAGTATTATTACACATTTCAAATATTCGAGTATTGGGGTGTGTCTAAGCATTGAACCCTTTACACGCTTTTGAATACATGAAGATAACATACACATGAGTTAATATAACTCCAAAAGCTTATTCTTGACACTAATTTAATCAGGCCTTGTGTCCATATCCATTCATGAGCATATAGAAAGCCAACTCTCGAACTTTCTTGAAGCGGCCAAACTTCATACTCATATAGGTGGGCCTTTATATAATCGTACACCCGCAATAGCACTTTGTCAAAGACTCATTATGAAGAATCCTTCATCCTTAACTTACAGTGTAATAGCACATACCTCGGGATAATATCATGTGCACAAATCTAGATAATAGGCCTTCCACATTGAATTCTGCCTCTAACATTGTATTAGAAGGGAATTGGGTATCCTATCACCAAGATTCAAATGAGTTGTAAACCCATCCCGATTCATGCACTTTTGTACCAAGTCTCTAGCCAATCCTTTTGTCAAGTGATCAGCTAAGTTATGTTGAGATCTCACAAACACAACCGAAATCACCCCATGAGTGATCAACTCACGAACCGCGCTATGTCTAACGCCCAAGTGTCGCGACTTGCCATTATACACTTGACTATAAGCTTTAGACAAGGTAGAAGCACTATCACAATGGATAGAAATAGGTGATATTGGTTTTGGCCATAATGGAATTTCATATATCAAATTCCTAAGCCACTCCGCCTCTTTACCGGCTGCTGCTAAGGCAACAAATTCCGACTCCATAGTCGAGCTAGTAATACATGTTTGCTTTTTGGAAGCCCAAGAGATGGCACCTCCTCCAAGCAAGAACACCCAACCACTTGTAGAAGAATGATCCTCTACATTAGATATCCAACTAGCGTCTGAATATCCTTCTATTACTGAAGGATGTCCAACATAAGTTAATCCAATATCCTTGGTTAACTTAAGATACCTTAGTACACGAGTTACCGCATGCCAATGATGAATACTCGGATTACTCGTAAAACCTCGCTTAGCTTTCCAACCGCATAAGCAATATCCGACGTGTGCTAGTCATAGCATACATCAAACATCCTATTACCCGAGAATACTCAAGTTGTGATATCGGATTTCCCGTATTCGGCATGAGTTTCTCATTAGGATCCATGGGAGTGTTAGCCGGAGTGGAGTTTTCACAATTGAACTTCTTCAACACTTTCTCAATGTAATGAGATTGTGTCAAAGAGAACCCTTTGTCACTCCTTTTATCATGATTCCTAGAATCACATCCGCCTCCCCCATGTCTTTCATAGAAAAGCTTGATGACAAAAATGCTTTGCAAAGGTCAACCTGATCTTGGTTAGTTCCAAAGATCAACATGCATGTCATCACATATAAGCAAATTATCACACCATTACCGGTATCGTCAAATTTGCTATATATACACTTGTCTCGATTGATTAATCATAAATCCATGGGACAAGATAACTTCATCAAATTTATGATGCCATTGTTTAGGTGCTTGTTTAAGACCATACAATGATTTAACAAGCTTACAAACCTTATGCTCATTTCAGGCAAAACAAAACCTTCCGGTTGTTTCATATAAATTTCTTCTTCCAAATCTCCATTCAAGAATGCCGTCTTAACATCCATTTGATGGATTACCAGTTGTTAATTGTCGCCAATGCAATCAACAATCTTATTGTGAGATTCTTGCAAGCGGTGCATAGGTATCAAAATAATCAATACCTTCTTTTTTCCTAAATCCTTGGATTACTAATCGCTTTATATCGCCGACGAGTGCCGTCAACTTTCATCTTTCTTTTAAAGATCCACTTGCATTTCAAAGGTTTGCAACCACGTGGAAGATCCGAAAGGATCCACGTGTTGTTTCCCATTATGGAATCCATCTCATCATTGACGGCTTCTTTCCACAATGACACGTCTCGAGACTCCATAGCCTCCTTAAACGTCTTAGGATCCTCATCAATATTATAACAATATGAATATTGGAATCCTACTTCATCTCTTGTTCCTTCTACCAAATAAGTTTGATAGTCGGATCCAAAAGATTTTACTTTCCTAGCCCTTTTGCTTCTACGAAGCTCCAAAGGCTCATCTTGAGAATTAATATCATTATTGTTCTCCACTCCAACATTAATAGGAGTTATATCCTTCGGTCTTTGTATAGACGAAAACCGATTTTCATCAAAGATAGCATCCCTTGATTCAATCACGAATGAATCAGCAATCAATCATTAGGCTCTATAACATAGAACCTATATGCCTTGGAATGCATAGCATATCCAATGAATATACAATCAATGCCTCTTTCACCCAAGGTTTTAATCTTAGGCATGGTGAGCCTTACAACAGCCCTACATCCCCAAACTCGTAGATAACTCAAGTTTGGCTTCTTTTTGAACCAAAGTTCATATGGGGTAATAGGATTCCTTTTATTAGGAACTCTATTTAGTAAATAACAAGCCGTTAACATGGCTTCTCCCAAAAATCCCTCACTCAAACTCGAGTAAGATAGCATGGAATTAACCATCTCTTTAAGAGTACGGTTTTTCCTTTCCGCTTATACCGTTTTTTTTGCGGCGTGTAAGGCGCCAGTAACCTCATGTATAATCCCACATGACCCGAAAAGGTTGGATCAAAGTATTCACCACCTCGATCGATGCACGCAACTTTTTAATTTTAGAGGTTAATTGCAACTCAACTTCACTTTTATAGATTTTGAATTTATCGATTGCCTCATCTTTAGAATGAAGTAAAAACACATAACAGAACCGAGTGCAATCATCTATAAAAGTCACTACATATCTTTTATTGCCAAAAGACGGTGTAGCACAAAAGTCACATAGATCACTATGGACTAGATCCAAAACTGAAGACGACCTTTCAATATTATGAAAAGGCTGTCTAACAATTTTGTTCAACATACAAGTATCACATTTATTTATATTCATATCAAAAGATGGAATCAAATCATGTTTAGACATTAATAACATGCGTTTGTAATGAACATGTCCTAACCGAGCATGCCATAAAACAGAAACATTAATATCATGATTCATACAAACATTATTCACAACATCATGCTGAATGTTAAGCATAAACATACCATTACAAAGATAACCAAATCCTATAAATACACCACACTTACTTAAAATGTATTTATGTCGACTCAAAGACTTGTTTAAAACCATCTTTACATAACAAACTACCGAAACTAAGTTTTTCCGATCCCGGAACAAATAAAACATGTTTTAAAGTTACAAATTTGCCGAACTAAAAGGTAAAACAACAGTTCCACTTCCACGGATGGCGGCCTTTGACTCGTTTCCATATAAACAAGATGGATCCATCGTTAATGTGTTCATAATCTTTAAACCAACGTTGATCCTTGCAAACATGCTTTGTCGCACCCGAGTCAATCCACCAAGCAACATCATCATCCTGCACATAAAATGCCTCAGAAAACAGTGGTACATAATTCATATCCGAATTAAATCCACAAACAATATTCTGACCTTGATGTTTAGGAGCACCTTGGTCCTTAGACCCTTGCCCCGAACTGTTGTTTGGCCCTTTCTGATTTTTGCCAAATCGACAATCAGCCTTAAAATGCCCAACTTTCCATAAAACCCAACAAGCACCTTTCGGTTTCTTGTTGGCATCTTTCCGTTGTTTTTAGATGATTGCCCTTTCCTTTTCTTCTGGTTCTTTTGAGAACTTTCCCCGGTTTCCACCATATTAATAGAGGAAGAATCCATTGTCTCCTTACCCTTGG
Organism: Gentiana macrophylla; assembly: GCA_026214975.1. Taxonomy (NCBI): domain Eukaryota; kingdom Viridiplantae; phylum Streptophyta; class Magnoliopsida; order Gentianales; family Gentianaceae; genus Gentiana; species Gentiana macrophylla. Next base: position 100,336,901 of record CM047809.1, read on the forward strand.
CTTTACTGTTCTCTTGCGCCTTAGAGATTCCTCTATGCAAGAAATGACTACTAAGTTGTACCAGAGACAACTCTTCTTTCTTATGTTTCAGAAAATGTTTAAAATATTTCCAAGAGGGTGGCAATTTATCAATTATACTAGAAACAGAAATAGACTCATCCATTTCCATTTTATGCTGTGAAAATTGACCCAAAATACGAAGTAATTCATTGTATTGTTCCATTACCGACCTTGAATCCACCATGTTATATTTCATGAAGTTTCCAACCAAGAACTTTTTACTGGATGCATCTTCATCCATGTATTTGGATTCTAAAGAATCCCAAAGTTCTTTGGCAGATTCAACATTTTGATAAATATCGAACAAAGCATCAGACATACCGTTTAGAATGTGGCCTCTACAAATGTAGTCATCATTCTCCCACTTGTTCTTCTTCCTCAACTCTTCCAGGGGACCATCCTCCAACACCTCTGGCATAGGTGTACTGAGTACATACACAACCTTCAAGGTTGTTAACAAGAAATGCATCTTTCTCTGCCATCTTCTGAAGTTCACTCCCTCGAACTTTTCCAATTTCCCAAAATTTGCAGTCATCTCCTTGACACTTGACATTGTTAAATAAATAACTTTTGTAGATTGTTGTATATTGTGGCTAAGGGAACAACAATGTCGAACACAAAACAAAACGCAGAAAATTTGCAGAAACTTTATGACTTGATATGAACGTAGAATCGTGAAACACTTTCCTACAAAAGTTATTTGCCCCGAATCTTATGCCTAGGGTAACACAAATACTTTTGTGAGATAAGACTACGTTTTCCCTTCAATCTTTAGGCACAAAAGATGAAGAATGCTCTTGGAGATAATTTGCAAGTGTTTTATATTTTTGATAGGATCAAGGATGCATACATTTGTTGTGTGTATATTCAACAATCTAAAAAGCCTGTAAAAAGCACTTGGATCCTCTGAAAATTAGTTGTAAGTTCGGATATATAAGTTATAACCCAAGTGGAAAGGTGCCATTTGGTTATAACTACCCAAAGAGATCAAAAGGCACTTAAAGGACCTCTTTTCGGACCACAGGCGGGCGCCTATGGTCATAGGCGGGTGCCTGTTAAAAGCCAGAACCCGACCAACTCTCTGAATCACTTTTACACTAGCAGAAAACCCACAGGCGGGCGCCTGTCACTCTGATTCCCCAAAATCTGATTTTTGGTCCTTTAACTGGTTTTCTGGTCCTTTAAGTGATTTTCCGAACTATACTTGCTTATTTTCCATCCGTATACTCATATACACTTGTATAAGCGTGCACTCCGCACCTCCAAACTTATTATTAAGTGTTACGAGTATATCCACCCTTGTACTAAACCCCGATTACCTCAACGGCTTGTGATTATACTTAAATCACCAACACCAATTGGGTATTCCTTCTACTTCACCCCAATCTAAGGATATATATTTTCACATATATGACAATAATCCAAGAGAATCTTGAGTCTCTTCCTGTAACACCCCGTTCCCGGACACCGAGTCCTTATTAGGAAAGAGTGCTCGGCACAGATATTATCAAATAAATTCAATAATATATGTAAGTCTTACGTCATACATCAGAACTAAAACGACGCGGTAGAGAAAACGACTCGGGAAACAGAAGATCTAACACACGGTTTTCAATGCTGCGAAAACTAAATCCAATAAAGAAAACTAAATCATCCAACATTCAAATCCAAAAGAACTCAAACGGTACTAATCCAAAAGAAAGACAACATTGTTTGAACATTGATTCAAAGACTTTATTGAAAGAAACAAAAACTAAAAGAAACAAAATTTTCAAGAGCTCCATCTCACACGTCATCGTCGAAGAACTCATCATCATTAGCAACCTGTTCATCTTCTTTGGGGAAAGGGAAAGACAAACATAAAGTAACAGGGTAAGTACATAAGTACTTAGTAACGCGTAGAAGATCGTGCAACGTCGGTCTCACAAAGAAATAAAAGCAACGCCGTCTTTAATTAGTTAATTCCGTTATTAACCTTGGCTAACTATCATATTATGTTCATAGCATAACATGAGGTTCCAAAGTTATCTAACTTGGCTCAAGTTTGTTACATCATGAATAACGAGGGCACTACGCCTAGTGATAGGATGTACTAGGAAAACTGGGTGCAACCTACTTAGAGACACGCTCTAGTAGCCCCGGGAATATCTGAGTCCCGATAGTGTGATGACCGGCAAAGTGCACCAGACGCTTTATCTAGCCAATCGATTGACCGGCGTGGGTACAATCTACTTTGTCTAGTCAGAGGACACATCGCGATATTGTGCTATGCCTTACCAAGCATTGCATGATATTTAAGATTATTAATCTAACACATACGTTTGATTAGATGTTTAACTAGCCACCTAAGTTGATTCACATAAAAGGCTCACCTATCAGTCTACTCCCTCTTCTTAAGACCACTAGACTCTAACAAAACCTAGCACATACACAGACATCGATAAACCCTAGCTTATCGAAGCACAAGGCAAATCCCAAGCTTTCGACGGTCCCACACTTCATCTCTTTTAGGGAATCCATATGGTGCCGGAACTAAACGCATCAAAATCTAGATCAAGGGTTTGTCACATAATGTTAAGCAGTAAGGACATGGTTATAAAGCCTGAAACCAAGCTGACACGATAAAACAGTAAAGAAACGGAATAAACAGGTCAAACGCACGTTTGACACCCTGTAAACGCACGTTTGACACCCTGTAAACGCACGCTTTCCTCGAACGAACGTTTACTACTCCCCAAACGCTCGTTCGTGAAAAGTAGCCACATCATGTATCAAATGTCAAACACTCAAACGCTCGTCCATAAACCCCCAAACGCTCATTTGAGTTGAAACGATCGCAAACGCCCGTTTGCCCTTGTGCAAACGCTCGTTTGCCTGGGTTTTTCCCATAAATCTGCAACTGTCAAAATACGATTTCCAACCCAATTCCACCCCAAACTCCAACTTAAACAGAACATAAACAACGAAAATAAACATACAAATGCTCTATAACTCTACAACACCTTAATCATACGATAAGAACATCACGTTACCTTAAATTGCGAGCTACTACGATCCACGCTACCAAAACCTTGAAAAGGTTAAACTTTAGAACTCCGAACCTACAACGATTCGAACCAAAAATGATCACTACAAAAATTACTCAGAAAAACTCAACCTTAACAATGGTGATTAAACCCTAATCACCAAGAACGAGGAGGGACAAAACTTACGAAAACCGTTTTGCAAAACTTCGGTATCAAAAGCTTCCTCGCCTTGAGATTATCGTTTTTCCCTTGAAGAGTCTATGGAAACGATCAACGGATTAGCCTCGAGGTTGAGAATTACTGTGCCCTAGATCTTGAATACTCAGAGCGTTTTCTCCCCTTTTATTTTTCTGATGATGCGTGTATTATGATGATGTGCCGCCTATTGGGATAAAAATATCCCTTTTATACTCCGTAATTAAAATCATCATGAAACCATTTAATTTAATCCAGTTAAATCCTTTTTATTTTCTTTTCCCTTTTCTTTTAATCCTTTAAAAATAAAAACATAATATTCAGATTTTTCATGAAAATACAAGGATGCCCTTTTAGAAAAATCGAGATATTACAATTCTGCTGAAGTATTTTTTTTTTTTTTTGAGTTAAATATGATATTATTTCTCTTCTTCCCCAAGTTCCAACAAGTAATTTTTCTAACAGCATCCCAGATTTTGGTATGGCTTTTTTTTTTTAGGCTTTGATTAAATAAGTTTATCTCAAATTTTTTTTATTTAGATAACTACAACTTTTTTAACCTTCCAAAGCTTCATTTAGGGAAATAAAACAATCTCTTTACACCCATAATACCCCATCCTTCCTCTTCCCTTTCTCTTTTTTTCATTCTTTTTTATTTATGACATCATCATCTAATTTTTGATATCCGACAATTTTCCTCTTCAAAACTGAACGACCACTCAAATCAAAAAAAGGAAGAAGAAAAAAAAAACTGCTAAACTGAACGCCATTATACTGAATGAAGAAAATAAAATAAAAAAATAAAACAACAACAGCACATGAACATGGATGCTTTATATAGCCAAAAAGTATAAATAATTAAAATAAATAAATAAATATACGAACCAACAACACACATGAACCGATCCGAGGCCAGTCGGTTCAGTTTCGGTAAATAATATAGAGAAACCGAAAATTACGGTTCGGTTACAATTCATGCTGCAAATTATCCGTAACCGAAACGAATTAAAACCGAACAGTTAACCTAACCGAAATTGTACCGAACAAAAAACCGTAACCGAAACGTTCATATCCAACATATATAATTAGTTTTTATAACCAAAATATTATTTTTTTATAAAATTGTTCATAACCAAACCGTTTATAACCGTATCCTTCATGACCAAATAGAATTGTTAAAAATTATTTTGGTTTTTGGTTAACCGAACCGAACCAAACCATATATTTCGGTTCGGTACGATTCGGTTCCTAAAGCAAACGGTTCGGTTTCGATTTCGGATATTTACTAACCAAAATTTTCGGTTCAGTTACGGCCATTAACCGTACCGAACCGAACCGAACTGTGTACACCCCTACACATAACATATCAGTTACAAGAAATGGGAGGAATCAATTAAATGGGCGGGAAGAGGTAGTGTTGTAGAACGAGCCTAGCCGAATGAACCGAGTATCGGTTGTTCAATCTCGTGTTCATTTAGATCACGAGTTGTTCATGCTCGTGTTGTCGTGTTCGAGTTTGGCTTACTACATGTGCTTTTGTCTTCCAGCTCAAGCTCAGCTCGTTATGGTATCAATAATCAAGTCAAATGAATAATTAATCATTAAATTTAATTAATCTATTCTCATTTTTGGATATAGCGTGTCATGACAATTATAAGTGAATGAACGTTAAAGTTGATGTTCGAACAATAGTTTCACATTTATTTATGTTGATTATGGCATTTGATGATAATTATGAAAATGCGAATTGCGACTTCTGAAGTGTAAGTTTAGTTAGAACTCTTTTTTATAGATTTTCATAACTCTAATGCTACGAATGCCTTTTTAAAAGCAAACAAACCCTTTATTTGGCCTTAAAGGAAAATGAAAAGAAAAGTTTAATTTCAGAATACAAAAACATTATTATAAAGAGACGAAGGGTTTTACGTTTGAACATTCAAATTGATGTTCATTTAAATATATCATAATATTTGATGATAGTTATAGGTGATTGGACATCATATTTGACGTTGGAACATCGATATGGTGTTTATTTGAGTTTTTTTTTTTTTTTGAGAACTTATTTGAGTTTATTATGGCATTGATCATCAATTTGATGCTAATTATGTTTATTATAGTGTTTCATGATAACTATAAGTGTTTGAATATCAATATGATGTCTGTTTAAATTAATTATAGTGTTCAACGACAAATGTTATTGATTAACATCAACATGATGTTTATTCGGTGCTTTAATGAATGTATATAATTGAACATTCAATTTGATGTTCATTTAACTTTATTATAGTGGTTGTTGATGATTACAAGTGACTGGACATTATATGTGATGTTTGAACGTCGATGTACTGTTTATTTGAGTTGATTATGGTATGGACCGTCAATCTAATGATAATTATATTTATTGTAGTGTTTGAAGATGACTATAAGAATATCAATATGATGTTTATTTAATGTAATTAAAGTGTTCAATGATAATTATTATTTATTAACATCAATATGCTGTTCATTTGAGTTAATCTATGGTGCTTAATGATTATTATACGACATTGAACATCAATTTGATGTTTGTTTAAGTTTATTGTGGTTTTTAATAACAATTATGAGTGTTTAAAGATCAAAGTGACCTTTGAACAACGATTCGATGTATAAATAAGTTCAGTGAAATGTTTTATAACATGTTGAACATTAAATTAATATTTTGGCTAAAAAACATTAAATTAATATTTATTTGAGTTTAATGTAGTAATTAACAATAATTATAACTGGTTGAATAGCAATATGATATTCATTCCAGTTAAATACGATGTTTGATGATGATTATAAGTGATTGTATATCATTTTGATATTTATTTAATTTTATCATAGTATTTAATATTTGATTATAAGGGAATGAATATCAAGCGGATGCTCATCAAGTTGAATATAGCGTTTACTATTGATTATATGTATGATGTTTATTTGACTTAATTATAGTCTTTCGCCGTTGAAATTATAGTGTTTGATGATCTTCTAAATAATTAAATGTGTTTAAAGTTGCTAATGTGAAAAATTAGTTGAAATAGCCCTAAACTAAATGGTTGAAATTCCTCTCAAACAAATAGTTGAAATTAATTAGCCCCGTTGTTAATTTTTCAAAAAAAAAAAGTATTCTAAATTAATATTTTTGTTTACGATATATCACTTCAACAGTCCAGGTGTATAAATATTTAAATTACTTATTCTTATATCAATAGCCATGTGGCGTTACGGTAAACTTTGTTGATTTATAATAGTTGGGAGTTGGGTTCAATACTTTTAGCTATAGCATTTTTAAAAAGGGAAAAGTAGTAAACAGAGAAAAAAAAAAAAACGAATATATATATATATATATATATATATATATATATATATATATATATATATATATCTCGAACAAAAACTTTTGGAGGTTAAATTTGTCTTTGACAATTTTTTCAAATTTTTATTTTTTATAAATGTTGAAGCTTATTTGGGTAAAAAAGTTTGATAATGATTTATATAAATCATAATCCCTTTTCCTTCTTTTTTGTTTCAAAACCAACGGGTGTACGTGAAGAAGAAAAGTGTAACGCCCGAACTTAGGTCGGGCGGCGCTAAATTAGTCATAAATGATCCGCTTCAACTACTTAGACCGTCGTCCTCACTTGGTCTAAAAGAATTAACTGAGTTGACAAAACTTTTATTTACTACACTTATATGGGAGTGTGAATTCTACTACTATACCGATGTGAGATTTTACATCCCTTAGAAGGGACTCGACGTCTTCGCCAGAGCCCAGACTTGTCCTAGTTTCGTCCCTATCGAGAGAGAGTCGAGAGTGACCCCACCATCTCTCACGGTGTGGCACTTAGTACGCGTCGATAGTCGGCTCTAAATACCAATTTGTAGAGGCCTCGAGTTTTCAAAAAGGGTAAAGTAGTAAATTGGGTATATTTATTTATTTCCTATTTTATTATTTATCCTAATCATAATTAAAGAAAAGGATTAACGGTATTTAAGGAAAATAAAACCCCATAATCCTCTTCATTAGTCGACGGTTTATCAGAAAAATGGAAGACTGATGGCCAAAACAATGACGTCCAACTTTAACCGGCAGAGTATTGGGTCGGAAGCACCACAGTGGCGAGCAAGGTCGTATCACACGAGAAATCACTCAAGTATCACAATCACGCTCTATTTAGTTTAGGTTCACAAACAGGGTGGAATTAACTACAACTAAGCTAATAAAAATAATAACTTTAGAATGAATGATAAATAAAATAGCTAAACTATGGTTAGGAACGCTACTCTTAAAACCTTTGCTGAATCACTAGGGACGAGCCTGTTAGGAAACCTACAGTGAGATCGCAACGAAATTTAAAATTTATTTCCTTTTTAACCAAGATCGACTCCGTTTAAGCAACAAGCATAAGAGAAGAAGACGTAAAATACCTTGGATGATCTAAAATAGATCGTCGCTTTGTCTACGGTTGTAGTTTCTGCACGAAGCCGCTCTAGTGTTCAGCCTCTACCGTTGATCCGCACGAACAACCCGCCGGAATCCACCATTGGATTGCTACCGGAAAAACTCAGCTGCTAAGCCGCCTTTTTCTTTCTCCCAAAACTCTCTCTTTAGAATCTCTCTTAATTTTCTAGTAGAAAATAAGACTTGCAATTGTGATACAAAAGAGCTTGACACCCACACTATATTTATAGTGTAAGTGGCGCCCTAATGTAGTCTCAAACCTATTGGGAGAAGCTTCCTATTGGACAGAGGAGAAAGAAAACCAATTCCCAATAAAATAAGGAAAATATATTTTCTAGATTTATCTCATTAAATACTCAATATCTTATATTAAATATTTCCAAGATATATATTGTCAATATCTAATATTGAATATATCTTTAATGTATTACCATAAATCAGTTTACACATGTGTGCAAATCTATACACATTAATATCTAATATTAATGTATGATAATACTATTAATTAAATTTCACAATCCAAGTGTATCTTAATACACTCAAACTTGCGCCCCAAATAGCCTATGGTTGGCATCCGGAATGCTCTTAATTAATTAATATAATACTATGATTAATTAACTCGCAAAATACATGTATATCATATGTACATATATATTTCGACATATACATAAAATATGTATATTTAATTTCAACATAATTAATATCTTGTATTGTATTTATTCATAATAAATAAACACCACCATATTAGTCTATCACTACACCATTTTATAGTCGAGATAAACTTCCTTATTTGGTTATCGCTATAACCGCATTTTAATCCGGCTAGATGTTCTTATGTGTGTCACTCGATAGACTTCCGAATATGTTGGCCATAGGCACAAAGTGCATTTTACTAAAATACCCTTCACACCTAACGATCATGAAATAGCGTCTAGCAACACAATGTGACCCCCAATCATCGGAAGAGTCAAAGGAAATGACTACTACCTTTCATGTGAAACGGTTACCGTGTAACTAAGATCATATCGCTCTTACAATATCCATCCGTGCGTATGTCATACATCAACGACCATATCTTATGTCAATACATCAACGACCATATCTTATAATCTAGATATCATGCTCTTTCGGATATTTACTCTTATTCATAGGATACGCGATTTCCGGACGAACAACATGAATCCTACGCATGCTTCAGTATCACACCTAATCACTGCCGCATGATCGCCCCATGGCTAGGGGAAACCTCAATAGTGTCAAAGCATGACAATCCACACCGTGATGTCATGAAGACTCCGGTCTCATGATAATTACACAACCTCCACATAATGCGACACTTAATAAAGTAAGTGGGTCAGTCTAACGTACGCATTCTCCAATACACGTTCATGTACAGTCCAAGTGTCCCTACACTTTGATAGACGAGATTTATCCCTATCTTCAAAAAGATAGAAAACATATAATCCGTGCTAGTCTAATCGTACTACTAATGTCCCATTTAATAGCACATGCGACTAGAGACATTTAAATATCAAACCTGTTAAAGTGAGTCGAGATCTCATCAACCATAATCACTATTATGATTTCTCTTTCACATTTTGACACTTGGGACGTTACCATATACACAATATCATAATTGGTTCGTTAAACGAACAAATATATAGTAACAGAAAAGTCATTTGATATATGTATAAACATAAAGAAATAGTAGAAATGATCCGACCCGGTCGGATCCGGTCCAACCTGATACTATTTCAGCAGAGCCTTAACCGACCAATCAACCAATAGTTTTCAATGAGTATGTTTGTGGGTGTAATCAACTAAATTGGTTCCTAGGGGCTAATACCACATCATAGGTACCATATACTCGGTTCAACGGTCCTTTATTTGGGATTTAATTGACCTAATATGATTAAGAACAATAAGATGCTCCGTATCCTTCGAGCTCACGGCTTAACTAGATGAACCTTACCAAGGAACATGCTATGAATAACTCGACTAGTTCGTGCATAGTAATTCTAAAACCCTATATCGCACACTCCCTCACACAATACATTTATAGAGTTTGTGTGTAACATAATTAAAAGTGTAGAGTATTTCATTGATTCAACTGAACGGGGAGAGCACAAATATATAGGTCTCGGTAACTTAGCCTCCAAGTATATAATAGATAAATAGCAATAATATAAAATATAAGATAAACATTTAAGCTATTTCTAGTGTATCCTCGACATGCCCCCGCAATCCCGTAGGAAGTGGCTGAACACGGAGATTGGATTTTAAACTGACAAAACGAGGCTGAGCCAATGGTTTGGTGGGGACATCGGTTAACTGATCCTTAGGGGAGATAAAAGATATGCCAAGCTTGCGAGCAGCAACTAATTCGTAAACATGGTGGAAGTCGATCTCTATGTGCTTCGTGCGGGCATGAAAAACACCTAATTATGAGCAAGGTAAGTGGCCCCAATATTATTACGCCAAAAAGTAGGCAAGGAAGACAACGGAACTCGCATCTCACGAAGAAGACCGCAAAGCCACCGGAGTTCGACAAAGAGTGTTAGAAAGAGTCTTATACTCGGCCTCGGTGCTACTTTCTTTAAAACCGCAAGTGTTGCTTACTACGCCAACTAATAAGATTATCACCAAGGAAGACACAATATGCCCCAATAGAACGGCGATTATCGGTGTCAGCAGTCCAATCGGAGTCAGAAGAAGCCCGACGCGAGATAGGGGACCGGCGAGAGAAGAAGAGACCATCGGAGATAGTGTGCTTAAGATACCGAAGAATACGCTTAACTGCAACTCAATGAGCATCGGTAGGTGAATGCATATAATTACTAACCTTGTGGACCGCGAAGGCAATATCAGGCCGGGTGAAACTGAATAATGTAGACCGCCAACAATAGTGCGGTAAAACGACGGATCGGCGTAGGGAGGACCGTCGTCAAGTGTAAGTCGGGTAGAGACCGACATAGGTGTCTGATAAGGCTTGGCCTTGTCCAGAGAGGCACGCTGTAGAAGCTGAAAGATATACTTGCGCTGAGTGAGAAATAGCCCATCGGAGGTAGGAAGCACCTCAATGCCAAGAAAATAGGACAGAGAACCAAGGTTCTTAACCGGAAAGTGCCAACCAAGATAAGAGATAACCTGCTCAACAAGAGAAGATGACGAACCAGTAATAATAATAGAGAGATTGAGGGAAAATGATAAAAAAAAATTACAAAATGAATAAATAGGACACTCCTTTTTTTAGTTGCAAAAAGGACAAAAAAATTCAGACGGACAAAAATACCCCTTTATAGAAGGGACGCGCGCATATGCATATCTTCGGTAGTTCCACTGCTTCAGGACCTTCAGGATTGTGTTTTTTTTCTTTTCAAATATCCGTAACTTTTGATTTACAACTCTGATCATCGAAACTTTTTCACCAAAATTCATATTTTTTTTGCTCTTTAATTTGAGCCCAAATATGATACCTTTTCGATGAAAATTTTGAAAGCCGAAAAAATATTTGTATTAACCGGAGCGTTTTTCTTATAAACGACCGTAACTTTTGATTTAGAACACCGATCATCAAAATTGTTTCACCAAAGTTCATTTTTTTTTAATCTTCATTTTGAGACCTCATTTGATACCATTTCGACGTAGTATTTGAAAGCCGAATTTAATTGCAGCATTTACACTAACACGATGATCGTGAAACAATATCGATGATGATCGTGCTCATTTAAGGCTTAATTCAAGTGACTACTTCAAGGCACACATATCTGGCTCATATAAGGCTCATTTAAGGCTTAATTCAAGGGACACAATATCATATCTGGCGCATATAAGGCTCATATAAGGCATACAATATCACTAACAGTATCATTTGCACTATTTAATTGTATAGACCAAAAGAAATGTCACAATGACAATTGCCAAACCTATAGTGAAACCTGGACTAGTCCATAACCTGAAAATGAGAGACTGATAGGTAAGATAAAGAAAAAACTTGTTTTTTTGAATAGAATATCTTTAATCCAATGTTATTAAATTTTTTAGTTGTGAACAGGGTTGGAATTGATATTCGAAGTACGATATGAGCATTTGTCAATTGATGGAGATGCATATTTAGGCTCAAGGGCATTGCCAACTTTACTGAACGCTTCCATCAATTTCATAGAGGTAAATACTTATAAGTTCATGCTTGATGACCTGTAATGTTAGTAGGTGATAAGTTCAAGAATGAAATGGTGAATTCAGACAAGCACATTCCTTGGACTATGTTTCTTCATTTTCAGTTTGTTTCTTTTGTGTCTATTTGTTTACAGAGTGTTCTTGGCAAATTTAAGCTTTTCCCATCAAATAAAAGGGAAATCAAAATACATATCAAAATTGCCTATCTTTTGGTCCTCTGATTGCCGATTGCCATTCAAACATTAGCAGAAGGCAAATTATCGACATCGATCATCGACATCATATCGATCATCGATCGACATCGATCACGTCGATATCGATATTTTTTATCGGATGTGTTTCGTTATTATTATCATTCATCGATCATCGTCTCGATAAATATCAATACACGATGATCGCTCATTTACGGCTCAATACCAAGTACAAAGCCAACTCAATGAAACTACTATGTCAATCTGTTTAGAATACATGATACCACCATAAGCTCAGGCCCCAACCACTTGGAATTTGAAAATATCACAAGAGAATAAAGCATTGCACCATACCAATCACATTGAGTACAAAACATATATCCCCAAGGCCAACTGGATGCTTTTATAGCGCGGGTTAGCTATAATACAATAAAATAAACATGAAGGGTGGTCAAATTCTTCTATTTTATGCAGAAGCATATTTCTGTAATTATGGAATGAGGAATGAAAACAAAAATGAATAAAAGCCAAAAACTCCATAAAAGAAGCACAAGCAGGCAAATCAAATGAGAACCTTGTGGATATACAACCTTGAGCCCCGACCGCGCATATGCAACCTTGTTTGTTTACTACACACTGGGGTAAACATAAACTTGATTCCCATTCAAAACTCCGTAATGCCGTTGATGCAAATGAGCAGAGAAATTATCTCATAAGGCCCTGTCTATATAATAAAGGAGCAGAAGAAACTTGAAAACAACCATATAAGAAGGCAAAGACTGTTTCGCGTATAAACCAAACTCACCAGTCAATATGATATGATGTTGAGACAGCTGCTGCTGTATTTCCAAAATGGAAATACGTTCGCTTCCAAAAAGCTCTTCCAGCTTTTCATCACACAGTATAGTCATTGATTTCAATGGATCCTTAAAATGTAAATTACAAGACCAATTGAACCAACAATACGGACGGTGTAGTCATTTCATTTGCCATAAATGAATTTTTTTATATGCAAAAAACAATATTGATGATGGATGCAGAAACAAGTCTCCAAACAAACGTTTAAGTAGATGCATTTGAGTCACTATAATATATCAGAATAAATCAGGATGTTTAGTTACATCCAAGAAAGAGACGTTGGTTTAGCTTTTCAGTGCCATTAAGTGGCAAGGTCTTTGGAATGCTTTCAAAGCCAATAAAGTGCGAAAAACAATAATTATGTAGGCATAAAGAAGTACAACTAACTTTCAATATTGTTTGAAATGGAAAAGGAGGGACTAGTTTTAACTTACCTCGAGCTGATTCATCTTAATGTATTCCCACATCTGTCCATATACCTCAGTCACAGGCATCTTTCTCTCAGCAGTACCAAAGAAATTTGCAAGTGCATCAGAGATTATCTCATTTGCAACCGAATTTAAACCCTCACTTCCAGATGCAATCTCTGTCTTCGAAGAGTCCACCTCTGTCTTCGTAGAGTCTCCCTCTGTCTTTCCAGAGTCCACCTCTGTCTTCGCCGGAAAGTGGTGCACCGGTGAGGAAGTGGACTGTGGATTTGGTTATATATTTGTGCAGTAGCCATGATAGTCGTTGGTCGCTAGACATGAATCAGCGTGTTGGAAGATAAGGGTAATTTAGTCCGACAGAAATTATTTGTCCTTATTGCAACTAAAAAAAGATGTGTGGATTAATGCTTAATTAAGGGGAAAAAAGTGGACTTATACCTAATTTTTCCATAATAATATCATCCACATAAATCAAAATATAAGCGCGAGCACCGTCATGAGAATTAGTATATAAGGAGGTGTCGGCTTTGGAGCCGACAAACCCAAACTGAGTCAAGACATCAGTGAAGCAAGAAAACAAAGCATGGGGAGCCTGACGAAGGCCATAAAGACTGCGACGAAGACGGCAAACATAGTCGGGATAATCAGGGTGAAGAAATATATGTGGCTGCTGCATATAAACGGGCTCAGATAAGTGCCCAAGGAGAAAAACATTATGAATGTCCACCTGGCGAAGAGACCAACCCAAAGAAAATAGCAAGAGACAAAAGAGGATGAATAGTGACCGGTTTAACAACCGGATCGAATGTGTCGATGACATCAACCCCTTCGGTCCGATGAAAACCCTTGGCCACAAGGTGAGCCTTGTGACACTCAAAAACAATGCGTCTGCATGATTCTTAGTGTGATAAATCCATTTATTTCCAACAATATTCATTCGTGGATGCGGAGGCACAAGATCTCAGGTATGATTGCACAACAACGCGTCAAGTACCTCTCTCATATCATTACTCCAATTCGGGTGTTTGTAGGCTTCGGTATAGGAAGAAGGGTCCAGGGAGTCGGTAGAGGCAACAAGGGCTTTAGGAAGTGGATAATGTATGAAGTCGGGCCGAGAGATAGTTTTGAGAGAATTGGTTTTGTTCGAGTAGCCATGATATGGGTGGGAGAAGGTTGGTCGAGAGATGAGGTGGAGAGTCCGAGGCCGAAGCGGACGCAGAGAGGTGGGTGGGGAAGGCTTAGGAGTGGGGGCCGAAGGAGGTGGGGCCGGGTTGGAGGGAGCAGGCATGGAAGGCGGATTTTGTGGAGGTGATGGCCGAAAGATTGGAAGCGGGACAAAGGAGATTATCAAGTAAGAGTTTAGAAGGAGAAGGCGTGTAGGAGAGGGGCGGATTCATCGAAAACAACGTGGCGAGCAATATAGATAAGGCCGAGGCAAGGTCTAGACATTTATAACCGTGATGTGAAGGACTATAGCCAAGAAAGATGCAAGTTTTGGAACGAAAATCAGATCTTATGATGGTTGTAGGGACGGAGATAGACCAAAGACACACACCAAAGACTCGAAGGAATGTATAGTCAAGTGGATCGATGGTAGACCATTTCAAAAGGGACTTATCATGGAGGACTTGGGTGGTAAGACGGTTGATGATATAAGTGGCAGTGATAAAGGCATCCTCCCAATAAGGAAGTGGAAGGTTGGATAGGGCAAGAAGAGAAATGCCGACTTCAACGATTTGACGGCGGCAAAGGCTTCAATGGCACCAACTTGTTCATGGGTGTGGGGGACGGGAAAGCGATGCCGGATACCAAGAGAGGTAAGAAGAGTGGAAACATGACGGTGGTCACCACCCCAATCAGTTTGGATGGATTTTAGTTTGGTATTAAACTGGCGTTCGATCATGGCAAGGAAGTCAGGAAAGATAGTTTCAACATCAGATTTATTTTTCAGGGGGTAGAGCCATAGGTATTTGGTGAAGTCATTGATAGCAAAATACTTAACCGCTAACTTTTACCGACAGAGTATCGGGTCAACGGGAGTATAGTGGTCACAAAGTCGAATCCACAAGGAGTAATGTCTAAGTACCAACGCTGACGTATAACTTAGTTCAGGTCAAAATAATGGTAGAGGATATTGTACGAATGCAAAAATAAAGGTTATACTAACGAGTTTACTTCTAGGTATTAAAAGGTATAGCCGACTATGATCCCACGAGCTACTTTTATCCCTAAGGAAAGACTTAACAGGGAGTGTGTCCTAACCGACCTACCTATCCAATGTAGTTTAACGACATCCACGGGTGCCAACTCCTAATTCTAGTGATTAGACTGAACAACTCGATCTAACCACCCTATGTGAAGCTAACCGACTCTCCCTTTAGAAAACCGATTATCCTAACATGATTAAGATTTAGAGTTGCTCGAACAACAATGACAAACCTCTGTATTGGAAACGGACCTAACAACTAGGCCAAATCTACGCAACGATCCTAAAACCCCTTATCCCACATCTCACCGCAAAATGCATCTATAAGTTTGATGTGTGTGACAGTGAACTAGGTGATCAATCTAATTCAAAGATGTTAAAATAAGTTTTAGGACGTGGATTAATCGTTTAAACATTCAATTACGCACTACACAAATCCCAATCTCATCCCCTTGGGTTTTCGCCGCTTTCACATAATTCGACTACACATGCAATTAGCTACTCATGATTCTCGCTAATAAACGAAATAAGAATTGAATTCAAACTCAAGACAATAAATAAAAGAGAGGTCATTGCCATATAACTTGCAGAAAATCTGATCCAGAAAATATGAATAAATAATTGCACCAAAATTCGAATCTTTTGAACTTGAAAGGTAAATCTAAGCTATAAAAATGTGTTTAGAATCAAACGAGTAATCTATGGAATCAAAGGATTGAAAGGTGATCAAACTACACTACAATCGCCCCTAAATCGCCTAGAAAAGTCTAAAGACGGCCAAAGATAATTAGGGCTGAATGAGTCACGTATTTATAGTGTAGGTCAAAAATCTGCTTCATCGGTCTTGGACGAGCGCGCTTGGGTCCTCACAAATGCTAGTTTGCCTGGAAATCTTGATGATATTAGGGTTCTCCTTCCTGAGACGAGCGTTGCCTTGATTTCACGCCGCTTCATGGATCATGCCTTGAGGACAAAAGCCCGCTTGCGAAGTCTCAACGCCGATTTGGCTTGAATGAGCTTTTTGCTTGGGTTGAACCCATCCAAACGCCGCCAGGGGTAATTTGAACGCTAGTTTGGCTAAAAACTCAACTTTCGGTATCAACGCTACTTGCTCAAACGCCGCTTGGGCAAAGCAAACGCTAGTTTGAGGTAGGCTTGAGTCAAACGCCAGTTTGAGGTATGGCAAACGCCAGTTTGCCTTGATTTCACTCCAAAATTGACTTTTCCTCACTTTCATGCTACTTTCGTGCCACGGACATGTTCCTCATCCCAAACACATCGCCTTCCGGGTCCTCGAGTCACCTAAGTCCTACAATAACATATACGGACAAACACCACGCGTAATTCCGCAAGACAAAAGTGCTCGGAAAAGAGTTAAATATCGTTAAAAAGTCGGAGTTTACTATCGATATGACAGTTTAACTCCCCGTGCGTATAACTCTCGACTCAAACAGGTCTATATCTACCCAAAACATGCCAATAAAGTGATAAACGGGGTTAAATCACACCAAAGTACAAAGAAAGTTGACTCCCATCAACCACCCCACACTTAGCCTTTGCTCGTCCTCGAGTAAATTAGGCGCTCTAAACAGCACCAAGGGATCAACTTTACGAAACATGCATAGCACTCACGACATCAAGGCAAAAGTAAAGTAGACACCGAATGTGCGCCACTTGACTCTAACTTATCACGAAAACGGTGTGTGTGATATAAACCGAGGGCTACACTCAAAATGATTACCGGCTTGAATACCGCCAAATGACTACACACAACTCACACCGGCCTAGAATCTCCACTAATCGAGGCAACCGAGGCTAAATATGGTCAAGTAGGACTTGAAGGGTTATAATGTTAAGCTCGGGACGGGGTTAATCGAAAGGAAAATTTGGGACTGGAGAAAGAGAAAAACACGAGTGAAACTAATCATTTCATGTATTCTTTCTTCGAAAACATACCAAACCACACCAAAACTCCTTCGATTTTTCTATATGCATTAACAAACAACTCCAACCTTAACATCATACTTTTATTCACTTGAAACACTCCTTCTTTGCCTTATTTTCCTCAACTTTATTCAAACTTTCTCTTTTTCTTTTTTTTTTCTTTTCAATTTCAATTTTTCTCTTTTCATCTCTTTTCATTTTTTTTATTTTTCTCTTCTTTTTTCGAACCACAAGCCTCACATTAGATTTCTCGAGCTCCTCCCCTTCGTTATACTAGCTCGTACTAACCAACTCCTCTCGAAACACGCACCATCTCCCACCCCACACTTGCTTCAGCAAGTGTGTCTAAAGTAACGCTCTTGGGATGCAAATGAGCTCGTCGTCAAAAGAAAGAAGTCATTGAGGGGTGTTAAGTCAATGACTTCTAGATTATTCTACAATTAGTACATGGGAAAAATCTAGAAATTATTTCCTTAGAGAATAGTCTAGAATTCTAGAAAATACTTAGATAAATATCTAATGCACACTTTGCCTAGAAACATCTAGTGTGCATTTTCTCTAGAAGGATCTACTATTTTTTCTAGGATATTCTTACCTTTCCTATAAATAGGAGTTGTAGCTTAGGCCATGAACACAACACACACAAGTTGTGTAGTGAGTCTCCCACATCAAACACTTTCTAGTTGCTCTCTTCTTGTATTTTTCAAGTGTCCCATTTGTTGTATATTTTGTGTATCAATAAAATATCAAGTTCTATATTCCAAGTGTTTGGACCTACCGCTTACGACACAACAATCCTATCCTTCAGCTTGATAGCACTTCACCGATTTACCAGCTTATGGTACGGTAGTACTCAACAGATCCTTGGAGTTGGTGTGCTCATTGCTAGAGCAAGTTTCTACCCATTCCTTAGAAAGACATAGAGCTGATCTTAGACTGGCGTGAGCTCGCATTGGGCCTATTTTCGTCATTTCTGAAGTGAGCATGAAGTCCGAATTGAATAGACTTTTGATGTTATTGGCCTTGAATATTCTCTTGTGGCTGACATCTTTGTTTCTATGGTGTGTAGTTATTTTTTCCTTCTTATTTTTTGTCTTTCTTTTCTATAGCCTTGTGATTATGCCAATCTATGTCTTCAACTTGGCTACTTTTGTTAAACGGGCAGCATTAATCATTCTCACTTTAAGCATATGTTGGTTGGTGATCATCTAAAATCATTCATCGTATTGTGAAAGTCCGACGCTACCCTTCTCTCCCTCAAATTTCGCATGATTTTGCTGCTCTTTTTTTTTTTCCATCTTTAATATTCGGATCTTTTTTTGTTTCGAAATTCAACAGCATGTTCACAATATTTATTGTGGCACAATTCAACAATTATTGTCTTAGTGCACACTTGCTTGTATTCTTAATGAAATACGAGGATGGATAAAAGGCTTCGATTGAGCTCAAGAAGCATTATGCGGGCGGAGTGTTGAGCAAAATTCGAAGTGAATCAACGAAAGAAGACAAAGAAATTGTTTAGGTTTCCTCATTTCAGGCTATATGTGGAAGTTGGCTTGAGCTGTTGTATGAATGCATAATGTTTTCCTTTTTGTCTAACTTGATGCAAGGGTTAGTTTGTTATTTTTGTTCAATCCTTCATTTGCAAGCTGTATATCTTCACGAATAGTGATACATCCACTATCTTTTTCACCACAACAAACTACACAACACAATCAACACCACACATTTTATTGAGACCCAACACAATAAATAGCTTAACATTTTAATCAATGGGTTGAACCAAGTATTTGCAAGTGCACTACACATTTGTGTAGTGCACATACCATTTCCCTATCTTCAATGCTTTTACGTTTAGGAAATGTTACTTTTTGGTTCATAAAGGGCAACTTAATATGTTTTTCCCTTGTATTAATGGTTATACTCCTAACCACGGCGCCCCACTTCGATCCCACAGGAATGTGAGAGAGGTTAATCGAATGAACCAAAGTTTTGTAGTCGAGGGCAGATGGTTCCCATCACCTGAAGGTGTTATCATCGATGAAATCAACCCTTTACGGAATTGAATTGAGCTGCCGACTTCCAGAACAGGGTCATTGTCGTTATAACAACCCACCTCTCACCACTGCGCCATATCCAGGGGATTGTTTTTCCTTTGTAATTGGGATCATGAGTGGATGGTTAAAGAATACGTGCATTTTAGTCAACTTTGGGAAAACGATTTTAGCAGATGAGAATTATAGCATCCTTATGGGAAAAGGATTTTAGCAGATGAGAATTATCAAATCTTGTTGGTCAAACAACTAATCAACAAGTATGAACAAAAAGGATCCGTCAAAAAAAAAGTATGAAGAAGAAGGAAAATAACTCATTCAGTGTGTCCAAAAAAAAACCACAACATAAAAATAAGTTCATTCATTCATTGGATCAAACAAGCACAATAACTATGCTAATGACTTGCTGCAATCGAATATTGAAGCAAACATATTTGATTTTACAGCAAAAAGAATAAGAGGTTTCATCCCAAAATACCAAACCAAATTCAAATTCGATCGTTACAGCAAAAGATTGTTGAAGAAAGATGTACCTAGTAACAAATACATCAAAATACATCTACATCCAACAAATTCAAAATCCGACACCAACTTGAACAAAAAATTTAGGGGTATAGCATATATCCCTGTTTATACCAAAAACCTGCATACAAACACAAAATATGAGTCGGGCAAAGACTGATAATCCCATGATTTTTCAAAAGTAAACCAAAATCTTTCGGGTTATAGTTGGGAGGAATAAAATTCAAAGTATGCAAGGAGACCAAGTTTACAGAGTAAAAACTTTCCTTTTGAAGACTTTGATGCTTATGTTTTACTAAACCTGCACTATGTCTCACATTTGGAACATCTTACAACCTCAGCACTATAGTTTCAACTAAACTAAATGAGAATAGTAAGTATAGATACCTGTATGTGTATAAATCTGCATTCTTGTGATGCTATTGGCATAACATTGCTGATATCCTGTAAAACTGGAAAAGTTGAAGAATTTGCATTCTTCCTCCTTTTAGTAGTACCTATAAAGTATGTTAAAGTCAATACATTAAGCACAGGCATTATTCTTTTTTAGGAAAATGGTCGGCTCATTAAATAAGAGTTCAATACAATAGCAAAGCCCTCAAGAGCAAAATAAAAACCAAAAGCCCTGAAATTATAGCCTGAAGCTCAACAGACAAAGACTAAAACTTGAATTTACATTCCATGAACTGAACAAATAATTAGCACATTGATTAGAAAAATCGAGATGATCCATACAATGAAAATGAGAGACTTATTTTTTACCTCGAGCAACTGGTTGCCGCCTCTTTTGTTTTTTTTTATCCCAATCCCTACGAATTCGCTTGTTAGAAACACCTTTCGATCTTACAAATAGAGGGTCTCTGACATGAGCGTTATTTTCATCCCCCTGAACCTCATTGACTTTGGAAACCTCTTTCGATACAATAGCCGTCTTGTTTTGTCCTTGGAAGAAAGCTTTGAAATACGCACTAACATCCTCTATAGTCTTGTCAACAAATAGCCTAAGTTCCGGGTGAGCTTTACTTTGCATAACAAACTCATGGAAAATTCTCATCAACCGGTTAGACTACACCATCTCGGATTCACTAGAAACAGAATGATGAGGCTGCGACTCACACGAATGAGTTACTCTATCCCTTGCATCTCTACACCATCTCTTTAAGAAGTATTTTTCTGGGATAGCATGTACATTTTTCGAAGCGAATACTCGATAAGCATGTGGACAATGTAAGCCCATTGTTTCAAACCTGCAACAAGTACATTTCAAATCCATTGAGCTTGCATCAAACATAACATATATAGCTCACTTTATGGTTTTCATGTAATTCAACTCCATAACAACTCACATAAGGTTAATACTGTCTTTCACTTATTAAATCACTTGCCCCTACACCATCCATGAATCCATCTTCAAACATTTTGTACATTGTATGAGTATACTTTAGGCTCGCCTGTTTGAGAATCTGACTACTTTGAATGGATAGTGTTGGCACCCCTTGATTAGAGAAATGGTCCTCGTCTCCTTCATTATTTCGCCATTCCTTAACAAGTTTTTCTAAACTCTCCACAAATGTACTCAAACAAGTGGTTTTGTCTGCAATCCCATTAAGTGCACGATTGGTACTCTCACTACGTGAAGTTGATTTCAAATCAGCATAAAAAGTGTCTTTATTGAAAGCCGTGCTCCATTTATGTCGTAACTCGTACATCTTATTCAACCAAGAATGTTGACGAGCATTATAATTATTCATCATGTCTGACCATGTAGCCTCAAATTCAGTTTATGAGTCACAACCCTTCATACATTTATACCACATATTCATGAACCCAGGTTGCCTTTGAAGATTGCCCAAATGAGATGGAGCATTTTGTGATATATGCCACTGACACAAACGATGCCTAGAATCAACTAAAACAGTTGGGATCACATTTAGCATTGCAGATCTTGATCGGTGAAAATAGTTTTTGGTTGTTTTCCACCCATTGACTCCAAAAAAGTATTGAATAGCCACTTAAATGAACTTATAGACTCATCCGACATAAACCCACAACCAAACATCACATTCTGGAAATGATGATTAACACCCACAAATGGTGCACAAATTAATCCATACATGTTAGTTCGATATGTAGTATCAAACGTAACAACATCTCCAAAGAATTCATAATCAATCCTAGCTTGACTATCTCTCCAAAAATATTTGCCACTCTTCCTTCAACATCAAGTTGCATATCCCAATAGAAGAATCTCTCCTCATTTGATTTCGTTTTGAAATGATTAATAGCACTTTGAGAGTCTCCTGCTTCAATTTTTAAGACTTCAGGAGGTGTGCATACTGCATAGTTATAAAGCTCTCTCTTCAGAAATCCAACAGCCTCGACACCACCACAATCCTCTGCAACCATCCTAAATGAATCAATAGGTCGAACGCCGGCATTTAGGTGTGACTCGATCAAATTCCCGTCACTTGACTAATTGATCAAGACATTCTAAGCAAATGTCTTTGTTTTGGACTTGCCAATTTATGGTTATGCTCTTTAACCCATTTAGTCACTTTAAATAATTCATCAGAGTCACGGGTAAACCAAATTCGAGCAAAACATCCTGTCCTTTCATTTGATCTACTGTATGAACAATTTCCTCTATCATCCAAATTTTTAACCCTTCTTTAGAGCAAGTAAACAATTTTTCTCTTATGATTGAAATACCCGGATAAAAATCATGCTTCCTTTCCGCACACTAAACCCCTTGACATGCGCATAATCACAATATACTTTGTAGGCCTCAATAACATCACCAACAACAACCTTTTGTAACGTAGTTTCAAGAGTATTAATATAGTCATCCAAGTAACATCAATTTCATTTTCTTTGTTTTGAATACAAATGTCATCCCCATCAATTTCAGGTGTACAACCATTTTCCAAATCTGACATTTCAATAGAAAGGCAAGAATAACATTACTTAATTACATGGACACTTTTGTGCATAACCTAAAATAATTTTTAAATGTAAACGTACCTGTGTTTAAGTCTATCATTTTGTCCACACTTGCTGATGTAGGTGTTCAGACCTTCAAAAGAAAAAGAAAATTACAATTGATCTAGTGAAATAAATCTAGAAAAGGTGAACCACGACAATTAAGGGAGGAGAAAATGTATACACCAGAAAAAAAAAAAGAGTAACAAGGGATAGAGAGTCTAGAATCAATGAAGAAGAAGAGGAGAGGACGTACTTTAAGCAGCACAATCAGAAATGAAACACATTAGTGCCTTCGATTTCCATCCAATTTAGCACAAATTTGAGTAGCAGCACACTTTTAAGAAACAACCAGATTTATTGTAAAACAACCCATCATTTTTTCACAATTAAATACCTACCGGATAGACTTATAACAAATGTCCCTCTAAACTGTTTACATCCTCACAAATTAACTACTACACCTGTGTAATTCAAATAAAAATGGACAATTGAAAGAGTAATCATGTTTATGAACTAGAAGAATTAGTAAGGGTTAAGGGTTTGTAGCTGAAGGGGATTTTCTGGTTTAATTAGAAAATTTGTTATAGGGACCAAATTCAATGTTCCCGTTCCATTCAAACTTTTCGACTGAATAATTTTACGGCGAACAGAAGAAGAGATGTTAGAATATAATCAACAATGAAGAAGAACCAGAAATACTAGAATCAATAAAGAAGAAGAAAAGAAGGACTACCTGAAGCTTTGGTTCGCCGATGAGCATCCCGGAAAGGTGATATGGCCGCCAGCCGGAAAGTGTCGCCGGTCAGAAGTTTGCCGGAGAGAGGAATTTACGTCAAGAGAGTGGTGGGTTTGAATTTTTTCATCTGAAAAGTAATGTTTTAGCGGGACCGATATCCGATTTGTTTTAAAAAGACAATAGATTTCTCGAGTGGTTCTCATTTAGCCACGTCACCAAGTCTACTGTATGTCCGTATGCGGATAGAGCATGCAAAAATTTCCCGTATCGGTGTCCCGTGTCCCTTTCTTCCACTTAAGCAGTAAATGAGAGGTAAGCGGTTGTGGCCTGTGAGGGGATGAACGCTGACGATTAAGCTGGGGTTGGTTGATGAACAGGACTCACCGGCGAGATGGTTGAGTCAAACAGAGGTGCCGGAAAGTGGACGGTGGAGAAGAGATATGGAATATACATGGTTGAGGCAAAGCTACAACTAGGAGCAGAAGTGTGGCCATCGTTTTTTTTGGCTAGGCAAAGTCAAATTGGCGCTTTTTTTTGAAGTTGTTTTTTTAAAACATACTTATTGTTAGATATTTTTCATAAATAAATATTTTGGTTATCGTTTGTATACGAAATTGCCGCA
The DNA here is from genome assembly GCA_026214975.1 of Gentiana macrophylla. Lineage (NCBI taxonomy): Eukaryota > Viridiplantae > Streptophyta > Magnoliopsida > Gentianales > Gentianaceae > Gentiana > Gentiana macrophylla. The sequence goes on from CM047809.1 coordinate 100,361,387, forward strand.
TTTAAATTGATGTTATCGCAACGAAAGCGGGTTCGACTGATGGAGGGATATCGCAACGGCCCGGGTTCAACGAAACCTAAACCAACGATTCATCATTCACGAAGGATGTGTATTTTCAGATACATGCATTTTCGAACAGATATGTACTTACCCTTTCGTGTAAGTAGGCCTGTAAACGAGCCGAACTCTGGCAGAGTTCGAGCTCGGCTCGGCTCGGCTCAAAATGGCCGAGCCTTATATTTTCATTATCCGGCTCGGGTTCGGCCTGGTATTTGGGGAAAAAAGCTCGCCTCGGTTCGGCTCGAACATGTCAATATATTTGGGAAAAAAGCTCGGCCTCGGTTCACTTCGAATAAAAAATTAACATATGATTCATAAAATATATGATATCAATATATGATAAGGTATAATTCTATTTCATAAACACTTCGAATCGCTTTATGAATTTATGATATCCGAGCGAACATGTTCACTTCGACCACCGAATATCTATTTTGTAAGGTTCGCTCAAGTTCGAACCCACGAACCGAGCCCGATCGAGCTTTTTCGAGCCGAATACTCGAATCGAATCGAATACTTAGGTTCATTTACAACCCTACGTGTAAGGGTTGCATGCTTTCATCCGGTGAATAAAGTGACAACCTACCTGCTTTTTCGTGGAAGGAGTACTCCATTCGTTTATGCAAGACTTGCGAACTCTATAAAAAGCGTAAGTATGCAGACGAAAATTCATAAGTTTGACAACATCATCAGAAAAACTTTGAGTGTCATCGGGTTTGATTCAAACAAGTCACTATTTGGATCAAACACCCTCATTGTATCCTTTTCGTTTGATCCATTAGTGACAAATCGTGTGGAACGAAACATCTCTTAAAAAGACAACGTTATTAATGTGCTTTGAGTTTCTAATTCTCTGTCAAATCCTAAGTACTACATTTTTTCCAACACTCATCGCGTTTTTAACATCCGTAAATGCGTAAAATTAATAAACTTGTTTGTTTGTCTTTTTTTTTTGGCCAAAGAATTTTTTTTATTGGGACCTTTACGATTGGAGTAAAAAAAAATTGGACATTTATCAAAAGAAAAATTAACATATTATATTATGTTGGATCGGATTAAATCTACACGAATTTTTTTTTTCTTTTAGCGAAACATTATCGTTGGGCCCTCCGACCGTTGAGCTTAAGACCCGGTCTCGCCACCGATTAAAAAAATATAGTTTTTTTTTTTTCAAAGTGGGGTAATGTGGCTGTATGATACTATTGCTAGATTTCAATGTCATAAAATGTATGATTTTTATAGTCGAATTTTAGAGTATAAATACAATCCAATTGGATTAGATACTAGATGTATAATCGGATAATAGAACATATACGGTGGGAAACAAAAAATTGCCTTGCTAGTCTAGTCTTCGCACAAGAAAGTGAATTTTGGCACCCTTTCCTTGTGTCGGGAGTAATGATTCTTTGAAGAACATGAGGCCGGCCCTGACTAGGAGGTTTGGATCGCTGTCAAAGGTTTTATGAATCTCTGTCGGCGGCGGCGGACTTTTTCACGTCAGTAATTTTGGCCGGAAAAGATGTTTCCGCGGCCGATTTTTTTTTTTGTTTTGGAAAGAAAAGGGTTAGGGTTTAGGGAAGAGTTGGCATAACGAGAGAGAGAAAATCGAGATGGCTCTGCTACCAGAACATAATTAAAAGTGTAGTGTATTTCATTGATTCAACTGACCGGGAGAAATACAAATATATAGGCCTCGTAACTTAGCATCCAAGTATATAATAGATAAATAGCAATAATATAAAATATAAGACAAACATTTAAGCTATTTCTAATGTGTCCTCGACAGTGTGTGTGATCAGTTAATAGTTAGCTACTCCACTAAAAGCATTAGGTTCAAGTTTTGGAACACAAACATACAAAAGATTCAACTTTTAAGCCTTATTGTTCCTTATATCATCATTCGAGGCATTAATTTAAATAATTCAATCGCATAATTTAGCAATTAAGAAATTAGCTACGCATAATTGAAACGAAATAAAAAGAAATCGTGAAAGAATTGGAAGAAAACATGATGAAAGACAGTACAATTAAATTACCCATAAAGTTTGAGCAATTCCTCAATTAGTTTGTCAATCCATTATAGAAGAAATCGTGAAAAGAAAGCAATAATTGTCGTAGTTCTTGCAAGAATTAAAGCTAGAAAATAAATTGAATCTATGTTTCTAAGGGAGAAAATAAGTTTTCTGTTGGGAAGAAAATAAAATTTTGAGTCTCTGGGTGTAAATGTGACCTAAATTGGCTTTTGTAGGGCCAAAATCGACCCAGGAAGTGGGAAATCAAGAAAAAAAAAAAAAAACTTGAAATTCTCGCAAAGTCGCCGTTGACGCTTGGCGCCTGCCCATGCTGGGTCCTGGCCCCGCTAGGCCTTGTTATCGCCGGTCCGCACCCTGCCGCCACGCGTGTCGTGTCCTGCCATCTCGATCGGTCGCCGGGCGTCGCGGCGGGTCTCTACTTGACGCCCACCTAGAAATTCTACCGCGCCTCCTTTGTGCTCCTCTATCAGCGTGTGCGACTACTACACTGTCCGTTGAATCTCCTCAACGCAAGCTTCCGGGCGTGGCGCTAAGTACTTACGCGGCGGCGCTGGGTCCACAGTTTTGCTTGCTTATTTTGACCTCCACCCGGCGTGCGCCCGGGTCTTCTGTCCCGGTGCCTATTTTCGCTCCGAACTTGATTCTTGTTCCATTTTCGCATACGAACTCCGTTTTGGCCGATTTTTGTATCTTTGTGATCCTAGTCACGCCCTCTATGGCGTCGTACCTGTAATAAACATAGACAACAAAACCAAGTGTGTCACGTGCCAATAAAACGCTCATGATTCACCCAAAAATGAGGATATTTCCAGACATAAACGCCCTTTCGTCTCGTGATTCAACCCGTAGTGAAATGTGCCTATAAATACCACTAAACTACCCAAAACCACATCGAATAGGCCATACATAAGAGGCAAAATACGTATAAAATTATAGCAAAATTGATTCTCATCAAAGACGTACGCTCAAATTGCTTGTTAGAAAAAGAATAGTGAATAGGGGGGATCTTCGTCGATTGGCCTAATCCGGTGAAATTTTGTACAGGCCATTGTAGGAGAAGTTAATTGTCTCATCGCCTGCAATGTTTCGATGCCATCAATTTGTAATCCATAAGTTTTCATCTTTTAGGTTTCTTTGGAATCTTAATCGTTTTGGGTTAATCTAAGTTTTGATGATGTAGATTGCTTTAGTAATCGTAGTATTACGTTTTTTAGTCGTAGAGTGTGCGTAGAAGTCGAGAGATCGAAGGATTCACGTGGTTTTGATTTTTGGAATGCTTTTTGTTGCAATCTAGGTATAGGGGTGTTCTTATCGATTTTGGTTTGTTATTGTTTAGTGTTCTATTGTATTTGTTGTAGGATTGAGGTGAGATAATGTTGGGAAATCGTTGTGTGTTCATTTGCATCGTTTTCGCCTTGAAACGAAGGTTGTTCTGCGAATTTCCGTCGACTAGAACGCGCAAGACTGGTTTTAGCGCATGTCAAACCGATCGAAAATAAAGCGAAATGGTTCGATTCATGGTTAGCGTGTGCCAAGGTGTCTTAGCGTCTTCTAACGATGCAAAGCGTAATGAATAATGTTCGAGTTTAGCGCCCGCCAAACCGATCGAGAAATAAGCGATTGGTTCTATTCATGGTTAGCGTCGTCAAGGTGGCTTAGCACGCGCCAACGATGCATAGCGAGTAACAAAATACACGATTCCGGTTTCTTGTGCGCCGAGATTGCTTAACGGGCGCTAAGGACAATGGCGAGAAGGATGTTTTGTTCGATTATAAGCGCACAAAAAGGGTTCGAGCGGTTATGGTAATAGCTTGATAGCGGCCGGTTGGTATGAAGGACCATCACCGGTGATTGGAATTCAAATGTTTGACCCATTGGCTATGATACCAAGTTGAGAAAAATAAACCAAGAAGATTATCTCATCATCAAGATTAGGTTTTATGGTTACAACATCTATTAAAACCCTACTTAAGTCCAACACATAGAAATGACAAAATACCCTTGAACATTAAAAATACATAATACTAATATATTACTTATGTCTAACAAGAAAATATAATTAATGTACCAAAAACGTCGTATTTTAATTACTTCTCAACCAATAGTAATATGAAATGTGGACATGCCGTAGAGTAAGACATGTTGAACTTAGATTTTGGCAAATTTTACGATGGTTCGACCACGGTATGATTTTGTGGTGCCTAGTCAATAAAATCTAAAATTTATTTGTGCAGACCTCTTTGTAGACAAAAAATCCACTTTTTAAGAAATTCTTATTGCTCAAAAAAGATGACATGATGCCCATTTATTTGATCTTGCACCGTCAAAAATTACTTGTTTTATTAAGCTTAGACACATCATTTTTTTTCTTAGAAGGAAAGAATTTATAAGATCAAATCCGCCAGACACGATGACAAAACATCTTCAGGAGGCAATGAGCCTCAGGACGCAATGAGCCTTAGGAGACCACATCAAGAATCAATAAAGCTTCTCTTGCTAAGAAACACGTTGGAACTTTTATCACACGCCTAATGAAGAAAAATTTCATAAATGAAAAACTACAAAGCCTTGCTAGACAATCCTAAGCCGCACAACGCAGAGCGGTGTTATTTTTCATAGCTCGAGTGAGACGCTGAACACAAGCTAAACAAATGCTTTCACCCACCAAACTAAATCTTTACATGTCATATTTCCAAATTTTAAATCTCCAAAGAATGAAAATTATCCGTTAAGGACCTTTTTTTAGTTCTTCCACAAAGGACAATTCTTCAAATTAGATGGGTAAAAATTGGTAGAAACTACAACACCCATTCTTATTTACTTGTGTCACTTCAACAATTGAATTTCAATAAAACTCATTTGTGCACAAATACATGATACAAGAGAAGATGAACATATATGGTTCACATAAAGAGTAAAAACACCATTCCATGCATTCACTCAATGAATTTCCCATTTGGCAACAAAAAGTTTTTAAACCATTGAACTGAGGACTTTGGTATCCTAGTAAGGTTGTTCTTGAAATCAACATAATAAAGACCAAAACGAACTGTGTATCCCATGTTCCATTCCCAGTTGTCTAGCAACGACCATACAAAATAGCCCCTTATGTCACACTTGTGTTCTCTGCAGCAAACCAAATCAAATCAAACAGAGTTTTCTTCTGTAAATTGTTAAATTACAAACTAGTTTAATTGCATTTTAAGAGATAAAAGCATTTCATTTTCTTGTACCTTATAGCAGCGGATAGGTTTGAGAGGTAATCCCTGTGAAATTCTATTCTCTTTGTGTCCTGCAAAGCTTTCTTACGCGAGAAACGAGATAATTCATCCACACCTGAATGTCCATGAATCAAACAATGGGATGTAAATTTTGATCTTTTCAGGAGTTTTAGATACACATGTTGATGCATAAATGCTTACCATTTTCTGTGATGTATACCGGTGGATTTCCGTATTTATTTTTAATATACAGAGCCAACTTCTGCATACCCCACGGAACTATGCGTAACCAAGGAGATGCAGCCTATACAAGTAAGATAACATTTAAGCATGTCTGTTAAGGAAAATTTTTGTTTTTTGTGAGATAAAAGTAGAACTTACTGTTTCTCCAATTGCTTTTCCATGCCTATAAACTTTAGGGCAAGAACATAAACAACATTAGTGCCAATATCTGATATTCTTAAGTAAAAGGGATATAGCAAAAAAAATGCTTACAAGTGGTGATTGCGGCAGAATCAGTGACGGCATGTTGCATCCGAAAATGGGTTCTATCATTTCGCGCGTATAAACTAGTGTAGTGATTTAAGCCAAGGAAGTCCAAGGATCCATTTAAGTACCTTGATATCTCAGGTGTAATCTTTGGCAGTCTGTTAGCTACTAACTTCTGCATTGAAAGAGGATAATTCCCAAGAAGAAGTGGATCAAGGAACCTGATTCACTTATTGCAGATTAAATAAGTGTTCTTCATTGATCGATAATTGTAACCGTATATATATACAATTAAATTTGAAAGATATAACACACAAGGCATGCATTACCATCCAAGGCAGAAATCTATGGCTCTAGATGCAGCATCTACATCCTCATCTTTATTGGTAATTGGCTCGTACCACTTACCATCCAGGGCTATACCTACTATTCCTCCTTGGCTTTCCTATAAATCAAAGAACGATTTAAGTTTTTAGAAAAGATGGTAATTAATTCAACGGTTGTGATCGATCTGAAACAATAAGAGAAGATAGAAGTATATACCTTGAAGTTCCTATTATAAGTGTGATAAGCAGCAGCATGTGACAAGATAATATTATGAGCAACAACGTATGGCTCAACAGAAGAGTTCCCTTTCTTGCAAAACAAATGTCCCATAATTGAGCACCTCCCCGGAGCTTGAATCCCGTAATCATAACCTTCAATAGCGAAACCTCGAGGCTCATTGAAGGTTATCCAGTTCTTCACTTTATCCCCAAATGCTTTAAAACATGTATAAGCATAATATTCAAAATCCTTCCTGTAATTGCCAACAAGAACAGGGTTTTTACGTATATCATGATATATAATCGGCTTTTTAAAAGTCTATTTTCAACGTGATGTCTGATAGATGTCGTGCTAGTGTGTGTGTGTGAGGTATTTACACTATTTGATCACTCAAGAATCCTCCGTAAGAATCTTCAAGCGTCTGTGGAAGATCCCAGTGATACAAAGTAGGGTAAGGCTCAACACCTAAAAAAACATCGAAAACCATATATAATTAATCGTTCGAAAACATTAAATATCAAAATATAGTTATAATTTTGATATATTTGGGGTTGGTGTTAATTGTATAACCTTTCTCTAGTAAAGCATCAATGAGATTGTTATAGTACTCTATTCCTTTTGGATTTGGTGAACCTGTTCCATCTGTTGAACACAATGAACATAACTAGAAGTTACATGTAGAGATTTTGATGATATTTTATTATGATATGTTTTTAAAATTTAGAAAATACAAGAAAAAACTGACTCAAAGCCAGAGGTGTGGCTTACTTGGGAATATCCTAGACCAAGATATTGAGAACCTATAGGCATCCACTCCCAAATCCTTCATCAAATCAATATCATTCTGCACTTTGAAAAAATAGAGAGATTTAGAGAGAAGAATTGTAATTTTCTCACCAAATTTTTCTATATTTTTGTCTTCTTTTGTTCAAAACCCACACCATCACATTCCGACATAAATTATGTATTTCACTTTAATATAAATTTCCCTATCAAAAATTAATAGTGAATTATGACAGTAAATCTTTCAATACTAACATAATTTTCCTCCGTTTCATGAATTAATATATCAATCCTAAGGTTTGCGATTCAACCCTTAAAAAATTGTTCATTTTCATTAGTAATTTACAATAAATGAGAGAAACGCTATTAATCACTTATACACTTATAATGTGAAAGAACTTAGGTGATTAGCTTCAATACAGAAATTAAAGTTATGTGCGCAACATTAAAAGATAAAACACTTTGGTTTTTTATTATGTACGTATAACATTGCAATGTGGGAGAAATATACACCATGTTAGATAAATACTGTGCCAATTAAGCAGCTTTAGGCTGCTTAATTGGTTGGTCTTGTATACTGGTGTGCACCATAATGCGTAGTGCATATAAGCTACAGTGTAACAAACATACTTATTGATGTACATGAACAGAGACTATGGAAATATTAATATAAGGATAGTTGCATAAAATTCGAGTTACTTTTTTCAATATGATATGTTAAATTTTACTCTATGTTAAGCAAATTGCATACTTGCTTTATTTTTAGCCGTAAATAAAGTAGGTGTGTGATTTTGATGCTTCTACGATTTACCGAGTAATAGTACATTACTCACTAATTTTCTTTTTACTGATTGATAAGGTTTTCAGTAGGAAGACGAGTTCGAGACAGTTGAGGTTATGTGTGAAATTGTAGCAGTAGTTAACTTTTAGGGGATGTTTAGTTCTTTATAGTTATGGCAGTATTATGTTCAATTTTTTAGGGCAATTTCTGATTTTCATGTCACTGGACCTGTGGTGCCTTAATCAGGAGAAATAGTTATGTGATGTCTCAACACGTGTGGAGACACCGTGTGTTTCAGTATGAATCATACGGTTTCAGTCTGTATTTAAATTGTATGGTTGATCGTTTCATCCGTTACTTCACCTCAAAATACATTCTTCACACAAGTACTTCCCCTCCACCAGATCGAGTCACGGATATAAATTGTATGGTTGATTGTAGGGGATCGTTTCAAAGAAACTTTTGTTTTTGAACCATTCTAATATTTCCAGCTTCATGATCAATTATTTAAAGTAGTTAGAGCATGTCGGCTCACGTGAGGATTGAATAAGTTTATTTAATTTTCCGGTGTTGCGACGGGCGTCACAATATATCTTTAAAGTTATAATAAATGATAAACAATTATAAGACACCGAATGATAAGAGATAGTTTTAAAAAAAAAAAAAAAAATTGGAAAATGATTTTGGCATCGAGATTCTGTGCCCTTATCCCCCGAATTTTTTGATTTTGTGGTCTAGAATTTTTGTGTTATTTCGTTTTCTTTTTAAATATTAAAATGTATGGTTATAAAATGTTGTGTGGATGATTTCTGTGCATAAAATCTGTGCGTAAATCACTATCCTAAAAAATTATAAGACAGGTGGACTTGTGTTACACGATGTGGCAATTAACATTGCGTGTCCTTTCTAGTTTCTACGTAATACCATGGAGATGCACAGGACCGAATATAACGTTTTTTTTTTGTTTTTTTTATTTAATTAATCCACACCACTAATCCCAACTACTACCTCTTTCCTAAAACTTTATTCGGTAGACTACTCTAAAAAACAAACACTTATTTTATATCATACTTATTGTTTGCGTTATCATTTTCCTTATTCGATGCACACCGATTCTATCGGTGCATCACAATAATTAAATCGATTTTATTTAAGTCCGTTATGGTGTCCAAAACGACTTTTATAGATGTATTGTAAGATTCAATTAATAAAGTCGGTTTTTCAGTTCAAAATCAACAACAAATCGGTTTTTTGGCTTAAAATCCGACTTTCACGATGTCATACTCACAGGTAAAGCAACGCAAATATTAAAGGCCCATGCTTATTTATGGATCATAGATAATGACACTTATTGATCATCTGTCTGGACTTTGTATTAAATAACAATTATTCAAAGTATTTCAATATATATATATATATGTAGCTGTGAAATTGATAAAAGATGAATAGAGGGATGATCACCTTGAAGCGATGGTACTGATCAACAGCAGTGTTTGCATTGCTAAAATCTACCACTCTACCTGCTCCATTATACATAAACCATATATATCATTTCTTCAAAATTTTCTTAATTCTTCTTTTTCTTTAATTAGATCCCATAAATTTTTTTTTTATAGAAATTAAAACCAAATCCAAAAGTAGAAGAGGCAATATTATCCCTTGTGAAAATCTAGCTCGTCGGTTAAATATATATGAATAATTACCTGGTAGTTTGACGAAACTATCCCATATGTTTATTCCCTTGTTTCCTTCATCTGCACCTCCTTCAAACTGTTAAACCAACTTCACTTAAAAGAGAAAACCTTATATATATATATATATATATATATACTTATATTCTCTCCATATTTTACATATACTTATAACTTATATATATATATATATATATATATATATATATATATGAGAGTACCTGATAAGCAGAAGAAGCAGTACCAAAAGTGAAACCATCTGGAAAATCATTACGGCTAATGGATTCTGAGCATACGAATAAGAATAGACTTGTGAAAGATAATACTATGAAAAGAATCAAAGTAATTTTCATTGGAGGAGTGTAATTGATGAATTTTGAGAATAAGAATAAAATGAAGAGGAAGTAGATTAGGCTAATGATTTATGATTTGTTTGCTATTATTTTTATTTCGCAAAATTATTCTACTACTTTGCTTTGTCCCAATATATATTGCATACGCAAGAGGTGTGCATATTTAACATATGCCACGTGGGGGCTTTTACTTTTTTGCGTCAAGTATTTGTCGAATGGAAAATGGTTACCGACGTATGAAGAGGTAGTAAGTGAGAAATTCTACGGTGAAGATTATATCACCTTTACAGAAAAGGATTTTATCAACAAAAGTTAGTGTACATAATTGTTTACGGCTTGAAGAAGCCAATACGAAAAAGAAGAGACCCACACGATCTCTCTTTACATATTTTTTCACATAACATGCCAATTCATGGTTAGCCGAATTTTTAACACGAAAAATAAAAGACAGATTAATATTTCTCTGGCTTTACAACAGGAACCTAACATCTTCACGTAAAACTCTAGTAACCGGCCTAGTAGGCTCAGAGCCATTAATAGAGTTGACCAAACCCTGAGAATCAGACAAGATTGTCACATTCTCCAAATTGCTTTCCAATACCCGCATCAACGCTTTCCTCGCTGCCATGGCCTCCGCTGCTAGAGGTGACGGAGCCCTGCTTAGAACCGATCCCGAAGCTTCGATAACATTGCCGTCTTTTATTAGCACAAGACCTGGAGAAGTTCTTCTATGGTGAGTCCATTTGAGGAATAACACACGTGGATGATTCTGGACCACACAGTTTCAACTCAAATTCAAATTGGTGATCCAGAATCATCCACGTGTGTCTACGATGCAAATAGAGTGACTAGAAAAGAATTATCCCAAGGCCTGTAATCCCTGAAGCTGAACTCTTATCCTAGCGGCATCCACTAAGAAGAGATGGTGGTTGCCTACGTGAGGACTTCGACATTCCAGTGTCGCCGATGTCCAACCACGACATTATCAACTGAATCAGCTTCTCTCTGAGTGGACCAAGCAGATACAGCTCTTTGAAGGATATCGATTAAATTCGCTGGTGATAAATCATTTAGGTGCTTTAAAATATCAGTTAGATCTTAAGGTAGAGTGTGGAGATTCAAACCTCGTAAAATAAAGACTTCTTTCAGTTTTTTAATATCGTAGCAAGCACATGACTCTAAGCCACTAGATTATCATCATTTCGTTTTCTTGGGTGGATGTGGGGTGGGAATAGCTTTAAATTTAGAAATTTTGCATGTAAATTCACATAGAACAATACTCACCAATCTCACAATTATCATTTATACATTATTCATCATCATGGACAACATGACAAACTGAACCCCACGGTCAACAACATTCATTAGAGCTATAAAAAAACAGAAATGATACGGGCACAACGGTTGTGCCACAACGAGTGACACAACAGTGATCTGCATCATTGATAATAACGTGTCTAAATTGATCAGATGTAAATCTAATATAATCAACGGTGCAGATGATCGTTGTGTCACAACCGTTGTGCCCGTATCAATACTCAAACAAAAATAGAGAGGGCTATATTCACTGTTTAAATTCACTGCCGAAATTCACTGTCGAAATTCACTAATTTTCAAAATTCATTGTCGAAATTCACTGATTTTCGGGATTCACTGTCGAAATTCACTGTCAAAATTCACTGATTTCGGGATTCACTGGGGAGATTCACTGATTTTCGGGATTCACTGTTTGTCATTCTCGCTATAAAAATTATGCAATTGTCCTTCTCCCTATAAAAAATATGTAGTTGTCCTGTTGCTTAAAAATATTCCAGATTGTGTCATTATCCCTAATTTCCCATTTTTATTGGGGACTAAATTGTAATTAGGGATTAATTAAGGGCTTAATTATAATCCTTCTAGTGGGAGGGTTTATTTGGGAAATAACCTCCCCACTAATCAGAAAAAGTTGTCAGAATTTGAAAACACGTCCTATGCAAGTTTGAGAGCAAAAGTGTGAGACAAAGCTTCTTTTTTAAAATTCTAAGTGAATACTTGGTGGTTTTCAGATTCTAATAGGACACCGGAATCGTGAGGAAACAAGGATCGTTTTGATACTAAGTTCTTCGAATTTCATAAAGGTAGGAAATTCGGCCCTAAGGGCGGTTTTGATCAAGTTGGTGCTTTCTTGGTTTAATTCATAGTCATAGATGTTTAAAAACCTTGATCCTAACTAGTTCTTGAATTGGTTGTGGATCAAATAGGTTTTTTGTTAGAGTTGAAGGTTTTGCTGCAGTTTTCCTTCAAGTTTGCTTTGGTTTTGTGCTTGAATCAAGTAAGAGATCTTCCTATTGTGTTAATCCACGTGTTATAAAGTTTGGTTGGGTGTTTAGAATTGTTTTGATGCAAGGTTTCTTGTGTTTTTGTGTTTAGACTAATGTGCTATGTTATATCATGTTTAAGTGGTATATTTTCTGCTATTTTGCTGTTAAAACTGATGAAGAACGTGTTGGAAAAGATGTGGATACGTAAGAGGTGTAGAAAAATCATGTTTAGGGTTTTCCCAGGTCAAATGCGTACGCATTGGGTAACAATGCACACACATTGATGGAACAGGTTGGGACAGAATTGTTCCAACAGGCAGAATGCGCATGCATTCCATTGAATGCGCACGCATTACTGTTTCAGGATGTTCAGAGTTGTTCTCAGCAGGAACAATGCGTGCATTGGCTGGACATAAACTTTCAGCAAGTTTCTGGTCAATGAATGCGCACGCATTGACCCTAGTTTTGGGGAAAATGATGTTTTAAGCTATGTGTTGAGTTTTAAGTGTTGATTCTTGATCTAATAACACTAAATAAACATGATCAAGCCTTGATTGAGTTTCTGATGCGTTTAGTTCCTGCACCGGATGTACTCTCTCAAATAGTTGAAGTTCGGGACCGTCGGAAGAGCATGATAGGCTTGTGCTTTGGTGGATTAGTATTCACCAATGTCTGTGTATGTGATAGGCTTGATTGAGTTTCTGATGCATTTAGTTCCGGCACCGGATGTACTCTCTCAAAGAGTTGAAGTTCGGGACCGTCAGAAGAGCATGATAGGCTTGTGCTTTGGTGGATTATTCACCAATGTCTGTGTATGTGATAGGCGTTGTGTGTAGATGACTAAGTGAGGGAGTAGAGTTGGTTAAGGTGAGGTTTGCTTTGAAAATACTTAAGTGGTTAGCTAACGATTAATAAATACATAATTGTATAGTAAAAGTCAAAATACCATGCCATTCTTGGTTAGGCACAAGGTTATATCGCGACGTGTGGGCGGTCAGTAAAAGTGAATAACCCTGATGGCCTATAAACGGCTGAATGGTAAGGGGCCTTCGCCGAACGCGTGCACTATCGGGTTAAACCCGTGGCTCTCAGTGTGATCCATTGATAGGTTGCATATGATATCTCATGGGGGATATACACCATGCATAGTGCTCTTGAATGTGGGTATAACAAAGATAAGTTAAGTTAGAAACGTTTAGTCATGACATGTTGATGAGAATGAAATGAACCCTAGGTTGAGTCGGCTTTATAAAGATAATTTAATAATCATAATAAATACTTTGTATACTTGTTTAATACAATAGCTTCTATCTTTTACTAAGTACCTTTGTACTTACCTTGAATGCATATTGTTTTGTGTGTTTGGGGATGAGAAGATGATCAGGTGGAGCAGGAGTTCGATGAGGACTTCGAGGATGATATATGATCTGCTCTTTTTATGTTATGCTAGATCTTTCCTCATTATTATAAACTATGTTCTAATTTATGTTGTACTTTGGTTAAAGACATGTTGTTGTTCTTTCTTTTGAGACTTGTTGTAAGTTAAGTTGATGTACTTTTACTAGACATCGTACGATTGTAAGCTTGTTGTTGTTGTTTAAGTTATCTTTCTATCTTTAGAATGTTACATTTCTATTCTTGCTATTTAAAAAAATATACCCAAGTCTTTTAGCTTCTGTTAATACTAAACCCGATATGACGTAGTAGATGCTTAAATATAATATTGATTTATTTAATATTATATGTGCCGAATATTTCTTTTCCGGATATGGACTCGGTGTCCGGGAATGGGGTGTTACAGTTGGTATCAGAGCAAAGCGTCCTTTAGGTTTCCTTTCTTGAGATAAGTTTCTTTAGATCACTTAGTAACATTCTGATCTTCTTGATCTCTCAGAATGACAACAACCAGGAGAGGTGTTCATGAGGCCTAGAGTGTGGAGTCAGACCAGAGGCAGGTAGTCCTACACCAATGGTAGGGAGCGGAGTTGTGAGACCTAATGTTCCACATCATCAGATCACACACCACGGGCTCAACAGGAGCAACCTCCACAGTGGCCTGTGGGAGGATCGGTTCAGGTTACTGTGGTCAGTGATGTTCCAGCAGGTTTTGTACCACCAGTGACAGAAGTCCATCCTCCACCACCACCGGTAAGCTACCCTCCAACCTCGACCTACCCTCCACAACAATAGACTTTCTACCCTCCACCAGTGAGTCAACCACCTCAACCTATAATCCCTCTATCACACGGTTTGACCATCACTACGGCTTTGTATACCCACCTAACAGACTACATTAGCCATACCACACCCCACCACACCATACAAGATACCACCATTATCAACAAGCACCACCCATAGCTTAACCTCAACAATCCCAACAGCTATATCCACAACCTTATCCACCTCAAGCACCACAAGCACCCCTCGGTTATCCACCAGCTTATCCACCAGTTTACCCACTAGCCTAACCACCGGTTTACCCACCTGTTGTCCCTCCAGTTAGACCACAAGTGAACGAGCAAGCACCACCAGTGGATTAGTACACCAGGTTGAAAAGGAACGTATGCAAGACTTTTATAGGAATATGGAATCAGCCAGGGCAGAGATGTGGTTGAAGAGCTTTGAGAAGGCATGTAGAAACGTGAATGTGCCCTGAAACGAAGACGGCTCAGTTAGCTGCGGGTTTCTTGTTGAATACAGCTGAGAGTTTGTTTGATGCCATAGAGAGAAGCGTGGTAAAGTTACTGATTGGAAAGAATTTAAGGAACTTTTCTACAATGAGTACTTCCCACCAGTAGTTCAAGCGAATCAAGCAAGTCAGTTTTTGAGGCATAGTCAAGGTTTATACACAACCGTGTCTCAATACACTAACCGTTTCAATGAGTTGGGAAGGTTTTATCCTGAAATCATGAGAGCTGAGGAGACGAAGATGGCCCTTTATAGGAACGATTTATCCCGTGAAATCCAAGCCGGTATGTTGGGAGCTACTCCGAGGAATATGGCAGAATTATTGAACAAAGCCATAGAAGATGAAACCTTCAAGAATAAGCCTTCGGTAGTCGTTGGAGTTAAGAGGATTTTTTGGGAAGAGTCAAGGAAACAACCAGACAGCCCCTCAACAGAATGCACGGAAGACAACGGCACCTTTGAAAGCCACTCCATCGACCGGTACACCACTTTGCTCAAAATGTAATAGGAATCATACCGGTGAGTGCCGAGCAAGTGCAAGTGGCTGCTACCTTTGTGGGAATCTGGGACACTTTGCAAGATCATGTCCAAACAAGGAAAACATGGGAAGACATAATCAAGGGAATGGAAAGGAAGTTCAAGTCGGCATGTTCGTGTGTTCGCCGTGGATGCTGAGTTCGTGGAACCAGATGATAATGTTATTTCAGGTACTTTTAAAATGTTTATTCTATGTTATTAAAATATTTTTATAGAACGTTAAGTCATGTTATAATTGTATTTAAATTGAGTTTACATTTTAGGTGCAATAATATTAGACGACTTAGTAGTTACGGCTTTGTTTGATACGGGAGCATCTAATACTTTTGTGTCGACTAAGATCGCTAAGAAACTGAATCTACCTTCGGTAACCTTAAGAAATTCCTTAGAGATAACTACACCCGTAGGAAAGGTAACTAAGGTAGCTAAGATGATACCTCATGTTGATGTGCGTGTAGGAACCAATTGGTGTAAGAGTGACTTGATAGTGCTGGACTTTTCGGATTTTCATGTATTGATTGGAATAGATTGGCTATCCAATAATTTTGTACACTTGGACTGTAGAGAAAAGAGAGTGACTTTTAAGGTACCCGGGAAATCGTCTAAAACCTTTCAAGGAAACGTCTACAAGCCTAGCAAGAAGCGTCACCCGATAATCTCAGCAGTTAAGGCTGTAAGAACATGTCAGAAAGGATGTGAAGGATACTTGTTGTATGCAATGGATGTTGCAAAAGTAAAGCCTAAGTTGGAGGAAACTCCAATATCAAGTGAGTACCCTGAAGTGTTTCCAGATGAGTTACCGGGAAATATGCCGGATAGGGAGATAGAGTTTGAGATCAAGTTGGTACCGGGAGCGGCACCAGTTGCTAAGGCACCCTATAGGATGACCCCGGCTGAATTGAAAGAGTTGAAGGCTCAACTCAAAGATATGTTAGAAAGAAACATAATTCAGCCAAGTACCTTACCGTGGGGAGCCCCTGGTTTGTTCATTAAGAAGAAAGACGGTAGTATGGGGATATGTATCGACTACAGAGCCTTGAACAATCTCACCATCAAGAATAAGTATCCCCTACCAAGGATTGATGATTTGTTTAACCAGTTTCAAGGTAAGAAAGGGTTTTCCAAGTTTGATCTTAGGTTAGGTTACCACCAGTTGAAGATAAAGGTAGCAGATATACCTAAGACAACGTTTAGTACAAGATATGGACATTATGAGTTCTTGGTTATGCCGTTTGGACTTACTAATGCTCCATCAGCTTTTATGGACTTGATGCAGCGTGTTTTCATGCCATATTTGGACAAGTTTGTGATAGTATTCATAGATCAAATTGTTAAGGGTGAAATTATGTGGTTTATAAGGATATATTTTACGATGTTTTTCCCTCTATATTGTATAATTTGCATAATAATTGGTCTTTATATTAAAATATTGAGCAAACGATATTTTTAACGGCTTAATCGCAATATCGATATATTTATGTGATTTCATGGTTAAAATATGATTATTTGAATATTATTACAGTTTGCGATGTTTTCCATGTGTTATAGGTATGTTTATTGTGCTCAAATGATGATCAAAAGAGATAAATTTCGAGCTATAAAGATTTAAGAAAGAGATAATGATCAAGTGGAGAGAAGAAAAAGAGATAAACATGCAAAAATCGCATTCAAGTCATGTTGAACGAACGTCCATACTCCGTCCAGATCAAGCGGGCGTCTGCGAGATTGAACGCAGGCGTCCAATGTTGAAAACAGTCTCGAGAGCATGAACGGACATCGAACGAAAGGTCTGAATAGAGATCGAAGAAGGCTGAACGCTCGTCCACCAGAACGAACGCTCGTCCGTGAAACCGACTTAGAGGAACCGACTTTGTTGCTTATAAATACAAGGCTATTTTCACACATTATGAACAACAATTCGACACTATACAAACCCTAAACCTAGGGCGGCTAAGGCTGCGGTTTTACTTCTTTTCCTTCCACTTTTCTCGCAACTTTAAATTAGATTAGTTTAGAAGCGGTTTTTTATGTTCTTTTTACTTTTACGGGTTCTTGAGGATGCTCGGAGCTAAAGCTTCAATCAAACGAGAATTGTGAAGCCATCAACTTGGATTGATTTCTGTATTTCAATTATACTGTGAGTTATTTATTTAAGGTTGTTCCTTATTTATGTTTTATCTCGTTTAATTGCGTTTATATCGGAAGATTTGCATGTATGATCCATAGATAAGAATAGTCCTTAGATTTATAATGACGGAAGTTAATAAGTCTAATCACTAGATTTAAACGTAAAAGTTGACACCTTTGATCTTGAAACGCGTTAATCTAGCATTGGAAGATACTAGGTTAATAGATGAATTACCTAAGGAATTAGGGTTCATGTTTAGGTAAGGTGAATCACGACCTAGATAAATACCACATATAATCGAGATAGGAGATCAATACATGTTGATAGGTGGATCAACCCTCGTTTGCCTTTTATAATTTGATTTTAAATCCTTGCAACTTGAGTCTTGCTTTGCTTAGTTAATTTCCTTTTTGCAATTAGTTTAGTTTAGTTAATACGTCCGTTACCCGTATTTTCCTAGCATTGGATAATCTCCTCTGTCTAGTTTATTTTACGCAATCTTTGTTTAGATTAATTCACAGCTTAGTGTAGTTCGTGACGTAGTAAGTTAAAACAAAAGCTAGGATTAACAAGCTGCCTAGTTCCCCGTAAGATCGACCCGGCATAGCCTCTATACTACGATCCTTGCACTTGAGGTTAACCGGTTTTATTACTTGTTTGTTTTGTTAATAAAATCCGTGATAAGTTTTTGGCGCCGTTTCCGGGGAACCGGGCGGTTGCCTAGTTTTTGTTTGTTTTTCATTTTCTGTTTTTGTTTTGTTTAAGCCCCTGTTTTTTTAGGTAGTTTTAGTTCGATTGACCCTTAGGTAGTTTTTAGGGTTTTTAAGGTTTAGATTCTTAGGGTTTTGTGGTTTGTTCTTCATTTTGTGATTAGTTTCCCCTCTCTTTTCTCTTCTATCTATCCTCTATCTCTTTTCCCCTGTCTATCTTTCTGTTCTGTTCTTTCTTGAACCTTTTTTTTCTGCATCTTTTACTCGCTTTTACATTCTTTCCGCACTCCTCGACGAAGGTTCTAAGTAATTGGGCGCCCGTCCACTTATAAAAATTTCAACTCTGTTACGCTTTCGACCCCTCGCACGACGGCGTTCAATTTTTTGGGCGCCCGTCCAAGGATTTCTGAATACCAGGCGGCGTTCGCTTTTCGAGCGCCCGTCCGATCTAAACCTAAAGCGGCACGCTTCGTCCATATACTTGGGCGCCCGTCTGCTTTTTTTTTCTTGTAATCTTTGTTCTTTTCCTTTCTTTAGGTTTCGATTTTTAAATTTAGGTTTTAGCCCTTAGTTTTAGATTTCTTAAACTTGTTTTTGTGCCGTTTATGCAAACTCGGAGTCAAAAGGACCGTTGTTATACACCACGACATCGAAGCGGAACCGTAGTCCGGCCAAACAGCGGATTTTCCGTTCTGCGGTTCGCGATGCGAGCCGAGCAAGATATTGAAGGTCAACTAGTTGAGGAAATCACTGATTTTGTGATAATGGCCGCTAATAATAGACGTCGTTGGCGGACTACGCCATGCCAGCGAAGTCAAAGTCAACCCGGCTATTGTTATCCCAAACATTACCGCACAAACCTTTGAGCTAAAGCCGGACTTATTCGGATGATGCAAGACGCATCAATCTTTCACGGCTATCAATCGGAAAATCCGCATACCCACTTACATACATTTTTGAGATATGCGGCACAACACGCATCCAAGGAGTGAGTGAGGATGCTATCAAGCTAAAACTTTTTCCATTTTCTCTCGAAAGGAGAGGCTAAAGAGTGGTACACCTCTCTCCCTTCTGAATCTATCACCACCTGGCCAGAACTTGAAAAGGAGTTCTTGAGTCAATATTTTCCACCTTCAAAGACGGCCCAGTGTTTAAATGAAATATTCACTTTCTATCAGAAAGAGAATGAATCCTTCTTCGAATGTTGGAAGAGATTCAAGTCTCTTCTTAGAAAGTGCCCCCAC
This sequence comes from Gentiana macrophylla, assembly GCA_026214975.1. Classification (NCBI taxonomy): domain Eukaryota; kingdom Viridiplantae; phylum Streptophyta; class Magnoliopsida; order Gentianales; family Gentianaceae; genus Gentiana; species Gentiana macrophylla. The sequence goes on from CM047809.1 coordinate 100,380,954, forward strand.
CATGGCTTGCCTAAGGAAAGGCAAGTCAACACTTTCTTCGATGGATCGACCGAGGCTTACTAAAGGCATGGTCAACGACTCTTACAGTGGGGCTTTCCTCAAAAAGACACTGATGAGGATGGGCACCGCTTGAAGACATTGCCAAATACAACTATGCCCCATCCTATCGAGGCCATCCAAGCGCCTCCTCCTCCCGAGGTGGAGGAAGTCAATGTTCAAAGTCGATAGCCATGCCGCAAAGCGGATGGCAAGTCCTCAAGTTCCAAACCCGATTAACTGGACTCCTTCGTTTCCGCGAACCCTCGTGGTTTCAGATTATGAAAAATTGTTTGCCCAGACCGGGTCACATGTTTGGCCAATGTCAATTTCAGTCCCCCGCTGCTCATCAAGTCAATCTTTGTTCATAATAACGGACAATATAATCCAATCACATGCCAAGTATGTGAAGATCCGAGGAACATCGCCGCTTCATCCCATGATTGGGCGAGAATCTTCAAATTAATGCTTTCTCGGCCGATCCTAATCGAGATTCAATAATCAATACTCTGGCCAGAGTAATTTTCAAAACCAGGGCTTTCATCAGAATCCAAATTTCAACCCCAATTCCAATTTTCAAAATCAGAGCTTTAATCGAAACCCGGGGTTCAATCAGAACCAGAACCCCAATTTTTCGAATTCGCAGCAAAGGTTCAATCAGAATTGGCCTGCCAATTCTAGTTCTCAGTTTCAAAGTCGGCCTAGCCAGCCATCTCCCCAGAACTTCCAAAACTCTCAAGGTCCCTCCCACTCAGATGATATAAAAGCCGAATGGAATTCATTTCGGGAGGAGCAAAGCGAGACAATGAAAAGTCTCTTGAGAGGCAAATCAGGCACCGGGTGAGCGGTTAACTTCAGACCGTCAGGCGGTTATCCGACTTTACGGAAAAGAATCCAAAAGCGGTCAAGTTGCTCGAGGCCGATATAAGCAACGACCAATGTCTCGACCTCGTGCCAACAATGCAATCACGGTAAAGAAAGAGGCCAGTGCAATGAGTTTAAGTGGCACTCACCGAGTGGTCCCCTGGCTTCGTGGAAACCACTAGCCTCTCCTCGCCAATTATGGTGCGGGAGGGAAGTTGAGCACCCATTATCCCCTCGTCTGCAAGAGCATACTCGGGTGGTGATCCCCGAGAAATGAAAGAGTTGAAACACCTCAGGTGGCTGAACCCCTGAGGAAAGAAGATTCGGTTGAGAGTCAGGTGGCTGATCCCCTGACTAATAAGAAGTCTGAAAAAGTGGTAAGGTGGAAAGATCTGGAAGACAAGGCCGTAAGTGCATCCTCAAAGAAAGTCTTTTCTGAGAGTGACCTTAAAAAGCTTCCATTTCCACCTAGAAAAAGCAACATTCCCTTGCATGAAGATAAGAAGTACGGAAAGGTGCTTAATTTGCTGAAAAATACTCAGGTTAATCTTCCACTCTCAGAAGTTTTGGTTGAAATGCCTAAGTATACCAAGTTTATCAAGGATGTTGTTTCTTCTAAAAAGAAGTTAGCAGACATGGATCAAGCAATTGGTGAGGACTGCTCAATGGTCAATTATCAAGGCTTACCAATCAAGAGGGGTGACCCAGGCAAATTTGTGCTCACATTGCAGATGGGAGGCCTAGTCTTCCCAAATTCTTTATGTGACCTGGGTGCATCCATCAGCTTGATGCCGTTGTCTGTTTGCAATCAGCTTGGTTTACAAGATCTTCTAGAACCCACTACTATGAATTTACAATTTGCTAATAGATCTTCTAAGAAAGCTTCAGGGATCCTGAAAGACGTTTTGGTTCAGATTGATAGATTTACCTTTCCAGTTGATTGGTATGTTTTAGATATCGAGAAAGATGAAAACGTCCCCTCGATTCTTGGAAGACCTTTCTTATCTATACCTAGAGCCCTCATCGATTGCGATGGTGGGCAAGTGACTATCCGAGTTGGTGATCAAGAGGTGAGTTACAATGTCTTAAAGTCCATTCAAGTACCTCCGGCCCCCAACCGGCTTTTCCATTGATTATATGACGGATGATTTTACCGATTATATGGATAAGCAAGTCATGGTCAGTGTAAGCAGCGAATATGAGCGATTGGTTGACAACCTAAATACTCATGGTGTGGTTGATCTAGATCAATTAGCAGCTGATTTTGAGGAAGACTTGTTGGAGGGAGAAGCTTTGGCAGTGGGACCACAGAGTAAACTCAGTGATATTGAGTTGAAAAGTGGAGATCTTAAGTCAAGTTTGGAAGACCCCCCTGCTGATTTAGTGTTGAAGCCGTTGCCTAAACATCTTAAGTATGTGTTTTTAAGAGAAGGTGACAAGCTCCCATTAATCATATCTGCCAAGCTGTCTCGCATAGAGGAAATGAAATTGATCAACGTCTTGAAGAAGAATGAAAAAGCTTTTGGTTGGCAAGTAGGAGATATCCGAGGAATATCTCCTGACATCTGCATGCACAAGATCAAGACGAATGAGGGTGTAAAGTGTGTTAGACAGCCCCAAAGGAGGCTCAACCCTCATATGCAAGAAGTTGTTAAAAAGGAAATCATCAAACTTTTGGACATGGGAATCATTTATGCCATCGCGGATAGTGAATGGGTTTCCCCGACTCAAGTAGTTCCCAAGAAAGGAGGAATTACGATTGAGAAGAATGAGAAGGGAGAGGAAATAGCATTGAGACTTGTCACTGGTTACAGAGTCTGCATCGACTATAGGAAGCTCAATGAGGTAACCATGAAAGATCACTTTCCCCTTCCATTCATTGACCAGATGCTTGAGCGTCTGGCGGGACACGCATTCTACTGTTTCCTAGATGGATATTCGGGATACTTCCAGATACCCATCGATCCTATTGACCAAGAAAAGACCACTTTCACCTGCCCGTATGGTACATTCGCTTATAGGCGAATGCCATTTGGTCTCTGTAATGCCCCAGCCACCTTTCAAAGGTGTATGATGGCTATCTTTGACGGGCTAGTTGAAAAGTGTATGGAGATTTTCATGGACGATTTTTCGGTCTTTGGTCAATCCTTCGATGATTGCCTCGCTAATCTTGATCAGGTGTTATCTAGATGTGTGGAAAACAACTTAGTACTCAATTGGGAGAAATGCCATTTTATGGTAGACGAAGGAATAGTTCTTGGCCACAAAGTGTCATCCAAAGGTATTGAGGTAGATAGGCTAAGGTGGAAGCTATCGAGAAGATAAGTTATCCTAAGAATGTTCGCGAAGTCGAGGTTTTCTCGGACATGTCGGCTTTATAGGAGATTCATTCAGACTTTTCAAAGATTGCCAAGCCCTGCCTACCTTACTTAAGGAAGACGTTGAGTTCGATTTTGATGAAAACGCAAGCATGCGTTTGAGGAGCTCAAGAATCGTCGATATCTCGCCCCAATTCTTATATCGCTGACCGAACTTACCCTTTGAGCTTATGTGTGACGCGTCAAATTATGCGGTTGGTGCGCTTTTAGGCAAAAGCTTAATGGAAAGTTCCACCTATCTATTACGCCATGATCACACATCGAATCCTTCTCAAGTTAACTACACGACCAATCGAAAAGGAATTATTATCCGTAGTCTTTGCTATGGATAAGTTTCGTAGTTACTTGCTGGGTGCTCAAGTGATTGTGTGGACTGATCAGGCTGCTTTGCGGTATCTAATGACTAAGAAAGAAGCCAAGCTGCGTCTACTACGTTGGATATTGACCCTACAAGAGTTTGACGTTCAAATTAAGGACAAAAAGGGCAGTGAAAACGTAGTGGCTGATCACGTTTCTAGAATGTTAAGTGAGGAAAAGGGTGATCCTGATGATATAGATCTTTACTTTCCTCTAGAAAACATCATGTTGATAGAGATGGTCACGCGCTCCGGATGTTCTTTGGTACTCCTCCATTGTCAATTACCTTCATTCCCAGTATCTTGACCCTGAAATGTCTTATCAAGAGAAGAAGAAGTTTTTCTCTGATATGAAATCTTTCGTTTGGGATGAACCTTACCTCTTCAAAATCTGTAAAGATGGTTTGCTAAGGAGGTGTGTTCCTGAATCTGAGCAACGCGATATAATCGAGCAATGCCATAGTGGACCCACAGGTGGTCACTTTGGTCCTTGGAAGACGGTTGCGAAGATCTTCCAGTCCGGTTTCTATTGGCCCACGATCTTTAAGGACACGGAAGCTTTCTGTAAAGCTTGTGACAGGTGCCAAAGAACCGGTACTCTAACAAGCCGGTTTGACATGCCATTGAAACCCATTCTTGAATGCGAAGTCTTTGATGTATGGGGGATTGACTTTATGGGTCCTTTCCCATCTTCCTGTGGGAATAAATACATCTTAGTCTGCGTAGACTATGTATCGAAATGGGTGGAGGCATTAGCCACTCCTCGCAATGATCATAAAACGGTCATGAATTTTCTAAAGAAGAATATCTTTGTGAGGTTTGGATGTCCACGTGCCTTGATTAGTGATGAAGGGACACACTTTTGCAACCGACCTTTGGATAAAGTCCTCGAGAAGTATGGTGTTCATCACAAAACTCGGCACACCATATCATCCGATGACTAGTGGTCGAGTTGAGCGAAGCAACTGTGAGCTTGAAGAAGATCCTGGAAAAACAAAGAATAATCATAGAAAAGATCGAGTCTAAAGTTGGATGATGTACTATGGGCATATCGAATCGCCTATAAGACCCCGTGGGTACATCACCCTACCAGATGGTTTATGGTAAATCGTGCCACTTGCCGCTTGAGTTAGAGCACGAGCTTATTGGGCTACAAAGTTTCTTAACTTCGATTCCCAAGCCTCGTGGAAAACATCGATCGCAGCGGTTGCTGCATGAGTTGGGCGAGTTTAGGCTTCAGGCTTACGAAAGTGCCAGGATCGATGAAGACAAAATGAAACTCCTTCATGACGCAAAGATCAAGAAGAGAGAATTTCAAGTTGAGAGCAAGTGTTACTTTACAATTCCAGTTACATTTGTTCCCTAGGAAGTTAAGGACACGTTGGTCCGGTCCCTTCGAAATTCTCCAAATCATTCCTGGAGGCGTTCTAGAACTTCGCGGTTATAGCGGTAAACCATTTCGAGTCAATGGTCAGAGGTGCAAGCACTATATCGGTGAACCTAAGGATAAGCCTTTGATTGTTAAATTCCTCGATATTCTCGGATGTGGTGTTACACAAGTCGATGAATTTGACGGGGTGTCACCCGACTTGTTCTCTGAGGATGACGGTGGTCGTAGATATGAAGAAGTTCTAGCGGGTAGTTGGGATATGGAAGAGTATGAGAGGGAGCAGAAGCTTAAACGTCATCAGAGGAATTTACAAAGGAAGAAGACAACCATGGGAATGGTTAAGCGTGTATGGAAAAGCGCCGAGAATTAATCCCATGCGTAGATGCTACTTACGCCGCCACACTACTCGATGAGAGCTTACACGGTAATGGCCGGTAGAAAGGTTAAATGGCCCGACCCAGTGAGCTTAAATGGTGTCGAGCTAACGACATAAACCAACAAATACCACTTAGGGGCATTCAAGATATCCAATCTTGTTTTAGTTTCCACTTGGTTCTTTTTGCTTTAAGTATGTTGTTTTAGTTGTTTTAGTTAGTTTCACTAAGCTTTTATGTTGCTATCTCATCAAGAGGGGCTTTCTAGATATGGATCTTTACGGAGTTCGCCTTCGAGGAGTTCCCACTCATTAGTCGGATCCCGCCGATCACGATGAGATGATGGACCGGGAGGCACTATAGTTCTTCATGTAGATTTTGACATTAGCACTCGTGTTAAGACCATCACGTCGTTATCCTAGTTCCACCTTGTTCGGGAGGCAAATGATTTCACGATCGAGGAGTTGCGGGAGGCCATAGGGCGTCCTTACGATCCTTAATGATCCTATGTCGACGTGGTTTGGCACTAGTGTGCGGGTGAGCATTTCGTCTTTGAGGTAGTGGTGAGGATTGGTGTTTGCGGGGATGAGTACGACTTTCCTCCGGCTATCGACATGCTTCGACGCCTCATTCGCTTAGTGGATTGGGACGAGATCTACGCAGATTTAGTGATTTCTTGGTTAGTTTTGTTTTCGCCGGGCCCGACGTAAAATGAAAGCGCTTAGTTGGAGGCACCCTCTTGTTTTAGTTGTGTTTTCTTTTATTTTTCTAGTTATTTTATGTTTTCGTTATTTCATTTTTGTACTCGTTTGAATTTTATTAAGTATTAATGAAAACTTTCGATTTTATTTCCTTATATGTGTGAAAAATGAAATTTTGTAAGTTTCTCTGATGGACGCCTGTTCATTAGAAATGGACGCCCGTCCGGACCTCAATCTAGATGGACGTTCGCCCAGAATCTATGGACGCCCGTCCATTCAATCTGCTCGATTCCGAATATGGGCGCCCGTCCGCCCAATTCCTCCAATCTGTTTTTCAAAATTGACCTCGGACGCGGCGTCCGTATAATAGACGCCCGTCCGGTTCTGCGATCTCCAGGTGAACGCCCGTCCGTCGGGATGGACGAAAGTCCCATTAAGCATCTATATAGACCTTCAACGCATGAACCCTCATTTCTCAGAATTTTCAAAACCGCAACCCGACTTTCTTCTCCCCTCAACCCTAAAATCATCGTTTCTGAACCAAATTTGGCGATTCTTGTTGCAAAAGAACGGTCTTTGCACCCTCTTTTCATTTATCCAATCCATTTCCTCCAACAATCAACAAAATTTGTAGAATCGTAGATTATTCAATCGCCATTTTGACAAAAGCTCGAATTTTGGTGGTCAATCTCGGTGTTTCTGGGCTTCTAATCTGTTCGATCATCATCCCTTCATAGTGTTTGGTAAGCTTGATACAACTTTTCTCGTTTTAATTCACGTTTTTGTGAGTTCGATTTTCGAGTCGGCTCATTTTCTTGAATTATCACCTATTGTTGATTTTCTTTCGTCTTTGTTGGTTCTTTTCTTCTTTCCTTCTGCTGTGGTGGTGTGGAGATGGTGATGGTATGTTGTTGATGTTGGTGGTTTGGACGGTTTGCTTGAAACCCCGCTTTGGATGTAAAACGGGTAACCTTTGTTGCTGTGAATCGTTTGGTTTAGACATTTAGGTTGATATAGGGAAGAAAGCGGTTACTAAGCAGAGGCCTGGTAAAGAGAAGGTTGTTGAATCTGTAAACGCAAACGCGTTTGGGCGATGAGCCCTCAATTTAGACCCCAACCGAGGTGTAATTTTACGTGAGCAACCCCTAGTGGCATCTCAACAAGCCCGAGCTGATTTGAGAGATGAATCCTCTTCCGATTCGGATACACAGGATGATGTTCCGTTGGTTAGAAATCCCGATTTTAAGAAAGGTCGTCATCTGTGGTTTGAACAAGTTCGAGAGGAGAATGTTGATGATGTGGTTAGGGAGGAAGTTGAACTGAACCTAGGGCACCTCACAGAAGAAGTCTAAGAATGTTACCCTTCTTTTGATGCCACGTAGGTTTGTCAATCCTCTAGCTCACGATGCCTACACTAAGCATTACTCGACTAGAGTCTTATCTTTGATAGGGAGGTAAAAGTGCTTCAAGTTGATCCAACCTTTGTTGAGATGTTAAAGGCTAGGAAATGGAATGCCTTATCGAAAATCCTTCCGGCGCTTGTCAATGATTCCGTAGTCAGAATTTTTACGCAAACTGCTCGAGGTGATTTAGATAAAGGTTTTGTCATGGTGCGCGGTGTGAAAGTTCCTTTTTCCGCTAAGGTGATAAATGAGAAATATCGGATACCACTTTTGAGGGTTTAGATTATAAAGAGGAAATTGCGAGAAGGCAACATGAGGATGGTCGTGACCCGATGGAGGAGTTGAGATTAAGAGTGTGTCCGGATATGGCTTGGACATTGAGACCCAATGGCCAAAGAAAGGAGTTGATCACTACGACATGGACCGAGGATTGGAGAGTCTAGTGTCGATTTATTCAGAGTAGGTTGATGCCAAAGAACAACCTCACACATTTCCATATTAGTGATCTTGGGATGTTATTTGCTTTGACGTTCGGGTTGAATGTCGATGTAGGACGAGCCTTGTTTGATGAGATTTCCATGAACCAGAAGGTTTACACTCGGAGTTTGATAGTCCCTCATTTGATTCACCAGCTGTGTTTGGATGCTGGAGTTGATGAGTATACGTCAGATCATAAGACGAAGAGTTTTCCCCTATTCGTAGAGAGAGGTTGTACCTCCGCCATCCGAGCCGGGATCTACTTCTATGCCGCCCGAGCTTCACCATTTCGGATTATCTTCTTCCGAGATTGCTCGATGCAAAGATGGCCAACGATCTACGAGATTGGATGACTGATATCCAAGAGACGCGTAAGAACATGATGTACGTCTTTGAAGTGCATTGTGGAGGGCAAGAAACCGAGGATATGCAGATTTTCAAGGAGAGTGATACGGAGTTCGTCTTTTCCGATCGCGATCGAAAGTTATTGCCGATGTGATCGAGGCGGAGGAAGAGCCTGACGATGCGGAGGAGAGACCTCATTGGGGCGCTATTGCTTCTACTACACACCTGAGCCTTCACGCAGGCGACGTCTACGGGCCGCTTTATGCTCGCCTGATCCCTCCTCCCGCTGATGCTCCTGCCGTGTGACTCTGCTTTGTTGATCTTTCTACGACTGAGACGACTCCGGGGACATCTTGATTGTTTCTTGTTATTCTTTCTGGTGTTGCACTTTTTGGTATACTTTTATTCGATCTGGTTGTATTTTGACTACTGCTACCTTTCGGCACTGTTCATGATTCTTGTACTTTCTAGTTTTTACGCTACTGTTGTTTATCATAGGATGATCATGTAAGCCGTAAGGCACCCTGCATTTTTTTTTCTTTGACTTGTATTGACATATTTATCGATGACCTTTTCTTTTTATTCCGTTTTGATTTATTATCTCTACTGCCATATTATACCCCGTTTTCCCCCGAGTTTTCTGTTTCTCGAGTGTTGCAGCGGTAGTTTTTGTCGAGATCCGATTGAGTTAGTTTTGGGACGTTTTTCCACGCTTTTTGCGAGCGTTGGCCTTTTCATGCTCCAGCTTGACCAACGGCTCGGTTTTCTGCGCAAATTCAGCTAAGTTTCTTCTCCTTTTTACTTTCTGCACAACATGAGGACATGTTGAATTTTTAAGTGTGAGGGAGGGGATAGTTCAATTTGTTCGATTTGTACCTATGCATATAAGTTTGTTTAATACGTTAGAATGTTTTTATTATGCAAAATGAGCGTAATTTTTCAAAGTTTTCCGACACATTTGTCTTTGTTTGGTCCCGAGTAGGCAATTCAATTTGAAGTTCGTTGTTTTTATAGTCATCTATGCGGTATTTCATGTGCTTGATAAGTTAGTTGTTTCACCTGACACTATTTTTCACGAGCCATAGTGACGATGAGCTATTTTATAGATTTATTACCCCGTTTGGATTAGTAATTTTTGATTTTCTTTTAAGTCATGTGCTTAGTGCTACGTATATATCTTGAGATTTATGATAGTTTGTATTTAGTTCGGAGTATGTTATAATCATGAATATCTCAGTAAGTTTGAATGTGATAAGTACACGTAACTATTGTCCAATTGAAGAAGTTGAGTTAATGAATTAATCGTGTGTGTAAAGCTAGTCGATGATTTGAGTGAGGTAGGGTGTACCACGTATGTCCTATACCACCATGAATGACTAAAAGCTCACACGGCTTGATTAGGAAGAAGCGCCTTATGATTGGAGTAAGGTAGGGGATTATCTCGAATTGTCCTATTCTACTATGAGGGCAATGGCTTATCCTAATGTGTGTTTAAAGTGAATAAGTTACGACTAAGATATCGTTACGAAATTGAATATAAGGCTTAGTTTTCGTTAATCTTATCCCCAGTATAAGATGAAAGATATGATGTAGGGATTATCCTCTGAGTATTTCAGAAAGGCCCTAGATTCATTCGATCATCTTTTTCGGGATATGTCACGTTTGTAGGGTACATCTTATGAGTGTCATTTATTGCTATTCTACGAGGGGGTATTAGCTAGTTTTACTTTGATTTTTCAAGTTTGGTTTTAGTGGAAGTTTTCTATGGCTATGCACACACACAATGGTGAACGCCTAAGTTATTATCTATATGTTATATCTGTTTAGATGCCTGTTTTCCTTTCTCGAGCCTAATTTTTCGTTTTGTTTTGCTCGGGACGAGCAAAAGCTAAGTGTGGGGGAGTTGTTAAGGGTGAAATTATGTGGTTTATAAGGATATATTTTACGATGTTTTTCCCTCTATATTGTATAATTTGCATAATAATTGGTCTTTATATTAAAATATTGAGCAAACGATATTTTTAACGGCTTAATCGCAATATCGATATATTTATGTGATTTCATGGTTAAAATATGATTATTTGAATATTATTACAGTTTGCGATGTTTTCCATGTGTTATAGGTATATTTATTGTGCTCAAATGATGATCAAAAGAGATAAATTTTGAGCTATAAAGATTTAAGAAAGAGATAATGATCAAGTGGAGAGAAGAAAAGAGATAAACATGCAAAAATCGCATTCAAGTCATGTTGAACGAACGTCCATACTCCGTCCCGGATCAAACGGGCGTCTGCGAGATTGAACGAGCGTCCCAATGTTGAAAACTAGTACTGAGAGCATGAACGGACCTTTGAACGAGCGCCTGAATAGAATAGAGATCAAGAAGTCGAACGCTCGTCCACCAGAACGAACGCTCGTCCGTGAAACCGACTTAGAGGAACCGACTTTGTTGCTTATAAATACAAGGCTATTTTCACACATTATGAACAACAATTCGACACTATACAAACCCTAAACCCTAGGGGCGGCTAAGGCTGCGGTTTTACTTCTTTTCCTTCCACTTTTCTGCAACTTTAAATTAGATTAGTTTAGAGCGTTTTTTTATGTTCTTTTTCTGCTTTTCTGGGTTGCTGAGGATGCTCAGGAGCTAAAGCTTCAATCAAACGAGAATTGTGAAGCCATCAACTTGGATTGATTTCTGTATTTCGTTTATACTTTGAGTTATTTATTTAAGGTTGTTCCTTATTTATGTTTTATCTCGTTTAATTGCGTTTATATCGGAAGATTTGCATGTATGATTATGTTTATGATTGATGGAAGTCATGATTAACCTTTAGATCACCATAGATAAGAATAGTCCTTAGATTTATAATAACGGAAGTTAATAAGTCTAATCACTAGATTTAAACGTAAAAGTTGACACCTTTGATCTTGAAACGCGTTAATCTAGCATTGGGAGATACTAGGTTAATAGATGAATTACCTAAGGAATTAGGGTTCATGTTTAGGTAAGGTGAATCACGACCTAGATAAATACCACATATAATCGAGATTGGAGATCAATACATGTTGATAGGTGGATCAACCCTCGTTTGCCTTTTATAATTTGATTTTAAATCCTTGCAACTTGAGTCTTACTTTGCTTAGTTAATTTCCTTTTTGCAATTAGTTTAGTTTAGTTAATACGTCCGTTACCCGTATTTTCCTAGCATTGGATAATCTCCTCTGTCTAGTTTATTTTTGCAATCTTTGTTTAGATTAATTCACTGTTTAGTGTAGTTCGTGACGTAGTAAGTTAAAACAAAAGCTAGGATTAACAACTGTCTAGTTCCCCGTAAGATCGACCCGGCATAGCCTCTATACTACGATCCTTGCACTTGAGGTTAACCGGTTTTATTACTTGTTTGTTTTGTTAATAAAATCCGTGACAAGATGAAATCCTTATCTACTCAAAGGATGAAAGAGAGCATGAAGAACACTTAAGAATCATGTTGAAAACCTTAAAGGAGAAACGGTGTTTGCAAAGTTTTCGTAGTGTGAGTTTTGGTTGAATCAAGTTAGTTTTCTGGGACACGTGATTTCTAGGGATGGTATACAAGTTGACCCGACAAAGATTGAAGCAATTGAGAAATGGCCAAGACCTACCACAGTGTCAGAGTTAAGAAGTTTTCTGGGTTTAGCGGGTTACTACCGAAAGTTTGTGCAAGAATTTTCTAATATAGCTACATCGCTCACTCGACTTACCCAAAAGAATGTGAAATTCAAATGGATTGGTGAGTGTGTGAGAGCCTTTCAGACTCTAAAGCAGAGATTGACATCAGCACCGGTTTTGGAAGTTCCGGAAATCTTTGACAACTACGATGTCTACACCGATGCCTCAGGACAGGGTTTGGGTTGTGTGTTGATGCAAGGAGGAAAATTAATTGCCTATGCATCTAGACAGCTTAAGGTGCATGAAAAGAACTACCTAACACATGATCTAGAATTAGCAGCAGTAGTGTTTGCCTTAAAGACTCGAAGGCATTACTTATATGGAGTCAAGGCAAGAATCTTCATGTACCACAATAGTTTAAAGTACATCTTCACTCACGAGAATCTGAATATGAGGCAAAGAATATGGTTAGAGTTTGTGAAAGATTATGACTTGGATATTCATTACCATATGGGTAAAGTGAATGTGGTTGCAGATGCGTTAAGTAGAAGACCAGGGTCTGCAGTTCAGGGGTTGAAGTTGCTACATAACAGTTAGATGGATTGAGAATCCGGGGTTTTGAGCAGTGTGGGAACCATAAGTTTGTGGCTCCGTAGTTAGCAAGGTCAAAGTTGATGGATGATATCCGGGGTAAACAAGATGAAGATCCAGTTTTGGTTGATTTGAAGCGAGTTTCTAGAGAGAAACCTACGGTTGGTTATGTGCTAGATAAGAATGGAAACCTTTGGTAAAAAGATAGATTGTGTGTTCCGAATGTTGGAGACTTAAGACAAAGGATTATGGATGAGGCACATAGGATAGCCTTTGCATTTCACCTTGGAGCTACTAAAATGTATAGAGATTTGAAAGAACACTTTTGGTGGCCTTCTATGAAGTTGGAAATAGTGAAGTTCGTGTCATAATGTGATACATGTCAGAAAGTAAAAGCCGAGCATAGGAAACCATGAGGTATGCTAAAGCCTTTAGACATCCCGAATGGAAGTGGGATAATATCACAATGGATTTCATCACCGGTATGCCAAGGACGAAAAGTAGTCATGACATGATTTGGATAAACATTGACAGATTGACTAAGTCAGCCCATTTCATACCTACAAAAGTTGACATGTCATTGAAGAAGATGACCACAATTTATTTGGATAATATAGTGAAGTTACATGGAGTGTCTATCTCGATAGTTTCGGATCGTGATAGTCGGTTTATCAGTCTCTTTTGGAAGAGTTTGCAAAAGTCTTTGGGTACAACTTTGGACTTGAGTACGGTCTTTCATCCTCAAAAAGACAGGCAGTCGGAGAGAACAATCCAAACACTTGATGATATGCTAAGAGCCTGTGTTTTGGAAGTAGGCGGATCATGGGATGATTACTTACCCATAGCCGAGTCTGCTTACAACAACAGTTATCACGCAAGTTTGGGCATGCCACCATTTGATGATTTGTATGGGAGAAGATGTCGGACACCACTGTTTTGGGATGAAGTTGGGGAGAAGAAACTCACCGGGCCAGAATTGGTTGAACAAGCTAAGGAAAGGGTTGCGTTGGTAAAGAAGAACTTGAAGGCAGCCCAAGATCGTCAGAAAAGTTGGGCGGATGTTCGTAGAAGACCCTTGGAGTTCGAAGTTGGTGAAAAAGTGTACCTGAGAGCTTCACCGATGAAAGGAGTTAAACCGTTTGGACAAAAAGGAAAGTTAAGTCCTAGGTATGTTGGACCCTTTTGAGATATTTGAGGGACTTGGACCGTTGGCATATAATCTTAAGTTACCAGAGCTATGTCAAGAGTTCACAATGTGTTTCACGTCTCGATGTTGAAAAAGTGTTTGAGGTTGGATGTTGAAGCCACAGTGGATCTATATATATATATATATATATATATATATATATAAAATTAAATATATATATATATATATATATATATATATGTATGTATGTATATATATATAATTTTATATATATATATATATATATATATATATATATATATATATATATATATATATATATATATATATATATTTATTGGGGACTAAATTGTAATTAGGGAGTAATTAAGGGCTTAATTATATTCCTTCTATTGGGAGGTTTTATTTGGGAAATAACCTCCCCACTAATCAGAAAAAGTTGTCTGAATTTGAAAACACGTCCTATGCAGGTTTGAGAGCAAAAGTGAGAGACAAAGCTTCTTCTTTAAAATCCTAAGTGAATACTTGGTGGTTTTCAAATTCTATTAGGACACCGGAATCGTGACGAAGCAAGGATCGTTTTGATACTAAGTTCTTCAAGTTCATCAAGATTTGAAATTAGGCCCTAAGGGCGGTTTTGATCAAGCTTGGTGCTTTTTTGGTTTAAGTCGTAGTCATAGAATCAAATAGGTATTTTGTTGGAGTTGAAGGTTTTGCTGCAGTTTTCCTTCAAGTTTGCTTTGGTTTTGTGCTTGAATCAAGTAAGAGATCTTCCTAGTGTTAATCCAATTTTATAAAGTTTGGTTGGGTGTTTAAAATTGTTTTGATGCAAGGTTTCTTGTATTTTGGTGTTTAGACTAATGTGCTATGTTATATCATGTTAATGTTGTATAATTTATGTTGTTTTGATGTTAAAACTGATGAAGAACGTGTTGGAAAAGATGTGGATTTGTAAGAAGTGTAGAAAAATCATGTCTAGGGTTTCCCAGGTAGAGCATATGCAATGGGTATCAATGCGCACGCATTGATGGAACAGGTTGGGACAGAATTGTTTCGGCAGGCAGAATGTGCGCGCATTGCTGTTTCAGGTTGTTCAGAGTTGTTCTCAGTAGTAACAATGATCACGCATTGGCTGGACAGACTTCAACAAGTTTCTGGTCAATGAATGCACACGCATTGACCCCAGTGTTTGGAAATTTGATGTTTTAAGCTATGTGTTGAGTTTTAAGTGTTGATTATTGATCTAATAACACTAAATAAACATGATCAAGCCTTGATTGAGTTTCTGATGCATTTAGTTCCGGCACCGGATGTACTCTGTCAAAGAGTTGAAGTTCGGGACTGTCAGAAGAGCATGATAGGCTTGTGCTTTGGTGGATTAGTATTCACCAATGTCTGTGTATGTGATAGGACGTTGTGTCTAGATGACTAAGTGACGGAGTATAGTTGGTTAAAGTGAGGTTTGCTTTGAAAATACTTAAGTGGTTAGCTAACGATTAATAAATACAAAATTGTACAGTATAAGTCTAAATACCATGCCATTCTTGGTTTGGCACAAGGTTATATCGCGACGTGTGGGCGGTCAGTAAAAATGAATTACTCTGATGGCTTATAAACGGTTGAATGGTAGGGGGACTTTGCCGAACGCGTGCACTATCGGGTTAAACTCGTGGCTATCAGTATGATCCATTGATAGGTTGCAAACGATATCTCGTGGTGGATATACACCATGCGTAGTGCTCTTGAATGTGGGTATAACAAAGATAAGTTAAGTTAGAAACGTTTAGTCATGACATGTTAATGAACATGAAATGAACCCTAGATTGAGTCGGCTTTATAAAGACAATTCAATAATCATAATGAATACTTTGTATACTAGTTTAATACAATAGCTTCTATCTTTTACTAAGTATATTTGTACTTACCTCGAATGCATATTGTTTTGTGTGTTTGGAGATGAGAAGATGAAAATGTGGAGTTTTCCTATTTAGGAAAATTATACCATGTGTTTGTCTACTATTGTGATTGTAAATAGTTTCTAATAAAAAAAAAGTACTCCATATTTTTTAGTCGTGGGAAAAGATATACACACAAATACACATAAGTAATAAGGCTTATAAAGACACTATTAGGGCTAGATATTTTGCAATAAAATATGTAAACAAATTTTAAAATGGTTTAGAACTATTAATGACATAGTGATCCTGCCGGAAATATCAAAACGGACAATCTAGTCATTTGTCCTTGGTGGTTAGGAAAGTGAATTCTTTGTGAAAAAACTCGACTATTTTTTTTTTCCCCCTTTTGCAAACGAAAAAACTCAACTTTAAGTAACCAATAGAAAATGACAATCCAGCTTCTTGATTAATTTGTACGTGAGTAATGCTATAATGTGTTAGGTCTAGTGGTGAGCTAGACTATAACGTAGCATGGAGACTAGTGTTCGAATCCCTCAATTTGTTTGGGATATTTTGAAACTCTAAAGATTTAAGGGGACGCCATTTATTAGTTTATATAGTCATTAAAAACATGACTACTTTACAATTATATCCTTTTTTATTGTGTTTAATCTTCTTAATACATATAGTTATGTGGACATTTTAGAAATTTAAGAAGAACTTTTTTTTAAATATTAGTTATGAGACTTATTTGGGACATCAATAAAAAGAATAAGTCCCACACAATTTCTTTTCAACTGTCGCAGTTGCCAAAAACACACATATTAAGGAGACTAATCAATACTTTGACTTAATATCAAAATAACAATAACACCCATTGAATATTATTAATGCAATGTTGTTTTCAATCTCTCATCCCTTAATAAATAATGGTAGATGTAGAAAAATACAATAAATGATGCTTTGAATGTAATTAGGACAGATAAAAAAGAATTTTTATTTTTGCCAACTACGACCATTAAATATAAATGGATGGAGTAATAATTATTTTACGGGGCCTTAAACGCATTCCACTAAAACTACTTAGAGCGTCATAGTAATATTTACGGGGCCTTAAACGCTTTTTCGGGAAAACTAGTATGGCAGTTGCTTGCGGATGACACCTCTCCGTGGGTCTCCCTCTTGATCGAAAAATATGGAAACCCCTTTGTTGTGCCTAAATCAGGAGCTTCATCTCTATGGAGAAATATATGCAATACTGCGAATGTCCTTCAAATGAGGCTTCGATACTAGCACGGTCTTGTCTCTCATGAGACTCTTCAGGGAAGGAAAATACTCGGAGTAAATAGCGCTTACTTATTCCAGATGCAGACTCGGGATGAATTACACCACACTCCGGATTGGAACCGGATTTTGAGCTTAAAAGGGCCATTGCGATACAATTTCTTCTTATGGCAGCTCTGTCACAACTCCCTCTTGGTCAACAGTTTCCTTGCATACCGTCATATATTGAGTACCTCCCTCTGCCAAATTTGCCATGAAAGGAAGGAAACTCCACACCATGCCATCCAGGACTGCAAATGGCCACATCACGTTTGGAAGCGAATTCTAGAGCCCTCCCAATGGGAAGACTTCTTTGCCACCTCAGTCGTTCTAGATTAGGTGATGGAAAATATCACGCCTTCTCCGACAGCTCGAGCCTTGGTCAAACAGTGGCCTTATCTCTTTCATGAGATTGCCTATGGGATTTGGTATTGGCGGAACAAGCTGACCCACTCTCCGGATATTGTTTACCCTCATATTCAAGTGTTTATTTCTAATGCAGATAAGCGTTACAGAAACTACTACAAGCGCAGGCCATCGATATGTATCAGATTTCTCTATTTGTAACACTGCAGTTTTGCTACCAATCCTTTAATAAAAGTTCTTTTTCCAAAAAAAGAAAAGAAAAGAAAAGAATATGTATGTAGTGGATTTATTTAAAAACAATATTAGATTTAATGTGGTATCCTTAAAAACTCTTATTTTATGAGATAAGTTAAAAAGATATTTATGAAGGATTATTCTAGATTTTTTTTGCATTCGAAAGGTATCCCTAGACAATTTCCGGAGACTAACTATTCGAGGTAATGTCGGGCACATCAAAGATGGAGATATCTCCAAACAAAATTTGCTGCATCCACAATGGTTCGAACATGAGACCTCTTATTTAAGGTATCGGAGTCTCTTCCACCTCAACCAACCTTTGTTGGTATTATTCTAGAATTTTTGAAATATAAGGAAATTCCTTGCAGATACTACTTTGAGAGTTTGGGTTGATAAGTTGATTATTTCAACAACAAAAAATAATACTGTAATAATCGAAATATTTTATTTTTTTGAAAATAATAATAGCAATTTAAGTCCGTACACTTGACACACATTTATGGCTTAAATAACGGGACCCGCACTATTAAACAAGGCCGACATGGAAAAATACAAATAGGAGGTTGTGGTATCCTAATCTTCGCAAGGATAGAATGTCCTTCTCAAATTATTAAGGAAAATGCTATGTCCACTACACAAAAGTGTAGTGGATGATATAGTGGATGATCATGTCCACAGATTGGAGAGAGAAATGTTTTTTTTTTGTGGGTCCTGATTAAATGTGTGGTGTGGATGATGTTGTGGATGATGTAGTGGAAGTAAATGTAGTGTATGTAGCACTACCGAATTATTAATTCTAATGTAAATCAAGACCTACAATTTTCATTAACTATTTCCTGATGATAAATCTTTTTTTAAACACTTTGGGTGAATAAAACAAGGCCGACATGGAGAAGAAAAAAAGAAGAGGTTGTAGTATCCTAATCTTTGTAACGA
The DNA here is from genome assembly GCA_026214975.1 of Gentiana macrophylla. NCBI lineage: Eukaryota > Viridiplantae > Streptophyta > Magnoliopsida > Gentianales > Gentianaceae > Gentiana > Gentiana macrophylla. The sequence continues at coordinate 100,399,430 of CM047809.1, forward strand.
TTGAAACGTCTAAATGTCTATTTGTTCTATTTTGATGGTGACTTATGAATTGTTCAAAATGACCCTCCACTAAATTTATATGTGAAATGAATGCTAGAGAATTCATCTAGTTCTATCTTTCTTTCGTTAGTTAAGCCACATTTTTCTAAAAAGGATTGTATTAATTCTGGTTTTACACTCTTTGGAATAACTCTAAATTAGAATATCTTTTCACATAAATTTTTATCTTCTGCATGAATTTTTTTTTTCCAATTTCACCTTTATTTTTTTATTTTACGCGCGCGTTCATTCTCGACTAAAAGTTTGGTGAGAATATATTACATGATATCATATTGAAATATGGTCGAATATACGTGTTGAGTAAATCACACTTGGTTGATTCTCCATTTTATTTGTGTAGAATGTTTGAAGTTTTCCAAACTCATACATAGTATCATAGCATCATTCGACCAAAATTGAAATCAGAATACTCTACATTCATCTCGCACTGGAATCGGGGATAACAACAACAATATAAGAAAGCACCACTATTGATTCTCGATCGATTTCGATGAGAATATTAAAAGTTTTGTACTTTCAATTTTAGTCGAGAATGTCTTTCAATTCCGGTATTGAGTATGAAAAAAATTCAAAATTCGACTAGAATAAAAGCGATTATAATGATCGTATTCGACTCAAATTGGGTCGAAATGGTCATTCTGTAATGAATTGACCATAAATTGGCGAATAGTATATATTTTCCGGACTCATTTACGGTCGAATAATGGCAGCGTGTGGAAAATCCAAACGGCCTCACTCTCGCTCTTGGTAAGTGTAAAACAACATTTGTGTGAAAAGATAATCAAGCCTTATAAATTCTCTTCGATCTCTTGATAGAACTTTTACAAACTAAAAGAAGCTTCAAAAAGTATGAATGGAATTCAACCGTCGCTGACATATACAACTCGGAAGACTGCGATTTCTCTTCGGTTGGATAAATCTTCAACATTTTTGTTGTTTATATTAATTAATTATGTGTTTTATATCATGGTAAAATCGTAAAGGAACTTTGATTCGTTGCTTCCGATGTGCATAATCGAGTATCTCGATCGGTGTTGTGAATCAGATCTGACGATCTGAAAAAGGAGGGAAAACTATGCTCGTTTTTGCGAGCACGCTCCCGCAAGAGTTTTCCGTATTCCGTTTTTCCCGTGTTCCGGATCCTGATTCAGGTTTCTGTATATCCAGCAGTTAATTGACGCACTATTAGTAAAATATTACTAAATACCCCTTATGAGCTTTTAAAAGGTAAAACTCCTAAGGTTTGGTTGCATTCATGTTTTTGATTGTAAATGTTATGTGCCCAATGACAATGACAACACTGACACGTTTGTTCCTAAGTCAACTGAATGTTTTTTAATTAGTTGTTTTGAAAATTAGAAAGCATATATAAGATACAATCATGAAACTAGAAGAGTTGTTGAATCTATTCATGTATCTTTTGTTGAATGTTTTGATATTACTAATGTGAATTGTGAAGATCTTAGCAGACTGATTACCCAGTTGGAACTTAAAGATGATATTTAAGTTCCATATGGAAAAATATGCTAATGTGCTACCTTCTACAAATGACACACATCATTATGCACCTGATAATGTACATCCAACTGAATATCAAGTTGATCCAGTCTCACATGATTATGAACCAGAACATCAACTAGAAGCTGAGCACGGACATAAGCAACATGAAACAAAATGAAATAGAAGTCATACAAGAGACCTCATTATTGGTGAAGTTTCAACTAGTGTAAGAATCAAAATGTCCTTTTTTTTTTGAATAACAGAAGGTCCACTTATATATTTAAACTTCATGATCTTCATGCACTGGTATCCACCATTGAGCCTAAGAATATTCAATAAGCATTAAACAATAATGAAATGCACTGACAATTTTGAAGAAGTCATCCAAACCGTAACAATTAAGGCCTCGGTATCGATATGAAATTATGTACACCACTTGAACATCTACATAGGTTTGCTCGAAACATACCAAATGATGCGCGCGGATTCTAGGAGCACTGGCAGGTGGATCAGATTTGGAAGAGAGATTTGTGATATCATATCAGCGGGAAGGTTCTGGGGGTAGCGGAAGATACGAGAGAATTGAAGGGGTCGCCCACCATCTGGTAGCCTAGATGTTTCCATGAAGAAGGCATTGTGGGAGTCGCTAATTATGGACAATTTGTGTTTATAGATATTCTCCTTAATGTGTTTTATTTATCTATTTTACTTTATCATTTTGACACAGATGTATACAAAGAAATAAAGTAAATCTTGAATTAGCCATTGAGGCAATGCTCCAGTGGTCATTGCTAAGACCTCAAGACCCGTCGTTCCTGGGTTCGAGTGAGGGCAAAAAAGTGTGCATGTCCCTATGAGGGCAAAAATGTGTGTGTGTGCGCGTGTTATAGTGTGCTACCATTTCAGGAAAAAAAAAAGAAGTAAATCTTGAATTGAAAATTAATCTTTTCATTACATATTGATGGTATAATAAAATACTAAATCACAACTTAAGCATAGAAAATTTGTCACCACCCAGCCCACCATTGCTTCTACAACCATCACTTGTCCCTGCACTTCCCACTAACACCTGCCACCACATTCGACTACACACGTTCCGGCCCTCCGTCACCATCACTCACTGTTGGAGATAAAACCCATTTTGGTGGTTTGAGTGGTCAACTTTAGCGTTAATTTCGGATAGGCTCCGATGTATATCATCGAGAGTTGTTTATATGGTTAGATTCTACTCATGGAGTAGATAATGATGGGCTTTCGAATCGCTCGATTCAGATATCGGGTGAATGAGAAATTAATACCTGAAGTTGTAATAAAATACGTGCGAACGAGAGAAATCGAATTGACTTCGACTTTCCAAAATTAATTTAGACCGGCCTTATTAGGTCGGCTAATTTAATAAAAGTCATTGGCTAGTGTCATGTCTTGAGGGACAAGACATTGTGTCATTCGGCCAACAAGAATTGAGTAGTGACTCATCCTCTCCACTATATAAAGAGCCCCAGTGAATGAGAATTTGACATCTATTTTTTCTCCTCTACTACATACAAAAAATCATTTTGCTCTCATTGAGTCATGGTTTGTCGAAGAGAAGTCGGAATATCCGAGTAGTTCGCCGAAGCTCGAGTTTTTGAAGTGCCGCTAAACTCGAGACGTGAACCGTTGTGTATTGGGAGACAGTTGCTGCAACCGTGGGCACGAGACCGGGGCAATTTGTCATAAGGAAAGAGTGTTACACTCGCCTCGGTTGGATCTCTATTCCGTTAAGTTTTGCATCGTAAATTTTATTTATCGTTTTATTATTCAATAATTATTTCCGATAATTACGGATCTATTCCGTAAATCATTCCACACACGATACATATTCCCAACACTCACCGTGTCATATATCATATTTGGAAAATTAGGGATAAGGACACAATCTGGAATATTTTTAAGTAATGGACAAACTATATATTTTTATAGGGAGAAGGACAACTGCGTAATTTTATAATGGAGAAGGACAAACAAATAATCCTAAAATCGGTGAATCTCCTAGTGAATCCCGAAATCGAATGAATTTCGATAGTGAATTTCGACGGTGAATCCCGAAAAATAGTGAATTTCGACGATGAATTTTGAAAAATAGTGAATTTCGACGATTGAATTTCGTCGGTGAATTTAAATAATGAATTTGAACACAAGTGAATTTCGACAATGAATAAATAGTTTTGTCCTTTATGCAAAAGTTTTAAAAAACTGTCCTTCTACTCAATTGATGAAATATTTCTGTCCTTCTCACTCATTCCCCCTATCATATTTTGTGTAATATCGTTCATTTCATTTTATCTTATGCCAAACCTATACATGATACATGCTAATTCTTTTCTCCTGAACCAATACATGCTAATATTTCAACGCTTCAAATGTGACATACATGACTTTGAATCTGTTATAACAGGATCAGAGATCCAAAACGAATTGCAATAATCAAGAATAAACGAGAAATGATAAATCACACAAGAAACAATAACATGATATTTAACGTGGTTTCCGGCAATATGCCGACTAGTACACGGGCACGGGAAAAAACGAGGAGTTTATATTATCACTGGAGATTTTACAGACTCTGCAATTGCATACGCAATTGTCACGATCTTCGACGCCATCGCTTTTGCAAATATTCTAGATACAACAAATTGAGTATTTATAGTCACAAAAAATCCTGAACCTAGCCGTCATAAAGATATACTACTAGCAGATTGACTAAAATACCCCAGATGTGAACTCGTAACTCACCGACTCACCTGCATATAACTTGCGATATTTGCCCTCTGCGATATTGTCCTGCTAGCATTGCCCTCACGGCGTACACTGCCGACTTTACTCACCGACTTACCTCTTTTGAGAGGCCAAGTCACTTTTTCTAACAGAATCACTGATATTACGCGTAAATTTTATGGAATTTGTTTACTATTTTTTTATTTTTTTTTATTCTTGAGATGAAGGAAATTTTTTGTCTGAAAAACACTGACATGATTGGGCGACTGAGGATCCCCAACGGTGCAATCTGTAAAAGGTGCACCCAAAGTGCATCAAAATGACGTCGATTGATCCTCACAGATCGGGGCGGTGTAGTTTCGGATCGAAACGACGCCGTATTGATTGCACCGTTGCACTGTTGGGAGCTTTGCACCGGCGGGGATCATCTCCCATGATTGGGCCGCTAAAATTCGACTCACCTGGCTAAAGAAAAAGCCCAAATCCACTCCCAGAAACCCTACCCCATACTTTTTCTTTAAACAACTGAAATCCCTACACCTACAAAAACCCTAACCTCATTTCATTTTTCTTCTTTTTCAGTAGCCGCTTCCCATTTCCCCTTCCCCTTCCCCTCTCCCCCAAACCTCCGAAATCCGTCGAAATGGGTCGTGTGATCCGAGCTCAGCGTAAGGGAGCTGGCTCTGTGTTCAAATCCCACACCCATCATCGCAAAGGTCCTGCTCGATTCCGTTCCCTCGATTTCGGTGAACGCAATGGCTACCTGAAAGGAGTCATCACCGATATCATTCATGACCCAGGACGTGGAGCCCCGTTGGCCCGTGTGACCTTCCGTCATCCCTTCAGGTTCCAGCACCAGAAGGAGTTGTACATCGCTGCTGAGGGCTTGTACACCGGCCAGTTCATTTACTGTGGAAAGAAGGCTAATTTGATGGTGGGAAATGTTTTGCCTCTCAGATCTATTCCTGAAGGTGCTGTTGTCTGTAACGTCGAGCACAAAATGGGTGACCGTGGTGTCTTTGCTAGGTGTTCTGGTGATTATGCTATTGTTATCAGCCACAACCCTGATAATGGAACCACAAGGTAATCTCTACTGAGATGAATACAGTACTATCTGTGTGCATTTGTTGTGATATTTGCTCTAAGTTCATTTGCTTCTTCGATAAAACTTGAAATTCATTCGTATATCTATTTGAGGAGAAAAACTTAAGCTTGGTTGTATGAGTCCATGTATTCTAACGAACATGCTGACTTATGTATCTCTAGTGTTTTATTGCTGGCTAAGGCTATGCTGTTGTCAGAATTTTGACTAACGCATGATTACTGATGAAATCTTGTTTTCCAATTGATGCGATGGGATTTTCTTATGAACATGGTGATATTGTGATGGTTAATTAGCTCGGCTTGCTGTATTTATGCTCGTGTGTTAGTAATGGTCTTTGTGTGACGTTTCTCTTTCAATTTTTCTAATCAGTTCGTCTGCATATATTACCAAGGAGGATAATTGTCACTAAACAGAGTACTTCTTTTGGATTATTGTATGCATTTGTAGCTTTTAGGTGTTTGAACTAATTTGATTCATGCCTCGAATGCTATTGTAATAGTAGGCCTACTTCATTTGAGTCTTGATTTGAAGATAATTGTTCTGTAAACAGATTTTACTCGAACTAAAGTGATCCAATCACATATTATGTCTTTGTTTAAGTTCCTAGTTGATGATTCTCGAATTGGGAAGTATTTCCGAATGTCTCATGATGATCCTTTTCGGCATCATTTGACGATAATTGTTATGTAAACATTTGAGTGCCTTATCTTGATTTCAAGATAATTGTTCTGTAAACATTTGAAGGTCTACTTCATTTGAGTGCCTTATCTTGATTTGAAGATAATTGTTATGTAAACATATTTTACTCAAACTAACGTGATCCAGTTACATATTATGTCTTTGTTTAAGTTATACTTATTGATGATTCTTGAAGTGGAAGTATTTCCGAATGTTTTGTGATGATCCTTTTAGGCATCTATCACCATGTTTGAGCCTAAAGGTATTTTTCTTTATCTCATGTTATTTGACTTTGATCAGAACTGATTATCTTACAATGTTGTATTGACAGGATCAAGCTGCCATCAGGTTCCAAGAAGATTGTGCCCAGTGGGTGCCGTGCTATGATTGGGCAGGTTGCTGGTGGTGGACGTACTGAGAAGCCAATGTTGAAAGCTGGTAATGCTTATCACAAGTACAGAGTGAAGAGAAACAGCTGGCCTAAGGTTCGTGGTGTTGCTATGAATCCTGTGGAGCATCCTCATGGTGGTGGTAACCATCAACATATTGGTCATGCTAGTACTGTTCGTCGTGATGCACCACCTGGACAAAAAGTTGGTCTCATTGCTGCACGTAGGACTGGTCGTCTCCGTGGCCAAGCCGCTTCTATGCTTAATAAGAAGGATTAGTGTTCTTAGTTTAATCAATTCTGATTGCTGAGAAAGTTGTTTCTTACTGTTTCAGTACTTTTATTGGGTTTTGACAAGACTTCTGTGTGTTTGTTCAACTTAATGGTGAGAAATTATGGTTCTCATCGTTTACTTTTTGTGGTATTCTGCTCTAAATTGTCTTCTTGAATTCTATTTGGATACAATTATAAATTATTGTGCCTTTTGTTTTCTGTGTTTTTAAAGTTCTCTTATCATATTATTCCTGTTAAGGTTAGGTTATTGCTTATTCATTTTAGTTAGTTTTTGCATACTGCTTGAAAGCATTGAAGCTTTTAGAATTGGCTCTAGATTCTGCAATTGTGTATTACAATCCCTATTGGATTTTATAAAACCAACACACCTAGACTGGAAATTAGTACAGCATGAGACTTATTTTTAGAATTTATGACTACATATGTATATACTAGTAGGAAATCCGTGCGATGCACGGAGAACGTTAAATTTGTAAAGTAAACATCGAAAAACAATAGTTTGTTATGAAAAAGGTTGTGTTTAAAAAAACTAACAATATAAATGTATAAATGAAAAAAAATTCTTTCATACTCATCGACCAATTACAATGAAAGATAAAAGTATAAATGTTTTCGATGTCACTGAAAAATAGATAAAACTTATGGTTGTTAAAGCTTGAGTGCACGCATATTATATGGTTACATAATTATAACTTTAGGAGTAGGTAATTAATAATAAAATTATAATCAGATAAAATAAATCAAAATTGTGTATAAGTATAGAAACAAATAAGGATTAGGTATTTATTGAAGCACATTTAAGTTATTAATTTTTATTTTTTTTATTAGCAAAAAAAAAAGTAATAAATTTTTAATCAGATAATTAGTAAATTAATTAAGTTTATTTACCCTTTTTGAAACCCTTGACCCGACTTTACCCGGTCCTATATAAGCCTCTCACCCTAACTTCAAATTTTATTATTGAAGTTAAATAATTAATTATTTAAGTTGTTTTATTAATGCTAATCATGAACCTATTTCCAAAGGCAATCTGTTTCTAAAAATATAGCCAGATTCACCTTGTTAAGAAGAACATTTTTAAGGCCCGATTATGAATAAGCAATCAATTATGAAAAAAAGAGATTAAAAAAATGAAGAATTTATAAAGCCCAATTATGTATAATGCCATCCTTACATGCCATAACCAAATTAAAAGTAATTAGCGCTCTCGCATCCACCCCTAACTTTAGTTTCAGCTTTAGCCCCAACGTTCCATTAGTTTGCACCAACCAACCAATCTACCAAAAGAACTACAAAATAATTATTAGTACACAAAAAAACAACTAAGCTAGTATATGTTGTAGTTTAAAGAACATGAGATTCGGACCTGAAAGGTAAATGGGGAAGAATGTGAGCAGTAAAATTGTGCTTAAAATTTATGTTAAAATCGAAATGTACAAAGTTTCAAGTGGAATTCATTTGTTGTAGGCCGTCTGTTTTGCAAGGATAGCTGATGAGTGAGAGGAATGAATAAAAGGAGCAATGCATCAGGGTAAACGAAACATGTCACAAAAAAGCTATAGATAAAAGATATGCGTCCTTCACCACCCCACCCTTCAACAACGCCCAAATATTGATGCAGAGCCACTTGATTCCATTCCAAAAGGAAAAAACAATACTGATAATAAACATGCCTTAATTAACACACATGAATTTGTTGTTTATGAAACATCAAAGATGAATTTTTGTCGGAAGAAAATAATGATACAGTTGTGTTGTAAGTAATGGAAACCAAAGTCTAATTAATCACAAAGAAACAATTGGTGGACCAATTGGCAAAGAACATAACAAAGCTATAAATGTTGATTCACTGTGATGTACGGGATTAGTAACCTCTCAAAAACATAATCTAGAGAATATCGGGAGAGAATTAAGAGAAAACTCTTGTTTATTGCTAAAAACTCTTATCGGTAGGATAAGAAAGAGTTTACACTTTATAGGAAGCCTCCAACGGCTAGAAAATCCCACTTACAACGGCTATGAATGTGAAAAGCAGCTTTTATCACATTAGCAAAAAGAAGCCTAACAAAAGGGCTAAAGACAAAGATAACTACCATCTAATTATGCATAAAAAAACAGATTATTAAATATAATTCAACAAAAAGTTTGTTGACCTCACCCTTCTACAAATCTAAGGCTGAAACCATCGTGAGTGAAACTACACATTGATGGGTCCTTGGCGGTTTATAGACCATCGTGCCTGGGGGGGGGGGGGGGTTGTCATTTTGTTCACTCAGTGACGGAGACGGGAAGAGATTAGCCACAGATCCAAGTCCAAATACTGTGAATTGCTTCATCGCTAAATAACAAAAATTTAAAACAAAAAGAAAAAGAAAAAAATGAAAGATCATAGAGAGGAAGAAAAAAGAAAAGAAAAGAAAAACCACGAAGATTTCAAAAGTACCCGATGAAACTGATGTGCGCAGGTGAAACTCCTCCTCCATGTTTCTGCAAATGATTTGATCACTTTCTCATACTCGTCAGAAATAGAATTTTTGGCCTACAAAAGCTCCATATCATACTTATGCTCCTCACACTCGTCAATCTTTGACGGAAAAAAAACCGTTGAATCTCATTCACTATTAATTAAAGCATTCATCATCATAGATACTTGAACCCATAATGAAAGTGATGTACTGAACAAATCCCGTAAAATCTTATGGAATGACATTAATAAGCTATATAATTATGAATAATCTTTGGTCGGAGATAAATAGAATAAGTTCTAAGCAAATTAGTTAGACACAAAGTGAGAGAGTAATAGATAAGCTTCCATGTCAACTTATACCTCAATATGCTACTACAATGAGTTTGAGATCATATTGACGTGCCTCGTCTTATCTGGCTTGAAGTTCTTGGAATTTCTTTTGGTCATTGGTTTTGAATTTCCTGGTCCTCCCTATAAAGGCCATTGTTGACACCAATTCCGTACCGGCCAGTAAAACACCTACTACTCACCATATTCTGCAAAAGTTGTGCAAAACACATCTGGATGAATGAAATCTACCATCGAATCCACTGTGAACATAAATAATCCGAAAATTTACAAACAAAAAGCATAGGTTGCAAACCTCCTATCAATTGGTTTTGTCTCACCAAGAAAATTCAGACGTCTTCTAAGTTAATATAGCCACAAAATCAAAGATTAAATAAAATATCATCTGTGGTAGCCAAACTATGAACATGCGAACCATCACCAAAATCAATCATGTCACATTCCGACTAATTTTACCCTCCAAAGCATACAAAATCAACTTCTTAACTCGTCAATCCACAACGCATGAATCGTACCTTCAGAGCAAGAAAAGATGGTGAGCAACTATGAATTTTATGTTTTGATCTGAGTCTAAAACGAAAAATGCATATAATGTGGAGACGATTATCGAGAATAAATTATAGAACAAAAAGATATAAACTCCATATTTGGGTGAGTTTCTTAAGAAAAATTGATATGCTAACTGACAGCTGCAATTTATTGTGCACACCCCATAATACATTATTCCAAACAAAGCAAGAGCTGAGGAGAGCTTATAGCAGATTTGAACAAAAAAAATTAACATGTCAATCAAAGTAAGGATTTATAAACATAGAAAGCACATGGTGTTAGGTTTTATGCCCGAAAGACAATTTGTAATTGTTTTATTTAAATAAATGACAGAGTTTGTTTCATCTTATTTATATGCATTTAATGCCTATATTAATACACTGCAGAAAACCCTAAGTATATTGAAAATGTAATCACATAACTCAGTATATGGCTATACACACGAGGATTGAGTTTGTGAAATATACTTAAAATTAACTTAGTCCGCAGCGTTTATTAATCTAAGTATGGGTCTCTAGATTATTTAATTATCAAGGAATTAGTTTTCTTGGATAATTATTTAACATGTGATTTATCTTTTATTTGTTAAATGATAATTCATGGAATATTAGATAATAATATTATTTATCCTAATTTGTTTGGGATAATGATTTTATTTATCTTTTATTTGGAATAAGGATTAATCTGATAATTATCTCTTAATTATCAAATCTTTGGAGGACAAGGATTACTCTCCTATATAAAGAGAGTTCTCCTGCCCTTATAGACACATTAATTTCGAAATTATAACAAGAAAATAGCTTGGAATTTTCGGCTATAGTTCTTAGGGTTCGAGTTTTAGAAAAACTTAGGGTTTTTCTAAGGTAGCATATCAAGGAGGTCCGGCGGCTTGAAACACCATCCACTTAGTGTTGCTTGGAGATACACGTTGGAAGACGGTGGCATCTCATTCGATCGAGTAGCTTGGATTAGAGATTGTTCTTGACGTTTATACACCATAAATCGGTAAGCAATCTAAACCCCTCAGAGTTTAGATCTATTTATTTTATGTATTTTGGTTGATTATATGTAGATCTATACTATGCCACTAACAGAATCGAGTGGATCTTGATCCATCCGGGATATTACATCTAACACACGGGAACCTGGTTCGTAATATTTTCAAAGAACAAAATAGCAAGAATAAGCAGGAAGTACGTCCAATTTCCGCACGTTGGAGAAGATGTTGATCATGCACCAGCCAATGACCGCGACGGCGAAGTCAACTTCCTGCAAAATCAAGCTATCTGAATAGTATATCTTCTTCCTGTTCTGAAATGGTCTGTTCATTATCTCCCAATTAGGCAGCCTGAGGTTTTTAGCCATCCTCTCTGAACGCCGATTCCATCAATTTTTTAATGGGTTAATTCCTTAAAAGTATAGTTTTTATACTTATTAACCCTATAAGGACATAAAGGAATCTGTTGGACTTATAAGGACATAATATTTCTACATGTACCAAAATACCCCTAATCTAATAAATAAGCCGAAACCGAGTATCTCAAAAACCGACAACTTTTTTTGCTTCACTTTCTATTTTATTCACTATACAGCTGCAAAATAATGGCGGGTTTGCTCTTACATCCGATGGGCTCTCTCTGTTGTCCCTCAAATCCGCCATGGATGGCGGCGACACCTCAGTTTTCAGTGATTGGAATGAAAATGACGACACCCCATGTCACTGGACAGGGATTCTTGCATGAATGTTAACCGTTCTACTGACCCACTTGTTGTCGGAATCTCTGTCGCCGGGAGGAGTCGTACATTCCGTCCGAGTTAGGCAGCTTAACTTATCTCCGGCGACTTAATCTTCACGGCAACAATCTCCACGGCTCAATTCCTGATGAGTTGTTTAATGCTTCTTCACTTCATAGTATTTTCCTTTATGATAATAATCGCTCTGGTTTGATTCCTCCTTCAATTTGTAATCCCCGGAGAATTCAAAATGTTGATTTTTCGCATAATTCTCTGTCCGGGCCTTTGAATAAAGAGCTGAAGAATTGCCGGCAATTAGAGAGGCTAATTTTAGCCGGAAACAAGTTTAGGATAAAAATCTGGAAACATTTCATTCCTTTGTTTGGAGGTGCCTGGGGAATGTTGTACCTAATAATACTAATCTGGTTGTAAGAAAGATCCATTTATTTGTTATGCGTCGCTTTTGTGGTGAAAGCACTGAAACTATGGATCATACGTTCCTTCATTGCCCTGTTACTGGAGTTATTAGGGAACTATCCGCATGTGATTGTTCTTCTTTCAGCTCGGTGGTCTAAGAAAGTAAAGACACAAAATGATTGTTGTCTTTTTTTCTTTTTATAGTTGCAGGTTTTCTCCACACGATGTGCTTTGAGAATGCTATTATTAGATACGTGGAGGGAATTATTTAAACTCAGTTTGAAGCAACCTCTTGATCAAATACATACTGATAATGAGGCTTTTGAAACTTGCAGCAGGTGGATGCTGCATTTTTGTTCATATTATGAGTAGTGGTTAAGACCTATTGGTGATTGCCCGGTTATCATTTTTGTTCATATTATCACCCTAGATATAGTAAGGACCGAGATTTTCGTTTTACGTATATTATTTGAATATTCATCCTCTGAAGTTTATGAATATCATGAAACATTGGATTAAAAATGGGATGGGCTATAAGATGTTTAGCAAAAAATTATGAGATTATGAGTGGGAGAGGTGTTTACTTGGCTAGTGGTTCAAATGGTTACTTAATGTGTAACATGTTTGTGTTCATTCGAGGGATTTTTTACTACGGTTTGCTAATTATTTTTATTTACACACCGGAACATTACCGAATCCAGCGAATAACCACAATGTCGTCAGAAGAAACCTCCGTTGAACACAGCGCACGTGGAAATACCATATAATTTTTTTTTAATTATCCCATTCCTTATGAAGTGACATTGATGTTACTGCATACATTAGACAACTAATGAAGTGACATTGATGTCACTGTAGATGTCACTACATAAATCGATACAATAAGACGTCATTGAATAAATCGATACAATAAGACGCCATTACGGTGTCTCTGCAATGCGTGGCACTTCATCGCGTGTCTCTCGCATTGGGGTGTCTCTCAGATCGGGGTGGTCATCGCATCGCGGTGTCACTTCGTCGCGGTGTCTCTCAGATCGCGTGTCTCCGCATTGCGGTGTCACTTCATCACGGTGTCTCTCGCGAATGCGTGTCACTTCATCATTGTGTCTTTGCATCGCGTTGTTATTTCATCGCGGTGTCTCGATTGCGGTGTCATTTCATTGTGGTGTCTCTCGATTGCGGTGTCTCTCGCGATCGCCAAATGTTATAACATCACGATGTCTCTGCAATGTGGCGTCAGATTGCGGTGTCACTTCATCGTGGAGTCTCAGAATGCGCGGTGTCACTTCATCGCGGTGTCTCTAATTCGTGATGTCTCTACATCGCCAAATGTCATAACATCGTGATGGCTCAGCGATCGGGGTGGTCACCGCATCACGGTGTCTCTCAGATCCGGGTTGGTCATCAGATCGTGGTGTCTCTCGATCGGAGGTGGTCATCGTGATCGAGGTGATCAATGGATCCGGCGTGGTCGGTGCATCTTGGTGTCACTTCATCGAGGCGCCTCGCATCGCGGTGGTCACTACGTCATTTGATCACTTCATCGGCGTGTCTTTGCAATCGCGCCTCTCGCGATCATAGTGTCTCGCAGATCGGGGTGGTCACCGATCGCGGTGTCTCGTGATCGCGCGCCACTTCATCATGGTGTCTCTCGCATCACGGTGTCACTTCATCGCCGTGTTCTACATCATGCTGTCACTTCATCGTGGTGTCTCAGATCACGATGTCGCTTCATCACCGTGTCTCTACGCCGCGGTGTCTCGCGATCGCGATGGTCATCGATCGGGCGTCAGCGCTGGTCAATGATCATGATGGTCATTGCAGATCGGCGTCGCAAACGACGGGGCCATCTATCAGATCGGGCTGGTTATCAGATCGCGATGATCAATACATCGGTTATAAAAATAAAATAAAAACCTGAACAGCTCCTGAAAAAAAAAAAAAAAAAAAAAAAAAAACTAGCAACAGCGCCGCTTTGGTACTAATATTTTATAGTTTCCCCACTTTGCTTCTTTCGCTTAATTAATTCAGACCCATGCTCTTGTTTTATCTAACTTAGATATTGTCTTCTTTGAACTGGTTGCTGTTAGTTGAGCAGATTGTGTATCATTTGATTGAAGTTTTGGTTATAGTTGAGATGTAATAGTATTAGATCGGAGCCCGTGAAGTAAAATTGGTTCATTTATCCGTTTTAGTGTTGTTTTTGAAAACTCACAGACGGATCATAGTTTTTTTTCCAGCCATTTGATTGTTGACATCTAAAAGTCAACAGCAATTGGGATAAAGGAGAGACATACAATGATTACTCAGTGAATTTTGTCACGGTGTGAAGGATTAATTTGAAGTTTGTTTTGTTACCATTCAATTTGCGTTTCGAATCTGAAAAGGGTTATACTTATGGTCCAGTATAATAAAAAGTCCCCCTTCTTATTAGGGGAATGAGGAAGAAGAACATAAATATTTCATCAATCGAGTAGGCGACACTTTTCAAACTTTCGTGATAAAGCGACAAAACTATTTATTCACCAATCGAAATTCACTTGTGTTCAAATTCACCGCTAAATTCATCGTCGAAATTCACTAATTTTCAAAATTCATCATTTAAATTCATTAATTTTCTGAATTCATCATTAAATTCATCACAAAATTCACCGATTTCGATTTCACCTTTAGGAGATCACCGATTTTCGTGATTCACTGTCATTCTTCTCGCTATAAAAATTACGCATTGTCTTCTTCTTCCTATAAAAATATGTAGTTGTCTCCGTTACTTAAAAATATTTCGTGATTGTGTTCTTATCCCTAATTTTCCATATATTATTATTATTATTTTTTTTTCATTAATTGTTTTTGAATCTATCTATCTAATTTGTGTCCTTATAAGTTCAACAGATTCTTTTTGTCTTATGTTCAATAAATCAGCTTACAGTGACTTTTGGAGTTTTAAATTTTTTTAATATTATACTCTTCTAAGTACTTTATATTTGTGTAATCTATACTGAAAAGATGAAATAGTAATTATATTTCTTTCCATCCAACATTTATTTAATTTACTTTAGCGAGTTAATGAGGTTTTGCTTAACCTTAGCTTATTTCAAAAAAAAAATATCATGTTGTCTTTGTATGGAATATATGACGAGCATATGGATGGAAGGCCTATTTTTGAAAACTAGATCTCAATTGTTGAAAACTAGGAAAAGTTTAGTCGGTATTCTTGCAACACTTTAAGTCGGATGCTTTAAACACATTTCAATGACTTTTATTTTGTGAGGAAAATGCGTATTTATTCAACTAAATCTAAAGTACAACCCTTGATTACATCAGAATGAGGCAAAGTATCACATTGTTTCAGTCCAACCAAAATTAAACCTTCACTGGCCAAGAGATAAAGTATGTGTGTTACCTCAAAAGAAACAATAAGAAGATAAGCATGCTAATATACTCCTACAATCTTAAATAATGCTTCTGACGTTTGATAGTCATTTCAATGACTATTGATATCCTAAATATCTTACTAAAAGTTCCTATCATAATATTTTTTTAGGGGTATCATGATAATTGTTAGTAACTACATAGAACATGGGAAAAAGGAGATCAAATTCTCACGTGTGCTTTATTTGATTATTGATCAATTTGTTAGTAATCAGATGGAACATGAGAAAAACAAGCATCAAATTCTCGTGTGTTTATTTAACATCGTGATTATTGATCAAGATAAGCGTTGGTAAAAGATTTGATCTTTATGATCAAAAAGAAAATTTTAATAAAATGATAATGTTATAGTTATTTTATTTTATTCATATCCCCATGCATTATGCACGGTTCATTGCTAGTTAAGTTATAAGGGAAAGATGTTATGTAAATTTTCAACTAAAACTTCATACTAGTAGTAATATCTTTTAAAATATGGGAAATTGATGATAATGACAATAATCCTAATATTTTTAAATAACAAGACAACTACATATTTTTTATTTATAAAGACAACCGCATAATTTTTATAATGGTAAGAATAAACAAATAATCCCAAAATCAAATAATCTCCTAGTAATCCCGAAATCAATAATTTCGATAATGAATCCCAAAAATTAAATAATTTCGACAAATGAATTTTGAAAATTAAATAATTTCTAAGATTAATTTAAATAATAATTTCAAATATAAAATGAATTTTTATATTCGATAACCATGATAGCTTAAATAGTGAATCTATGATTATATGTTGAAAATTTGGGAAATGGCAATAGACTAGTAACCACCTTAATTAGAGTAACGAGTGTGTTTCAACATAGATCTTGCCTTCTCAAACGGGGAAAATATGTGCATATTTGTGGCAGAGCTTTATAAATATCTCATTTCACTATCTCATAATGTGGAAACTTTGTATCATCATCGTCAGCATAAACACACCAGATTGAATACATAATTCAAACATTTTATATTTTCAACTAAATCTCTTTTAGTGAAGGTATTACAATACTGACAATTGTTTTAAAATAAAGTCGGCATGTTGTGCTCAATGATTATGACATACTTTGTTAATAAGTTTATTTGTAACATGTTTAAAGTCATGTCGTATTTTCATCCAGGAGTCATTCCCGTCTAATTTAGATTCGCGCCAAAAAAATTAGACTTCGCTTTCCTGAAAAACAAGAACTAAAATATATATAAAAAATAAAATAAAAAAGCTGCGCATGATAATACGGGTTTGGAAGAAAAAAAAACCTACTTATTTTGCCTTCCTATCCTAGCTTTAAAAAACAAAAATTATAAAACCAAGCCTCATGCCTAGTATATTTGAAACATAACTATTAAGAATGAATGATTCCTTATTCATATTAATACAAGATATATATATAATATTGCGCCATAATTTCACGCACTTTAAATTTATTGATTTTTGCAAGAGCATCTTCTCGCCCCCACAAGGACGCCCTTGTTTTCATCGATACAATTGAAATTTCTCCTTAAAACCTTTTCATAATAGAACATTTCGAAAATTGGTTCGTTTGGATTTATAAGATGTTTTCAATTGAGAAACCCATCTGCCCTAAAGATGATATTTCAACTACACGCATGGATATACATATATATAGCTGTAATTAACATATTCAGTAATGCAATACTCTGATTCAAGTTTAATGTGCATTTTCATGCTGTCTCCAATTGTACGGTAACATGAAAGTGCACAATAACTTTTACACCATTGATCATTACTCGCAAGAGAAGCTTGAACTTATCTTGCTTTTTTTTTAGTTGAAATCTGAGTCGAATTACTCGACAATTAACGAAATTGTAGCTCGAGCTTTAAAATATATTAATCGAAAGAAATTTCATGAGCTTAATCGAAATTGATTAAATAATTATTTAATTAATTAAATTTTTATATTGATAACAAAAATTAAATTTATTATAAAATATTATTTTTTTCATAGTTAAAAATATTATTCGAAATGAAAGATTAGATTTAAATGTTCGATCTTTCCATATTTCATTAAAAATTAAATGAATTCTATGAAAATAATCGAAATTACTTGAAATGAAATGAAATAGACGAAAGATTTAATGAATTGAGCTGATCTGCTTTCTAAGACTTATTGAAATTGAAATAGCTTTCGAAATCTCAAACTTTTTAATGAAATGAAATTTCAGAAATGACTCAACCCTACTGATTACACCCCTACGTGTGTCTTATTCTATAGATTCATTCTCGATTTGGTCATTAATTCGGCTTTAGTTATTGAAGAAGAACCATTGTTGTATGTGGGGAACAATGAACCACCTGTCTGAATAAATGGAGGCTGGTCGAATACCCTACTAAGGAGGCAATTGCTGAAAACACCTAATCAAAGTAAGAGAAAATTCCACTCAAAAAAAAAAAAAAAAAAAAAAAGTAAGAGAAATTCCATAGAAGAAGGATCAGATTCTTTTAAACAATTGGTGGTCATCTCCTTCTGACTGTAGCCTTATAAATACTCCATCCGTTCTAATTTGTTTGAGACATATTCCTTTTATAGATGTCTTAAAAATAGGTAATTTATGGTATAATGACGTAAATATTTCATCAATTAAGTAGGCGACAGCTTTTAAACTTTTGATAAAATGACAAAATTATTTATTCATCGTCAAATTCACTGTTCAAATTCACTGCTTAAATTAATCACAAATTCACTATCGAAATTCACTAATTTTCAAAATTCATCATTTAGATTCACCGATTTTCGGATTCATCATCAAATTCACCGTCGAATTCACCGATTTCTGGATTCACTCTAAGATTCACCGATTTTCTGATTCACCGTCATTCTTCTCGCTTATAAAATTATGCAATGTCTCTTCTCCCTATAAAAATATGTGAATTGGTGCCTCATTCTTTAAAATATTTCAGATTGTGTCTTATCCCTAATTTTCCACTTAAAATAAGTCTCATTATTAATATTTAGACTTAAAGTTGATTCTTAAATGTCTAAAATGCCCACATATCAACATTTATTAAAAAATGTAAGGACAATATAAAAGGGATGTAATTGTAAATTGGTCATGTTTTTAATTACTAGACAATGTAATAAATGATGTTTTCTTAAATTTCAAGAATTCCAAATTGTCACAAACAAATTGGGACGGAGGGAGTAAGTGTTACTAACTGTGACGTCCCGTTCTCGAATATTAAGTCCTTATTTGGAATTAAATGTCCGACACATATATAATTCAAATTTAATTAACTTATATACGTAAGCTTCTACATCTAATACCAGAGTTTTATTTGAGGAAAGAGCAAACGACTCGGGATTGTTATACCCGTAGTATGGTATGCAAAATATAAAAATAAAAAAAAATAAAAAAAAATAAAAAAAACAATTTGTTTATTAATCTAAACAAAGTACAATACAAGAATGGAAAAACGAAACGAAAATAAAACACTAAGGATATAATCTGAAACTGAGGCGAGAAAACTCTCTGTCCTTAAAACAAATTTGCTCCGGCATGTACCCACGGATGTGCAATTGTCTCATATGATACAACAGTTTACCTGTTCAAAGAGAGGTATTCAATTTTGAACAAATGTCGAACTCTTACAGTGCTTCAGAAACTCTTCAACTAAAATTTATGCAGAAATATGATATGTATTGTATTTCTGTGTTGTGTGTCATTTCCATTGCAGTAGATGATCCTTTTATAGGGAAGGAAAAGATCATGAGCTTTGAAGTGTATTGATGGCCATCAGTTGAAGAAACTCTTCACTAGCAGACTCCACTAACTTATTAGTTGCAGATGAAGAGACTTTCGAATCGAATCGAGTTACTTCTGACTCAACTCGAGCTATTCATCATCAGAATGTGTTGAATAATAATTTGACAAGTCCAATGTAACTTTGTCCAAAAAATTAGCATTGCCTCAGCCCACCCCCAACCCCAAGTCCAATGTCGAGGTCTCGGCAAAGGGCAGAGGCGCGCAGACGCGCGTGACAATTTTAGCGCAGAACATCGCTTAACTAAAACCATCTTGTACTTCTCCATTTCCTTTCCTGAGCTTATAACATTGACTAAACTCCTCCCACTTAAATATTGAGAAATAATTAGCACAATTCCCAATGTGGATTAAGGAAGTTGAACTTTTCAACTTCCAAGTTTCAACACTTCAACTTTTTCAACTAACCAACTTCAAGCCTTAATTTCTCATTCACTCGAGATCCGAATTGAATGATTCAAAGACTGCCTTCATCAACGCCATACGTAGATTTCAAAGTCATCATAAACTCTTGATAAATAATGCAAGAGTGTAATCGAAACTGGCTCTTAAAGTAATTGAAAAAAGATTAAAAAATCATTTTAAAATATTTAAAAAATCATTTTCTTTTTTCCTCTATTTTTCTCCAACAGGGATTTACATAAAACTACTAAGGATAGAATATGAAATCTAAAGTTGATTCCATTAAGACACTAAATTAAAAGACTTCAACGATATATAATCCATCAAAAGAAATGGCCAAAAGATATATATTCTAAGCTATTACAAAACTTCTGAAACTCAAAAGTTTATTATATTACAAAAGATAAACATTAAACTCATCACGAACCACGGTCATTCCTCATAAAACTCGTACACCTTTTCACTTGCATCACCTTCTCAGGGTGGGAAACAACATAATAATAGGGTAATGCAAACGGACATAGCAAAAGGTAAAAGCACCGAATCTATACATGCTATATCACAAGGAATATCAACAACAATAACGTATGTTCAAATAGCTCACTCCCCTACTAGTCTCAATATAACCATCAAAGACATTTATTACACATTGATCCAAGGACACGCTGCACGGTGAGAATGCACAATGACCTTTCCTCAACACCTCTTGGCACAAAGAGCTAACCATATGGAATATTACACGAGTCCCTCGGGTATCTTGCCCCGTGAGGTGCAATAGTTCCATGGAGCGATTGATAAACGTGCATCACCAAAGACCAACATGTTTTAGCTTTTGTGACAAATCAAGTATGTATTTACGTGTTTAATCTAACCAACATTGCACATAAATATTGTGAGTCTAATCCAATATCCACCAAAGCTAAGGGACAAGACTTCCAATTATCCTAAGTTTATCCTCGCAGGTCTCCACAAGCGCGATGAGCCAAAACCGCTAAACCCAAACTCAACTTCGCCATGTAACTATATTATGACATTGATCATCAAGTCAACATAATGCAAGGCCAAATGAAAAGTGTTCCGATACTTCTGAGACACGATGCGAGTCAAAGCCCCTATAACGCGTGACATTTGACTTTACGACAAACTACATAATTACTTTACGAAATTAGTGATAAGCGACACAATCAAATATTTTTAAGAATAAGACAAATACATATTTTTTATAGTGAGAATGACAATCGCATAATTTTATAATGGTATGACAAACAAATAATCCCAAAATCAAATGAATCTCCTCAATGAATCCCGAAATCAAATGAATTTCGATAAATAATCCCAAAATTAGTGAATTTCGATTTATGAATTTTGAAAATTAGTGATTTCGATGTTGAATTTCACAAATAATTTAAATAAATAATTTCAACACAAGTGAATTTCGACAATAATAAATAGCTTTTCTTTATGCAAAAGTTTTAAAAACTCGCCCTTCTACTCAATCATTTAAATATTTCGCCCTTCTTCCTCATTCCCATTACTTTAATGAGAGTCAAAAATATTCTGTGATTTTTATCATTAAAATTAATAACACACAACAACTTTCTTAATGCCATGGGAAAATTATAAACAGATTTACAATTTTTTTTTTTCTTGAAAGGAACAGATTTACATTTTCAAACAAATTACTATCATTATACATATGTAGCGGGTGGTTCTTGTGTCAGATATCCACACTCTACATGAGACACGCGTGTGGAGACACACACACCACACAATTTTATTCTGCTTTTAAACCGCATTGCTCGATCGCTTTCACCCGCTACTTCACCTCAAAATCCATCTCCGCATGCATTTTCCATATGTAACGTCCTATGTTATTACGGTTCAATAAATAGTCTTTATCTTACATTTATATCGTCGTACGCAGCATTGGTTCTGCATCTAATGCTGAAGGAACACTCTACCTATAAATTTAAAACAAGTGGTACTTACATTTAATTTTTTGATAATGACAGCTGCTAAAGTTAGTTGTATTAATCACCAATACCACCTCCCACTTAATTAATTAATTAATTAAGATATTATTATCTTTTGTACATTTATCTAAATCTTCCCACAAATAAAAGAAGTCCACTCGCTCTGCCACTCAACACAAAACAAACATATTTAAACAAATTAAAAATAAAATGAAAACCCAAAACAATAACTTAAGACAAATCCAGTGTCAAATTTTCCCCTGTAGTATATAAAAACAACCTGGAAATTGTTCCTCGTTGTTTTTATACACCAACATTCATGTCCCAGTTCCAGTAACCAAAGGAACTGTTTGATTTATTGTATATAAAATAAAAATGAAAATGAAGTTTTTATTGGAATTGATGTCGTGTTGTTGTTGTATAAATCCACATGGAAATTCGGGTAAAGAAAAGAAGAGTTTGTTAGGGGATCATAATCAGGCGCCACCGCCGGAATCTCATGGATACAGAGGTCGGAAACGGCGCAGGAACTTTCCCAGGGCAAGGATTGTTGGTTGTAGAGGCCGTGGAAATGGCGGATCTGCCTCCGCAGAATGGCGGCCTTCCTTGTCTGCCATATCAGAAGATCATGTTTTCCCGGTAAGAAATGATCATGAAGAAGAGGGAAAAGTCATATCCAGATCATCAAAAGCATCGGCTTCGGATCGGAATCTTAGACGGAAGATTCATTCGCCGTCGTCCAATTATCCTCCTGTTTCTTATGAGGAGATTATCGGGTAATTAAATTTTTTTTTCCTTTGACTTTTGAAACATGCAAACATCGTAAATACATAAATATAAATATATATCATAAAAGAGATATATACAGGAAAAAGTGTTGCAATGATTGACGTAATTAAGCATACTGTTTCACCATTTGTTAGCATAAATCTCGATTTATTCTTTTCAAAACATCTTCAACGACGTCATCCTGTAAACAATTTCTGTTTTTTTTAAATTTTTTTTTTTTGAAAAACCTGTAAACAATTTCATATCCTCAAAAACTTTTGACGAAGTAATATACATATATATATATATATATTTGGTTAAGTCGTTTATTGAGTATTAATTGTACAATTACAAATGTTTTAGACGATGATTGAATTGTTTTTGCTTAAAGTATTTTCTTGTATTTTTATGTGTTTTCTTGTATTTTTAATTGCAGGCGAAATGCGCAACACATGACGATGCCGATGTTCTCTCCATCTCCATTCATGTTCTGAAGGATAATGATAATTTGATGGGCTTGTATATATATATGTGCCTAAATGATATATGCCTGATCTAATTAAGCTGAATAAGTTTAATAAATAGTAGAATTGAAGCATGTAATTTGCTGTTTCTTCTCGATCTCTTGTACTTTTCACGAAGATATCCTTTAAAAATCAGGCTATACATATATTGTTGCAGTTTTCTCGATAATCGTTTTGTTATGCATGATGCAGACATATATATGTAATGAATCAAATTTAAACATGTTTTTTTTATTTGTTTATCAAACGAACGAACGAACGAACAAGAAAAAGTTCGTGACTTAAATGAATCTAAATGAACATAAGTTTGAATAACTGATACTCAATTTGGTTTGTTAACCGTCCTAAATCCATAGCTTCCTTGATAGCTAGTTTCCACAAATTCAGGCAATCGTAGTGGCAAATTTTTCTACTTCTTCCTTACACAATCCAAAAAATAGATGGGCAAAGAAAAATTAGTAGCTAGTGAGCCTGGTGGCTTTTTTTTCACACACTTTTGTTCACTCCTAAAACAAGCTCTATCATTTATGGAAATCCAAGGTGACGGGCTTTTCAATCTCTGCAATTCCGGTGAGCTAGACTAACAACAATCAACTTGCCGTTTAACTTTTAAATGTGTGGGACATGACACTAACAAACACCTCATCTGGCATCTTCTTTAGTTTTTCTCATTTTTAAGCAGCGCAATGTCGAAACCCTCACAAATCATCATGACATATCTTCATCCACCACTTCCGGAAATTGACGTATCTGTCGAACTTCTCAAAATACTATTTAGTTGCTGTCATAATGGCTATTTTCATGACTCGGAAAACCAAGTCTCTTATACCTGTTTCTTAGGAAAAACAAACATGGGCTATAGCCCATAACGATATTACCAAAAATTAAAAAGGAAGAAAAGAAAGAATACCAAATAAACGTAGCTCGGTCAATGCGACCTACACCCACTGGATGAAAGATTTAAATATTACTACAATTGGTAAATACAAAATAAAACTCTATTGAAGCAAAAACAATAAGCTAAGGGCTACGAGAGTTTAACTTATGTGGTATATCAAAACCCTAAACCCTAAAGGGCAAAGTAAAATTAAATAATAAAGCAAAGTTGGTTGTTTTTTTTTAATGATGTGGAATATTTGATTCCACAGAAACTGCCTCAGGACTTATGCATAACTAGACTTTTCGTCAGTGTTGTCTCCGCATCATGGATTATGAAAGAGAAATGTATTGTCATAACAAAAAGCAAAAACGAAATGCTACAACGAGTATAGTAAACCATTGCAAAGCATTGCGGTGTATAACAAAGACCATTAAGTGTTTCGAACTTTTTTTTTGTTATGCTTTATTACTCCTCACAGTGTTTGTTATACTTTATGACACGTATACAATACTTTGCTATATTTCCTGTGACACTTATTATGATATTTCGTTATGACAATAATAGTAATAATCATGAAATACTTGAATTCGAGAGGCGGATACTCCTTGCTGCCAAGGTAGGCCAATGGGGCTCTTTCCTAAATTGTTTCTTACTTATTTCATGATACCAAGCCCATGTGTGTTTGTCAACATGTATTTTTGGTGAAAAGCACATGACATGTCAAGCCCATGTGTATTTTTCAAACATATAGAAATTAGTGAAAAGCACATGTCATGTCTAGAAATTACCCGCTTTGCAAAATCCAAGCATACTTCATATTCCTTCCGTTTCAAAATAACGAAGACAGTTGTTAAAAATTTTTATTCTAAAATAATTGAGGCAGAATATTTTCTAAAGCAATATTTGTTGTTAATTTTCATATCTTACCCTTTTATTTAATACTCTCTATTTTTTTAACTGTCACATTTAATGTCTTTTTTGAATGAACATAATACTTTTTAAATTTAATGTTAATATTTTTGGATTTAACCCTGACATCTAATGCGACATTTAAAAAACATAGGAGTAGCAGGTAAGAAGTTGAAAAGAAGACTACATTAATCAGATTATGTGAATTTTCAAATATATCCTTAAAGTTTCAAAACATTAAATCACATTATTAATAAGTCGCTGATGAATCGCTTTTATATATTTAACGCATGGGGTATAAAGAAGATTACCCCATCCCACAAAAAATATTAATTTTTTGAAAGAGTAGTGATACATCCACTACTTCTTCTATAACAACATCTTACACAACACAATCAACACCACATATTTTGTTTGACCCATCACAATAAATAATTGATCACTTTTTTCAATGGATACCAAGCATGTCAGTGGTTTATGCACTACACAAATGTGTAATGCACATATCATTTTCCTTTTTGAAAATGAATTGTCTCTTAAAAAAATGTTTATTTAGAAAATCAATGCACCATTTAATGCATCTTTTTTAAACATACGTATATCATACTATTTAATGTTTTTATACTCTTTTCATATTCTTCCAGAATAATGATACGGTCACAACGGTTGTGCCACAACAAATGACACAACGGTGATATACACCGTAGATCATAATGAGTCTAAATTGATCATGATATAATCAATCATAATCAACGCCAGATCACCGCAAGCAGACAAACTATCGCGACCAGATTATTATTCTTCCAAAAACATTTATTATGAAATAGATGTATATATATATATGTTTCATTAAAGGCTTAAAATACAAATTTCATTAATTGCTTTTTTAATCACAAGCAAAAGAAAAAAAGATAAGAATTAATTAATTAGAAAGATTTAAGTTTCAAGTTACATGAGCATCCACAAAACAAAGACAAAACATAACCAAAACCACAAATCGCTGCTAAATTGCATATCACCTAAAAAGAATAAAGGAATGCGATTAGAAATTGCCAAAATCAAACTGGAATTGAATACCTTGTTCTTGATATATAGTTCGAGTCACATACTAAAAAAAACTACATTTTACCGCGGATGAAAAGTGGCACGTGCGGTATTAGTTGGGCCGCATGCAGTGGTATGCTTCGATGATGGAGTTGTTTTGCTTCTGAACTTTAATATTTTTACTATTTAATTATCCTCTAGCTTCTCGCTAGCGTTCTATTAATCACAATACTTTGCTGTTAAAAATTTTAAAAAAATATAAATAAAAAAAAAAAGACAAACAAAAACAACTTACAACATCAACAATATTGAAACGGTCAAGCTCATGGACTTGCTCAGGGTTTGGCTACTGTATTTATCCCTAGTAATAGTCAGCTTTCTGCCAAACTTACAAATAAGACACCCGGAAAAATTAAGATTTCATCATCAAGTAATCGAAACCGTTCAAATGGAGCTATGTAATTAATATGTGCTCATTTACAGTTTTAGGTTTTTTTTTATTTTATAAAGTTAAAATTGTAGTTACATTCAATCAAAGAAAAAAGAAAAGGTTTTATACGACAGCTTATGCATGTCCACCTGGAATTCCCCTTATTTGCAGTAAAAGATGTTGAATATATCTTTGGTAATAATTTGATTTTGTGGAAAAGATGCCTTGCTTTTGTTTTGATCTATTCTTTTCTTTTAAATTTTATTTTATCTGGTTGCCATATAGGAGCACAAAAGAATAAGTCACGGCGATCACATATCGGAAATTTAAAGAGAATTTACAGGATAATTATTGTAGCTAGAAAACCATTTATTTGCTTAATAAAATCGTCTGTTTGTTTATAAATGACGTTTTTATCTTAAGGTCACTATAAATTGACTTCAAAGTGTTAGGTAGAATTAACACATAATAAATACAAATGAATTAAGTAGTTTTGGCCAACACACATGTAATTTTGTAGAATTATTTACCGAAGCAGGTAATCTTATTGGTACCAATAGTTACCATGAATATGAGATATGGCTTTCTTGGATAGCAGAATTATTTTGGGTTTAATTAACAAGCTAATTAGCACACAAATCCAAAAGAGTAAAATGTCTTGATGGTTTATGTAGATTGAGTTGGCTCTCAAGACCAAGGTCATTATGCATCAAAGTGATGTGCTATTGACGATGATTAATAGAGTAGAACTCTTAGAATTGAAATGGAGTTGAATTTGATTAAACGAGCTGGAGATGGGAACGAGCTGAACTGAGAAAATGGGATGAGCTCAATGCTATTACATGAACAAGAAATCATCTTCTAAAGCTAAGTGCTCACTCTTAATCTATCTTTGATTTCTTGTTATGATTCAAACACGCTTATATGATTGATAAACGAATCAAGCCGAACTGAAAATTGATGAACTAAGATGCTTTGTGATTGAGCTGAACTGGGAGTTTATACGACTGATTTTAATGCTATATATTGAGATACTTGGCTGAATTTGTGACATATATGTGCCTTAAAGTAGTCTTTTGAATTAAGCCTTATATGAGCCAGCTATTGAGCTATTTTGAGATTGTTCTTGAGTCGGTCTTCGGATGATGTACCTAAATGGAGTAATATCTTAAGTGTGCTGTTCACTTGGTTCGTATCATTAAGCTTTCTACTACACTAGTTTTGGGGGTGTTATCACATTATTATCATCTTGTTATCAAGTATAGTGATATCAGAATCATAATATCACTATGTATTGTTAGTAAAAGGTGTTATTGCATGCATATGGTATCTTTATTTGGTTTTAATTTTTCCTCATTCCACTATTTGTTGTGGTGTGGTTTTGGCCCAGGTGATTGAAGGTTGTTGATTCAAAATGGTGAGGCAATGCTGGTGTTTTTTTGTCATTAGAAAAATGGAGGAGCCTAAATTCCTTATTGACGAGGCTTAGTTGTTGCTATTTAATGCATTCTCTGCTGTTGCATCTATCTTTCATGAAGTTTCTTGTGGTGCGGGTTTGAAGGATAAAGGTCCATAGATGGTAAAACAGACTGCTTTGGTCTTCAAACTTGAAGAATGTTTTAGTTCCCCTGATAGGCTTTTTGTTTATATCCAATATTAGTAGGCTTTTATTCTAAGATAGGATATAGGTCACACTTAAGATAAGATAACAATCACAGTTTCAATAAAACCGAGACAACGAAAATATATATATATATCACACTTCAACTTTCTATCACACTTATTGAAAAACTGAGATAAGTTATATTAATCAATCTCATTTTTAAAGTGTGACTTAATTGATATGATTTTTGTGTCATAGTTATTGGAAAACCGAGATA
Organism: Gentiana macrophylla; assembly: GCA_026214975.1. Classification (NCBI taxonomy): domain Eukaryota; kingdom Viridiplantae; phylum Streptophyta; class Magnoliopsida; order Gentianales; family Gentianaceae; genus Gentiana; species Gentiana macrophylla. The sequence continues at coordinate 100,427,785 of CM047809.1, forward strand.
AATTATTTCAATCAATCTCATTTTTAAACCGTGATTGAATTGATATGATATTTCTATCACAGTTTCTAAAAAGCGAGATAAATTATATCAATCAATCTCACAAACAGTGACAGAATTGATATGATATTTTTGTCACAGTTATTCAAAAAACGAGATAAATTATACCGATCAATCACACTTTTAATCTGTGACTAAATTGGTCATATATTTTTGTCACGGTTATTGAAAAAGTGAGATAAATTATATCAATTAATCCAATTTTTAAACTGTTACTGAATTCGTGATATTTTTGTCACAACTATAGAAAAAGTGAGACAAATTATATCCACTAATAAGAAAAGAGACATAGATCACACTTATCCAAAGATAAGGATCACACTTTTAAAAAACCGAGACAAGTAAAATGTATATTTATCACACTTAATTTTTTTATCACAGTTATTAGGTGTGAAAAAAAATGATCACAGTTTTTTAGGTGTGATTGAAATAATAATAGATCTCGGCTTTTCAGTATGATAACAACTACTAAAATATATCACAGTTTTTAAATGTGTTGAAATTATAATCGATCTCGGTTTTAATGTGTGATAACAACTATAATAGATCACGATTTTTAAGTGTGATAACAACTAAAATAAATCACGCTTTTAAATGTGTTGAATTATAATAGATCTCGGTTTTAAGTGGATAACAACTAAAATAGATCATAGTTTTTATTATCACGGTTTTTAAGAAAACTGAGACAAGAACATCAATCAATCACGGTTTTTAACTGTGATTAAAATAATATGATATTTTATAATGATATTTTAGATTAGTGTGGTGGAAAATGATAATAAAGTAGGCATCGCCCAATAGGTAATTAATGTGGTTCCTTAATCCGTAGTATCCGGGCTCGAGTCCCAAAGGCAACAAAAATATATGTGTGCTTTATTTTGTTTTCAAAAAAGAATGATCACACTTTTTTAAGTGTGATTGAAATTATAATATATCTCGCTTTTTAAGTGTGATAACAACTACTAAAATAGATCACGCTTTTAAAAGTGTTGAAATTATAATAGATCACACTTTTTAGGTGTGATTGAAATTATAATATATCTCGGTTTTTAAGTGTGATAACAACTACTAAAATAGATTACAGTTTTTAAATGTGTTGAAATTATAATAGATCTCGGTTTTTAAGAGTGATAACAACTACTCCCTCCGTCTCACTTTGTTTGGGACTTATTCCTTTTTGGGATGTCCCAAAATTAGTCTCACTTCTAATGTTTAGAATTAAATTTGTCTCTTAAATGTCTAAAATGACCTCATATAACAATTTATTGAAAAATATAAGAACACAAAAGGATGTAATTGTAATTGAGCTATGTTTTTAATGAGTAGAGAAGACATTAAATGATGTCTCCTTATTTTTATGAGTTCCCAAAAAGTCCCAAACAAAGTGAGACGGAGAGGATAATAGATCATGGTTTTTAATCATCATAACAACTAAAATAGATCACGCTTTTTAAAATGTGTTGAAATTATAGTAGATCTCGGTTTTTAAGTGTGATAACAACTAAAATATATCATAATTTTTATTATCACAGCTTTGTGAAAAATGAGACAAAATATCAATCAATCACGCTTTTGATCGTGATTAAAATAATATGGTATTTTATAATGAGATCTTAGTTAAGTGTGGTCGAAAATTAAAGAAAGAAAGAATCGGCCTAATGGTAAATAGTGTGGCTCGTTAATCCAGAGATATCCAGTGTTCGAGTCCGACAAAAAACAAAAATATATGTGTGCTTATATATTGTTTTAGAAAAATACTTTTATTGGTGTGATTTAAATTATAATAGATCACGCTTTTAAGTGTGATAACAACTAAAATAGATCACGCTTTTAAATATGTTTTAATTGTAATAGATCTCGCTTTTAAGTGTGATAAGAACTATAATAGATCACGGTTTTTAAGTATGATAAGAACTATAATAGATCACGCTTTTAAATGTGATGGTTATAATAGATTACGGTTTTTAAGTGTGATATCAACTATAATAGATCACGGTTTCTAAATGTGATAACTATTATAATAGGTCACAGTTTGTAACTGTGATTAGATTAAAGTACTTTATGTCACACCTCAATATGCCACACTATGGAAGCCGTGACTAATGTGAATATATTACACTTAAAAACCGTGATCTTTATGCTTTTTGTAGTAATGGAAGTTTCTTGTAAGCGGGTTTGAAGGATAAAGGTCCATAGATGGTAAAACAGATCGCTTTGGTCTTCAAACTCAAGAATGCTTTAGTTCCCCTGATAGGCTTTTTGTTTATATCCAATATTAGTAGGCTTTTATTCTATTGATTCCCTAAGAGTTACATCTCATTAAATTTTGATAGATTGTTTCATTACTATATCAAACATTTTTTTGATAGATTGTTTCATTACGATATCAAGCATTTTTTTGATAGATTGTTTCATCACAAGTATACAAGAAAAATTCAAGTTCATCACATGCCTAAGAGCCATATGTTGCATTTACACACTACTAGTTTAGTTGGTTCTCGTAAATCTTTGTTTTTTGAGTGATCCATTTCTTGCTCTTAACTTTCCAAATGTTGATCAATTTCCAATAATGTGTCTTTTTTTAGATCAGATAAGTATCATACAAAAGACAAGTACTATATGTTCATTTTAACCATATTTTTGCATTCTGGAAACTACTAGTATTATATTTAAATGTTTTAGATCAGACGCGATGCTATTGAACCTTGTACTACATATGTTATCATATCATATCGTGTTATTGTTACCATGTTATGTATTAATGATGTCATATTGTGTTATTGTATTCATCGTTATCAGAAACGCCGCAATTAAATTTGATTTCAAAACTACGCTGAAAGGGTATTATATGAGATATCAAAATGAAGAGAGAAAAAATATGAACTTTGGTGAAATAATTTTGATGATCGCGTTTTCTAAATCAAAAGCACGATATCGTTAATAAAAAACGCCCGATTAATACAAATATTTTTTCGCTTTAAAAAATTACGCCTGGCAGATCGATGTTATCTCAAAATAAGGAGTTTGGTAAATAATTCTACAAAATTACATATGTATCGTATTATCTGAATTAAGTCTAAAAAAAGCTACTATTGCTTAAAAACATAAAACATCAAAGAACGAAGAAGCTGAAATAAGAAGAAGAACGCTGAACAAACGCGACTTGCTGAACTATAATGTAAGGTTATTTTTGTCCGTCTGATTTTTTTTTTTTGTCATTTTTACAACTTTTTCAAATTGTTTATAATGTTTATTTATTTTGTATTAAAAAATGAATTTTAGATTCATTCTCTCAAATTTTTAAGCAAAGATTAAAATAAAGAACACAGACAGACATCCCCGGCCTGCTGATTCCATTATGAATAGAGAACATCTTAGCATGTGGAAACACGAATATTACACCTTAATCACCGGTAATATATGTCATATAGAAATGCATACAGCATGCCTCTAATAATTAATTACTAAAATTCGGCGGCCATGCATGTTCTTTCTATCATTTGTACAACTTGTAACTCATTCTATCCAATTTTCCCCCTAAAAACATTCATTGTATCCATAACCCAAAGCTACCAACATTGCACGACTCCATCATAAAAGTACTTTTGGGTACAAATCTTATAAAAATCTCATTATTATTGGCTATAATGACGTGTTCGTTAAATGCGAATTGAATGAAATGGAATGATTTTTCTGTTCATTCAAATATTTATGTATGATTATATGATAATGAAATATAATAAAAATTCTTTGAAATTAAATGAAAATGATCATTTTCATTACACTAAAAATGGATGATATGTGATGGATCAGAATGAAAATCGACAAAATACGACTTTGGTGGTGGGTAAGAGTATGACGGAACAAAGAACGATATGTGCGCTTAACCTCTTAAAGTGGGGCGGATGGGGTAAGGCAAGGTATGGTTAGATATGGTGGGTAGGATAGTTAGGGTAGGTTAGGCGAGTCGGGTTAGATAAGGTAAGATGAGTGGTAGGGTAAGGTGAGGTGGGTAGTGAGAAAGTGTAAAGTAAAGTAAGTGGTGGGTAAGGTTAGGTATGGTAGGGTGGATGCCTGAATGAGGTAGAGTCAAGTATGATGAAGTAAAGTATGGTATATTAAGATATGGTGATGGGTAGGTAAGGATGATAGAGTAAGAATGAGAGTTGAGTGAAGAGGTTAGTGTACGCGGGGTAGGGTTAGGTAGATTGAGGTGTTAGGGTAGGTCATGAGGATGGAAGGTAGTTGGGTGGTGTAGGGGTATGGTGGTGAGGAGGTTAGGTAGAGGTGGGGAGTTGTAGGATGGTATGGTTGTAGTGAGAGGCAGGGGTGGCATAGGTTAGATGGTGCTAAGCTAAGTAGGTAAGGTGGGGTTTTGGTATACAATAAGCTCTGGGCATGGTATGGTGAGAGATTAGGTTGGGTAGATGCCGGTAAGGTAACTTGGAGTGGTGAGGGAGAGCATGGTGGGTAAGGTGAGTAGTGTGCGGTGAGGTGATCGGTAGAGTTGTGGTAGGTAAGGAATGATGGGTAGAGTAGGGTGTGGTAGGATATGGCTACCTCACCCCACTCAACCCCACCTCTTACACCATATCCTATCTTACAGACTCTACCATGCCTACTCCACCCAACATTACCCCACTATCATGCCATATTCGATGTGTCAATTATTATGGAATTCGTTTCATTTTATTTTCTCAGTTCCAAACGCAATAATGAAATTATTTTATTATATTATATTCTTATAATTTCATTTTATTTCAAAAATGTAAAATTATAAATATTTCATTCTATTTTCTTCATGTGTAACAAATGTATCGAATTGAGCATAAGTTTTAATTGTATCAAGCTAAATAAGGCTCAAAACTTAAAAACCCAACGTATTGGATTAACATCATACTATACTAATCAATAAATTACTGATTAAATTAGGACATGAATAAAAAATTTAAGGAAACAAAGATGGACAAACTACCGATTAAACTGGGACATGAATAAAAACTTTAAGGAAACAAAGATCGCTCGAGGGGCCTACAAAAACTTTCCACAACACAATTTAGCACCATTAACATCATTTTTGTACCACTAAAAAAAAACATCATTATTATAGTTTAATAACAATAATATCGTAAAAAAGTATCAGTATAATTTTACACCATTAACGTCATTATAATATTCCTCAAAAAAACATCATTACAATAATTTAGGAAATATAAAGAAGAATACGTAAATATTTAATCAATCAATAAACGATAGCTTTTGAAACTTTTACACGGGCCGATAAAACTATTTATCCACTGTCGAAATTCACTGTTTAAATTCGAAATTCACTAATTTTCAAAATTCATTGTCGAAAGTCACTGATTTTCGAAATTCACTGATTTCAGAATTCACTGAAAAAATTCTCTGATTTTTTAAATTCACTATTTGTATTTCTCGTTATAAAAATTATGCAGTTGTTTTATCGTGAGGGTTTTGTTGTCGGAGTAGAAATCTCCTTCACGTTCTGATCGTCATTATCTTCTATTTTGACTAGTGGGGCCCTGCGATCATTAGCGCAGGTTCAAGTCTAATAAAACAAAGGAAAATCGAAGTCGTTATTTCATTTCAAGCCGTTTCAATTTTTTAATTATTACTAATTCTTATCTTCTTTTGAAATTCGTTTCCATTTGTTTGTATGATATACTCGTTTTCAGCAATGTTTTCAAAAAGCAAAAGAATTTCCAGCTCGATCTCGAATAGATTACATTCGTTTTTCTCTTCTTTCTCTTTCCCTTCAATTTCCATCTTCGTTTTTTTGCCTTATATTCTCATTCATTTTCCTCTCTTCTTTTGGGCACCCAAGTATCTGAAATTTGCTGTAGTTGTTAAAGACTTGATTTTGTGTTTTGGCTGATCAGAACTTAGGCAGTAACACTAACTGCTGTAGAATGGCTGACAATTTATGAAGGTAACGTTGCATTACGGTTTGTTTTATCCTGAGATTTGAAACTAAATGATTGAGATGCTTAGTTTGTGTTTTAATGGTGGAAATCTTGATCTGTAGTCCAGAGACTCTGGATTTTAATATTTACCGAGTTTGCTCGATTGTGTGATTTGTTTATATTTTAGTTGACGACAACGACTCGACGAGCAATCTTCATCATTTAACGAATTGATGCATTTATTACTAGCATTGAATTCACGCTAGCCTGTTGTGTCCTTTTATGCTGAAATTTTTTGAACGTTTGAAATGTACTTTTTAAGTAATTCTTCATCATTGGAAAAAAATAAATGTTGCTTCATTGGTTTTTTTAACGTTTGTCCTGTCAATTGACCAAATCTCATTGTTATGATTCAAGACTAGTGCTTGAGGTGGTTTGCTTTGACTTTTGTAGTTTGAATTTGCATCAATTTTCTTCTTCTTTGTACTAGATTGTGAATTGAAATGTGTATCAGTTTGATTCAATGGATTTCGTAATCTCTCTTTTCAAAATGAGATTTTTTTTTTCATGAAATTTGGTGTTCCTTTACACTTTGAAGCAACTAGTGTAGCTCCAATGATGTTATTTACCGGATTCATTGCATTTTCTCTGCTCATTTGAACGTCTTCAGTTCCCGTTATTTGGGCTTCTTTTTCGCCGTATATATGCAATTATATCTCTTATAATTTGTTGGTTTCTAATGATTTAGAACATTTGTATTTTAGCAGGTATGACAATGGACATTCTTATTAGTAAGAAGTAGAAACTTTTGCAAGAAAAAATATGAAAGCTGAGTCGTCTGGAATCGTGATTGGTATCACAATAGGTGTGGTGATTGGTGTGGTTCTTTCTTTTGTTGCTTTGATCTGCTTCAGGTGCCATAGAAGACGTTCTCGGATAGGCATCAGTGGTTCTAGGAGGGGTACATCAACCCTGCTTCGTGAAAATGGCCTGGAATCTAGCGCTATTGCATCCGATTCATCAGTTGGTGCTGATTCGCCAAAATCAACTCTTCAACAACCCATCTGGCTCAGACATAACAAGGCTAATACGCTTCTTGCCTCTGGCTTACTTCACTACTCTTTCCGGTATTGTGGATTTAGATGATTATCATAGTAGTTCAGTTTCTTTTTCATTTGACAGACAGTTTTCTACTGGATTTTGGATTTTTAATGTGTTTTTTTTGTGTTGTATGAATCAGAGATCTGCAGAAAGCCACCTTGAACTTCACCACTTTGATCGGGAAAGGGGCTTATGGTCATGTTTACAGAGCTCAGATGTTAACTGGTGAGACAGTTGCTGTTAAAGTACTTGCAGTAGATTCAAAGCAAGGGGAGAACGAGTTCCTAAACGAGGTATGTTAAGGATTAAATTCTGGTAACAGCAGCATTTTAAGTTCTTTTAACTTGTTTTTATGTCGTGAATCAACGTATGGGCAATCTGCTTATATCTTTCTTGAAAATTATGAACAAGACTTCAACTTATCTTCCTTAGACTGATTTATGCATATATTGTTCTTCTTCTTTTTTTGAAATATCTAACTGCATTAATTTGAGACTGATTAAATTGAGTTAAAGTTTCGAGTACATCTTCTTTCAGGTCACACTACTTGGAAGGTTACATCACAGGAACCTTGTGAATTTGGTTGGTTATTGTGCAGAAAAAGGGCAGCATATCCTTATTTATGTCTATATGAGTCATGCAGTTTGGCTGCTCATTTATATGGTATGTTGCAGCAAACTTTGACCCTAGTGTCCATCTTTCTACCCCTTGGGTGCTTACAAGTTAAGTGTGTGTAACATTTGATTGTAGCCAGACAATAGGGTTCAGAATCATTGTAAAAAAAATAAAGTAAAAAAAATCCCATAACTTCTACACTAGAAAGACCAATCATTGAGCTGTTAATTTGTTTTATAGATGAAACAGACCAACCATTGAGCTGGGGTTTGAGAGTTGAGATTTCTTTGGATGTTGCCAAGGGATTGGAATATCTTCATGATGGGGTAAGTTGTCACCGTACGAGGTTTCAGTTGCTGTCTTTTTTAAGAATATATATATGCATAGACATGGGATTTTCAGAGGTTTTCTTATTTCCCCTTCTTTTTTTCGCCATTGATTTCAGGCAGTTCCTCCTGTGATACATCGTGACATCAAATCTTCCAACATTTTGTTGGATCAGTCCATGAGAGCCAGGGTGCGTCTTATTTCTTCTACTTTTTATCATCTTTTCTTATAATATAACTGCGACGAGTAGGGGTTCACATGCTTTTTCTACTCGATACGAACATTAAAGATTCTTTAAAATGGATAAAGTGGTGTTTGAATCTGTAAAATAGAGAATCTGCTAAGAAAATGATGCAAGTGCCTCTTAGCATATAGGATCATACTTAACATTCGTTATTTTTCATCACATCTAAATACCTTTATGTGGTTGCTTATAGGTGGCTGATTTTGGACTTTCCAGGGAAGAAATGGTTAACAAGCAAGTGTCGAATCTTCGAGGGACATTTGGATATCTTGATCCTGAATACATATCAACCCGGACTTTCACCAAGAAGAGTGACGTGTACAGTTATGGCGTGTTGCTATTTGAACTCGTTGCAGGAAGAAGTCCCGTTCAAGGGCTAATGGAATATGTTGAACTGGTAAGCTTAGTTATATTGATTCCTTTTTGTACAATGTATCCAAATCTTTCCTCATTATTCTAGTAACCAAAACTTGTTTACAGGCAGCTATGAATACTGAGGGAAAAGTTGGATGGGAAGAAATTATAGATTCTCGCCTTGACGGGGACTTCGATTGGCAAGAAGTCAATGACGTGGCAGCTCTTGCATACGCGTGTGTGGAACGGTTACCGAAAAACCGGCCTTCTATGAGGGATGTGGTGCAGTCTCTGTCAAGGATTCTTCAAATGAGAGGAGAAAATGATCTGAATAAGAAGTCTTTATCTGCAAAAGCAGACAGTTTTTGTGTCAACATGGATCAAGTAGAAAAAGGAAATCCCATTTCTGGACATAGGCAAATGGAATCTATAGACAGCAATTCTGAAGTCTTTAATGTTTAAGACTTCACCCATGATTATCCTTTTCAGTTTTAGTTTGATTTGTAGCATACTGCATACATATATATATATAGGTATCTAGGGGGGCATTCTATGGCGGAGTGTCTGTAATAAGGAGATCCAATATCCCCCAATAGAATTGGGACACGTGATATCAAACACAGTAGAAATACGTTCATAAACAAACGAACCATCACGACAGACCATGTGTCGTGTTTTGACTGGATTGTGCTGGATATTCTCGCTATGACACTCTACGGTAGAATTTCCTTGTATCTAGGACCTTAAACTCTTGTTGAGTTTTGCCTTATTATAGAGTTAGGTTTGGGAAATGCACTTTTTATGCTTGTGTAAAAGAATGAAACTAAAAACATGACTGCAATGTTCTGTTCAGCATAGCTGAAAACTTGAATGTATGAACAGGTGAAGTTGAAATGTGAAATGTGAAATGTGAAATGTAAATGTTAAAGCCTTTTGGTTTAAATAGTGTGGACGAATGTCAATATTTTATCAGGTCATAAATTCATGACTTGGTGTTTGCAAATGTCTTTTGGGGTCAACGTGTCTAGATTTTATTGTTCAACGCACTGACAAGTATTACTTATATTCTCATCCCCGCCGGATCAGGAATTTATTCCAGTGGGACACCGAAACGATTTCGAAAATCGATCGGCATCAAAATTACATTTTTTAATAATAAAACTATATTATTTTAATACAAAAAACGGATCTCGGTGGGGTCGACTTCTTTTCGTTCGGCGTTCCAGGAGTTATCGTGATTGTCATGAAGGATCTCTGACGATGCCGGATTTCGCCATGATCAAATACGGGCCGCAAATAACCTAGTAACAATCTATTCAAGACCAAGAACCCTAGAAAAAGACAAAACGGGGGTGCTGTTTGAGTGCTTTAGTCTGAGCATGAGATTGTGAATCTCAAGTCGCTTTCACGATCTCTCAGAATTGCTCGTAAATCTACGTAAATCTACCGTAGCTCATCGGGATTGTATATATAGGGACGCCTCATCCATGGCATGCATGTGCCGTGTCCTTCAAGAACTCTATTTCGCATCCTCCAAGGATTATCTCGTGTCAATCCCCTATAATTTAGTGAGATAATCACGGTGGTTTAAATGACAAGATCGTAGTCTTAATGATCGGCGATTCTTTTCATATTTATCTTGTATTTAAACGCATGTGCATAATATCGGATAAGGAAGGCTCCAACCGACTCCACGCCGAGCCCCTGCTGACCGTCGTATTCGAGTGCGCTCACCTGACCTCCGTTACGACCGAACCGACTTACGGTGGTCTAAGTAAGAGATCGGGTCTATCAAACTTCCTCCTGGTGTAGTCCTGCCTTTGAGTATAAAGTGGGGCTAGCTCTCGCCTTAGACATCGATTTCCTCTATCCATATTTAAAGTTTAGCCATTTATGAGATGACACGTGGTAAGAGCTAACCCGACCTCCGCCAATCTCATATAATCTTCTCAAGATGGCGACCATGAAGCCTCCGTGATAGGAGTTCTCAATTAGTGGGGCTACTCTTTCATCACCGCGGAAGAAATCAATTGTAACCGATTGACAAGGTCGAAAGTATTTGTACTGGACTTGGGTGCCTTATCATCCTTTAAGGGAGCTTCGGCCCTTGTGCTTTCCAAAGATGAAATGCTAAGGTGGGTAGATTTCCAAAATTTAAACCACGGGTGGATGATATTCGTGAGCTTATTACTTCTTTAGGTCTCAGAGCTTCTTGTCTAGTAGGTCGGTTTTGATGGTAAGACTATGTTGCTTCATCCACCGAATCAAGACGATTTAACCCATTTTTGTAGTATATGGTATAGAGGTAAACGTGGGAAAAGGCTACATGCCCCGAAAAAAAGTCCCGAATCTTCACAGAATGTAAATCTGTACCCTTTTTTTTTTTTTTTTTTTTTTTCTCTATCTCCTGTCTTGTCAACAAGAAAAACAAGGGGGCTGATTCATTTTCGGGGCTTTTTCTGTGAAAATTTTCGGGTGATGTATCATTTTCCGTAAACATGAAGGGGAGCTTTCAAAGTGTATTGTTGACTTTAAACCGAAATGTGTGGCATTTTTAGCCTCGATTTGGGTGGAACTATATTTATATTTAGTTTATGATGTGTATGTGTTTGAATTGGCTTCTTTTATTGGAAAGCTTATGAATGTGTACTCGGCTACTTATGATTTGTGCAGTGGTTTTATGGTGGTGTATGATCATTATGTCACATTTATCCACCAATAAAAATCTTTATAAGAAGAGTAAAAATGTAAATTAATGGTATTTATATTTTACACGCGCCATTGCTGCTTTTGTTGCTTCCTATTTGATTCTTCAATCACCAAATCATATTTCATCTGCGACCATAATAAAAATTTTGTGATTTGTGTAAGCCTTTTATTGCAAGGGGTTTTGGTGGGAGTTGACTTGATGAAACCGAAGACAAAGAGGATTTAGGTTGAAGATTTGAGTTTTTGTGGAAGTTGACTTGACATTTCCTCATAAATGTCACACAATGGACAATGATAAGTAACATTAGTTTCAATGACGTTTATCATAGAGATAACGAATGTTATTGGTGGCGATGTTTCCACCGAATAGTTTTTTTTACATGTCCGAATTATCGATTCAAAGACACTTATCATACACTACAATCGAATTAATTATTTTAAGCTTTTAATGGCGAGGCGACGTAAATATTTCATCAATTAAGTAGGCGACAATGCAAACTTTTTGATAAAGCGACAAAATTATTTATTCATCAATTTAAATTCACTTGCTCAAAATTCACTGCTTAAATTCATCACCGAAATTCACCGTCGAAATTCACTAATTTTCAAAATTCATCATTTAGTATTCACCGATTTTCTGGATTCACCACAAAATTCAAATTCATTTTCTGATTCACCTTAAGATTCACCGATTTTCTGATTCACTGTCATTCTTCTCGCTATAAAATTATGCAATGTTCTTCTCCTATATAAAAATATGTAAATGTCTCCACTTAAAAATATTTCAGATTGTGTCCTTATCCTTAATTTTCCATTATTTTAAAAGGCGTTTGAGTTAAGAATATACTCTAGGAAAATTAATCGTAAGAATCGACATTTTAAAAAGCATGTTTTTACCCCCTCGAAAGAAAAAGTATCATTTTTAAGTCTTTCAAAAGATATATTCAGCTTGATGCATGAATTTCTTAAACCAATTTTCTGGTTTGGACCAAAAAATGTGGTTCGGTTTCGAATCTGAGCCGTCCAACTAGGCTGGACTAATCCGAGACCTATTGCTTAACAATTTTTTTTTGTTTTTTTTATTTTTTATTTTTGGGTCTACATTTCTGCAGGACGTTCATTACGTTATCTTCTTCCTCCACACTCTGGAAGTTTACGCTGCCTCATACCTTGAAGAAAAATGGTTGTTCTGCAGAGCGCTTTTACTTCTCTTTCTCTCGGCTCCAACTCCATATTGGGCCAACCCCTTTCTCTCCGACCCTGCCCTCTCCTGGTATGCTTCTTTCATTCTCATACTTTTAATTTTTGTTTTCATGATGTACAAGCTTAAATTTATCAATGTTGTCGATGATTCATGCCTTTAATTTATTTATTTTCATTTTTTATGGCATTTGACATGTATTAGGTAAATGGGTTATCTTCCAATTTCTCGTTTTTGTCCTTCGTAAATTGCAGAATTTAGCTCAACATTTGCCTCCAATTTTCCTTTAACTAAAGAGCCTTACTTTCTTGTGTTGTGTAATTTTATGATCTATCTGATTTTGAGGTTTTGATTATCTTTTTACTGTACATATTTGCCCTTTCTCTCTTTGAGCTAATTTATACTATGTTGCCATTTGTGAAAAGGGGATTGTTATATGCACCATAGCTGGCAAGCTCACTTTGACACCATATAACAGCATCACCATACACAATTGACTTTGAAAAGTCGATAATATGATTTAGAATCGAATTTTAAAAGTATTAGATAGTGTAGAATCGACTTATTTTAGTCGATTATGTGTGGTGTTATAGTAGCGCCGACGCATTTAAAGTTAGTATGCCAGCCTTCTCCTTGTAAAGAAACTTGAAATTTTTTCTGTTTCTTTTGTTCTCTTTTTTCTGGCTCTTGGTTTGGATTTGACATTCATGTTATGGCTGTTTAACGTTAAATATTGCTTAAAGTGTATAGAGATTCTGCTTTCAGTCAATTATATTCCTATAAGTACCTGAGCTTGTTAAGAATGACCTTTTGCTCTGCGTTAAATAGTCCTAAATGACCCTATCCGTCCCCCGACCCTTTATAGACAGGACTCTCCATGCACCTGCCCCTTTTTACTTAAGGAATTTATGTTAGTAGAATGTATGATAACGATATGGCACTAATTTAATTAATCCCAATGCTTATCGTGATCTGTATTTCTTTTAGTCTAAATTCTTTGCCTTGTTAATGTTCATTACCATCTGCTAATCGTCTCCATGCTAATTTGATACAGGCCACACCAGTTGAGGCACCATGCTGTATTTCAGCCAAGGTTGGGAAAACATTTCCTTATTCAGTTAACTTGTTTGCTTTACAATCACTTATAGGTATTACTTCGTTGCAAGTCTTTCATGAGCATGTAGCAGAAGCATCAAAACCATATCCAAAGTTTGAAATAAAATGACCATTTGATAAAGATTCTGCAGAAATTTAGCTATCTTTTACACTGTACACTGTTACTGCTTTTGTTTGGAAATGAAAAACGAATCTAGTGAAAGGAGCGACCTTAGCTTCATGCTCTGCTGTTCTTTGTCTTTTGGGGGTGGGGGGCTCTTTTCAGACATGCGTAGCTAGGGTACTTGTAAAATGGCTACGTAGCGTATCCCATCATGCAATATCGATAAAATCCAACTAGTGTGAGTGTTTTCATTGTCAGGTATACGTGTCTGATTATTAATGTTAACGTTTTATTTTAAAATGATAATGTTAGATAAATATATCTGATGTGTAGGGACATGCATATCTATTAGGTCGAGACTTTTGGGGTTCTTAACGTATAAAATGATGTCTAAGTACCAGAACCTAAGCACTTTGAATTGCTGTATATTTGTATTTGCAGCTTAAGAGGTGGGAACGGAAAGACTGTAAGCCAAACAGTCTTCCAGTGCTGCACAAGATGCATGTTAACGTTGGAGATACTGTAAAAGTCATAACCGGACGTGACAAGGGTAAAATCGGTGAAATCAGAGAGGTTATTAAACATAACAGCACCGTCATTATAAAAGATATCAACTTGAAGACTAAGAATGTGAAGAGCAAGGAAGAAGGTGAACCAGGGCAAATCATCAAGGTAATACACTTCACTATTTTGCAGTAAGCCATTTACCGAGTTTTCGTTTGGGCTATGACCTGCATTTTCTGGGTAACAATTTACTGTATTCCTTAGTACAATTGTGTATCTCTATGTTGTATGTATACACACACACACACAGAGGTAGAGTTTCAACACTCTGTGATGCCTTTGAGTTCTATTGGTTTCAGATTGAGGCACCGATACATAGCTCCAATGTGATGCTATATTCGAAAGAACAAAACGTGGCAAGCAGGGTCGGTCATAAAACATTAGAAAACGGGAAGAGGGTCCGGTACCTCATTAAGACGGGAGAAATAATTGACAGTGCAGAAAACTGGAAGAAAGCGATCAAAGAGAAAAAAGAAAACACCGAGCTAGTGGCTGCTTCCTGATTTGCTGGTTCCGTGAATCTCTTTGGCTATTTACATGTCAATGGGTTTTTGCTTATGCTTTTCTGTAGTCTTTGAATCCTCCATCGTGAAGAGAAGCTCAACAAAAATAGATAGAGGTCCTGTTTATTGTCGTCGCGTGATAAGTAATTGTTTGATCTTGAAAACTAAATGCAGAAAATGCTGCCTTTCTTGTAGAGTATTGTGGCATGAATGCAACAAAATGCATTGAACGGGTTCTGTCTCGTGCTGTAATGTACACGGTGAACTTGTTTTAGACTTTTTGTATGAAAGTGTTCTTGTGACTCTTCTGGATTTCTATTGTCTGTATACCACATAGAGAATCTAAACAAGATTTCGAACGCTAGTTTCGGACTTTGAGATCATCACATAAAGCGGTGGATAGTCATCCTGTGCTCCATGGTGAATTCGCCAGTGCCAAATAGTACTCTCTCTGTTCTGAAATATCGGTTGTTAAAAACACGCTTATTAAAAATGTGATTTAACCCCTCAAAAAAAAAAAAATGATTTAATGTTATGACTTTAAAGATACGATGACTAGAAAATCTTTATGATACAATTAATACAGTCTTCTTTTTAACTTCTTACCTAGTACGGAGTATTAAATAAGGGTAAAGTAGGAAAATTAGCAATGAATGTTGCTTTAGAAAATGTTCCGCCTCAATTATTTTGGAATAAAAATATTTGACAACTGCCACAGTTATTTTGGAACGGAGGGAGTATAGCGATATTGGTAGGGGCCAAATGTTGTGTCTAACTCGATCATTGATATATTTGTGAATCCAATGAAGTGGAGTTGCCTGGGAAAAGAACTCCCTCCAATGTTGTCATGGAGAAGATTTTTCCACAGCTGCTTTGAAATTTTGCAATCTCTCCTCTCAAGACATGCAAGCAGGTTTCTTCTTCAATGTTACACAACTTGCAAAAGGCCGAGGGGGACACACGTCTTCGAAATAACATAAGACATTATAGGCAAGATATTGTGGGACGCTGCTTTGTCTTCGTTTATGTGTTTTGGGTTGTGTTTTCGAGGTCTTTGAATGTTTTTCCCTTTGCAAGGTGCTGCGCGATTATACTTTGGTTGTGTGTTTAGTGTGCAACATACAAGCTCGTCACAAAACATAAGAGTAATACATTACATACACGGCCGTGGGAAACCTAAACCGCTTATAATACACACATACAAACTCATCACAAAACCTAGTATTATTGTGCTATACTAGCGTGACATTTTGAAAATCGATCATATGATATTTAAAAAACCGTACAATACCACACTAAGTTTGATGAGTTGTCTTGTCTCATAGAGATGTATTAGTGATTTCCGGGAAGACAGTCTTTGATTTTATCCATAATTCCTCTTTTCTCATGGTAAAGCCCTCCTCCATGGCCGCCATAGCCGGTGGTGGGGTGAGCTTGCCCGTGTCCTTCTTCTTCACGATGACCACCTCCGGTCAATTTCTCCGTTACATTTTCCTTCACACCTTTCTCCTCTCTTCTTCCATGCTGATCCATACCACTAGTTGCATGAATATCATAGCCACCGGTGGTCCCAGTTCCACCATGAGTTCCGTAACCTCCCGTGGTCCCGGTTCCACCATGATTCCGGGTCCCATAACCTCCGGTGGTCACAGTTTCATAGCCTTCAGTGGTTGCAGCAGTTCCAGCATAAGCAGCCGGGTATGCTCCTCCACCAGTATTACCGGTTGCACCGTATTCACCCATGGTTTGACCCGTATGGTGAATCGGGTTACCATATTCATCAGTTTGACGAACTGGATTGCCTCCAAATTTATTATTTCCATTATATGCCATCTTAGCTTTAGGGAAAAAAAAGACAAAAACAACAGAAATTGTAACTGAAAAAAAAGGTAATTAAAACCACTTTTTGAGCTGATATTCTTTATCTGTATTGCAGAATGCTTGTGCTTATTATTGGTTGAAGAAAATGGTAGAGTTTATATAGAGTTGGGAATGCTCCAGAAAATGAAAGGTGTGCCGTGTGCCACGTTGAGATTCAAAGAGAAGAAGAGAATCGTGGCAGCGTGTTGATGGAGACATGTGGTTCTTTTTGCCTATAATAGACATTCTTTTTTTTCTTCATAACAACAGGTGGTCGAAAAAACAAAAAAGAAAAAAATCAGTAGGAAAAAAAATTACTTCATTCGTTATTATTAAAGTAAACAATCTTTTTACGACGATATTATTGTCGTAAAACCTAAAACCGAATGTGGTACATTTTGCAGCTTTAATTCCAAGAGGGGAGGAGGGACAAAGCCTGATTTTCCAAAATCCCGTTTGAACACTTGGCATTTTATTAAACACTTCAAGTGTCAGTTTTATATTCATCCTTTGTATCATATATATTATTACATTTATTTATTATGACTTGAAATTCCAGCACACATCACATTGAAGGTTTGTGCATATCCTGCTTCTTAGAAATGTATTCCATGTATATTCCAAAAAAAAAAAAAAAAAAAGAAATGTATTCCATGTATATTTACTTATGTCATGCCTGGGCCAAAATCTAACTGTAAATACATATATTGGTCATTGGTTTTCAGGTTGCAGCTACCTTTCTTGAATATACAACATACATAGGATCAGAACGTCCAGGGTTTGGAGATATATCCACTGCCTACATTGAAATAAAAAAAATGGCAGATGTGACTAAAAACTTGAGCAAAAGGATGGATAGTGCCAAATCTTACACTGAACAAAAATTATGTAGCCCCCCAAACAAAGCACAAATGAACTCGTCTTACCTGGGGAGGTTCAAACCCTCCAGCATAATGAAAGTAGGAACCAACAATGACCGCATGATCAGAATCTCCTGTTGACGTCCATATCGATATTGCTTTTGTCCAAAAACAACGGTTGGAAAAGCTGGGGAATGACCGAAACCAAAGAACAACCATAAGCCTAAGCGGTCCAAATATATAGATTAATTTAGATGGCAAAAATCCAAATAATAATCTTTTTTTTTTTTTTGGGTCAAGTTTTTGACAACCATTCGTCGTGAAAGAAATGGCGATACCTCATTACAGCAAGTCCACCAGGTTTCAGTATCCTGCACATCTCTTTGAATACCTCGAGAGGCTTTGTCAGATAGTCAACGCTTACCTGAAATACACATGGTGTAAAAATTTGGACTATAGAACCATCCAAAATCAGATACCGATTCTCCTTGTTTTCCGACCATGAAGTATGGATGGTTTTTACTGTCATTACTGAAAATAGAGTGTGTAACAGTCCTTAAACCGTGATAGAGGTTCAAAATGATGACGGAATTACGGTACAAACTTACTTTAAGTGCTAACAAGAATCATGTGTTGTATGTCAGTTGATTTGTATCAAAATAATGGTAAAATAAAAAGGAACATAATCGTACTAAACAGTATGTTCTTGTAACCGTACTATATGTGAAGTTCAAAAACCCATTCAAACCTATGTTTAGAATTCAATAATTAAGCGATCATCAAGTCGCCTGAAAGTTTTTTCAGATTTTTAGCAAGCCTTTAACAAATTCAGTTATGAAATTGCTGCTTCATCAGTTAAGTTTTGATTCAATAACATTTCAGCAAACACTTAGGTAGTTTTAAAAGCTTTATACTTGATTGTTTAACATCCAAACACATACGCGCTGGAAAGGGGAAGAAAGCATCTGTCTATAAGGAAAGTTTTCAACTATTTTCGGTGAAAAAGGAGAATAATTTTTATTAAAAGTTACAAGCAGCAAAAAAAAAAGAAATCGTAACCAAGGTACTTGAGTCAAGAGAAGTAGGGAAAAGGGGCATCATACCACATTGGTGATTGCATCGAATGTATTGTCTTCAAATGGGAGTTTGGGATTAACATTCAAGTCTTGCACAATATACTCCGTTAACACCTACAATAACAACAGACGAGTTTTGATAAATTTCTTCAAATCTTACGCCAAGAGAACGTCTTAAAGAAACTGAACTGCAAGGAAAAGTACAAATACTGTTGAGGAAAAGTTGACAAAAGCAACTCACAGGATTTTTCTTAAGCTCCTCTTCATTCATGCCCATCCCCACTACGCGGTCTTGTTTATAACCTTTAGGATAGTGACTAACCTAGATCATCATGTGAAAGAACAAAATCATTATATTATAAGAAATACAAGCATGAAAATGTAGTGATGAAAAGTGGACAAGGTATATATATATATATGTCTCACCCAACTGCTGCACATGTCTAGGATAGCTACTCCTGGGGTTGCACTTGGTGGCAAAACCTCTTTATAATATTTTGTAAGTGCGGCGATTGCAGCATCATCAATATGCGTGACAAAGCGTGGAGCTTCATAAAACAATGGATCTGATGACCTGAAAAGTGAAATTTTCAGTGGGCCCTTATGATCTTATAAGTCCAACCACCGACCCGATCATGCCATGTTATTTAAGTTTTTCAGAAACATCCTCTAATTCTAAATCCGCAGATCACAGTGTCTCAAACTTTACAAGGTTTCATGCACAATGATCTTTCTCCTCTCTTTTTTCAAATATTTATTAACGGAAACATGCTTGATATCTCATTTTTATGTTTCACAATCCCCCTAGTTTTCATGCTACACATATGGATAAAAGTACCCTTAGAATGTTACTATTCACTTGGAAAATAGCACAAGTCGCCGTTTTAAGAATATATGACATACTCGTCAAAGCGTAGGAAGTCTTCTTCTTTGAAAGGAAATTGTTCTGGCCACTCCACATCCTTTAATACCTAAAGTAAGAAAGAAAATGAATGAAGATTAGGATCAAGGCTTGGGCATGTTTGTTATTCCTAAGTGTAGTATTGTATTGTATGATCAAATGAATAACACTTATTCTATCCTATTTTTTATATTAACAATGCTCCACAATTTCTTGCTTTGAGAAAGCATTCCTGGCTCAAAAAAAGCATTTTGCCTTCATCCGTCCAAAACAGATCGCATTATGAGCCCACTACATATTTACTGCCTCCCTATAGCTGCACTTGTATGTTCATAACGATCAACAGAGGGCAAACCACATATCCTAAAATCCAAAAGGTTACCAACTAAATTGGAAAATAGCATTTGGGGTCTTTGTAGAATCGACCTTGTAAAACTCACAAGTTTGTTCTGGAGAAAGAAAGAAAAAAACGACTTCCCGAGGGTGCATTGTGAGAATCGACCTTAGCAAATTCGGGTTTTTTTCTCCAGAAGCAACTTTCACTAGGTCGATTTTGTGTAAAGGGTGTGGTGCAAATTTTCATTGGCATAGTAAACAGAAGTAGAAAGGGCAAAAAGGTGAAGTATCTGCATATACTTATAAAATTACTCCAATAATCAATCGAAGCAAGAAAATCCCAGAAACGAACAATTACCTTATCGATTGCACCCTTTTGCCGGGCACATGCTAAGAAATTTTTGCTTCTAGGACTGCCAGCCATGCCTATTAGCTGCGACCAAAATGCGACTCCAACAGTCAATACCACTCTTCTAGGTAACCCACGTCCGGTAGCTCTTGGCTTCACGAGTCTTTGGAATTGAAGAAGGGATTTATTCTTCCTGAAAGTATCAAAAAGGCAAGCTGTTGTTGCAGGTAATGCATTACAAGGTCCCCTAAAATTGGTAATGTTTGGTGTAGTTTTATTCCAAAAGATTGGCCATTTTATCATTGTTTCATAAAGGCAAATTCAAAAGCTTATAAGAGCAAGCCCAGCCCAAAGATCCCACAGGTATGTGGTGCCTTTCGGTTGATTAAGAATGATCAGAATCGAATCAAATTTTCTTCGCTAATAAAACCCGAACCAAACCGAACCGCTTATAAAAAAACCGAACCGAATTAAAATAACCTAGGTTTGGTTTGGTTGATTAATCAAAAACCGGAAAAAAAATCAAAAGTAAATAATTAGTGATAACCGAACCGAACCGAACCAAAATAAACGGTTAATTAACCAAAAAACCAAACCGAAATAACCAAATTTCATACAAATTATACAATTACAACAGTTTGATTCACTATATGGTTATAAACGGTTTGATTTTTCTATTTGGTTTCGGTTCGGATATAAACGGTTTGATTTTTCTATTTGTTTTCGGTTCGGTTTTCAGTTCGGTTTTCGGTTCGGTTCGGATAATTTACAGCACTAACCGTAACCGAACCGAAAATTCCGGTTTTTCCATTTTAAAAACCGAACCGTAGGACTTATCAACCGAACCGAACCGAATCGAACTATTGCGGTTCAGTTCGGTTTTCGGATTATCTGTATCCGTGTACACCCCTACAGCATCCCTCGTCTGATCACTTATTTAAAAGCTATTTTATTATTAACAC
This sequence comes from Gentiana macrophylla, assembly GCA_026214975.1. Classification (NCBI taxonomy): domain Eukaryota; kingdom Viridiplantae; phylum Streptophyta; class Magnoliopsida; order Gentianales; family Gentianaceae; genus Gentiana; species Gentiana macrophylla. The sequence continues at coordinate 100,448,947 of CM047809.1, forward strand.
CACGTTGAATCTACTTTCAAGACATCACATCGAATTTATTTTCTAAACAGTACCATGGTTTCCAATTCTATTGGAAATGTTGGGATGATGGTGCAAGTGTACAAAGGAAACCGGATCAGCAGCAGCAGACTCATCAGCAGCAGACTGAGAATCAGCAGACTCATCAGCAGCAGCAAACATCAGCAGCAGACTGAGAGTCTTTTAGGCACCTTATCAAACACCTTTGACCGGAGACGGTTAAAGGTCGTTAGAGTTAGTTAATTAGTTACTAACCGACTAATTGTGTAATTCGCAATAGGGATACTCTATATATAGTTGAAGAACACATCATGTAACTTAACTTTTGCAGTATCAATAAAATTTACGCTTCTTCTTCTTCATTCTTCTAATGAAGTTTCCCGCATTTTCCATTTTTTAATTCTCTGTTCAAGTTCTTGGTATGGAACTTGTTTTTCCACATGGTATCAGAGAAATTTGATGTTGCTGAGTTTGTTTTACTCTGATTCTAGAGGTTTTCCTCATAGTTTGATTCTGTGAGGTTTTCCTCGTCGCTTGATTCGCTTGTAGTCTTTATCTTTCGGTTTTCTTGGAACCGTTTTTTGGAACACTCTAATGGATATGGCACAAAATCAGCAGATTTTGCCTGGAAATCCTCTGTATATTCATCCGAATGAAAATCCATCGCTTATTCTGGTTCAACCACCACTTAATAACAAGAATTGGCATCCTTGGAGCTGATCTATGAAAAGTCAATTGATCACCAAGAACAAAATAGGATTTATCGATGGATCAATTGAAAAACCTGCTTCTGATTCTCCTAATTTTCAGGTATGGCAGCAGTGTAATGCGTTTGTTTCTGCCTGGATTGTCAATTCTGCTATCCCTTCTATTGCACAAAGTATTATGTACAAACCCTCTGCTAGAGCTATTTGGATAGATTTTGAAGGCAGGTTTTCAAGATTAGATGTCTTTAGAATCTCAGATTTATTAGAGGAGGTTCACACACTGAAACAAGAGGATTTAGATGTGACAAGTTTTTACACAAAGATGAAAACGCTGTGGGATGAAATTGATCTTATAAAACCCGAGCCTACTGTAAGTGTGAGCCGAGATGTCATTGTGATGTTTTGCAAGTTTTTGCAAGGTATGCAGAAACTGAGAAAGTGGTTCGTTTCTTGAAAGGCTAGAATCTAGAATTTTCTCATGTTCTAACTCAGGCACATTTAATGGTACCAGTACCAGGTCTGCAAACTGTATTTGGGATGGCTTTGAAGCTTGAAACTCAGAAAGAATATGAGTAAGATATTGGATATCTCTCTCGGGAATTATCACCCCATGTCACAGTCAATTAATGTTTGATAGTTCAAGGTCTTTACGAAAACACTTGGATTAGCAGTTGTTATTTTAGGAATAAGAATCTATAGTGCTGTTAGTTATAGTTTACCTATATAGATGTGATGCTAAAAGAGTTTAGCATAGATCACGACAGGAGATACTGCTAGCCGGTGTTCTCAAGATCTATCTATGTTAGGATGTTAGGGCACTTGTAACAGATGGTCTAATTTACACCACCAAAATAATATAAAATAATACATATTTCTATTATACAACATCTCAATTCAAAACACTACACACCAAAGATTTCTATCCATTTATCTATAACATTAAAATATTTATTTTAGATATAAAACACCTAAAAGAACATCTACTACAAGTGCCTTTTAGGTGTTTTATATCTAAAATAGAAATAGAAAACAAAAAAGCGGGTACAAATATGATCTATAAATAGATGGGCTATACACTAAAATATTTAGGTATGGTGAATAGTGTTGTTCTATATATAGAACAACACTATTCACCATACCTAAATATTTTTAGTATAACCCATCTCATCTATAGAGTCATATTTTGACCGATTTTTTGTTTTCTATTTCTATTTTAGATATAAAACACCTAATAAAACACCTGCTACAAGTGCCCTTAGTCCTAAAGATAAGGTGAAAGATGATGCTTATGGAAGGTTTCTGTTGGACTTATTTCTGAGTTTTAGTGATGAGTGCCAGACTAGCTGTTATAGTGCAAAGGCAAAAAGATGTCTAGATCAAATGTATAGGTTTATTAGAGTTTGATCTTTGTATAGGTTTGATCAAACAAGCATCAGAATGGTCACCGACTTATATCAATGCAGACCGGGTCTAGATCAAGAGGTAGCTAGTCGATGAGACTAATCAGAACCTCGTCAAGACCGAATGATGAGGGCTCAAACTCAAATAATGAAGGCTAAGGGATCAAACTTAGTGATTAAAGTCAAGGATATGGAATCGAATTTAGGGAAGTGCAGATGACCTAAATGTTTACATATACCTTGTGTACAAGGTCTAAGTTCCACAAGTTGGATGGTGATTGGAACTTAGTTATATGCAAAGGTGTAATCTAACTTCATAAATAAAAGTTAGATAAAAGAAGTAAGTCGCATTGTGTCTTAAACACAACAAATTATAGTTCACCTATCGATATGTACTTCAATGAGACTCATAAACTCGCTGATACATATACCTCGATTTATTCAAGATTACATTGGAAGAAAATAAGGATAAGGATAAATTAACTACCTCTCGATTTATCAAACAAATCAATGGTTGAGATTAAAAGGACGTTGGGATGATTCAGGACTTTATCCAATGGTTACAAGTCAAAGGTGGACAGATCGCATTACATCAAAAGCGATCTGACCGTGTCGATGACTATGAACAAAGTGATGTAAAGCAAGTCAAATGGGACAAAACATGGAACGGCTATATTTGAATTTCAAATATAAGTCACAAGCATTCCTACCTATAAATAGAGGACTTCCAACTCAAAAAAAGATGATGAAAATTAAGGAAAAACAAGAGATAATTCTGAGCTGCATTTTTTATCAAGAAAAACACCCTGCTGAACCTACTGAGCTTAAAGCTACTGATCCAGAGAAAATCTTCAAGTGTAATCTGCATTCAAGCTGCATCAAGTTTACACACTTGAAGACTTCAAGTGCTTGATCATATCATCCTGATCAAGCCGCGCAAATCAATCATTTACTTGATTCAATCTTTCTTTTACAAGAATCTATCAAGACAATTGAAGCATCCATTGGGTGTGAAAGATCGTTGTTTGTGGTGGAGTGGTGAAGAGGCAATTCTACCCTTCAAGGACCAGTGGAAGACTTTGGAGCAAAGAATCCTACCTGCTCCAAGTGTTCGGTTTGTGAAGCCATAGTTATTGGTGAAGGACAAGCAACATAGGAATCTTTGTAACAAACTACATCAAAGATCTCTAGTGAATTACCTCCAACATCACAGGAAAGAGTGGACTGACAGATTACACCACCTGGAACCACTATAAAATCTTCCTACTTACTTTCTGCACTTACATTCGCATTTAGTTTATTACACACATCAACCTCATCAATCTAGCAACCAAATCACACACATACACTCTTGAGTATCTAATACTTAGTATCATATTTAACAACAAGTTATAATGCTTAATTTTGATATAATTCCATTTGCACAAATTCAAGAAAGTTCAATAGTCACAGACTATCGAGGTATCGGCCAGAGTCAAAGATTCTTGAGTTTGTTAACTCCAAAAGTTTTAAGTGTTAAGTTTATCCACCCCCCCTTCTAAACTTAACCACAGCCTTTTCAAGGTACCAACAGTTTCCTTTGCTACTGCGGTAGGAACCATCATAAAAGTAATTTCGGATGTTCATAGTCCATGAATAGTCATGAGCAAGTATGAAAGTAAATTTGGTGAATGTCGAGAATATCCTTAAACAAGTTAAGGAAGAGTTCATCGTTTATTGAAACTTGGAATTAAATAAACGTAGATATACGGACGTATATCCTGAGTCTTATGAAGGCTAGTGGGAGCCACAGTCTGGGTTTGCAGTCACTTTGATTAAGTGATACAGTGAGCTGGAAATGTTCTTGGCTATGGGTCACTGAAAATTCTACAACTAGGCCAAAACACAGTAGTGCCTTGGAGGCGCAGCGGGAGCAGTACATGGATCTAGAAAGTTCATTCCTGAACCTTGTACGGTTCTTCCGCCTTTTCTATAGAGCTGATATAGTAAGTGGATTCATTGCTTGAAGCAAGGACCAGGGTCTCGTCAGAGATTCATGTGTGTGTTGAGGCGGTTCCTTTGACTTGATCAATTGGAGCATGATTTGAAGATAGTCTGAGTCCCCATGGATAGCGATCCGGTCATGGCTAAGGCTGGTTGTGAGTATTGCATGTGATTCTTTTGTTTCAACTTGGTCTTGTGTGTACGAGTGATTGGTTTTAGGCCAAGTGGGAGATTGTTGAAATAGTGTCCTAAACCCAATCAGGTTGGACCAGATCCGACTGGGTCGGATTATTTCTACTATTTTTTTTTATGTTTATACATATATTAAATGACTTTTCTGTTGTCATATATTTGTTCTTTTAAAGAACCAATTGTGGATTGTTATATGATAACGTCCAAAGTATTAAAATGTGATAGAGAAACCATGATAGGTGATTATGGTTGATGAGATCTCTAATCACTTTAATAAGTTTGATACTTAAATGTCTTTAGGCTTATGTACTATTAAACAGGGCATTGATAGTACAAACAGGCTAGCACGTATTAGATGTCTTCTATCTTTAAAGGTAGGGATAGATCTCGTCTATCGAAGTGTAGAGACACTTGGACTGTATGTGGATGTGTGTTACAGACGCGCGACGTTAGGGATCGACCCAATTACATCATTAAGTGTCACACTATGTGACCGTTGTGTAATTATCCTTAGGACCGAGTCTACATGGCATCATGGTGTGGATTGTCATGCTTTGACACTATTTAGGTTTCCACTTAGCCATGGGGCGATCATGCAAGAGAGTGATTGGGTGATATCTTTGAAGCATGCGGAGTATACATATTTGGTCGTCCGAAATTGCGTACTTATCGGTAGGGGTGAATATCCGAAAGGCCTTCTTATAAGGAATGTCTTGCTCTCGTGAATCTTTGCAAAGTGGAAGTAAATGAGTTACTTCGAGAGAGCATGATATCCAGATTATAAGATACAGTCGTTGATGCTTGACACTCGATGTACGACCGTATGGATATTATTACAGCGATAAGATTCTATTTATACGGTAACTATTTCACATGAAAGGTAGTACTCATTGCATTTGACTCTTCCGATGATTGTGGGTCACGATGTGTTGCTTTGACGCTATCCCGGATCGTTAGGTATGAAGGGCATTTTCATAATTTGCACTTTGTGTCTACGGCCAACATATTCGGAAGCCTATCGGGTCACATACATAAGAATATCTAGCCGGATTAAAATGCGGTTATAGATGATAACCAAATAAGGAAAATTTTATCTCGGACTATAAATGTTATAGTGGTATTTATTTATTATGAATAAATATAATACAAGATATTAATTATGTTGATTAATTAAATGTACATATATTATATATGTATTTCTAATATATATATATATATATATATATATATATATATATATATATATATATATGATATACATGTATTTTGTAAATTAATTAATCATAGCATTATATTAATTAAAGAATATTCCGGATTCCAAAATATATATTGGCTATGGGGCGCATATGTACTTGTGTATAAGATACACTTGGATTGTGCAATTTAATTAATAAGATTACCATAATATTAATATTGAATATTAATTGATTTTTGGAAATAGATTTACGGTAATAACATAAAGATATATTCAATATAAGATATTGTCAATATATATCTTGGAAATATATTTAATATAAGATATTTGTTATAAAATAAATGGTAAAAGAGAATACAAAGCAAATAAGTAGAAAAACAATAAGGAAAAACTTGTATTCACTTGTTTCTCTATCTCTACTAAAAACTACTACAATATATATATATATATATATATATATATATATATATATATATATATATATATATATACACTACAAGATGGAGATGAACCAATTAATATGTAACTATTAATATTGTAACTCATGACTTTCTACATCTTTCATAACCATCTTCTATTAACTCTTGCAATAAACAACATTGATAGACATTCACTCAATTATTATTTCATAACACTCCCCTCAATGTCTATCATACAATACACAATGAATATGACTCGTTAAACAATTATTAGGAAAAGACCTTGTGGGAAAAACTTTAGTGAACAAAAATGATACATATTCACTTGTGTTTGTATTACTCCCTAATGAAAACGATATTTGAGAGCATCGAATCGGCAAATGGAAATCTTCTCTTGAATGTAGTATAAAGCTATGCTTATGTGAATAAATCGATCGATTTGATCAATTTGAACAATTGTGCATCGCCTTTTATGTGTAGATTGTCTACAAAAGTATGATGTATAATTCCACTTGCGCCCTTTGAAATACCAAATCGAATACCATGTATCGCTACAATTCTTCATCATTTAAGTGTAATTGAATCATCGGGTCAACACTTTGGCTTGATTCATCGCATATCGATTTCACTTCTCTTTGAAGATCATGTGCTCTCCCACTTATGTAAATATTATTGAATTTGAGATGAACAATCTTCTTTGCGCTTGTAATAGTAGATAAAGATCATTGAATATAGAGTGATTTGAATGCTCTATCTAAGTTGCATAACGTATATGTCATGTACTATTAACTTTGCTAGAAAAACCCGAGTGGGACAAAAAAACTAGACAAGGAAAGTAGTTCATGACATATGCGTTTTTTATATGTTATCTTGATCGCCTCATTAAAAAAACCTTTAACTAAGAAAACCTGTGGGAAAAAAAACTTAGTTAAAGGGAAAAGAGTACGTCATTGTTCATACAGACCAAAGCATCAAGATTGTTTTGAAGTTGTCGCTCCCACGACGACAAATCGTTTCAAATGTACGCATTCCAATACTATAAACATAATTCTCCAAAATAGATGTTGGAATGAACTTAGTGAACAAACATGTCGGATTGTCACTTATAGCGTACTTTTTATAAGTCATATCTCTTTTAGAGTCCAATTTAAATGTAAGGGCTAAAAATTATCATACCCACTACTCATTTGTGCAACACTTGCAACACAATCAACATTATCTTCTAAATAAAAATAGGGGATGTAATATCACACAACTCATGTCATTATGCATGAGCTATTTATATATATACCTTATTCATAGGAAATTTAATGATTGATTTTCTTACCTTTAACCATATTTTAAGCAATATAATGACATTTGCAACTCAAAGAATATATACAAAGTTGCGATTTTCATGTCTAAAATCAATCATACATTTTCATATAAATATGTCTAGTGACTATAAATATACGGTCACAACGTCATATAAAAATCCTTAATTCTTTGCCAGATTTATTAAGTAGCGGAACATGATGTTATCCATAGTGGGAGAATGTAATTGATCAAAATCAATAATTGGTTATTACAGAACCAAATTCTAATCAAGATCACCTCTATTGTTTATTTAATTTTTACCCGACCTATATGCTTCCAAAGACTCTATTATTGACATGGGTTCGGATCCAGATTATACTAGCAAATTATGAGGCAAATATGTCGTCGACGATCGTGATAATATATTACCAATTTCTCCGTGAAATACATTGCTAATTCGATATTAGCATAAACCGAATCCTTATCAATGCATGGATCCGGTTGTTCCATAACCCCAATATTTTATCATTGGATGCACGTGCGAATTTATTTGGGGTTTCGTTTTCGAGACAAATCTCTTCGAGATATTTCATGAGTGACTTAATATCAATAGTGAATTCACTTTCCGTGGATTTTATCTTTTACACCGATCGGTCTTATACACTTTCTCGTGTAGATAATATTATCAATCATATTTGATTGGGTGCATTTATAAATAGTCACTCTTTATACCCAAAGAAAAGCATCCGCGCCTTGCTAAATATTGCATGTTAAACTATTTACACAATTTAGTTAGAATGATACGTAGAAGATCTTTATAAAATTTCTCGGCATTCTTATATATTAAAATGGGGTTCTCTTATTTCCCCCAATGCCGGAAATGATCTTCGTTAAAAATGTAGTAATTGCACCGAGTCAGAACTTGATGCTCATTCATTCGCTTCAAACGATTTACATATTTTCTAACACAATGATTTTTGCTAAATCAATCTCATGATCAAGTGCTATTTGACTTTTGTTTCTAATGATTATAAAAGTTATTTAATCATCTCATATCTATGAGATTAATATCTTTGGAAACAAAACAACTTATACGTTTCATGGGTTTAATATAAATATCAACATCAAGTAGCACTATGTCATTTCGATTCTTCAAGAATCATTCACATTATTTTTGACATTCTTCCTGGGGTTTCGATAAAATAATATAATAAAACTTCATGTTCTTTTTCTCCCCACATGAGATTGACAATGCTTATTGTGTCTTATATTGATATGCTATATAGCTATTTTATGACATGTCTTTCGTGATTTTTATATTACCGTAACACTCATAATTGATGACTCTTTTAGAGTTCTTAATTCATCTCATAAATTTTGTCCACATTTGTGTATTACGTGACTCAATCACGACTATTCGTAAATGAACTTCAAGTTCATTTATATTATAATGTTTGTCACGAGAATTGATTTAATTGTATTTATTTTTCCACCCGCTAATCTCGGACAATATATACAATCGATATCCGAGAATATTTGCAATAACCCGTGACGGATTCTACATTTTAATGTGATATCCTCTTATGCGGTATCAACAAACTTCATGAATATATATCAAGCGGGGAATAATCTCTTCTGGAGTTTGACATTTCAATATCGTTTCATCCGTTGTCTCATTTTGGTATGACAACGGTAATTGATATCTCCAAAAGAATAATACATTTCCACGTTCACTTCATTGAATGGAATGATACAGCTTAAAATTTTTAATTTGGTGGCATGATGCATCTTACATAATTTAATTCCAAATATGATGCATATAGTGTTTGTCACTTTATCTTTTAGGATTTGACATGTCTCATCATTTTCAAACATATTGTTTATACTCATTTCACCGACAAATGATATTCATAACGAGTAAATACTCTTTATTTCTCATAGTCTCGATATGATACCATAATTTTTATAGATATCTCTAAACTAATATATTCGAGACTCGGGAGAGCATAGTGCTTTATTTCAAGCGATTAAATATCAATGGCTTTTTCGACGCCTTATATCAATATAGCACTTGCAACAATTATTATTTGCTTCTCCCATTTTTATTTTTTTATTTTGAGACATTCTCTCAGAATGTGCATTGTCGCACTATCGATGAGACATATTTTGTCATTGCCAACAATCAATCTCAAGTTTGGCTTTAATCTTTAGGGCCAAATTCAAATTCACTTGCTTCGCCACGATCGTTCCTAAATTTTGAAAATGGAGTCACATTCACTACATGGAATGGATGTTTACCAATTGATTGGGACATTTTACTCACTTGAGCTCTCATTGTGTTGATGTTACAAAGTCCACTAACATCAATATTACGTGCATATCATATAGGAAAAACAATTGTATAATCATCATAAAGAATAAAATTTTACCTCAAATTCTTACATTATTTGTTGTGTCCAAGTGCCGTAGATGATTTATCAATATAATATACAAACATGTAGAATGTGATTCTTAAATGACTGATCACCGTGTAAGAGGCTATTACCATATGATGACCAACTATTACTAACTGATGTAAAAGACAAGTATAAGCACTAAGCGAAATGGCCAACAATACATCCCGTAATGAGAATCTCAATACTGCATCTTAAACTCATATATCGATGTATAAATATGTTAGCAGATAAATAATCAAAATAACATATAAACACATGTTATTACACATGAAAATAATTTCAATATGAAATACAAAATCATGCCAAAGAAATCAAAGGTATCCATTCATTCTTGTCCTTTTGAAACTCGATTGAGCGAACTAAACGGATTTCATTTCCTAATTATTTTGTTTGCAATGTGAGTACCATATACTACACCGAGTCCCATGCACAAAGGTGTGCATTCTCTTCCTTTTTCTACCAATACTCAGGCATAATAAATAAATAAAAGGAATTCTCTTCCAAAGTTTTCTTCTCAAATAGTAGTGTTCACCAAGTAAATGCATATAACTCAACAGAATAATATTGTAAGAAGAACACCTTTAGATATCCTAGGAGTGATGAAACCAATTAACACATATATGCAACAATTCATATAGCCAATGCATTGGGCAAAATCTATGCACTGCACATTTCGAAAGAAACAATAGTAATAATATTCTACATAGGGTCATATAACAAGGTTTCATTCATTGGAAATTAGCAATAGTACTAATATAAAACCACAATGACAATTCCAATAATCTTAAAGGTATCTAATGTCCTTATAATTCAAATAATGCACAACAACAGTAATTCCATGGAATATGCTAACATTTAGTTTGTGTCCAAGAGAAACGTTTTATGTCTAAATGCAATAATCATTCTCATCACTTCTTTTCAAAGCGACCATCTATAACTAATTGTATTAATTAAACCAAAAACAAAAAAAATGAAAGCCACATTTGCTGAATTGGAGTTAACCAATAGCACAAGAACATTTAGAAGCAAGAGTTTATTAGCATATATCAACAACCAATCACGATATTAATGGGAAGCATACTGTTGCAACATAATCACATGAAATTATTGAATTCAAGAAGGCTTATTAGATCAAATGGTTGAGCAATTTTAAATATATACATTCGCTTATTCTCAACAAGCATAGTAACAAAGGAAAACAAATAGTTGGCATCAAGTCATAATTCTAAATATGATAATATGAATTGCAAAGCTGGGAAAAAACTTACAACAAATTTTGCTATGTAGTTGTATAGTCTCCCCAGTCATCCAAAATTGTCAAAAATGAATGCCTTCACCTAATCAAGAAGAATTGCTACGTTGATGTTGTCACAATTTGGGAGGTAATGCTTCATATCAATTACGGAGAACCATGAGCTCAAAAAATGGTAGAGTCTCGTCTTTGATAACGTGTTATAAAATAAATGGTAAAGAGAGAATACAAAGCAAATAAGTAGAAAAACAATAAGGAAAAACTTGTATTCACTTGTTCTCTTCATCTCTACCAAAACTACTACAATGGTGGGATATATATATATATATATATATATATATATATATATATATATATATATATACTACAAGATGGAGATGAACCAATTAATATGTAACTATTAATATTGTAACTCATGACTCTACATCTCTCATAACCATCTTCTATTAACTCTTGCAATAAACAACATTGATAGACATTCACTCAATTATTATTTCATAACAATATTGAATATTAAATGAGATAAATCAATAAAAGATACTTTCCATATTTTATTAGGAAAGTGTTTTCTTTCTACTAGTTTCTCCCAATCAGATTGGGATATGAAAGTGGCGCCCCAACACCTATTTAAGGGAGGCTTGGCTAGCTCTTTGATCATCACAATTCCAAGAGCTAACAGTTCTTGTGAAAAATAGAGAGCTTCTTAGAGAGAGAATTGAGAGAGAGAAAATGCCGGTCTAGCAACCGGATTTTTCTATGGATTCCGGCAGACTGCTCGGTGGACTAGCGGTAGAGGCCGAACGCTTGGGCGGCTCCGTGCACCACTACTCTCCTTAGACGGTCAAAGCGTCGATCTTTTAGATCAAGGAAGGTAACCACCGTCATCTACTTATTTGTTTATTGCTTAAACGAAGTCGATCTTGGTTAAAAAAGAAACAAATTTTGAATTCCGCTGCGTTCCCGCGTAGATTTCCTAACACCGTCCTCATCTAATCTGAGAAAACAGCTGATAGTTCCTCAAACAATGGACGCAGCCAGAACTGAATTGGGCATCATGGCCGGAAAGAGAGTTACGCAACTAGCCCTTGAATCCCCTTTCTCCTAGCAAGTGGATAGCTATCCTCGACCTGCAAGGTTCAAAATACCGATGCTGGAGCCTTATGACGGAACAAAAGATCCTCGGGATCACCTGTTTCAGTATCTCACACATATGAATCTTGACTGCGCCCCGGATGAGATGAAGTGCAAGGCTTTCCCTGCGTTACTCACTGGCCGATCTCAAGAATGGTTTAAAAGAATCCCCACCAGAACTATCTCCAACTTTGAGACCTTGGGGAAGATGTTCCTTAACGCCTTCGTTATGGCTAAGCCGTTCCAAAGGAACGCTACCCATCTTTTTACTCTAAGGCTAAAGCAAGATGAGACCGCGTTACAGTATCTTAAGCGGTTCATCGAAGAGTCTATGCAAGTCCGAGATGCATATGACCATATCCGAATTGCATATTTTATGGCGGGCTACGAGAGGGAAGGTTATGCGCGCTAAGTCGAGCAAAGATACTCCCACGTCTATAGAGGAATGCATGGAGGTGGCATTTAAGCACTTCCAAGGAGAGGAAGCCAACCGGCTGAAGCGAGAGTTGGAGAAGTCGGAGCACAATAAGGAAAAGACTGAGGACCCTTCTGATACGAGAAGAAGATCAGCTGGAGATCGGACGCTGGGCTCGACCACAGACCGATCCGAGAGAAGATATGCTCTACAACGCCGGGATTTCCCGACGTTGAACAGGCCACAAGAACAGGTACTTGCACTTATGGAAAAAAGGGTTTAGCACGAATCCCCCATCCAATGAAAAGTCCTCCAGAAAGGAGGGACCAAAGTAAGTTCTGCACATATCATAAGGACTTGGGCATGATTTGGATGGCTGTAGGGATTTTCAGAGAGATCTGGATGCGGAAATTGCTGAAGGAAAGCTAGATGAGGTCGTGGACCGACCTCATTCTAACGAGCAGCAGGGTTGGTGCGATTACTCGCGATGAGACTTTAATCAAGATAGGGGGCGCAAGGGAGAGCCCCAGAGATGAAAGGACCGATCTTTGGAAGGAGATCGACAGATAGACAACCACCCGATCAATACCATCAAAACTATCATGGGCGGCCCCAGTAATACATTCGGGAAGTTGATCGCCCTAAAGCTCGGCCCGAGAGCTCACGAGACAAGCAAAGGGGTCAAACCCTTACTCGGAAGTGACTTATGGTCCTAAGGACCCGCTCCCGCTGGTTATGAATAACGATGGCCTAGTCATTGAAGCTGTGGCGAACAAGAATCTGGTGAAGAGGGTTTGCGTCGACACGTAGTAGTCTTTGCAATGTTCTTTACTTTTCGACTTTTTCAATCGATGAATCTCGAGAGTCCGAGCTAACTCCGGTTTCGCACCATCGTCCGATTCGCGGTCCCCATGTTCATCCTATGGGAATGGTACGGCTTGCAACAACATTTGGAAGGAGCCGGTAGGTAGGACCCTTATGGTTACATACGTCGTGGTCAAGGCCTCATCAACGTATAACATCACTTTGGGAAGGCCCGCTTTAATCGATCTCCGGGCCGTAATTTCCCCGGCCTACATCAGCTTGAAGTTTCCGACCGCCGAAGGCTCTATGGAAATCAAAGGGGATCTGGAGGTCGTCAGAAATTACTACACGGCCACGATAAATAGAAAATGAGTAGTCATGTCTTGAAGAGCTCGGCAAGTTCCTTATATCTATTGTCTTTTATTCATGCAATTTTATCTACGCTTGTTTTGTTTACCAGTCCTTGAGTTTGGAACTTTGATTGAATAAATTACGCCCTGGGAGCGCCTAGTCTATTATTTTTTAACATGATTGTCTTGCCTTATCACTACAAACAACCATAAGTACATAAGGACAAAATTAACCAACCTCTCCAATTCGTATACCCAAAACATTAATGCGAGAAATCAGTCCGACCTGGCCCCGCTCGCCATTACTTAAGCACGAGAAGTCAGTCAAATCTGACCCTGCTCATCCAAAACATTGACGTGAGAAGTCAGTGTAGGATGTAATATCGCCAGATGGATCAAGATCCACCTGATTACGCAGCGGAAAGTACAAGATCTAGATCTAGTCAACCAAAATACATAAATATAATAGATCTAAACCTACGAGGGGGTTAGATTGCTTATCAGTTTATGGTGAATAAACGTCTAGAACAATCTTCAATCCAAGCTAGTTGAGAAGCCAAAGTCTTCCAACGTGTATCTCTAAGCACCACCAGGTGGATGGTGTTTCAAGCCGCTTGACCTCCTCGATATGCTACATTAGAAAAACCCAAAGTTTTTCTAAAACTCGAACCCTTAGTATAATGGCCGAAATCTCTAAGCCATAATACTACCCAAAAGTTGAATTATATATGTTGTGATTTTAGGTCTGGGAGAACTCTCTTTATATATGAGAGTAATCCTAGTCATCCAAAGATTTATTTAATTAATACAAAATCAATCAAATTAATCATTTTCCTTAAAAAGATAAATCTAGGATATTCCCAAATTAATAAGGATATATAAAAGATTTTCTTTTCCTTAAATTATTTAACAAATAATTAATTTAATCACATGTCTTATTATTTATCAAGAAAACTAATTTCCCAACAAATAATAACATAATATGCGCCCAAACCCTAATTAATTAGGTCATGCGCATTTTTCATTTATTTGGGCCGAGTCCACGAAAAAATTCTTTTCCGTGTATTTAATTATCTAGTCCAACTAAATAATTAATCCACATATCTATTAAACAGTCCAATCCAACTATTTAATATTAATTGAGGTGAAACGACAAGAAAACCTATATGCTATATTAGGAGCCACGTTGGGGACCATGGACCCATATTCAGTAGCTACAATAAATTAAATAATATTATACATCAGACTAAACAATAATATTCAATCTATTAATTCCGGGATTACACCACCATAAACCCGAAACTGAACTCTGCCGAATATAGCTAACTTACACTCAATCATGAGTTGATAAGGTGTCCACTGATATAATCATTACATACGGATAAATCCTCCATAGACTGTTGATTTCGATTTGGGATATCTCCGGTCCAACCCGATTGGGTTTAGGACACTATTCCAATAAAACAGCCCTGCCACCTGGCACTCTAGAGTCAAAAAAATCTACGTGTGGATGACCGAGTCGAGCTGCAACCTAAGTAGATCCAAGCCGACCTCAACAGGCTCGGCTGGATCTGGGGGGCTTATGACGGAGGTCGGATCATCACCTCGTCACGTGTCATCCCCATAATAGTCCAACTATAAATGAATATAGAGAAGCATCCATCTTAAGGGTCAGAATCCTCAAGGTCTGATCGGTCACTCTCTCCCGACCTCTACAGGTCGGCTGGTGCACATGGTCAGCCTACTCATGGCCAACCTCACGGGCCAGCCTAAGTCCCTCTCATACTAAAACTCTTACGCACGCATTAAATCGGATAAATACAGACAGAATCGTCAATCATAAAGGATCTAATCATGCCATTCAAATATGCCCATCATTATCTTCTAAAATCAAGGGGATCAAATCGTCATTATCCATTCCCTAGAGTCCACCATGGACACGCTACACGCGAACGCTAGGGCACAAGCCCACCTATATAAACCATCCCTAAGGAACTACAAAGACTTGATTCCAATACACTAATTGGATACGTAGGCAGCTTGAGATACAGTTTTTCATGTGCAGTCTAATCCACCACCAAAACACCCCTCCCCTCTTTTACTGTCTTGTTGTCTTAAACATTTTTTTTGCAAATTGTCATTTGGATAGAATCCTGGATTTATAATCAAGATTTCCAAAGATCGCCGATAGTGCGTAAAACCAGAACTCCTGGCCATGGGAAGACCTGCCCTCCAAATAAAGGACTTCACCCCGCCAATGACGTCTCACATCAGCAAATATGCTTGCATGCCAAGCCAAGCACACAACCCTCATCCCCATCATTCCTACAGAGGATGGAGTATGTACTCAACCACGGAACATGATCTTCAAAGAATATCCGTTCACTCGCGTCTAGGTCTCGTGCTCGACAAAAGAGACATAAAATTGGCATGAGAAAATAGCATGGAGCATCATCCGCCCTGGAATATGCAAGTTAGACTCGGGAGTGTCGGGGCCGAATCTTACCGTCGCCAAGAAGTCTCAGACGCACATCATTACCAAACAATCCGTCACGCACTGCTCCAAGCGCGAGGTCGACAAACTCAAGAAAAGATTGAGGAGATTCATAGGGGAAATTTCGGCAAAGAAGATGACCCTTCATGGGGAACATGTGTGCTCACCGATTGGATCCTCCACGACGCATCTGAGGGATACACTACCCTTCGTTCCAGAGTTATTCAAGGGCGACTTGCCCATACGACTGGCTCTCATCTATCCAGAGCAAGATCTCCCTGGCTACCAAGAATCAGGCCGCATGGTGCCTCGCCTTTATAGGTGCCATGCAGAATAAAGTGGAGTCATGGATAAGGAACTTGCCTCCCATGTCGGTCGCTTCTTGGCATGATTTACAGGCTAAGTTCATTGCAGAATTCAAGTCGGCCGGTCAACCGAAGAAGACATATGCTGACTTGTATGAGATCCGAAAAGGAGTTGGCGGATCGACTCGAAGTTATTATGATCGGTTCATTCAGGTCTACGATCAGACAAGGGGCCTAAATGATATGATGGTCATGAACTGCTTCCAAAGTAGCCTAGCAAGGGGCCATCTCAACTATGAGTTCACAGTCAGGTGTCCAAGCAACCTGCATGATATGCTCGCCTTTGCCAGAAAATAGAGCGCTTCTGAGGTCACTCCATCAGCCAACGTGGCAAAAGATAAGGCTGAATCCAAGCCGCTTAAGGAGGGCATCAGCCGAAATCGGAAAATGAAGAAGCCTAAGAAGTTCAGGGACGAGTAGTTCACTCTTCTCACTGCTCCCTTGGCACAAATAATGAATGAAGTTAGAGGCGAGCTGCCGAAACCTCGCCTAATGAAGCCTGACCCATGGGGTGAGCGAGATATGGCAAAGTATTGCGAGTATCATCGCGACCACCACCACCGACACTGCCGCATAAATTAAATAATTGAATAAGATTCATTTAGTTTAATATGACATTCAACAGCTAAGGAATTAATTATAAATAAATACATCATTGTGCTAGTCATTTAATTAGATTAGATAAGAGGCTTATGTTTCGGGCTTTACATAATAAAATCATGTAGTTTTTTCCTAAAGGCTAATTACCTAATGATTAACAGGTTCTTAAATGGCCTAAAAGTCCATCTAGTCCTTAAGCCGAATTTGGTAATTCAGAAATTACCAGGAGACCCCAAATTAACTACTCCTCCGTTCCAAAATATTTGATGCGATTCATAAAAAAATACGCTTTATTAAGAAAGTGATTTAATCGCTATGACTTTTCGAGATCTGATATGACTAAAAAGTCCCTATAATACAATGAATGCAATCCTCTTTTTAACTTCTACTCTAGTATTAAATAAAGGGTAAAGTAGAAAAATTAGCAATAAATGCTGCTTTGGAAAATGTTTTGCCTCAGTTATTATGGAACAAATTTTTTTGGCAACTACCTCAGTTATTATGGAACGGAGGGAGTACTACCTCCGTTCTAAAATATAGTTGTTTTGGATGTTTTCACACAAATTAAGAAAGTGGTTGAATGTATAAATTTCAAGTAGAAATGACTAAAATATCATTGACTATAATTAATGATATGATTATAAAGTATTGAAAAGTAGTTGAATTGTTAATAAATTAGAGGTAAGATAGAGAAAATAGTAATAAATGCTTAATTGGTAATGTAGGATGACTTATAATTTGGGACAATAAAAAATAAGTAAAGTAACTTATATTTCGGGTCGGAGGTAGTATATTTTTTTTTGAAGGGAAAATAACTATATTTTAGGATGCTTATATGAGATGAAAAACCCTAATCCATTTTCTTCATTTGGGGTGCCGCTATTAAGAGATAGATAGAGAAAATATTCTTTCAAAATACTTAGATCCAAAAGTAGAAAAGTAAGATCTTTTAAAGTTTAGTTTTTTGGAGAAAGAATCTTTGAACAATCTCGGAGCTTGCTTGGATTGTATTCGGTACCAAGTGGGGGAGTAGATATTGCCGAAAGATTGTGGTTTCTACATCATTCTCTTGTTGGTATAATTTCTATAACTATTGTTAGATCTAAGTTTTATTTAGCAAAAGAGTTCCATAACTCGTATTGTAATGTTTCATCAATGTTGTTTTATTTGTTGTATTTGTTATGATAAACTGTTATGATTATGGGTCTGAAATGCGTTTCTAGAAATTTTGACTTCCACAACCCCGGTTGAGCTCATACCGTACCAGCGGTGGGATTGCCGCTCCGGCGGTGGCACCACCGAACCGACAGAGACCCTATTTCAGTGTACAGTTAAACCTCAATAAATGAATACCCTCGGGACCAAAAAAAATATTCGTTTAGCGAGGTTATTCATTTATCGAACATTATTTTATGCCCTTTTGCCAAATAGGGACCAGAAAAAATTATTCATTTGACGATGTTATTCATTTATCGAATATTCATTTATCAAGGTTTAACTGTAGATTCATTTTCTGGATCGTTTTCAGTGTAGATCATTACCAGCACCTATGCCAAAGAGGAACGATAACTCCCGCATGTCTCCAGAAGCTGCTATCCAACCTGCTCTGGCTCTGGTTTAAGGAGCGACGCTAATGCTGGGAGGAAGAAGAAGAAACGGGGCCGATAAAGACCAGTGACGAGAGTTTCAAAAGGGGAAAACGGCCAATCGATTAAGGGAACGGTAGGTTGTTTTCTATATAAGAGCAAGTATTATTTTTGGTATTTTGGATTATTTTCAAGAAAAAAATGTTCATTAGGGTCTATTTAAATGAAAATATTTGTGGAAGTCTATTTTAATGAAACTGTATCTGGATATATGTATTTAAATGATCGATAATTTTAACTTGATTACCAAATCTGACTTGATGTGTTGCGACCAACAGAAATTTAAGAATTCGCAGAAAACTAAATCTATTTTTCCAATTATTCCTCGTTTTAAGCCTGAAACAATTATGACATGATGATCCGAATCATGAGAGTAAATTGGTCATAAATGATTACATTTTTCTAGTTTTTTAGGGACCGATCTAATTTCTATAAACAAATAATTTTCGAAATCTTCCATATATTTTTTTGTGAATAATTTTTTTTTTTTTTCGAATTCGTTAAAACTACGTTATTAAGTTCCCAAAACAATCAACAAGATGTTGATCCATTGATAATTTATGTGGTTTTTAACTAATGTTGCAGGTTTAAGTCTTATTTATGTGCATATATTCCGTATCCCTAAAATAAAAAAAAAAAAAAAAAAAAACACAAATTCACCCGCGACAGCCAAATCCCATTCTAAGCAGTGGGAATCCATCTCACCGTTCAATACAGTTTTCATCGCACGGTTCAGGTTCATAATCCGCGTACTTTTTTCTGATTGGTTAGTTTTGCATATCCTACTATTATATAACGCTGGAACCGTTTCCTGGACTAAACATCCTTTCATTCTACATCAATCTATTGTTGCTTTCTTACAGTCAGGTTGATTTTACCTTTCTATCTGTGTCCACTTATCGAGATCAATGGCCGGTCGTGGTAAGACTCTCGGTTCCGCAGCAGCCAAGAAGGCTCAATCCCGGAGCAGCAAGGCCGGTTTGCAGTTTCCGTCGGCCGTATCGCTCGTTTTCTCAAGGCTGGAAAGTACGCCGAGCGTGTCGGTGCTGGTGCTCCTGTTTACCTTGCTGCCGTCCTTGAGTATCTCGCTGCTGAGGTTATCTGATGTTTAATTTTCCCTCAATTATGATTTTTGGGAGCAGTTTTTTTATTTAGGGTTAAATATGTAATGCAGTTAAAATCATGATTCACTGGTGCTTGCTTTAGCTATCTATCTTGTTTATACCAAATTCAGATTTTACTTTCTATCCAGTTTTTGATAGGTTATTAGTTCTTTCCAAAGATCCCCTTTTTAAGGGTTTTTAAAATCTAGTGTTTCAGATCTGTGACAACTGGAAAAATAATTAATTCAAGATAACTTGAAATAAACATGTTTGATTTGCTTATTTTGATGGTTCTTGATTTGGGAAACAGTTTTTTCCTCTTTATCTTTTTGGTTACCCTAATTTGGCATCAAATTGATTCAATTTTTGTTTGTATAGGTTCTTGAGCTTGCAGGGAATGCAGCTAGGGACAACAAGAAAACTAGAATTGTTCCAAGGCACATTCAGTTGGCTGTGAGAAACGATGAGGAATTGAGCAAACTGCTTGGGGATGTAACCATTGCTAATGGTGGAGTTATGCCTAACATTCACAACCTTTTGCTACCTAAGAAGGCTGGAGCATCATCCAAGGCTGCTGAGGAGGATGATTAGATAAAACAATTAAAAAGTCACTGTCTTTAGCTATTTTTCAAGCTGATTTAGCAATGTTCTTTCTCCCATGTAGTGTTAGCAGTGTTGCTTTTAGTTTTAGTTTTTCATGTTCTTGAATCTGTTATCTCTAAGTGAATACATAATGATGTTTTACGATGCAATCTATTGTTTCTTCTTAAATTTTGCTCCTTTTGGTACTTTTTTTGTTCTTGGTTCAAAATTTTCATTGGCTAAGTTCCTTTCTTTTAATCTTCATGTGAATACAAGTTAATGATTTACTGTGCAATGTGAATAAATCCCACTTTGTTCCATTGGATTAATTCCAAAAATCAACAAACTGTACAAAACTGTTCTACCTGAAAGCACTTTTCCACTCACTCTGTACATTAGTGTCTTGATGAAACATATTTCCTTAAGTTCCAGGAGATAGTAGCATAAACTATGGCTATGGACTGTCATCATCTGAACTAGAACTATAAGCATTCATCCTCCTGTCTTTAATAGCTTGAAATATCTGTTGCTGTAGATCAGGGGTTGGAGGCTGTTCTGATTTTAAGGTTGTCTGAGCATTTTTTGGATGTCTACTTTGTTTTTTTGGGGCAACTTTCACCTCTTTGCATACCTTCTCTAAGACTATTAAAAAATCCCTTACAATTACAAATAATCTTAAGCCCTCATCTTTAGCTGAGTTTCCATGAAAGTAATCGCCTGTGCTCTTCACGAGCTCCATTATCCTCTTCTCTTCTTCAAGCAACCATCGTATGTCCAGTTCAGCGTTTTGCACAAAATTCGTAAGTGTTTGATAAAAACCAGTTTGCTGATCTAAATTAGCCAGTTCTGTATTCAGGAAATCCTTTGCTCGAATGACTGCATTTTTGAGTTTTGAAACTGTTCCTGTTATGTTATCAGCATCAAGGACAGCAGATCTTTTCACATTCTCCAGCTCATTACCTAAACCAGACACAACCTGCAACCCGATAGTTCGATAATGCTCTTTTACATCATCAGGATTAATGCTGGATGTCTTCCTTCTGTTCTCTTGGGCAGCACGAGCTGCTCGTATGCCTTCATAACGAATGATTTCTTGAACAACAAAGTGCAGGAGAGTAGTTTTGCATCTACTCCTTTCACGCCTGATAGTTTCAACAATGTATCTAGCTTGAAGGCTTGAGCACCGCCACGGAATGTTCCGTCATTCATGCGATTGCCTGTCTTAAGAACAGCCTCCAGCAATTTAAGGAACATCCTGCTTTTCTTAAGTTCATTGCAAGCAGCCTGCAGGTCAAAAAGCAAGGATCTTTACTATCTTTATCGGATTCCCGTATAATGGAGTAGACATGGGGAAATTTTAGGTGAGACGCACTCACGTAAAGTACATCTACTACGCAAGACAATCTCACCACGGGATCGAGTGCATAATTGTTTGTGTGGTGTGTGATTCTAACTCGCTACGAGATTGTCTTGGCGTGGATGTATTTCGTGAGATGCGTCTCACCTAAAAATTTCCCGTAGACATGAGCTCAATTCAGATTTGGGAACAGATGAGTGAATATCTTTTTTTTTTATTTTTTATTTTTTTTATTTTTTTAAAGCAAGACTGAATACTTTAGTTATTTGAAACATCATCTTACCTCTAGTGTTGAAAAAGAGTCCTTCAATGTAATTTTGTCCTCTTGAAAAGTGCACATGAACAGCAATTCTTCTAGCCTCTTAAATGCAAATGGTATATCAACTAAGACTTTCAGAAAGCGGTCTGCTGGCCCAAGACGTGAAAGCTCACCATTGTAAAGCATTAGTTTGAGTTCCTCTTCAACTGTAGGTGCCATCTTTAACAAAGCTTGAATAAGTTCAGAAGGAAGCTCATTCCCTGCAAATTTTCAAGAAACATTTCTTATGCCACTGGGTTGGTTTATGGAGTTAAAGTTTCAGAACCACCACAATACAATACAATACAAGCGAAGTGTCCAAAACTCAAAGGGAATCACAAATCATTCCTACAACGATTAAAAGCTTCTTCACAGTACACATTATTCATGTATGCAGCAAGAACAATCAGAATCAGATCCTAGGTGGTATTCAAGTAAAAGAACCAAAGAAAAGTGTGTCACCTTCTTGAAGTGCATCAACAATTTCATCAGTAGTCACATTTAATGCTTTTAGCATGATTGACAAATTCCGCGACTTTTTAGAATCAATAATCTGAATATACCGGTTAGAAGGCTGTTGTGATGAGGACTCTTTTGATTGTTTTTTGTTCTTTTCAGCCGAGGCATAACCAAACATAGTCTCTATCATCTCTTCATTGAACCTGTTTTAACCATAGTCATCATCATCAGCCTAATACGTTTGTTGTTGTTCTTTAATTTAAAGTGAAATACACAAACTTACTTGAAAGATCCTGATTTAATCTGATGCCAAACCATCGAGTGATCGTTATTGGCCAGAACCTTATCCCAAAAGAAAGGCTTCAGCTTAGGTTTAGGAACAATAACATCATCATCCTTAGTTTTAGTAGAGGATAGATTACCCGATCCCATAGGTGAATGTGAAGGAGGCCTTGATCCTATGAGGGGTGGTCGAGGTGGAGGGGGCCGAGGGGCACCGCGAGTTGGCAGAGGCGGTGGTGGAGGTGCATTCTTCAAGCTGAAATGTACAGGAGGAGGAGGAGGAGGTGGAGGTGGAGGGGCACCGTGATTTGGCAAAGGCGGTGGTCGGGGGGCAGTCTTCAAGCTGAAAGGTACAGGAGGAGGAGGTGGAGGGACACTGCCAGTTGGTGGAGTTGGTGGTGGTCGAGGGGCAGTCTTCAAGTTGAAAGGTGCACGAGGAGGCGGAGGAGGTCGAGGAGCTGGAGGGTGAGGGCCATAGGAAGAAGATTTCGGTGGTAGTGGTGGTGGCATTGGCGGGGGAGGTGCAGCTTGTCTAGGAGGAGGAGGTGGTGGTGGTGCAGGAGGGGATCTTTTCCCGGGACCAACACTTGAGACGATCGAATGCGAATGCGGTCTACTACCGGGAAGCAAATTGTCAAAAGTTGAATCATCTGATGATGTGATTACAGCAGCAGCAATAGTCCCAACCTCAGCTCTTTGATTATGATGATCATTTGAGTCAATATCAAATAGTATCAGGTTACCAGTCTTCTTCTTCTCTATATCACTCTTTGAATTTAAGATTAATGATTTCTGAGATGAAGACTCTGAAGAAATATTCAAAACACCAGAAAAAGAAGAACAAACAAAAAATTCCATCAACTCCAACATATACTAATTCGAATTCCCTCCTGTGAAATTGATGCACACCAATTCACAACAGATGATGATCTACATCTACCCTTCCAATTCCAACATATATACCGAATAAAGATAAATTTATTTGCAACGTAACATACCTACTACAGAAGAAGAGCAGTCACTAAAGCTTAAGCTGAGAGCTGGCCTCTCCTCCTCGTCGTTTAGTCCAATCTTAGAACTTGTCCCACAAATCCTACGGCAACACACAAGAATCATAGCTGATATCACCATTGTTGCAGACTTGCAGCAGCAACAATTACATCAATATCAGCAAAAATCGTATCGTTTTACCCTTGCCATTTTACATTTTTGATTGCAGATTTCCAAAAAGTAAGCAATATATACAACCGTTGCATATTTATTTTCAGTATGAGTATGATTCTAAAATAGACGATTATACATATCACTGTTGTGTAGGATTGCTCCATATGAGAAATACGGATTTTGTATTATAAGTTGTCTTTGCAGCATCTGCCAAAGACCAAGTTCAGCATTCAACGATGTAAACCATTCACAAGTCTCCATTACCAAGAATCTTGACAAATCAATTGTAAATCCTTGAAAAAACTCAATATAAAAATCCCAAATCCTTTCAAAAGAAGGACCAATGAAATGGTAGAGAAGGACTTTTTATTTTTTTATTTAATGCCACAGAAATGCCAAAATTTGGAATAAACAACCCGTCCAATCCGAAATAGTCAGCCTCTCTCTAGAAGACAAGACAATATAAAAAATTGGACCTGATGAATACAAAATAGTAATATTGTCAATAATGAAATATTCTTACATGCATTTCTCTCTCAAGACTAATTAAACGCGCGACTTAAATGTCTATTATGACTTCAGATACACGTCGTGACATCCAACAAAGCACAGCGATCTTACACGAAAGTCTTCGGATAAGAATTTCTTGTCAATAATAAGACGAATCAGAAATACGGAAAAGTCCTTTCAACCAAAAATGGGAAAAGTTTAAGGGCGTTGGGTTATATAGGTCGGTTGACCAACATACTCGTACACATAGCCTTAGCAGACAAATTTTGGATTAAATAAGCTTTGAATCATATCAAGTAGTGAAACACCCAAAATACTCCTAATTGAATCTGCTGCTTTTGCTCCTCTCTTCTGATCTCTATCTGGGGGGAGCGGTTGTTTTCCGGCGACTTTTGGTGGCGTACTTTGTCGGAGTGAGTTAAATCTGGGGCTTGGGAGGTTGACGGCGCCACTGCTTTTGCTACTGCTGTGTTGCTCTTGCTGCCGGCTTCTCTTGGTCGATGGCCTGACCAGTTTGATTCCGGGAGTTGTTTCTCGGAGGTTCAGTCTTCGGCTTCCTGTTTCCGCCGCTGATCTGAGTTGTCGTCGGTCACTTGTGGCAATCTTTCGTGTCCAACCGTCACACGTGGCATCTTCCGCGGCAGCTCGTGGTTTGTTGGTTGGCTTTCAGGAGGGGTGCCTGGTTTTGCACGGGCACGGTGGTGCCTTGGCGGTGCTTGTTGTTTCTTTATTTTGTGTTTATGTTAGTTTGTATTAGCTTGTTTGTCTGGTAATAGATGGAATAAGAGGTTCCGTGTCTGAGCGTCCTTATGTCATTTGGAGAATTTTACTATTTGTTGCTCAGCATCCTCTTTCATTCTATTACTCGGCTTTGTGTTGTTATCTTTAGTCGTTATCCTTAGTTGGCTTGGTCCGGTTTGTCCCGGCCTTTTCCGGCGGTGTCCGGCGTTGTATTTTATTTTATTTTACCGGCTTTTGTCCGGCGTTTAATAAAATCTTTCGTTCCCCGGGGAAAAAAAATGAATCTACAAAAGAATCCCAAAATCAAAAAACCTAGCCCTAACATCCAATGTATCCGACCCGTAATAGAGGAAACCCGATCCGAAACAAATGAAAATCCAAATATACCCTAATTTAAGCGGCAAATCATCCCTACCCTATTCCCCCTTTTTTTGCATTCACTTCTGTCCGATTCTCTCCGTTCTTCTTCTTCTCCGAACATCATTGCTTGAGTGGTTTGGCGATTGGCGAAAATCACGGCAAAGACAAAGAAAGTTAGTACGACATTCTTAAGCGGAACTCACGCCTACTCGAAACCCTAAACTTCTTGGTCATTATTAATGGTAGTGAATGTAAATTAATTCACCCCACCTATATGCATTTAAACAAGTTTGATTTTATGAGTTGAGTTTAAATTATGTATATGATTTGAGAATTGGACAACATTGAGATTTTTTTGTTTATTTTGGAGATTAGGAAGATCTGATTGTGATTTGTTATGGTGTTGAATGGCGTGGGATTAGCTTAAACTATGCGGTTTAGGCAAATTGTGTAACCAAATTTGTTAGCTTAAAAATGTGATGTGTTTAATCAGTAGTTAATGTCATTTGAATTGGATTTTTATTTGAACCAAATTCAAATTGATTTGTGCTTTAAATTGAATGCAATGCTACATTCAAGAATTATTGATTTTGTGTATGTGTATATTGTATTGAATAAAACAGGATCTTGGTGAAGCGTGATGGAGGATAATGTTTGTATTTTTATATTTTAACCGGTAGAGGTTGAAAAAAACGGCGATGGTGTATGATCTTGAAAGTATGTAGGATGTGAATCCGAAGAAGTCACGATGATATTGAGTGTAAAAAAAATTACATTTGAAGAATTTTATGACACGGTGAAAGAAGAGTTGGGAATCGATATAGCATTGTATGATTTTGAGATGAAAGTTATGGTCTCCATTAGTAAAGCTAGACCGATGGTGTTTAATTGTGATAAACTTGTGACTCGATTTATATATGTTTTTAATTTAAAAGAAGATGCTTTATTAATATGTTAGAAGGAAAAGGAAAACGAAAAGGAAAAAGATACCGACATTGAAGTGGAGGCGACACATGTTGAAGTGGAAGAGACACATGCTGAAGAGGTTTATGA
The DNA here is from genome assembly GCA_026214975.1 of Gentiana macrophylla. Lineage (NCBI taxonomy): Eukaryota > Viridiplantae > Streptophyta > Magnoliopsida > Gentianales > Gentianaceae > Gentiana > Gentiana macrophylla. The sequence goes on from CM047809.1 coordinate 100,475,579, forward strand.
AAGTCAAGAAACATGTGAAGTAGTATATGTCACGGAAACTCAAGAAACATGTGTTGAAATTGATGTTAATGAAGAAACATATGTTGATGTTGCTGGGAACGGGATGGATGAAGAGAAAGCATAGAGACATGTGTCGAAAATTCTCATTTGAACACGGTGAGTGACAATATAGAGGTGAATGACCTACTTCAAGACTCTTTCTTTTTGAATTTGGGTGAAGATGTGTATTTAGAATCATGTCAGAGAATTAACATGAACGGGGCCGATGAAATGTCAAATGAGAATGTTGATGGCCTTAATGTGAATACCGATGTGTGAAATGAGAATTTTGATGGTCGTGATGTAAGTGCGGACGTTGTGTTAAATGACAATGTTGATGGCTTGAATGCACCCCCAACTGTGGTTAACGTGGAAATAAGTGAAGGTTGTAGCCGTACTGTAAATGCTCCTTTAGTGTGCATTCACGAAAATGAAGACATTTATGTGAATGATATATTTAAATGCAAAAGGTTTTTGGTATACAAAATTGAGGCATTCGCTGCGAAGCACAAGTTTGAATTCAAAACGCAAACTTCCAACACAGGCGTTTATGTAGTTTTATGTGAAGCGGGCGAATGCAAATGGCGTTTGCGAGCAACCAAAGTTGCTGCATCTAAGCGATTCGTAGTTCAAAAGTATCCAGGTATGCATAACTGCCCACCTATTGTTGTTCGGAAAGATCATAGACATGCTACGTACAAGCTAGTTGGCACATACTTTTCCACGAGGTTTACTGATGCCAATCGTATTAACCACTGAGGGACATGATAAATTATTTCCAACTAGCTTTTGGATATGAGATTAGTTATGACAAGGTGCACATGGCTAAGCGTTATGCCGAATCATTGACAAGGGGTAATCCAAGGAAAAGTTTTGGAGAATTACCCAAATATCGTCATAGGTTGAAGCTGAGAAACCCGGGCACCGTGACACATATTGAAACTGATCGGAACGTTTTCAAATATTCTTTCATGGCACTTGGTCAAAGTATAGACGGTTATAAGTCGGCGATGCGGAGTCATTTTTGTGGATGGAAGTCATTTGAAATCGTGTGATAAAAGGACCCTATTAGTGGCAACATGTCAAGATGGAAATTATCAAATATTTCCACTTGCTTGGAGTGTTGTTGATTCCAAAAATATAAAATCTTGGAAATGGTTTTTTGAAAAGCTAAAACTCATTATTGGTGACATGGGCGATACCTCGATACTTTCTGATCGTGCCGAGAGAATTAAAACAACTTTCACAGTGGCGTTTAAGAATACGCACCATGGGTATTGTATGTATCACATGCAAAAGAATTTGAGGACTAAATTTCCGAAATGTAATGCGTCACGGCTGTTTAGGGTAGTTGTGGAGGCCTATAGTACTGAAGCATAACTTAAGTTGTATTTCGACACATTATGTAAGATATGTCACGGTGCTAAAATTTATTGGAAAGAATAATCATTCCCTATGGTCTAGAGCTCGTTTTGATGGATTACGTTGCAACATAATGACCATAAACCATGCCGTTTGCAGCTATCCTATTTTTTACTATAAAATACCGAATTGGTAAAATTTACTTTACATCTACCAAAATTAGAGCATTTGCACTAGATACCGTAAATCCTTTAAAATCTTTATTTTTGAGATTTCAACATGAAAAATAATACTGCATCAGATACTCTATATTTTTATACAGATTCTGTAAATTTTCTTTACATCTACCAGATTCATCTAGATTCTGTAAATTTTCTTTTATATCTACTGGATTATGTAAAATAGAGAATCTGACTGATTTCATAAAGTTGTTGTGAAAGACTTTACAATAGATCATCAGAATTCTTTAAAAACTCTATTTTAGAGATTTCAACATGAAAAATAATACTGCAACAGATACTATATAATTTTATACAGATTCTGTAAAATTTTCTTTACATCTATTGGATTCATCTAGATTATGTAAATTTTCTTTTATATCTACCGGATTATGTAAAATAGAGAATCTGATGCATTTTATCTTGGATAGAGATTCTGTAAATTAGAAAAACGTGTATTTCAAACTGTAATATAGAGCATTTGTTACGACGATCTGATGCGAAGCTCTAAACTTGAAAAAGGTCTATTTAGAACTGTAAAATAGAGTATTTTAAGAGAATTTAATACGAGTGCTTTTAAATAATTTTTTTTTGATACACTTTTAAATCAAAATTACAGCATGCAAAGGAGCTGAAAAATTCATGATGCAATTAGAAGTGGATATATACTAGGGATATATTTTATTTTCTTTTTTTCTATGTGAGGAGGCAAGCACCAACAGAGGGAAATATTTTATTACCATGTTGACGGTGTTGACCCCCTTCTGGTTCTGGCATATATATGCGAGCTAGGATTTGGGAAAATACAAGCGCGCATTAATTAATTATAATGCAGTTGCAGAAATGGCCGGGCGGGTGTGATCCATTTCAACGTTTGATTGAGCAAAGCCTTGGGTAGCTAGCTAGGGGCGCATAGCAGCATTCCCTCAGTTTTGAGCCAAAAAATGTGAGTTTCTGCAATTAATGTGATAAATTTTAGTAGGACGTACAAGTCATAAAACGGCAGCATATATTTATGATATATATATATATATATATTTTTTTGGTTGTTTTTTCAATTAAGTACACTCACCATATATGGCCAGCACCTTTGTATTGTATATGAGAGTATGTGTATGAGAGGAGAGGACAGATAGACCTTAATTAAGAGGCATATATAGCTATTCTTCTTTTCTAACAGTGAAGATCCTCCATCGATCACTACGTTGTCCTTTGAATGATGTGATTACTAGCTGCTCAACAAAGAAGAAAAATTACTAGCTATGCTATACGAAAATAAGTGAAGATTTTTTAGAAAGGAGTTGGCCATATCTCCCGCATCGTATGTTTGGAGAAAAGCTCAACACTCAAGCACATATATTAATGGGCAACCTCCATTGTTTTACATACTTACCCTGACGGGCCAACGAGTGATCAAGTGATCGAGAAACTTCATTGGCGCAGAAAGGTGACCTTCATTCTTTTTGAGGGGGTGTCTTTTTATGGTCTCAAGAGAGAAATAACGTCATAATTTGTGGCGGCGAGCATGCGTTCACGCGCTTCTACCCAAATCTATTTTAAACATTATTAATAAAGTACTATATTACTATTTTTTTTCTTTTTGATCAAAATATTACTATTGTTTTATTCTTACATATATGCCTTTATATATAAAATCTTAACCTAATTATGCTTGGATATTTATTATTTTCTTTTTTCTTATAGTTTTTCGAAGAAACTCGGTAAAATAGCCCTGTAACTTTAGGAGAAGGGTGCCTCCTCACAAAGGGAGGGGCCGCAGTGACCGGGCTTGTACGTTGTTTACCAAAAACACAGGAGTATGCAAATAAACTTTTCGAGTTGTAAATGATTTGAAAACGACTCAAGTGGTAAGTGTTTTGAGAATCCAGAAAAAGATCTGTAAGTGACTTGAGAATATCTAGGGAGATCACCGGTTTGATTTTCCACTGTCGCCATGTTGAAAGAGCTCTTGGCCAAGTCTTACCCCTGAATAAAAGACACTCTGCAGGCACGACCCGGGCCGAACTCCGGATTAGTCGCATCAGTGGGTTCCGGATACCGAAGGACTTCATAAAAAATTAATAGTTATGGGAGCACAAAATTTATTTTCCCATCCATCCACCACGGCCCCTTTCTCCGTGCCTTCTCTCCACCTCTACGTTAGTTTTGACTGATTTCCCATCTCGCTATCCTTGAGATTTTTTCGTTTCGAGTATCATAGGCATGCATTTTCATGGGGGGCTGGGATTCGTAATGTGTACCATACGTCCAATAACAAATATAATTTAAATTCTGCTAACCTACCACGCAAAATATAGATTTTTAACCGTTACCGACACGTGACGAAATCGTAATCCGGGTTGTGTCTCGCACGAAGACAGACATATGTCACCGTTCCTTAAAATTGCAAGAACTAACGGCCGAGAGAACTAGCTTTTCTCTTTACCGGTACGTTGAAGAAAACAATTCCCCCTCCACTATTTAACATACTTACGTCGTGCATAGACTCTTATTGCCTGATTTAGCGGGCTTGACCCGAGCTGGGGGCGAGTAGGTCAGCCTCCAGTGTTTCATGCCGAGCTGTAAAGGACGGACTGAAAGCCTTGCTGATCGATGCTCGTTGCCTTGGCCAATGGATGGTATCGTAAATGCCTGAGGCGAGCTGTATTGCACCCGGCCCAGTCCAGCTTATTAAGAGGCGAACTGATTGGGCCGATGATCCTATTCGTATTGGGCCCACGTAGAGGCCCAATATGAATCCAAAGGCTCTTTTCTGGACTTGATGTATCAATGCCCCCTACTCCTTGGTTTATTCATGATGCACACATTAATAAGTCATGGAATAGATTGCCGTTTTGGTTCGTCGTTTGCCGCTTGCTGGGATGCGTTATGCTTGTGGGCGAATAAAAGCATGATCTCGTGCCTATATTGACCGGACTTCAAGCAAGGATCCGAAGAATCTCTCGGAAGTGCATGGGAAAGATTTAAGAAGTTGTTGAGAGCTTGTCCCGATCATGGTTATACCCTTGAAATGCAAATTCAACTCTTTTGTAGACAGTTGAGACATGAGTCACGTGCGGATGTTGATCATGCATGTGGCGGATGCTTGATGATGCGTGATGCGCAAGAGGTGTATGATGCTATTGAAAGAATCTCGAAAAATAATAGAATGTCGGAAACTGGATCGAACACGAGGAAAGTCGCTTTTGTAGGAGAAGCTACTTCCCAATCGGAAGTGTTAGCACAATTGGCATCTCTCAACATGAAATTCGATGGAATGCAAGCTAGCAAAAATTCGGATAATTATGCACAAGGTGAATGCCCAATTGAGGAAATGAGGTATGATGATGATACAACCTATGCAATGGATGAATCAAGGGAACATACGAATGAAGAGGTTAGTTTTATGCAACAACATCGGAATTTAAACAATGCTTATTCAAATTCCTTTGATGCTATAAGAAGAGATCACCCTAATTCTCGTTGGTCCGATAATGCAACCAAACAAAACCAACCCCCATTCCCTTTACAACAAAGAACCTCATAAAACCCAAACCCCCAAACTCGAAATTTTCCAGGAAATCCCTCCACCTATCCACAACAACCACCTCACTCTTACCGACAACACACCACACAAAGCATTCCCATCACTCAAGGTCCAACTCAATCAAGTGAAAATGTTGATAAGTAGGGAGCATTGATGGATAATCTTATGGGTGTTGTATCTACTCAAGCTAAGAATATGGAATCCATGATGACTTCTATGAGTACGGTTACTAAAGACCTTAGCTCTTTGAAGACTACGATGAGTGGTCATGATACAAGAATGAAGACTATAGAAGCATCAATACGGAATGTATAAGAGCACATGAGTAGAGAAGGAGAAAGAAAAAGTAGTATACCCCCCGGTGGACTTCCTAGTAACACCGAGAGGAATCCAAGAGAGGTTAATGTTATTGTTACTCGTTGTGGGAGAGTTTGTGGGAGTAATGGGGTGGAAAATTCAAGGAATAACGAGGTTGAAAATGATCTAGATGACAAGTTTGAAAAGGAAGAATTAAGCGAAGAGGAAGAAGAGATTGTTGATAGTTTCTTGAGACGGGATAGATATGTTGAAGCGGAAAGTGATGATGAAGAATGGGTAAAAGTGCCAAGAATATTGAAGAACCCGAGGGCTAGTGATATAAGAACTTTATTCAATGAACATGTGAGAAAATATCATGTTGAAAAGAACACGGTTTGTAAGGAGCCTTTGGCGGTTCATACTCAACAAGCTCAAAGAGAACCAATGCAAAAGTCAAGAAAGGAAAGCAAAACGACATCAATTGGCATCCACCCACTGCACAAACTTTCAAGGAAGCTTCTCCATCTCAACCAAACGACAAGGGTAAGGGAGGTATAAATTTTAATCCCACTTTCATTGATCTTGAATCACTTCCGTATCCCCCAAGAGAACAAATTAAGAAGTTGAAAATGGATTTAAAAAAATATGCTCGCTTTCTTGATACTTTTCACCATTTGAATGTTAACATTCCCTTAATTGAAGCTCTAATTAACATGCCTACTTATGGGAAATTTTGTAAGGACATTCTTTCAAATAAAAAGCGTTTAGAAGAGTATGAGAATATTTGTCTTAATGAGGAATGCTCCGCGGTTTTGCAACTTAAGCTCCGTCCTCAACTTAAGGATCCTGGAAGTTTCACCATTCCGTGTGAGATCGGGGGATTTTTGTTTAAGAGAGTACTTTGTGATCTTGGTGAGATATAAACCTTATGTCTTATGCGGATTATAAAAAGCTTGGAATAGAGAGAACTTAAAAACAACGAGATGACTCTCCAATTAGCGGATAGATCGATTAAATATCCTAAGGGAGTCATTGAAGACGTTTTAGTTAAAGGTGATAAGTTTTACTTCCCGGTTGATTTTGTGGTTATGGAAATGGAAGAAGGTATTCAACGCCCTTATTCTTGGTCGTCCTTTCCAAGCCACGGGAAGAACTCTTATTGATGTTCAGAGAGGTGAGGTAATTTTGAGAGTTAATGAAGACAAAGTCACTTTTAATATCTTTAAGGCTATGAAACATCCATACAACTCACAAGAGTCATGTTCTTTCATAGATGTTATGTCTTCTATTTGTGTGGATCGTACTAACTTGCAGGCCTTTGAAGACAAACTTGAAGAATGTTTGGCTTTGTCAATTTATAAAGGAGAAGAGAATGATAAGGAATTGAAAGAAGTGATTTTTCATTTAGATGTCGGAGGTCCTTTCTTGAGACAACCATGGCACCGATATTTAGAACTAGATTTGAATGGCCCGGTGCTAAAGCCTTCGGTGGAAGAGCCACCAAGGAATTTGAAGTTGAAACCTATCCCTTCTAATCTTAAATATGCTTTTCTTGCAAATGATAAATTGTTTCCTTTTCTTATTTCTTCGTCGCTAACCCATTTGCAGGAAGATCAATTGTTGCGGATGCTTAGAAAACACAAAAAGGCATTTGGTTGGACGGTAGCAGACATTCATGGAATTAGTCCGGAAATTTGTGTACATAAGATCATCTTGAATGACAATGCCAAGCTGTGTGCACAACCACAACGCCGTCTCAATCCACATATGCTAGAAGTGGTGAAGAAAGAGGTTATCAAATTGTTAGAAATGGGCATAATTTTTCCTATCTCGGATAGTGAATAGGTTAGTCCCACTCAAGTTGTACGAAAGAAAGGGCTTCACAGTCAAAGAAAATGAGAAACATGAATGGATTCCTACAAGGGAAGTAACCGGATATCGCATGTGTATTGACTTTCGAAAACTGAATGAGCATACAAGGAAGGATCATTACCCATTACCATACATTGTCCAAATTTTGGAGCGGTTATGTGGACATAAATTCTATTGTTTTCTTGATGGTTATTCGGGATACTTACAGATTTTCATTGCGGCCGGTGATCGAGAAAAGACAACATTCACTTGCCCCTATGGAACATTTGCTTATAAAAGAATGCCTTTCGGTTTATGCAACGCTCCAGCCACATTTCAGAGATGCATGGTGGAAATTTTTTCTGATATGGTTGAGAAATTATTGGAAATATTCATGGATGACTTTAGCATCTTTGGAGACTCTTTTGATCAATGTTTATCCCATTTGGAACGTGTTCTACAACGTTGTGAAGATACGAATTTGGTTCTCGATTGGGAAAATGTCACTTGATGGTATCTGATGGTATTTTTTTGGGCCACAGAATGGTGTCACGAGGATCGGTCTAACTTTATATTTTCACTCCTCGCGTCCGTAGTCGCTACAAAACATCACACGAACATACCACGAGTAATTTTGATAATGAAATATAACTAGTAAGCTCTTAAAAGATGATAAAATGCTTAAATATTGGTTGTGTCTACCTAGACAAAAGTGGTTCGATTTGTCACGAGATTCGCTTTAATTTATACAAATTATCACTAAATACTAAAGAAATGGTAGTAAAATATCATATAATTCCATCATCCGGTTGACATACATCAACCACTCCCCACTCTCCACTTAGCTTTTGCTCGCCCTCGAGCAAACAAGCGATAAAATTACTAGAGTTACAATTAAGATAATGCAATGTCGGGAATTGGATGTTTAGCTAGACAACGTAACTAATCAAAATTATAAATGTATATCAACCGTGTTCCCAGAAATAGCGGAGTGTGTGTGTGTGTGAATATTCCTCACATTTGTTATCAAGCACTCAAAGTATGAAATCATGCATGCAAAACAGATAAAATGCAATCCTATGCTTAAGAAGGATACCAATCTCCACTGATCGAGGCATTCAAAGTCAAAGAGTTAGATCGGGCAGGACTTGCAAGCTTGTAATGTTAGGCTCGGGAATTGGCTAATTGAAGAGGATAAAAGGATATATCAAAGAACAAGGGCAAGATAGCAAGTATCTACACCTTCGACTCCAATGAAATTGAATTGACACTTCTACTCTTATATAGCTGCTAAAGACGTCTCCCTTGCAAACAACACGAGAATAAAAAGTGTCAAACATTTACTTAATTCCCACAACCTATATTGCTTGACCTTTAACAAGCTATCCTTCAAGATTGCTTTGAATTCAACACTTATTGAATCTTTATGTACATCTCACTTGGATCTTTATTTGATTTATGGAACGTTTTTTTTGGGATTATAGGTACACCAATGGACTCCGAACTCGAATAGATACCGTCTCAACTGTGGCAACAATGTCATCCAACTCTCAACTCCCTAAGCTGTCACCACAAAATTAGGTTAAGGGTCGGATTATAATGAGGTTAATCACGAATGGCTATTTTCGAGTGGGGTCTCCTGCACCACTCTACAAGGTTGAAATGGGGACAGGTGGAAATTACGTTCGGGAAGGCCATTTGGCTCTAGCCGAATCAAAGAAATGCCAGGACCTTCATCCCTAACTCTGACTCTAAATACCTTTCTATTTCACCTTGAAAGGATATCAAGCCCTAGTTCTAGTTGCTATGGAATCATGCTTGCATGATTACATACGAGTTTGCATGTTAATAAAAGATTGAAATACACATAAATAAAGGGTTCACACTATAATCAAGGAATTAAGTTAAAATGCATTTATAAAGTTACTTATTTTGTTAAAGCATCTATTCTTTTAATTACATATCTTAACCTGTACCAAAATTGATTTTATCAACTTGAGTGTTCGAGTTTGACTAAAGTTAAGTGTTTCTTAGGTAATTAGTGAATATATCCATGATTTACCCGACTACGTCGCCACTCCCCACTGACGAATTAACTTTGTCCTCAATGAATAGTGAGGATAGAAGAAGTAGGAGGGTAAATGCAACGGTCAATTAAAGCAGAGTGTGACAATTCGAAACGTTACAGCGTGTGCATAAGTGTTGAAAATGTGAAACATTGAGCAGCAGCGCTCAAGCCGGGACATGACGGCGCGAGCCGTACGTGCGAGTGCATGCATGCATGGACAGAATGTGCAAGAACATTATTTTAAATAAAAAACAAATATAGTATATTATACAATAACGCAAGAAAAGAAAATTACAAAGCATGCATATATATTAAAACAGCCAACGAGAGGAGGAAATAGCGCTAAACGCCTTATTGAGACAGACAAACCAACAGAAATGAAAACTGATAGCAGCAAAATGACACAACCAACCAACACAGAAAACAACAACATCATCATTCATCATCATCATCTTGACAAGGGCGGGGTGGAAGAACCTCCGGGTGGGTCAACAGGAAGTGTACCCAAACGAGTCACACGACTGGGGGTAATCTCATCACAAGGGCGGGATGGCAGTCCAGCTACACGAGTGCACAGATGAGAGATCAACCAGGCAAAAGGATGTGGCTGGCACGGGTGATGCTGAGTGGTAGCAAATTGAATGGCAGCCCTATGAATGAGAGTACCCCAGTTAACGAGCTCACTATTACGGGTGTTGTATTGTGTATTATTGATTGTATTTAACTATTAAGGGTAGTTTAGTCATTGTGTTGAATTATGGAACCCCTAAGAGTGGCTATATATTTGTATCATGTGATTGATGAATGAGATACGAAATAGATTGATCAAATCTTAACATGGTAGCAGAGCCAGGTTACCACTAGATACCGAAAAAAAAATAAAAATAAACAACAACAACAATTGCACCAAAGCACTCAGCCGAAGTAGATTTTAGCGGATGGAACTGACGGGAAAGCAGCGAAATTTCTCTTCGAATTGGTGCTGTGGATTAATTGATTAATCCATCTATTTTGAATTTCTGCCTGTACGATCAAAAGAAGAAAAGAAAAAAAAAATTTAATATATATTACATTATTTCAAGATCAGCAGCCTTGGAGGTTGAAGCAGGTCATCTTCTTCCATCTTTGGTCGGCTTCGAATCGGACCGATCTCGATTACTGTCCAGGACGTTGGTCAAAGAGGACAGACTACGACCCATAACAGCTACCGATGATGATGCACGGGACGGTGACCCGATGGTGGAAGTTCGGCTTCGGGACGCCGGCACACCGGACCGAAGAACGCAAGTGGCTGCCGGATTAAATTCTTGCAGCGATTGCAACCTTAACGGATATGACACAACTTCCTTCCTCCGACCGACAGCAGAGAGTGCGGGTGGAGGTGGTCGAACCGGTGGACAAGGCTGGGTACGTGAGGCACCTTCAGCCCTTTCTCCACCATATTTGATTAACACAGCAGCACCAAGGATTGTGAGTTCAGCCCACTCAGCTGGCTCGGCTCAGACAAGGGATTTAGACCAATCCGGGTTGATCAATATTACACCAGCCCAATGGCAGGGCATCTTGAACCTTTTAAGCCGTCCGAAATCGCGGGATCGCTTGACAGGTAGCTCGGCATGGATTATTGACAGTGGAGCAACTCACCACGTGTCGGGTGACCGAACCGTATTTGTACAACTGCGACCGATTGAGGATTGCCCGATTGGCTTACCGGATGGACGTTCCTCGTTTGCAACTCATTCGGGAACGGTTATGTTGTCGGGGAATTTACGACTTTTGAATGTTTTATATGTACTGGGATTAAATGGCTAAATTACAAATTTGGTCCTCTAACTAGACACGTTTTTCGATTTTGGTCCTGGTTTTTCTCCGGCGACAATTTTAGTCCTGTAAGTGGTCTTTTTTTTTTGCAAAAATAGTTCTGAACGCCGGAAAGACCACTTACAGGACTAAAATTGTCGCAAGAAAGGCCACTTACAGGACTAAAATTGTCGCCGGAAAAGACTAATTTTAGTCCTGTAAGTGGTCTTTCCGGCGTTCAGGACTATTTTTTCAAAAAAAAGACCACTTACAGGACTAAATTGTCGCCGGAGAAAAACCAGAACCAAAATCGAAATCCGTGTCTAGTTAGAGGACCAAAATTGTAATTTAGCCGGGATTAAATTGTAACTTGATTTCGGCGTCCCAATTTTTGGACGATCATACTTGTGTGATGCAACTCACTGATCGTTTATGTATTATGCAGGACCGAGTGACGAGGACGCTGGTTGGACTGGGTGAGCGTGTGGATGGACTTTTTTGGTTTGTGGGCATTCCAGAGGCTCGGGTTCTGGAGATTGATGGTGCAGAGACTGCGGATTTGTGGCACCGGTGATGACGTGGTCAATCAGGTTATAATATACTTGACCACCATAAACCAATACTAACAAGAGGACTAGGCCCATCGTAGTATAGCTATAGTGAATCAAGGTCGATCCCACAGGGAACCAATTGTGGATCATCTTATATACAAACAATTAATTAAACATGTCAAGGACATAGAGGCGGTCTACGACCAACATAAGACAAGAAAAGTAAAGACACGACTCGACACAACGTAATTAACCTCCCCAATTATAGTCTTTATCGCTTGGACCTAGATAATTTATATAATAAACCGAACTTATTAATCACAATCCTTTTGTATCTATCTTAGATTGGCTACGGGAGTCATCCTCTTTAACTTGACTTAGCACCGGTAGGTCACTAGATCACTGTGATATTGTTACGTGACTTCGCCTTTTGGTGCCTCCATCTCATATAACTCACACGCTACGACTTTCAAGGATGCCGATATTAATCGTACACCTCGCTCTGAGCAACATTCCTATGGTTAGGCGATTTATACTTCCTAAACGATCGCTCAAGCCCTCGTCCCAACTAACAATTACCTTTTAGGTCTCATGCTAGTTTACTTAACTACGATAACTAGGTGACGCCAATTCCTAATACAAAACCTACCTAGATCTCACCCGAAAGCCCCGAAGATCATTCATGAGCCGACCTAGAGCCCTATATTGGTATTTCCTAATCGTGACGCTAATTAAAATCGACGAGCAACGTGGCCGTGGCCATACCTACCTGAGATGATAAATTCTATTAAGTTAACTTAACCATAAAGACGTGGCTATTTAACGGATAAAGCAGGCTCGGTCGACCGAATAGTCGGGCTCGGTCGACCGAAAGGTCTTTTTTCCGATTACATCCCTGAACCTATCTCTCAGGCGTTTCATCATACAAAACGGATTAAACAAGAATTGTAAAGCATTCATATAAACTAACTTAGATACACATTAATTAAACAATGCAGATTCATGGATAGAAACTAAGTGTATGACGTAGGTTATGGGATCCTCATAGACAAGGTGTCGCCACATCCCTAACGTCATAGCCTAGATCTACATCATCTAGCTATGAATTAACTAACTCAAACAATAAAGCATAATTGGGGGGAATTAATTACTTAAAAGAAAAGAAACAGAAAATAAAGGCTTACATAATCGCAGCCTTTAAATTGCTGGAAACCTTCATATTATTCTACATTGTATCAAAGTTGTATTATGAATTGTAAGATTGAAGAAAAGAATGAATGGATATGTTGGTGTTTTTTACAAATTTCGTAGCTGCTTGCTTATATAGAGGTTTTTGCCGACTTAGGGTGGTTCTAGAAGATAGGCACGACAAAAGCCCTAAACCGCCTGAAAGTGACACTCGGTCAACCGAGAGTGACACTCGGTCGATCAAGCACTAGGCTCGGTCGACCGAACCTAAACTTGGCATATTCAACACGCTTTTCTTCGTTTGCCTTGTTCCCCACCACTGCACGCTTGCATGTTGATCTCGATTAATCTCTCATTTAATGCTCCGATTTCCTTCCTTCCTTATCTTGAGATAATTGATTGAATGACACTAATCTTCTCGATTTGTAATGATCTCAGAAATTAACATTAATCGCACAATAATCGGATAAAACGAGTAAATACCAATTTACATAATATAAATCACATAACATTAAATATTAAATATAAACGTGTGATTTAATATAAAATGCGTATTATTAATCTCGATTTAAGGTCAATGTTGATGGCTTTTACGGGTATAATTTGACCGTCATCAACTACCCCCCACTTAGACTTTGATCGTCCCGAACAAAGCATCAATAAGTCATTTCCCAAGACAACATTTCCCATGGTCAGTCATACTTACGCAAGAAGCTCAAGTCAACTCATACTAGTCATGCTCATAAGATATCCATTATTCACTACTCACTATGAATCGAAGTGATGTGTGCATGTGCATTTAGTTTTATATATTCGTAGCAAGATTAGAGTTTATGCCAACTTCGTAATCTCAACCTACCAACCTCAAGATTCACACTTCTCAAGCCTTTAAATTTTTGAAGCACTAGAGCAATAAGCAAGAGCGTATCTATGTGGGTTTTGGACTTGGAGACCGGGTACTACTCAAAGCCTCTTAAAGAGTTGAATATCTTCAATTCATATCTTCATATTTTTCAAATACTATAAATCTCAAGGAAGAATACTTTTTAAAGTATCCCCCTATCTTAGATCATGTATAGCATCGAATATTACCACAAGCGCGGGGCTACTTTGGTAATGTCACTACAAGCCCAGTGTCTAACATTTTGCTAAAACACAGTGCGCCTCAAGCTTATTACTCTGCTTTTGTTGGTAAGAATATAAGAATGCATCAGCAGATAGATATTGACACTAGGTAGACATAACCAATCATCTATGCAATGTACACATAATTTCTTCAGTTATTATGATTTGCGCGGTATACTCGATTCACCGGTTGAGTAATCGAATAATAAATAACTACTTGCAAAAACGGGCATGAATATCCTTAAATTTACTTAACATAAGTATAAAATGATCACGTTCTCATGAAACTTGGTTCCTTTCCTATCAATTCTTAGCTAGGAACTCACAATTCTAAGGGTACGAGATAAATAATATGGTATTTATTCAATTTTTTCAATCATGTGCCGTTTCATTCAATTTTCAATTATAACATAGCTAAGTCTCCTACCCCCCACTTAAACATGGCATTGTCCTCAATGACAAAAATAAATGAGAATTTAAGAAAAAGACTTAGCTCTGAAACGGCTTTCAAGTAAATGCAGAACAACGGAGTAAATTTCAAAGACGTCGTGGAGAGATAGACACATCCCGTATAAGCAAACAAACTCCACGAAACCAGAAAGACCATGTCTATGGAAGTTATAAAATAATGTGGCAGTAATGAGGTATAAATACCTTAAAACAGTTTAAGCCACTTTATTTTATACAACCAATGACAAGGGAAACCAAAAAGAAAAATACTAAATAGAAAGAAAAATAAACAAGCAACTAAAGATGGTGGTCTTCATCTACAACCTCCACCGCCTAAATATTCTTAAAACCAGGTGGAGAAGACAAAGATCAAAAAGCATAACCCCATGTGGGAAAACACGAGGTTGACTCGATCGAAAAGGTATTCAATCCAGGAAAAGAGAAACTTGGTAAGGTATAACAGATACAATGTGACCTATTGACTAAAGATAAAATAAAAAACTTAACGCATAAACTTCTCGCTTGCATTGGATATCAACAACTTAGGGAGATGTAACTACTCCTCGAAATTACTAATAACCCAATGTATCACGTAAAAGTCATAACCGTCATCAACAAGGTCGGATCGGTGTGATAGTTCGAAACAAAACTTATCATCTAGAAATGCCGGAATAGACGGAAAAGTGTGAAATTTAAAACGCCGGTAGAAAGATAAGTTGTACTTTGATCGAACCAAAACCTTTTAAAATCTAGCTAGGTCGAGCTACACTTCCCCAACTAGGATCATGAAAATCAAAATGATAAAAATAATCAAGAAAGCTTAGCAATATTTCAAATTCCGCAACGCATAGGTATTGTGTAAACAAAATGAAGGTTGAGAGTATGATGGGTTTAGAAAAAGATACACATAAGGTTGGGAAGAAAAGATAAAGGGTGGGTAAGAAATTGTGTTTATGGGTTTGAGAATTGTTAAAGTATTGAGATTGGGTGGGAGAGTGAAACGGATGGAAGGAAAGAGAGGGGATGAAAGTATGGTTAGAAATGTGAACTGTAAGCGATTGGTGAGAGGATCGAAAAATTTGAAGGTGAAAAAAATGTAAAAGGGAAAGATAAGGATAATTGCGTAATGAATTGCACATCACTTTGGATTTTCACTTGGATCACCTAAAAGTTTTAGAATTTGACCAAGATTGTTCTTGTTCGCACCAATCATTCTCTGTTACATTTTCAATAATTCTCAAGCTCTCTTAATGCTTCCATCTTAAGGTTGATTGCTAAATTTCCTTTTATTCAACAATTTCTCGACTCTCCTACGGAACTCTATTTCACGTGGCCTATATTGAGTAAAAAGTTTTGCACATCCTTAGCCCAATGGCCATCGAACACGGCAAAATAAAAACCTCAACATATGTCACGTTACTTTTATTTGACTCAAAGAAAACAAAACCTATAATCCTAAAAAGAAATCCTAAGGGTTTTAAAGAAGTAGTTCTGAGTTTAAAGTCCTCAGCTCGACTTTCCAAAGATTATCCTTGTCAATCATCCTTCTTGGATCGCCAGACCTTGACCCTCTGAGAATTATATGAGGTGGGCTTGTCGCTTTTGCGGATTAATACTTTTCCTTTGGTTGTGAGACCTAGGAAACGACATTTATCCATACCAATTATCCAAAGCTCTTACCTCGGCTCTCGTTTTAGGAATTAGTGAATTCTAAGAAACTCGGTTAAAATTATGGTTACTAATTACGGTTTTGGCCTTGACAATAAGAAACAATGAATCTAAGTACTCCGAATAAGTTCGGTTATGTAGGCAAGCCTACGCCGTCTTATTCGTTGGAACATATGTGACAGTTCAGGCCAATCCGTCAAGATAAGCCCCGTTTAGCCCGAAGGCATATCGGCTATGCTAAGTCTTGTCGAATCAACATAACGCATATCACACGTGGAGGAGTTGATTGAGCGAAGCTCGGTTGAACTCGCCACCATGGTTAAACCATTTCGAACCTATGTACAAAGATTCTTCGATTTCTAAATTTTCACCCAAAGCGTAATCTCGTTTTTGTTTAAGGTGGGTTCACCGAGAAGCCATCACCATAAACATCAACGAAAGCAAAAGATGGTGTTCTCCCAAAACTCAACGTCTTCTTTAGATTGTGAATGCTTAAACTACACAATTTGTTGCTCCCCTGGCCAGTAGAAGCAATCTCATGCATAGGACAATGAGATTTTAACAGAACTACGAGGAACTCTTTATTCACTGCTTCCTTTCAACGACTACATGTTTTCTTACACCCTCTAGATGAGACAGATATGGGGCAAAACCTTCGACACTAATAAAATTAATCTTATGAACAAACTCCGGGTTAAGATTCTTACTAAGATTCATGTATAGGCTAACTTATGCTCAAAAAACCAAAAGGTAGTAAAACATAAGCAAAAAAGGTAGTACCTTGCCTTCAACATTGTACCACGAAGAATTTAAGCCTTAAAATATATATTTTTTTTCGGAGCCATCTTGGTGCTTTAATGGTATTGCTTCCATCGCTTTTCCCATCGTAGAGTAGTAATTCCGCATGTTGCTGGGTTATTTTCTCAGCGCCCGCGAAAAATTACTGACTCAGAATATTGCTTCCTGGTTTCGCAAACGGAAAAAAACAAAAACAAATGCAGACCGTAGATCGATTTTAACATGGTTTCCCATGTCGCTATCGACCTCACGGATTAAACATACGGAGGATAAATAGACACGCCAAATTCCGCACTCGAAAACACAAATCGTAAAATCGCTTAAACAGAACAGAACAAGAACAAAACAAAAAAAAATTATAAATTCTCGGTCGACCGAATGAGGTCTCTCGGTCGACCGAATAAATATTTTTATTTTTTATTTTTTATTTTTTTAAGAATCTGGAATTTTCGACGAGAGCGCATACAACCGTAGGACTCAAAACGTAAAACAGACTCTAAAACCGAAAACTTGACATGAATAAGAAAATTATTTATATATAAAATTGACCGTTGGTTCCCCGGCAACGGCACCAAAAACTTGATGACGTGGTCAATCAGGTTATAATATACTTGACCACCATAAACCAATACTAGCAAGAGGACTAGCCCATCGTAGTATAGCTATAGTGAATCAAGGTCGATCCCACAGGGAACCAATTGTGGATCATCTTATATACAAACAATTAATTAAACATGTCAAGGACATGAGGCGGTCTACGACCAACATAAGACAAGAAAAGTAAAGACACGACTCGACACAACGTAATTAACCTCCCCAATTATAGTCTTTATCGCTTGGACCTAGATAATTTTATATAATAAACCGAACTTATTAACTGTCAATCCGCTTGTATCTATCTTAGATTGGCTACGGAGTCATCCTCTTTAACTTGACTTAGCACCGGTAGTCACTAGATCATCGTGATATTGTTACGTGACTTCTCGCTTTTGGTGCCTCCATCTCATATAACTCACACGCTTTTAACTTAAGGATGCCGATATTAATCGTACACCTCGCTCAGGCAACATTCTTATGGTTAGGCGTGCTTATACTTCCTAAACGATCGCTCAAGCCCTCGTCCAACTAACAATTACCTTTCGTGTCTCATGCTAGTTTACTTAACTACACGATAACTAGGTGACGCCAATTCCCTAATACAAAACCTACCTAGATCTCACTAAAGCCCCGGAAGATCATTCATGAGCCGACCTAGAGCCCTATATTGGTATTTCCTAATCGTGACGCTAATTAAAATCGACGAGCAACGTAGCCGTGGCCATACCTAATGAGATGATAAATTCTATTAAGTTAACTTAACCATAAAGACGTGGCTATTTAACGGATAAAACAGGCTCGGTCGACCGAATAGTTGGGCTCGGTCGATCCGAATGGTCTTTTCCCCGATTACATCCCTGAACCTATCTCTCAAGCGTTTCATCATACAAAACGGATTAAACAAGAATTGTGTAAAGCATTCATATAAACTAACTTAGATACACATTAATTAAACAATGCATTCATGGATAGAAACTAAGTGTATGACGTAGGTTATGGGATCCTCATAGACAAGGTGTCGCCACATCCCTAACGTCATAGCCTAGATCTACATCATCTAGCTATGAATTAACTAACTCAAACAATAAAGCATAATTGGGGGGAATTAATTACTTAAAAGAAAAGAAACAGAAAATAAAGGCTTACATAATCGCAGCCTTTAAATTGCTGGAAACCTTCATATTATTCTACATTGTATCAAAGTTATATTATGAATTGTAAGATTGAAGAAAAGAATGAATGGATATGTTGGTGTGTTTTACAAATTTCGTAGCTGCTTGCTTATATAGAGGTTTTTGCCGACTTAGGGTGGTTCTAGAAGATAGGCACGACAAAAGCCCTAAACCGCCCCGAAGCTGACACTCGGTCAACCGAGAGCTGACACTCGGTCGACCAAAGCACTAGGCTCGGTCGACCGAACCTAAACTTGGCATATTCAACACGTTTTCTTCGTTTGCCTTGTTCCCCACTGCACGCTTGCATGTTGATATGATTAATCTCTCATTTAATGCTCCGATTTCCTTCCTTCCTTATCTTCAGATAATTGATTGAATGACACTAATCTTCTCGATTTGTAATGATCTGTAAAATTAACATTAATCGCACAGTAAATCGGATAAAAACGAGTAAATACCAATTTACATAATATAAATCACATAACATTAAATATTAAATATAAACGTGTGATTTAATATAAAATGCGTATTATTAATCTCGATTTAAGGTCAATGTTGATGACTTTTACGGGTATAATTTGACCGTCATCAACCGGCGTTTAGGATATCCATCAGGAAAGGTCCTACGGCAGGTTCCTAATATTTCTATTTCCAAAAATTTAAATAAAGATGGATGTGATATCTGCTTTCGGGCAAAACTGCCTCGTCAACCTTTTCCCATTAGTGAGAATAAAGCTAGTCGTGTTTTTGAGTTGATACATTGTGATTTATGGGGGCCCTATAGTGTACCCTCGACATGTGGTGCTACGTATTATTTTACTATTGTTGATGACTATTCCCGTTCGGTTTGGATTTATTTACTATTGAATAAAATGGAAGTCGAATATGCTTTCTTGGATTTTATTGCTTTAGTTTCTCGTCAGTTCGAGGTTACCATTAAACGGGTTCGTAGTGACAATGGAACAGAATTTAGACCTTTGCTTCCTTATTTTCGTAAAGAAGGTATCATCTTTGAAACGTCTTGTGTTATTACTCCTCAACAGAATGGCCGGGTAGAACGGAAACATCATACATAGAAATTAGAAGAGTCTAGAAATATCTTTTTTATTATTTATTAACACATTCTTAATGTTGCACGTGCATTACGTTTTGATGGACATTTGCCGCTTAAGTTTTGGGGGGAATGTGTTATGGTTGCGGCTTATTTAATTAACCGAACACCTACTAGTCTTTTGAATTTTAAGACGTCTTATGAGTCTCTTTTTGGGAAAAACCGGACCTCTCAATGCTTCGGATTTTAGGATGTTTATGTTACGCCCACGACCATCGTCACACTCATAAATTTGCTAGCCGGAGTCGTAAGTGTGTTTTCCTTGGTTACCCATTCGCGAAGAAGGGATAGACCTTGTATGACCTAGATACGGAGGAGATCTTTGTTTCTAGGGATGTTAAATTTTTCGAACATGTGTTCCCTTTTTCCCAACCGAAAGATAGTGATGTCCTTGTACTCCCTTACCCTTTGTTTGACGATGTTGGCATAGTAGATCAGGGGTTCGATGCCTCTCCTACCGGGGATCCACCCTCGGCGGATCCTCCGGTTGAGGAGGGGACGGACCTGACAGTTGAAACATGTGATACTGGGGGTAATGTAGTCCCTTCACCACAACAGCGACATCCAGGTGATGGTATAGAAGAGTTGGGTAGGGGTAGACGACAGAAGATTCCGAATTCGCGCTTCCAAGATTTTGTGACGCATACATTGATTGATCAGAAAAGTCCCATTACACGCTCTTCCGTTCCGTCGGCTTCCTCAGGTACTCCGTATCCTCTTATGCATTATATTAATTATGATAAGTTTTCTGATAAACATCGCAAGTACCTTGCAGCTATTACAGAGGGTAATCCTCCTAAATCTTTTAAGGAGGCTATGAAACATGAGGGGTGGCGTAAGGCCATGTCAAAAGAAATTCATGCACTTGAAGATCAGGGTACTTGGGTTTTGCAACCCCTTCCTTCCGGGAAGAAGGCATTGGGGAGTAAGTGGGTGTATACAGAGAAATATGACGAGCACGGGACACTACAGCGTCTGAAAGCCCGGTTAGTGGCATTTGGGCATCATCAAGAAGAAGGTATTGATTACACAGAGACTTTCGCCCCTGTGGCGAAAATGGTTACGGTTCGGACATTTCTCAGTGTTGTGGCGGTCGAACAATGGGACATTCACCAAATGGATGTTCATAATGCATTCTAGCATGGAGATTTGGAGGAGGAAATCTATATGAAAATCCCTCCTGGGTTTGAGCAGCGGGGATCGAACTTGGTTTGCATTGCAATGCGGATTTTTAAAGACTACTTGGGAAAATGTTTTAAAATGAAGGACCTTGGAGTGCTGAAATATTTTCTTGGGATTGAGGTGGCGAGGAACATGGATGGAATTTTCTTGAATCAGCGGAAGTATGCCCTCGATATTATTCATGAAGCTGGTTTACTTGGGAGCAAACCAGCAGATTTCCCGATTGAGCAGAACCATAAGTTGGCCCTTGCTACAGGCGAGTTGTTGAGTGATCCGGGGCCTTATCGTCGGTTGATTGGTTGCCTTATATACCTCGGTGTTACCCGACCTGATCTGGCTTATTCCTTGCATGTGTTATCTCAGTTCATGCTGTCACCCCGTGTTGACCATTGGGATGCGGCCCTACGTCTTGTCAGATATTTGAAGAAGCATCCGGGTCAAGGAATTTTACTGCGTTCGGATAGCTCGCTTCTTCTTGAAGGTTGGTGCGATTCTGATTGGGCGGCTTGCCCACTTACTCGACGTTCATTGAGCGGTTGGTTTGTATTCCTTGGTCTTTTCCCGATCTCTTGGAAGTCCAAGAAACAAACCACGGTATCCCGATCTTCGGCCGAGGCGGAATATCGATCGATGGCATCAGTTACATATGAGCTGAAATGGTTGAAACAGTTGATTGGGGACCTTGGTATTCGGCACCCCCCGGGGATACGACTCTTTTGTGATAGTCAATCGGCTTTATATATCACACAGAACCCGGTCTTTCATGAACTCACGAAGCATATCGAGGCGGATTGTCATTTTGTGCGGGTTGCGATCAAGGATGGATTGATTTTGCCGTTGTATGTCCCTACACGGCACCAGTTGGCAGATATTTTTACAAAGGCGTTGGGTCGTCAACAGTTTGAATTTTTATTGCACAAGTTAGGCGTTCGAGATCTTCACGCTCCCACTTGAGGGGGGGTATTATGGGTGATGTATTGTATATTATTGATTGTATTTAACTATTAAGGGTAGTTTAGTCATTGTGTTGAATTATGGAACCCTTAAGAGTGGCTATATATTTGTATCATGTGATTGATGAATGGGATACGAAATAGATTGACCAAATCTTAACACTCACCTACCCTAATAGAGTAAAGTAGTTAAAGATCCTCGTCAGAAATCTCGGAAAAGAGCGGGGATGGCAGGACATGATGACGGTCAATCAGGTTATAAAATACTTGACCACCATAAACCAATACTAGCAAGAGGACTAGGCCCATCGTAGTATAGCTATAGTGAATCAAGGTCGATCCCACAGGGAACCAATTGTGGGTCATTTCATATATAAACAATTAATTATACATGTCAAAGACATAGAGGCGGTCTACGACCAACATAAGACAAGAAAGGTAAAGACACGACTCGACACAACGTAATTAACTTCCCCAATTATAGTCTTTATCGTTTGGACCTAGATAATTTATATAATAAATCGAACTTATTAATCACAATCCGCTTGTATCTATCTTAGATTGGCTACGGGAGTCATCCTCTTTAACTTGATGTAGCACCGGTAGGTCACTAGATCACTGTGGTATTGTTACGTGACTTCGCCTTTTGGTGCCTCCATCTCATATAACTCACACGCTTACGACTCTAAGGATGCCGATATTAACCATACACCTCGTCCAGGCAAAATTCCTATGGTTAGGCGTACTTCCTAAACGATCACTCAAGCCCTCGTCCAACTAGCAATTACCAAGTTATAGTCTCATGCTAATCTACGACGACGATAATCAAAAGCTAGCAATCCCCAAATATAAACCTACCTAGATAACGCTGAACGTCCGAAGATCAATTCATGAGCCTACCTAAGAGTTTTATATCGGTATTTCCTTCTTACACGTTTTAATTAAACTAAGCGAGTAACGTAGCCATAGCCATACCTACTGAGATAATAAATTCTATTAAGTTAACCTAACCATAAAGACGTGGTTATTTAACGGATAAAACAGGGCTCGGTCGACCGAATAGGTGGGCTCGGTCGATCGAGTGAACTCATTCGGTCACCCGAATCAATTTCTCGCCTTAGATTACATCCTCGAACATATCTCTCGGCGTTTCATCATACGTAATTAAGATTAAACAAGAATTGCACAAAGATTCATATAAACTAACATAGATACGCATTAATTAAATCAAGTAAATTCATGAATAAATACTAAGTGTATGACGTAGGTTATGGGATCCCCATAGACAAGGTATCGCCACATCCCTAACGTCATAGCCTAGATCTACATTATCTAGCTATGATTAACTAACTCAAACGATAAAGCATAATTGGGAGGGATTAATTACTTAAAAGAAAGAAACAGAAAATAAAAGCTTACATAACTTGCAGCCCTTAAACTCTGGAAACCTTCAATCTAAGGTATGCTACATTGTATCAAAATATCAAAGTAGAATTGTATGGAATTATTGAATGGAATTCTAAGGTATATATTACAATTCTCGTAGCTGCTTGCTTATATAGAGGTTTTTGCCGACTTAGGGTGGTTCTAGAAGATAAGCACGATATAAGCCGGAAACCGACCCAAACCTAAGGCTCGGCCAACCAAGAATCTGCACTCGGTCGATCGAAGCTATAGGCTCGGCCGACCGAACCTAAGTTTGCATGTTTAACACGCTTTCTTCGCCTAGCTTGTTCCCCATCGCGCGCTTGCATGTTGATCCGATTAATCTTCCACTTAATGCTCCGATTTTCTTCCTTCCTTATCTTGAGATAATTGATTGAATGACATTAATCCTCTCGATTTGTTGTGATATGCAAAATCAATAATTATCGCACAATAAATCGGCTTTAAATAATAAAAACAGCTAAATACCAATTCATATAATATAAATAACATAACCTTAAATAATACATATAAACATGTGATTTAAGATAAAATATATATTATTAGTCTCAATTTAAGGTCAATGTTGATGTCTTTTACGGGTATAATTTGACCGTCATCAACTACCCCCCACTTAGACTTTGATCGTCCCGAACAAAGCATCAATAAGTCATTTCCCAAGACAACATTTCCCATGGTCAGGTCATACTTACGCAAGAAACTCAAGTCAACTCATACTAGTCATGCTCATAAGATATCCATTATTCACTACTCACTATGAATCGAAGTGATGTGTGCATGTGCATTTATTTCTATATATTCGTGGCAAGATTAGAGTTTATGCAGACTTCGTAATCTCAACCCACCAACTTCAGTATTCATACTTCTTATGCGTTTATTTTTTGAAGCACTAGAGCAATAAGCAAGAGCGTATCTATACGGTTTTTGGACTTGGAGACCGAGTACTACTCAAAGCCTCTAAAAAGTTGAATTTTTTTCAATTCTTCACATTTTTCAAATACTACAAATCTCAAGGAAGAAAACTTTTTAAAGTATCCCCCTATCTTAGATCAAATATAGCAATGAATATTACCACAAGCGCAAGGCTACTTTGGTAATTTACTACAAGCCCAGTGTTTAACACATTGTTAAAACACAGTGCGCGCTCAAGCTTATTATTCCGCTTTTGTTGGCTAGAAGATAAAAATACATCAGCCAATAGATATTGACACTAGGTAGGCATAACCAATCATCTATGCAATGTACACATAATTCTTCAGTTATAATTCGTGCGATAACTCGATTCATTTATTGAGTAATTGAATAATAAACAACTACTTTGCAACAACCGGCATGAATATCCTTAAATTAACTTAGCATAAGTATAAAATGATCACGTACTCATGCAACTTGGGTTATTTCCTATTAATTCTTTGCTAAAAATTCACAATTCTAAGGGTACGAGATAAATAATATGGTATTTATTCATTCAATTTTTCAATCATGTACCGTTTCATTCAATTTTCAATTATAGCTAAGTCTCCTACCCCCCACTTAAACATGGCATTGTCCCCAATGACAAAGAAAAGTGAGAATTGAAGAAAAAGACTTAGCTCTGGAAATGGCTCTCAAGTAGATGCAGAACAGCGGAGGTAACCTCAGCACGTCGTGGAGAGACAGACACATCCTGTATAAGCAAACAAACTCCACAAAATCGTAAAATATCATGTCAATGGAAGTTATAAAATAATGTGGCAGTAATTAGGTATAAATACCGAAAAACAGTTTAAGCCACTTTATTTTATACAACCAAAGACAAGAGAAACCAAAAAGAAAAATACTAAATAGAAGGAAAAAGAAACAACCAACTAAAGATGGTAGTCTTTATCTACAACCTCCACCGCCTAAATATTCTTAAAACCGGGTGGAGAAGACAAAGATCGACAAGCATAACCCCATGTGGGAAAACACGAGGTGGACTGGATTAACCATGTATTCAATCCAGTATAAAAGAGACACTTGGTAAGGTATAACAGATTCAATGTGACCTATTGACTAAAGGTAAAATCAAATACTTAGCGCAGAAACTTTTCGCTTGTATTGGATATCAACAACTTAGGGAGATGTAGCTACTCCTCGAAATTACTAATAACCCAATGTATCACGTAAACGTCATAACCGTCATCAACAAGGTCGGATCGGTGTGATAGTTCAGAACAAAACTTATCATCTAGAAATGCCGGAATAGACGGAAAAGTGTGAAATTTAAAACTTCCAGTAGAAAGATAGGTTGTATTTTGATTGAACCAAAAACTCTTAAAACCTAGCTAGGGTCAGAGCTACACTTCCCCCAACTAGGATCATGAAAATCAAAATGATAAAAAACAATCATGAAAGCTTAGCAATATTTCAAATTCTGCAACACATAGGTATTGTGTAAACAAAATGGAGGTTTAGATTATGATGGGTTTAGAAAAAGATACACATAAGGTTGGGAAGAAAAGATAAAGGGTGGGTAAGAAATTGTGTTTTGGGTGGGTATTGTTTAAGGGATTGGGTAGGGTGGGAGAGTGAAACGGATGGAAAGAAAGAGAGGCGATGAAAGAATGGTTAGAAATGTGAACTGTCGGGGCAGATTGGTGAGAGGATCGAAAAGTTTGAAGGTGAAAAAGTGTAAAAGGAAAGGTAAGGATAATTGCAGAATGAATTGCACATCACTTTGGATTTTCACTTGGATCACCATTCTAAAAGGTTTTGGAAGTTGACCAAAATTGTTCTTGTTCGCACCAATCATTCTCTGTTACATTTTCAATAATTCTCAAGCTCTCTTAATGCTTCCATCTTAAGATTAATTGCTAAATTTCCTTTTCTTTAGCAATTTCTCGACTCTCCTACGGAACTCTATTTCACGTGGCCTATATTGAGTAAAAAAGTTTTGCACATCCTTAGCCCAATGGCCATCGGAACACAGCAAAATAAAAAACCTCAACATATGTCACGTTACTTTTATTTGACTCAAAGAAAACAAAACCTAAAATCCTAAACAGAAATCCTAAGGGTTTTAAAGAAGTAGTTCTGAGTTTAAAGTCCTCAGCTCGACTTTCCAAAAGTATCCTTGTCTGTCATTATTCTTGGATCACTAGATATTGACCCTCTCGAGCACTATAAGAGGTGGGCTTATCATTGCTATGGATTAATACCCTTCCTTGGTTTTGAGACCTAGAAAACGACATTTATCCATACCATTTATCCAAAGCTCTTACCTCGGCTCGCTTTTAGAATTAGTGAATTCTAAGAAACTCGGTTAAAATTACGGTTACTAATTGCGGTTTTGGCCTTGACAATAAGAAACAATGAATCAAAGTACTCCGAATAAGTTCGGTTATGTAGGCAAGCCTAAGCCGTCTTATTCGTTGGAACATATGTGACAGTTCAGGCCAATCCGTCAAGATAAGCCCCGTTTAGCCCGAAGGCTTATCGGCTATGCTAAGTCTTGTTGAATCGCTGTAACGCATATCACACGTGGAGGGGAGTTGATTGAGCCAAAGCTCGGTTGAACTCGCCACCATGGTTAGACCATTTCCAACCCATGTACTAAGAGTCTCCGATTTCTAAATTGTCACCCAAAGCGTAATCTCGCTTCGCTTAAGGTGGGTTCACCGAGAAGCCATCACCATAAAACTCAACGAAAGCGTAAGATGGTGTTCTCTCAAAACTCAACGCCTTCTTTAGATTGTGAATGCTTAAACTACACAATTTGTTGCTCCTGGCCGTAGAAACAATCTCATGCATAGGACAAAGAGATTTTAATCGAACTACGAGGAACTCTTTATTCATCGCTTCTTTCAACGACTACATGTTTCCTTACACCCTCTGATGAGACATTTGGGGCGTAACCTTCCACACTAATAGAATTAATCTTACAAACCACTCCGGGCTAAGATTCATACTAAGGTTCATGTATAGGCTAACTTATGCTCAATAAAAACCAAAAGGTAGTAAAACATAAGCAAAAAAGGTAGTACCTTGCCTTCAACATTGTACCACGAAGAATTTAAGCCTTTAAAATTTGTCGGAGCCATCTTTGTGCTTTAAAGGTATTGCTTCCGTCGCTTTTCCCATCTTAGATTCGTAGCTCCACATGTTTGCTGGGTTATTTTCTCAACGCCTTGAAAATTACCGACTCGATTATTGCTTCCTGGATTCTCGCAAACGTAAGAAAAACAAAATGCATCAGAGATCGATTTTAACATGGTTTCCCATGCTGCTATATCGACCTCACGGATTAAACATACGGGGATAAACAGACACGCTAAATTCCAGACTCGAAAAACACAGATCGTAAATCGTGGTAAAGTAATGAACAAGAACAAAACAAAACAAAACAAAAAAAGTTATAAATTCTCGGTCGACCGAATGAGGTCTCTCGGTCGACCGAAGTATTTTTTTTTATTTTAATTTTTAAATTTTTTTTTTATTTTTAGAATCTGGAATTTTCGCAGACAGAGCGCATAAACCGTAGGGACTCAAAACGTAAAACTCGACTCTAAACTAAAAACTCGACATGAATAAAAATTATTTATATATAAAATTGACCGTTGGTTCCCCGGCAACGGCGCCAAAAACTTGATGACGGTCAATCAGGTTATAAAATACTTGACCACCATAAACCAATACTAGCAAGAGGACTAGGCCCATCGTAGTATAGCTATAGTGAATCAAGGTCGATCCCACAGGGAACCAATTGTGGGTCATTTCATATATAAACAATTAATTATACATGTCAAAGACATAGAGGTGGTCTACGACCAACATAAGACAAGAAAGGTAAAGACACGACTCGACACAACGTAATTAACCTCCCCAATTATAGTCTTTATCGCTTGGACCTAGATAATTTATATAATAAATCTCAACTTATTAACTCACAATCCGCTTGTATCTATCTTAGATTGGCTACGGAGTCATCCTCTTTAACTTGATGTAGCACCGGTAGTCACTAGATCACCGTGGGTATTGTTACGTGACTTCGCTTTTGGTGCCTCCATCTCATATAACTCACACGCTACGACTTTAAGGATGCCGATATTAACCGTACACCTCGCCCAGCAACATTCCTATGGTTAGGCGTATTTCCTAAACGATCACTCAAGCCCTCGCCCAACTAGCAATTACCAAGTTATAGTCTCATGCTAATCTACGACGACGTATAATCAAAAAGCAGCAATCCCCAAATATAAACCTACCTAGATAACGCCGAACGTCCAAGATCAATTCATGAGCCTACCTAAGAGTTTTATATCGGTATTTCCTTCTTACACGCTTTTAATTAAACTAAGCGAGTAACGTAGCCATAGCCATACCTACCGAGATAATAAATTCTATTAAGTTAACCTAACCATAAAGACGTGGTTATTTAACGGATAAAACAGGGCTCGGTCGACCGAATAGGTGGGCTCGGTCGACCGAGTGAACTCATTCGGTCACCCGAATCAATTTCGGCCCTAGATTACATCCCTCGAACATATCTCTCAAATGCTTCATCATACACGTAATGTATTAAACAAGAATTCACACAAAGATTCATATAAACTAACATAGATACGCATTAATTAAATCAAGTAAATTCATGAATAAATACTAAGTGTATGACGTAGGTTATGGGATCCCCATAGACAAGGTATCGCCACATCCCTAACGTCATAGCCTAGATCTACATTATCTAGCTATGATTAACTAACTCAAACGATAAAGCATAATTGGGAGGGATTAATTACTTAAAAGAAAGAAACAGAAAATAAAGGCTTACATAACTTGCAAATTCTTAAACTCGAAACCTTCAATCTAAGGTATGCTACATTGTATCAAAATATCAAAGTAGAATTGTATGGAATTATTGAATGGAATTCTAAGGTATATATTACAATTCTCGTAGTCGCTTGCTTATATAGAGGTTTTGCCGACTTAGGGTGGTTCTAGAAGATAAGCACGATATAAGCCGGAAACCGACCCAAACCTAAGGCTCGCCAACCAAGAACTGCACTCGGTCGATCGAAGCTATAGCCTCGGCCGACCGAACCTAAGTTTGCATGTTTAACACGCTTTTCTTCGCCTAGCTTGTTCCCCACCGCACGCTTGCATGTTGATCCGATTAATCTTCCACTTAATGCTCCGATTTTCTTCCTTCCTTATCTTGAGATAATTGATTGAATGACATTAATCCTCTCGATTTGTTGTGATCTCAGAAAATCAATAATTATCGCACAATAAATCGGCTTTAAATAATAAAACGGCTAAATACCAATTCATATAATATAAATAACATAACCTTAAATAATACATATAAACATGTGATTTAAGATAAAATATATATTATTAGTCTCAATTTAAGGTCAATGTTGATGTCTTTTACGGGTATAATTTGACCGTCATCAGGACACGTGAGTTGATGAAATGTTTCCAAGCACGTGCATCATGGTCAAGGCCTACAACAGTGAGGCTATCAGCAGGGCCACGGTTGACAGGAAAGAGAGTCCGGGTGGCCTCAGAGAGAGAAGAAACAAAGTTGTGACTGTTATCGAGGTTCCATACCTATTCATAATGTGCCATGGGTGGTGCGGAGTCCTTGGAAAGAGTGAAAACCAAATTGATGATACTAGCATGGAAGGGGACTTGGACACCACGCATGGCAACCGTGCGAGTATCGCGCACAGAGCCGGATTCATAGAGGACAGAGTAAAACTCTTGCACAATAGAGACCTTGACGCGGCCATGCAGATTGCGGACGAAACGAGACCAACCACCCCATATGACTCAAACCTTGGAGAAATCATCAAGCTTGCTATTGTTGAGCCCCTTCTCAAATTGAATTAGAGCATGACTAAAGCAGTGGATATAGCGGTTAATTGCTATCTCCGAGCCATACTCGTAGATAGAGGGTGGAGAACGAGGATGGGTGTATTCAGAGAAAGATTCAACACATGGGGAGTCGGTTGGAGTGGGGGATAGGGAAGGAGTGTGAGAGATTGAGTTGGAAGACATGATAAATGAGCAAGGTAGAAAAGAGAAGTGAATGGAATTTTTTTGTGGTGAAGATAGGAAAATACGAAGGGAATTATATAGGAGGATTCGAGGGAAAGGTGGCAAACAATTATCAAATCAACTCTGTCCAGGAATAGTAGGGTCGGCGCAAGCTGTGTTATTCAAATGCTGGGGTGATTCCTGCAGATTAGACATCGGCTGACAAAAGAAAGTCAGTCCTAAGGGTGCACGCCGATTTAATTCACGGCGCAAGCCGTGACCAAAAATATTGTGCAAAAATCGGGATTCACACGGCGTAGGCCGGGCTGGGCACGGCGCAAGCCGTGATCGCCTTAACAGAATCTTAAAAGCAATACAGCTATACAAAATAGGCTAAGTGATAAATCAAATCAACAGAGAAAATAGCATAGACTTAGTTGAGATGCATTTGACCCAAATAAGAAAGTGCACGGACAAAGTGACAAATAGTAGCAAGCAAGTGAAATAGTTTGACAACACAGATAAGCATAAATAAAAGTTAAGGCCATATACGGCCATCACACAAATTATTAAAAGTTTGAAACTGAAACTATAATGATAAAATCTCAAGCATCGTCCTCGTCCACGTCAACAACGTGAGAGGTACCCTCGATATCCCCGCTTTGCAAACCTACAGTGCTAGTCGGAGCAAAACTCATCTGACTCAGTAGACCGGCTCCTTGCAAGCTAGCTGCCTAAGGATTACTGAGCATCTCTATGGGCTCAGAAGACGCATAAGTAGCAGCAAAAGGCCCTGAACTAGCACCAACAGTTGACAACACCACCGAACTCTCCAAACCCATAATATCCAGACCCGAACTGAGTGATTCCATAGAAAAAAGTACGCCCAACCCAGCCGCAGAAAAAGCCTCTGAACCTGTACCTATGAAAAATGACCCAGTCACACCACTACTAGTCGTGGGGAATAAGGAGGATGGATAAGACTGGTGAGGGGTAAAGATGGGAATGGCGGGCAGACACTCAGGTAAGGTGTAAGCATTCTCAGAACAGTCTGCCTGTTGGTTAGCGTATTAGGCATGGAGAGGGTTGAGGTTAGCAAGAAAAGCACGCTGACCTCACATACCAATACGTTGATCATTAGCCCACTGACAAGACCTTTCAAAACCCAAAGTCATATTGTCACGGATTTTATTAACACAAAACAAACAAGTAATAATCCGGTTAACCTCAAGTGTAAGGATCGTAGTAAAGAGGTTGATGCCGGGTCGATCTTACGGGGAACTAGACGAATGTGAATCCTAGCTTTTGTTCTCAACTAACTATGTCACGAAACTACTCTAAACAGGGAAAAGACCAAACTAAACAGAAGATAAAACTAGACAGAGAGGATATAATCCAAAGCTAGGAAAGATACGGGTCATGAACCAAATTAAACGAACTAAACTAAGATGCAAGTAAAAGTAAACGACTAGACAAATTCAAGTTTTAAGGATTTAAATCAAGTTTATAACGGACAAACGAGGATTGATCCACCTATCCAACAAGCATTGATTCCCAGTCTCGATTATACTGTGGTTTTTACCTAGGTTGTGATTCACCTTGTCTAAACATGAACCCTAATTCCTTAGAAAGTTCATCTATTAATCTATTATCTTCCGATGTAAGATTAACGCGTTTTCTAACCAAAGGTGCAAACTTTACGTTTATAATCTAGTAATTAAACCTATTAACTTCCGTTGTGATATGGCCGAGTTACTATTCTTATTCATGATGATCTAGGGTTTATTAAGATTTCCATCAACAATAAACAATCACACATGCAGATCTTCCGATATAAAAGCAATTAAACGTAATAAACATGAATAAGAAACAACCTTTAAATAAAAACTCACAAGAGACAACCAAGAAAACGAAATCAATGATCGTTGATCGGCTTCACAATTCTCGCTTTGATGAAGCTTAGCCTCTAAACATCCTCAAGAACTCGAATGTGCGAATAGTTCATAAAAAGTGACTAGTTCAATCTAGATCTAAAGTGCATAAAATCGAATAAAAGAGAGGAAAACGCAGCCTAAAGCCGCCCCTAGGTTTAGGGTTTTGAATAATGAGTGTATCGTCCCCTTGTGTGGAGAAAACAAATTTACTATATATAGATTTTAAAGTCGGTTCTGCTAAGTCGGCTACCGGACGCCCGTCCTGGTTCTTGGAACGCCCGTCCATTCTTCATATGAACTTCAAATCGGGCGAGTTATGATCAAACGCTGCTCAACTAACGCCCACCTCGGCGTCAAACTTCCTTTAATCAACTTTCCATCTCTCGACGCTGCTCAATTTCAAGAACGCCCGTCCACCGGACGGGACTCGACGCCACCCAATATGATCGATTTTTGATTTCTTGATCTCTATCTCTTTTCTCTTGTCAATTCCTTCATTATCCCTTTTAATCATCAATTGAGCCTTGGAAAATGCATCTACATCATACAAAAACACCACGAAATGTAATATCGCTCAAATAATTGCAAAAACATAATTAAAGCACATAAATCAACCTATTTTGCAATTAACTCTTTTGAAATATCACTTACTCAATACATTCATTAAACACGTGTTTCTTATGCAATTCAAGATTTAATACGGGAAAAATATCATAGAATATAGCATTATAAATCGTATAAAATCACCCTTAACAACTCCCCACACTTAAGCTTTTGCTCGTCCCGAGCAAAACAAAACAAAAATTAGGCTCGAGAAAAGAAATGTACATCTAAACATACATACCACATATCCAATAAATCAGAAGTTCACCATCGTGTGTGTGCATAGCCATAGAAAACTTCCACTAAATCCGAACTCGAGAAACTCAAAGCAAAACTAGCTAATACCCCCTCGTAGACTAGTAATAAATGACACTCATAAGATGCACCCTACAAACGTTACATATCCCGAGAAGAATGATCGAATGAATCTAGGGCCTTTCAAATACTCGTGAGGATAATCCTACACAAGATATCTCATCGGCTTCTACTGGGGATGAGATAGACGATAACTTAGTCTTATATACATTTCATAACACTTCATTAGTTAACTTAACTTTTTCACTTTAAACACACATTAGGATAAGCTATTGCCCTCATAGTAGAATAGGACATTTCGAGATAATACCCTACCTCACTCCAATCATAAGGCAGCTTTCCCTAACTGTCGTGAGCTTTTAGTCATCATAGTGGAATAGGACATACGTGGTATACCCTACCTCACTCAAATCATCGACTAGCTTTCGACACACCCAATTATTTCGTATGAATCAACTTTTTCATTTGACAATAAGTTACGTGTTACTTATCACATTCAAACGTCCAGATATTCACAGTATCTCATACTTTGGATCTAAATACAAACTATCATAAGTCTCACGATATATACGTAGCACTAAGCACATGACTTATAAGAAAATCAAAAATTACTAATCCAAACGGGGTATAGCTTTATAAATTAGCTCATCATTCACTATGGCACGTGGAAAATAAATATTGGTGAAACGACTAACTTATCAAACATATGATATACAAATAAAAATGACCATAAAAATAGCTTAACATTGAATCGAATTGCCTACTCGACAAAACAAAAACAAAATGTCGAGAGAAACAAAAGTTTGAAATTTTTTAGCTCATTTGCATAGAAACATTACTCATTAAGCGGATGTGTAGATACATATCGAACATTCCTCCCCCCACACTTAAAAATCAACATGTCCTCATGTTGTGCGTAACGAAAAGAAATAGGAAAAGACTTAGCCGATTTAAATCGAAATGCGAATCGTCGGTCGCCGAGCCTACATAATGACATTCTAGAATGCGTAAACTGCATAATGTAGCTCAACGAAACCGCTAAAATATGCCTCGCACGTCCCGACAAACATGGAACCATCTCGGGAAAACGGGAGTTATACCAAAATGAAAAGATATAGCAAATTCAAGGATTAACAAGAGATAAAGCATCCAATACAACCAAAAAGTATAAACTAAGTCGAAATGAAAGTATGCGGGTGCCTTATGGCTTACATGATCCATCGAAAGAATAAATAGTAGCAACATCAAAAATTACAATGAACCATATAAGAGGAAAAAGTAGTAAAACTACACAATGAAAGTATCTAGGCAAATCAAATCGAAAAAGATAGACAAAGAAAAGTCAAGATTGCCCCGGAGCCGGAGTATCATCAGCCGGAGGATCAGGGGGTGGTGACGTATCCCTAGTTGCCGAATCAGGCTGCTCCTCGTCGGAAGACTCAGACTCGTGAAGAACATCGGCAATGGCCTGCTCGATCTCGCGTAATAAATATAATCAACGGTGCTCGGAGCGAAGATTCGGTCATCCTCGGTTTCGGTCCTCATTGAAACACTTCAGAATCGTCAAAATGTTGTTCTGCGTATCCCGAATATCACCCATCCACTCCCGTAAACTGTTGGCCATGCTCAACCGCATCCTAACTGCGGGAGATAAGGGAGGAAGTGTAGATGCTCGAGGCGGGACCGAAGATGAACCGGGCTCCTGTGGTGTCTCCATCTCGACGGACCAAGGCTTACCCTTCTCACGCTGTATCGGCCTCGGATTCTTCGGTTTGTGATCGGCCCCATACTTAGGCACACCGGCATCGAGACAGAGACTGTGGATCAAGTGAGGGGTAATCAAGCATCGGGTATAGATCTTCTGATTAATAGCCACCTCATCATATAACGCCTGCCCCACATTCACGTTCAAGCCAAATGTCAATGCATATAACATGCCGAGGTCACCAATGTGAAAGTCGCGCCAGTTGTTCTTAGGCAACAACCGACTCAATAAACCGACACTCGACCTTCCAGTCCTCTGTCCAGGTCGTAGTAACCAACTCCTTCCGGTCGCCTCCCGGCCTTAATGTCCATGCCACATCCGGGCAAACTCGCAACCTCAACTCCTCCAAGGGATCCTGCCCCAAACTCTGCCTATGTAAAATCTCCTCCTTATAATCTCTACCCTCAAAAGCCGCTAAGTTGTATTTAGCATTGATCACCTCCGGTGTAAAAGGAACTTCTACCCCTCGCACCACAACTACCTTTGTCCCCAAGTCGGTTTCCAACAGCTTCTGAAAATTCCCGAACTAGGGAGCTATTTACCGGGTAGTCGGGATAGTCATCAAAGCTTCCCATTTCCGATCTCGAGCAACTTAACGAACCCCGGATCGACTTTGGCCTCCAAAATGGCCCGCCAATCAACATCGTCCTCGAGAAATAATACTGCTTATACACATCGTGAGCTCTAGGGTTTATGAATCGACGAGGTAAGGACATAGGAGGTACGGTTTTGGATTTCTTTCTAGGAGGGGCAGCCCTAGGTACAACCGGTTCCTCTTCCCGGGTAGTGTCCATAGTCTCCTCAGCCCTAGACGAGGCTCCCCCTTTCTGAACTCTAGGCATCCGTACCAAAGGCACATCGTCATCAGTCTCAGAGTCAGAGGTCGGCTCATCTCTCAAAGTAGCCCTAGTTTGGGTGGCTCTAGGAGGTTGTTCTCGTATACTCACACCCCGGTTAGGATCGACTAAAGTAGGATCAAACTCCTTGCGTTTCTTTCCGGCTTCCCTAGCCACCTCCTTACCATGCCTCTTAACCACTCCCTTCTTATGAACCATATTCGAAACCTCGACTACACGAAAGCAATCCCAATTCACAACAAGAGATACCCGTTTAACATCCAAAGCGGGATTTCAAAAAAAAAAAACAACCAAACCACAACCACAATTATCACCAACCAGCCAATTCACCATCCATCACAACACCACATCACCATATCAGAGCAGAAAGAAACACAAAAACCAGAAAAAAAAAACGAATTAAGATGACATTCAAGGGAACGAGCCGACCCAAAGATCGAACTCACAAAAACGTGAATAAAAACTGGAAAAGTTGTTACTAACTTACCGAGTAGGATGAGTAGATGCGGATTGATGTGAAGATTAGTCCAAACAACACAAATTTGACTCCAAAATCGGATTTTTCTTCAAAAGTCGGACCAAAGAGGGTGCCGATTCTCCAAAAATAAAGCGTGTTGGGAGTTTTGGTTATGAAAATCGAAAAGAGGTATCAAGAGCGGTCTATAGCACTTGGAATCGCTCAAAATGGTTTAGAAATGAAGATTT
Organism: Gentiana macrophylla; assembly: GCA_026214975.1. Lineage (NCBI taxonomy): Eukaryota > Viridiplantae > Streptophyta > Magnoliopsida > Gentianales > Gentianaceae > Gentiana > Gentiana macrophylla. The sequence continues at coordinate 100,512,183 of CM047809.1, forward strand.
GAGGCCAAAAAAAGGGAGAGAAAACGGTTTTGCGATTTGAAAAAGTGAAAAGTGAGGGTTCATCGGAGCAGGGGGTCTATATAGGCAGATGTTGGACGCTCGTCCAACTCAGTGGACGGGCGTTCACTGAGAAATCAGATGAACTGGACGGGCGTCTGGTTCAAGTGAGACGCCGTCCGTAAATTTAAATCACATACGAGATTGGAGGAAAATATCCGACGAGCGCCCAGCATAGTGGACGCTCGCCTAAGGATTTGTCATAGCGACGGGCGTCCGGTTTTACGACAGCGCCCCAGCGAGTAAAAATGCAAAAATCATAAAATTCCATACAACCCAAATTCAAAAGCACATCTCTTATTAAACTTAATTAAAATTTCGAAAATACATCCTTAAATCAAATAAAGTACATAAAATTCCTAGAACATAAATAAAAACAAATAGAAAATAAGGGGTTGCCTCCCACGAAGCGCTTTTGTTTTACGTCGTTTGCTCGACGAAAACAAACCTAACTAACGCTAGTCTCAGCATAAATCTCATCCCAATCCACCAAACGGATGAGACGACGAAAGCATATCAATAGCAGAGGGGAAATCATAGTCGCCTTGTACGCCCCCATCATCTCCAATACCTCTAAACCTCTAAAATGTGAATCTTGAGTACCAGCTAGCTAGATCTGTCAAAGATAGGGTCATTTAGGATCGTATATGGACGCCCTATAGCTTCTGTAGCTCCTCGGTGGTGAAGTCACTACCTCCCGAACAGCGGGGTACAATGAGAACATAGGTGATGGTCTTCGTGACGGGTACTAAGCTCAAAATCTCGTGCAAGACTATAGTGCCTCCTCCATCCATCACCATCAGAATCGCGGGATCCGACTAATGATGGGGAACTCCTCGGGAAGAACTCCGTAATCCATATCTAAAAAGCACACTAACCGATGATATAAATACAAAACTTAATCACTAAAACTTAATTAAACTAAAACTGAAATAAATAAAACACTAATAGCGTGAACATAAGGGATATCTAAGATGCCTCCTAGTAGCGCTTTTGGTTAATGTCGTTGGCTCGACACACGCTTTAAGCTCACCGATCAGGCCATTTGACTTTTCTCGCACTACTACCTCGTGTAGCTCGGATCAAAGCAGTGTGGTCTGCAGAAACAACATTTCACACACACGGGGAAAATTTTTAATAGCCTCCACATACGCCTGAACTTCCCCATGGGTGACCCCTTCACTCTCTGAGCCATCTGATGACTCTTCAGCTGTCGCTCCCTTTCAAACTCTTCCATATCAGCACTACCTGCTAGAACTTCTTCAGAAGGGTCACTCCCGTCATCCTCGGAGAACAAGTCGGGTGATAACTCGTTAAAGTCTTCGACTCGCGGAACACCACATCCGAGAATATCGAGAAATTTAACAATCAAAGATGTCTCTTTAGGTTCACCGATATAATGTTTGCACCTTTGACCGTTGACTCAAACGGGTCACCACTATAACCACGGTTCTAGAACGCCTCCGGAATGATTTGGAGAATCTCGAAGGGGCCGGACCAACGTGTCCGCAACTTTCCAGGAAACAAATGTAACCTAGAATTGTAGAGGAGAACTTGTTCGCCGACTCTGAATTCCCGCTTCTTAATTTTCGCATCATGGAGTAGTTTCATTTTATCTTTGCTGATCCTGGCACTCTCATATGCCTGAAGTCTGAACTCGTCCAGCTCATGTAACTGCTGCAATCGATGCTGCCTACAAGTTTGGGAATCAAAGTTTAAAACTTCGTGGCCCAATAAGCCCTATGCTCTAGCTCGACAGCAAACGACATGGTTTCCCGTGAGACCATTTGATATGGAGATGTACCCATAGGAGTTTTATAGGCGGTCCTATAAGCCCATAATACATCATCCAACTTCAGACTCACCCTTGCGATGACTGCTCACGCTTTTCTCAGGATCTTTTTTAATGCTTTGGTTGCTACGCTCAACCCGACCACTAGTCATCGGATGATATGGTGTGCCTATCTTATGGCGAACACCATACTTCTCTAGAACTTTTTCTAGAGGTCGATTGCAAAAATGCGCCCTTCGCTACTAATCAAGGCTCTTGGACAACCAAATCTCACAAAATGTTCTTCTTAAGGAACTTCATGACCGCTTTATGATCATTGTGAGGAGTGGCGATCGCCTCCACCCATTTCAAACATAATCTACACAGACTAAGATGTATTTATTACCACACGATGATGGGAATGGTCCCATAAAATCGATGCCCCATACATCAAAGACTTCGCACTCTAAGATGGGTTTCAGTGGCATGTCAAGGCGCGCCTGTCGAGTACCGGTTCTTTGGCATCTATCACAAGCTTTACAGAAGGCTTCTGTATCCTTAAAGATCGTGGGCCAATAGAACCCGGACTGGAAGATTTTAGCAACGGTTTTCCAGGGACCAAAGTGACCACCGGTGGGTCCACTATGGCATTGCTCGATAACCTCACGCTGCTCGGATTCGTGAACGCATCTCCTAAGCAAACCATCTTTGCAGATCTTAAACAGATAAGGTTCATCCCAAACGAAATATTTCATATCAGAGAAGAACTTCTTCTTCTCTTGATAAGACATTTCAGGATCAAGGCAGGGGCGGCTTTATGTTGCAGGCATGGGGTGCACTTGACCCTCTAACAAAAAAAAAAAAAAAATCGCTGTGTTACATATATATATTAATATGAGTATATACAGAGTTGACCCTCTTATTTTCTCACGTGGACCCACTGTTTTTTGTTTGAAATTCAAAAAAACTATTGTCCTATACTCCTGTTATCTTATCCCAAGAAAAAATAATATATTATATTATTTTTTTTTGGAAATATTATCTATAATTCTGAAATTCTTCACACTGCTCACCTTAGTCACTCTTCCACTCTCATCCGAGCAGCAGAGCCGGACCGGATTTGATCTCATCTCAAATCTTTTGTTCATTATCAACTCAAGTCTCAAGTCAAGTGATTCAGGTATTTAACTTCTTTCCTTAATTAGATGTTGGTTTAAATCTATTTTGATTTCTTATTTTTGGGGGTGAATGGGGCGAAGCATAAATTTGAACCCTAGAAAGAAGAACATAAATTGGGAAATTAGGGGTAGAAGAGAAAAATGTTAATTTTCTCTTTGTTAGTTGATGTTTGTTTAAGAAATTTTAGTGATTTTTAAGGAGTTCAAATGTTCAATGGCATTGGCAGATTGATATTTGATAGTCTAGTTCAATTCAATCAGTTGCATAATTTATTTTGATAACTCCAAAATGCTTGATTGTATACTTTGTATGTGTATTTCGTAATCATCACTTGTTCATACAGAAATTGAAACAATGAAAAGGTACTATCGTCATCATGGGAAAAAGCCGTAGCAAATGTGATGGAAAAAGCCGTAATAAATGAGGTTAACCCGCCCTTGCAATCTCAATCACAAGAGTTGGAGGAGATGACCACTATAATTCCAATTGATGCTGAAGTTTTTGATGTGAAAGATCTTCCTTCCGATCCAGGTCTTAGGAAATCACTTTCACTTTTTAATGTTAATCTACATGATGCAATAAGAAGAGAGTATATCCAAAGGGTCCTTGCCAACCCAAAAGTCACAAATTTCCTTCTAGAGCCATTGCCAACACCACACACTAAAATTCCAAATTTAATTGGTTTAGTAGTTTTTCCGGTTGGTTGAGTCTGAAAGATCGAAAAAGACGCAGCTTTCTGTCTCTATTGTTATCTTTTTCCTCCTGAACTCGTAAGAGGAGGCGATGCTTTTACTTCAGGAGGATTTACATATTGGAACAAAGGAGAAGAAAGATTCGTCCAACATGAGGGAAAACCAACCGGTGCCCATTTCAAAGCTTATCAAAAATACCAAGCTTTCAAGAACCAAAAGCAAGATATTCGCAATGTTTTTCATAAGCACAGCAAACAATCAAATACCGAGTATCGAATTCGCTTTGAATGCTACGGTGGATGTGATAAGATTTATTTTACGACGTGATTGCCGTGTCGAGGACATGATGAATCTGAAAATTCAAATAATAGGGGCAATTTCCTTGAGCTATCAAATTCTTGGGAGACCACAATGAAGAAATTAATAAAGTGTCGTGTAATACTCCAAAAAATAACAAGCTTACACATCATGATATTCAAAAGCGAGATAGTGAATGCAAATGCGATTGAGACAACAAATGCAATAATACAAGATCTTGGGGATGCATTTTTCTCAATCTTAGTGGATGAATCGCGTGATATTTCAAAGAAAGAACAAATGTCCGTCTATTGCGCTATGTGGATAAGAAAGGGTTAGTAATAGAACGGTTTCTAGGAGTTGTCCATGTTCCCGATACCACACCGTAACCTTGAAGAGTGCAATTGATGAGTTATTTTCAAGCATAGTTTAAGTTTCTCGAGAGTCCGTGGGCAGGTTATGATGGAGCAAGTAATATGAGAGGTGAATTGGGTGGCTTGAAAACTCTTATCTTGATGGAGAATGAATCAGCCACTACATTCATTGTTTTGCTCATCACCTACAATTGACTCTTGTAGTCAGTAGCTTAGAATCACATAGAAGTTGCTTCTTTATTCTTTCTACTTAGCAAGATTGTTAATGTTGTGGGTGCCTCATGTAAAAGACGAGACCAAATTCTTCGAGAGGCAGTGCTACAATTGCCGATCGCCACAAATAGTGAAATTGCAAGTGGTAAAGGTCTCAATCAAGAGACTAACTTGAAGCGAGCAGTGATACCCGTTGGGGATCACATTATGGTACAATCATAAACATGATTTTGATGTTTTCTTCTCGCAATTGATGTTCGGGATTCATTGAACTTGATGCGGTGAATTCTCGAACAAAAAGCGGCTCGCGTTTCTAATTGATTCAATGGAATGCTTTGAATTTGTATTTACACTACACTTGATGAAGAATTTATTAGGTATAGCAAGTGATCTCATCACAAGCTTTGCAGAGGAAGGATCAAGACATATTAAATGCCATGAGACTTCTTAAAATTTGCAAGACTCGATTGCAAACAAAGTGAGAAGCGATGAAGAAGAATGGAACTCTCTATTGAATGAGGGTGTCATCATTTTGCGAAAAACATGAGATAACAATTCGGACATGGATGATAAGCATGTTGTTCAAGGGAGATCACGTCGCAAAGCTCCAAATAAAACCAATTACGAGCATTATCGTGTGGAGTCATGCTTTGTGCAATCTTGGATAGGCAACTCCAAGAACTAAACGACCGCTTTTCCGGTTAGTACCGAGTTGCTTATTTCAATTAGTTCCCTTGAATCCCAAGGACTCTTTTGCTGCTTATGACAAGGAGCAACTTATTTGCCTAGCTAAAATGTATCCAAATGGATTTTTCTCGCAGATTGCATGAGACTTGAATCACAACTTCGTAATTACATTGTTGACATGCGATCTAACAAAAGCTTTTCGATGTAAAGGGATTAGCGAGCTTGTTCGGATGTTAGTAGAGATGGGATTGTCTAATGCTTATCCATTAGTGTTTCGCCTACTACAGCTTGGCGTTGGTTTTGCCCGTTGCTACATCAAGTGTTGAAAGATCATTCTCAAAGAATGAAAATTGTGAAAAGCGCTTATGCAATCGAATGGAAGATAAATGGTTGAATGATTGCATGGTGACTTATGTCGAAAAGGATGTATTTGACGGTGTTAGTAACGAGTCTATTATGCAACGGTTTCGAAAGCGCAAGACATCGTCGAGGGCAATTGTAAAACCATCCGATGTAGGTTAGGGCTGCTTTTTAAGTGAATGTTTTGAAGTCCATTTTGTGTATTTTGTCTTCTCGTTGGTCCCTACCTTGTAGAAGGTTTGAGGAGTATAAAACTAGCAACCTCCTCTTATTTTGGATTAAGCATATGTATGTGCATATTTTGTATGAATGAAAGTTGGGATAAGTTTTCAAGTCTTCCCATTCTCTCGTTGTCTTCTTTTTTTTTTTTTTTTTTTTTTTTTTTTTTTTGAGTTTCTCATTCTCTGCTTGATTTTATTTTTTTATAACTTGTTTTCGACATCATTACGAATTACCCTTTGAAATTTGTTTTAATGTAATTTAGACTAAAGTTCTTTTCTAACCTTAGAAGTGCGGGAAAAAAATTGATGGTGCTACTCTCTCGATCCTCGACTTCCCATCCCGAAATCCTGCACCGCCCCTTCGGATCAAGGTAACGGGCATGAAGGTAGTTCACAATAGAAGAGTACCATGGAACATCGGGAGGACGACCGCCTATCAACATAATGTTTTCAAGAGGAAAGTAAAGATCTATATCATCCGGTTCACCTTTTCCTCATTGAACATTCTAGAAACGTGATCCGCCACTACATTTTCACTACCCTTTTGTCCTTAATTTGAACGTCAAACTCTTGTAGGGTCAATATCCAACGCAGAGGCGCGGTTTAGCCTCTTTCTTAGTCATCGATATACCGCAAAGCAAATGATCACCCACACGATCACTTGAGCTCCCAACAAGTAACTACTTAAACTTGTCCATAGCAAAGACTACGGCTAGTAGTTCCTTTTCGATAGTAGTATAGTTAACTTGAGAGGGGTTCAATGTGTGATCAAGGTAATAGATAGGCGGAACTTCCCTTGATCTTTTGCCCTGAACAAAGACCAACAACATAGTTTGATGCGTCGCATATAAGTTCAAATGGTAGGTTCCAATCAAAGCGATATAAGAATTGGGGCAGATATTAAACGATCATTGAGCTCCTCAAACGCTTGCTTGCGCTTCTCATCAAAGTTAAACTCAACGCCTTCCTTTAGTAAAGTGGACAGGGGGCTTGGCTATCTTAGAGAAGTCTTGAATAAACCTTCAGAAAAGCCGACATGTCCAAGAAAGCCTCGACTTCCCGCACATTCTTAGGGTAGCTCATCTTCTCGATAGCTTCTACTTTTGCCTCATCAACTTCTATACCCTTGGCGGAGATCTTGTGGCAAAGAACTATTCCTCATCTACCATAAAATGGCATTTTTCCCAATTAAGTACTAAGTTCTTTCCACACATCCGGATAACACGCAATCAAGATTGTCAAGGCAATCCTCAAAAGACTGACCAAAAACCGAAAAATCATCCATAAAGATCTCCATACACTTCTCTACAAGCCCGTCAAAGATAGCTAGCATACATCGCTGAAATGTAGCTGGGGCATTGCAGAGACCGAATGGCATTCGTCTGTAAGCGAATGTACCATAAGGGCAGGTGAAGGTGGTCTTTTCTTGGTCAGCTGGATCAATGGGTATTTGGAAGTATCCTGAATATCCATCTAGGAAGCAGTAGAATGCGTGTCCCGCCAGACGCTCGAGCATCTGGTCAATGAATGGAAGGGGAAAATGGTCTTTCATTGTGACCTCATTGAGCTTTCTATAATCGATCTGCACTGCAACCAAAGGACAAGCCTCAATGCTATTTCCTCTCCTTCTCATTCTTCTCAATCGTAATTCCACCTTTCTTGGGGACTACTTGAGTCGGGAGACCCATTCACTATCCGCGATGGCATAAATGATTCCCATGTCCAGAAGTTTAATGATTTCATTTTTCACGACTTCCTGCATATGAGGGTTGAGCCTCCTCTGGGCCTGTCTAACACATTTTGCACCCTCATTCGTCTTGATCTTGTGCATACAGATATCCGGAGATATCCCCTCGATATCTCCTACCTGCCATCCAAAGGCTTTTTCATTGCGTTTCAAGACGTTGATTAATTTCATCTCCTCTGAGACGAAAGCTTGGCGGATATAATCAATGGAAGCTTGTCACCTTCTCTTAAAAACACATACTTAAGATGTTTAGGCAACGGCTTCAACACTAAATCTGCAGGGGGGTCTTCTAAACATGACTTGAGATCTCCACTTTTCAACTCAAAATCACTGAGTTTACTCTGTGGTCCCACCGCCAAAGCTTCTCCTTCCAACAATTCTTCCTCAAAATCACCGCTAATCTGTCTAGATTAACCACACCATGAGTATTCAGTTGTCAACCAATCGCTCATATTCTGCTTCTACAGCCATGACTTGCTTATCCATATGGTCGGTGAAATCATCCGTCATATAATCAATGGAAAAGCCGGTTGGAGGGCTGGAGGGTACTTGAATGGACTTTAAGACATTGTAACTCACCTCTTGATCACCAACTCGGATAGTCACTTGCCCACCATCGCAATCGATGAGGGCTCTAGCTGTAGATAAGAAAGGTCTTCCAAGAATCAGGGGGACATTTTCATCTTTCTCTATATCCAAAACATACCAATCAACCGAAAGGTAAATCTATCAATCAACCAAAACGCCTTTCGGATCCCCGAGGCTTTCTTAGAAGATCTATCCGCGAATTGTAAACTCATAGTAGTGGGTTCTAGAAGGCTTTGTAAACCGAGCCGCTTGCATACGCACATTGGCATAAGGCTTATAGAGGCACCTAGATCACACAAAGAATTTGGGAAGACTAGACCTCCCATCAATACTGTAAGTACAAATTTGCCAGTGGTCACCTCTTTTAATTGGTAAGTTTTCATAATTAATCATGGAACAATCCTCACCAATCGCTTTCCATGCCTCAAGCAATTTCTTTTTCAAGACACAACATCCTTGATAAATTTCAGTATACTTAGGCATCTCGACTAAGACATCCGATAATGGAAGATTCACCCGAGTATTTTTCAAAAGGTTTAGCACCTTCTCGTATTTCTTATCCTCAATCAAAGGAATGTTGCTCTTTCTCGTGGAAATGGAAGTTTTTAAGGTCATCCTCGAGAAAACCTTCTTTGAGGATGCACTAACAAACTGCCTTCCGGATCTTTCCAACGAATGTGCCTTTTTCAGATTTCTTAGTAGTCGGGGATCACCTCCGACTTTCGCTTGTTCCTTTAGTCCTCAAGGGATCACCCACTGAGGATCACCAAGTCCTTCACCTCTCGTGGATCACCACCTGAGTTTTCTCTTGCGCTTGAGGGAGTGTAGGTGTTCGGCTTCCCCTCCCGCCTTATCAATGGCAGGAGGGGCTGTGGTTTCCACGATGGGAAGGACCACTAACTTGAGTACCACTTCTCGATTCATTGCACCGCCTCTCCTCTTTACCGTATTGAATTGATGGCACGAGGTCAAGATATGGGCCTTTGTTCAAGTCACCTGAGCAACTTGACCACCCTTCGGATTCTTCTCGGTGAAACTGGCAAATGCCTGGGGTCTTGAAGCCAACTGCTCACCCGGGCTGCCCAATTTGTCTCTCAAGATTCTTCATCGATCTACTTTGCTCCTCCAACTTAGCTTCAAGATTTGTAGGTTGGGAGGGCCTTGAGAGTTTTGGAGATTTGGAGCATAGGGTCATTGGGCCGACTTTGAAATTGAGAACTTGAATTGGAAGGCCAATTACGATTGAATTTTTGCGTAGGATTGGAAAAATTCGAGTTTTGATTCTGATTAAACCTGTGTTTCGTTGAAATTCGATTCAATTAAAATTCAACTAGGATTGAAGTTTGAAGATGGATTAAACCCTTGGTTTTGAGAATTGCCCTGGCCAGAAACCGATTGAACCTTTGATTGTTCTCGCCATAGAATGCATTCACTTCGCGCATTCTCGTCCGCTCATAGGCGTAATTTAGAAATGTGCCCCACCTCGTCACGCTTTGACATGTGACTTGATTGTACCGTCCCATAGTCATGAACAGCATTCACTTGATAAGGTGCAGGGGCATTAAATTGACATTGGCCATTCATATGGCCGGTCTGACAGCAATTTTCGCAATACAGAACCTGAGGGTTCTGTGGAAAAGAAGAAGTTTGATTTATAGGATTGGAAACTTGAGGTGGTACCATCTGCTTTTGTAGCATGGCAATCAAACTTTGTAAATTGACTTCCTCAACCTTGGGAGGAGGAGGTGCTTGAATTGCTTGATAAGAGGGGGCATAGTTGTACTTTGCAATGTCCTCAAACAACGCCCATCCCTCATCAGGCGTTTTCTTCAGAAATGCCCCCCCAGAGGAGCTATTGACCATGCCTTTTGTAAGCTCGGTCAATCCACTGAAGAATGTATTGACTTGCCTTTCCAGTGGCAAGCCATGATGGGGACATTTCCTGAGAAGAGACTTGAATCTCTTCCAACATTCAAAGAACGACTCATTTTCTTTCTGATAGAATGTGAAGATGTCGCTTCGAGACATCAAGCGTCTTGGAAGGCGGAAAGTATTGACTTAGAAATTCTTTTTCAAGTTCAAATTTATGTGGTGATAGATTCGAGAGGGAGAGAGGTGTACCACTCTTTAGCCTCTCCCTCAAGGAGAATGGGAAAAGTTTCAGCTTGATGGCATCCTCACTTACCCCTTGGATGCGTGTAGTCCCGCATATCTCTAAGAATGTGTGTAAGTGGGTATGGGGATTCTCTGATTGATAACCATGAAAAATAGATGCATGCTGCATCATCTGAATAAGTCCTGGTTTTAACTCGAAGGTTTGTGCAGTAATGGCTGGAATAACAATAGCCGGGTTGACTTTTATTCGCCTGGCATGGCGTAGTCTGCCAACGTACGCCTATTATCGCCGCCATTATCACAAAATCAGTGATTTCTCTAGCTAGTTGTTCTTCAAGATCTCGCTCGGCGCTGTCTGTCAGAACCGCAGAACGGAAATTCCGCCTGTTTGGCCGGACTATGGTTCGCTCGGGGTCAGGGGTGTATAATAACGGTCCCTTTTGACTCCGAGTTTGCATAAACCGGACCAAAAACAAGTGGAACGAAACCTAAAAGCTAAGAAAGTAAAAACTTAAACTAAAATTAAAAGCCTAAAGAGAAGAATGGACAAGAATGAAAAGGAAACAAAAGTGTTGAAGAAAACAGGACCAGACGGACGTCCAAAAGTTTGGACGGGCGCCCGATGAAATTGAGGTCGGACGGGCGTTTAGTGATTCAAACGCTCGTCTGACAGCATTTAAATAATCGAACGGGCGCCCGAGATATTATGGACGCCGTCTAAGTGAATAAAACACAACACAATTGATAATTTTCCAGCCGGACGGGCGCCCAATGTCCAGGCGCTGCGTTTAGTAGCAGAAAACTAGAATGTAAGCGAGAAATTTGCATAGAGTAAAAGAAAGTAAGAGAGAACGGCGAGCTAAAAAAAAAAAAAAAAACAGAAAAGACGAAAGATCTAAACTCCAAGAAAACTACTACGGGAAAGTCTTAAACCCTAATTATCTACTTAACAACTACCTAAAACAATTATCACTAAAAACAGTATTTAAAACGAAATAAAACAGAAAAACAAACGAAAAAAAACGGAAAAACAAAACTAGACAACCGTCCGGTTCCCGCAACGGCGCCAAAAACTTGTCACGGATTTTATTAACACAAAACAAACAAGTAATAATCCGTTAACCTCAAGTGTAAGGATCGTAGTAAAGAGGTTGATGCCGGGTCGATCTTACGGGGAACTAGACGAATGTGAATCCTAGCTTTTGTTCTCAACTAACTATGTCACGAAACTACTCTAAACAGGGAAAAGACCAAACTAAACAGAAGATAAAACTAGACAGAGGATATAATCCAAAGCTAGGAAAGATACGGGCTGCGAACCAAATTAAACGAACTAAACTAAGATGCAAGTAAAAGTAAACGACTAGACAAATTCAAGTTTTAAGGATTTAAATCAAGTTTATAACGGACAAACGAGGATTGATCCACCTATCCAACAAGCATTGATTCCCAGTCTCGATTATACTGTGGTTTTTACCTAGGTTGTGATTCACCTTGTCTAAACATGAACCCTAATTCCTTAGAAAGTTCATCTATTAATCTATTATCTTCCGATGTAAGATTAACGCGCTTTCAACCAAAGGTGCAAACTTTACGTTTATAATCTAGTAATTAAACCTATTAACTTCCGTTGTGATATGGTCGAGTTACTATTCTTATTCATGATGATCTAGGGTTTATTAAGATTTCCATCAACAATAAACAATCACACATGCAGATCTTCCGATATAAAAGCAATTAAACGTAATAAACATGAATAAGAAACAACCTTTAAATAAAAACTCACAAGATAAACCGAAGAAAACGAAATCAATGATCGTTGGACGGCTTTCACAATTCTCGCTTGATGAAGCTTAGCCTCTAAACATCCTCAAGAACTCGAATGTGCGTGAATAGTTCATAAAAAAGTGACTAGTTCAATCTAGATCTAAAGTGCATAAAATGAATAAAAGAGAGGAAAACGCAGCCTAAAGCCGCCTAGGTTTTAGGGTTTTGAATAATGAGTGTATCGTCCCTTGTGTGGAGAAAACAAATTACTATATATAGATTTTAAAGTCGGTTCGCTAAGTCGGCTACCGGACGCCTGTCCTGTTCTTGGAACGCCCCGTCCATTCTTCATATGAACTTCAAATCGGGCCGAAGTTATGATCAAACGCTGCTCAACTGGCGTCCACCTCGGGCCCCAAATTTCCTGAATCAACTTTCCATCTCTCGACGCTGCTCAATTTCAAGAAACGCCCGCCCACCGGGGCGGGACTCGACGCCACCAATATGATCGAATTTTGATTTCTTGATCTCTATCTCTTTTCTCTTGTCAATTCCTTCATTATCCCTTTTAATCATCAGCTTGAGCCTTGGAAAATGCATCTACATCATACAAAAACACCACGAAATGTAATATCGCTCAAATAATTGCAAAAACATAATTAAAGCACATAAATCAACCTATTTTGCAATTAACTCTTTTGAAATATCACTTACTCAATACATTCATTAAACACGTGCTTCTTATGCAATTCAGTACGAATACGGGGAAAAATATCATAGAATATAGCATTATAAATCGTATAAAATCACCCTTAACACATATTGGCGCTCATAGCAGCCTGGCTGCCATGCAGGAAGGCTAACTCACCTGAAAATCAAGTCTGGCAGTCAAACCGGGGTCTTGAGTGGAGGGTCCAGACTGAGGGGTAAACTGGCTAGAAGACAGAGTAGATTGAGGTGGGACACTGGACGACAGCAACTGAGTGACGAAGGTGCTGACCGGCGAGGTGGGGTCTTAGGAAGGTTTGGTCCAATTAGAACAGTAGACTGGGACATTAACTTATCACTCGGAAGGGGCGTGACTTGATGGAGGGTGCAGAGGGCAGAGATAAGATTGGGGAAGGGCATATTACCATCTTTCCTAAGCTGACCGGCAAAGTCTACGGCTTTGGCATGGATGATGGCGCCTACGTAGACCGGGATACCTTGAAAATCACAGAAGCAAGGCAAGATTCCTCACTGGTGAAACTGGATAAATGACGAGATAGGAATACAATGTGGCTCAGAAAATGTCTACGACCTCGAACATCCCTCGTTGTGTTTCCAAAAGGAAATCTGCCTTGAGTCCAAACAGCTGTAGGGTCATCCTTTTGCTGAAAAGCTAGAGCCCTAGTCCAAACATTAGAGGGAGAGTCGAGTCCCCAGACAGCGTTATACTCTTTGTCTGTCGGAATGTCAGGGATACTTTAGAAATCATTAATGACCTGAGGTGAAAAAGGAACTGTGGTAGTGCGAATGTTAACAGAACTAACTTCATCATCCTCACTAGGGGCTATAGCAATCGACAACATGGCATAAAACTCGGCAACCATAGTGTGATTTATGAGTTCTACATGCTCGGCTGCTAGTGTACCCCAATGGCGATCACTAATGATTTTGGTAAGGTTACCGCTAACACGGCCAAAATGGATACCACGTTCTAAGAGAAGAGCACCCTGACTAAAATACCGCTCGAAATTCAGAAGGGCTTGGGGAGAGGCGGTTTTGTCAAAAGCGACCCCCTGCTCGGCTGCAGTTAAGGTTTTAAACTTAGGTGTAGGATCAAGTATGGTTTTACGCTTCTTTCTGGATTCACCCTTACAACTACGGTGGGGTTGCTCAGACATCTAAGGGTGGTGGTGGTGGCAACAACAACAACCAATCCAAAACAACAATTAAACCCATCATCCGGCTAGTGATTGAAGAGAAATAAAATTTAAGAAAAGGATGGAATTTAAATGGAATGAATGGAGAAAACTGTTACCGTGTTGAAGAAGTGAAGCCGCCGGAATTAATGCTTGAGTCGCCGGAATTAATGGTTGAGTCATCGGAAATTACCCTTCTCGTGTGCTACTGAATTTGTGTGGGTGAGAATAGAAAAGAGAGGAGGGAAAAAGAGAGGGGAAGGGGCGGCGGTTGTATGAAGTAGGAGAGGAAAAGAGGTGGGTTTGGGGTAGGGGTTGGAATTTTTGAGAATGAATAGGAATAGGAGGTTAAGAACGAAGATTGAGGGTGTGAATAAGGAGAGAGAGAGCGAGGGAAAATTAATTTATATTTTCGAAACTATTCATCACGGCACGCGCCGAGACATCATCGGCGTGAGCCAAGATCCATTTTGGTTTCTGTCACCTTTGGCTGATCACGGCGTGCACCGTGACAAATTTGGCTGAAAAAACAGTGTGGTTTTGATAACAAATCCCACATCTCAAAACCAAAATCAGCTCCTACCATATCTAAATTATTTCATCAAACTTGACCAAACATGCTTAACACACAAAAGAAAGTTTTTACAGGTTGCCTCCCGGTAGCACTTTTATTTAACGTTGTTTGCTCGATGGGATTATGTGATAGAGATAATGGGATTATACAGATTAATCGTAGGGGACACTACCAATTACTAACACCTAAGCATTTAGCACATAAGCACACAAACCGACTAAAGTTAGTGCTTAAATGGTAAAAGGAAAGATAGTACCCGGGGTTGTTAAATTTATAGTCTATAGCTAGACTATGCCATGCTATTATTCAGATGGAGGGTCGGTAACCTCCTCGGTGTGAGGGATGCCTTCCTCTTCTTCGAATAACTTCACTCGGTGTCCATTTGCTAAGAATGTTGTCTTCCTATTAGTGAGCTCCATTGCTCCGGATGCATATACCTTTGTTACTTTAAATGGCCCTGTCCACCTAGATTTCAATTTCCCTGGAAACAACTTCAAACATGAATTGTACAAAAGCACCATGTCACCTACATGGAACTCACGACGAAAGATCTTTTTATCATGAAAGGACTTCATGCGTTCCTTGTAGATACGGGCATTTTCATAAGTATCTAAGCGAAACTCCTCAAGTTCCGTGAGTGGAGCAATCTATGGTCACCAACGGCTTTAAGGTCAAAGTTAAGAAACTTGATAGCCCAGAATGCTCGGTGCTCTAACTCAACCGGAAGATGACAGGATTTCCCAAAGACTAACTTATATGGAGAGCAACCCATAATGCATCATCAAGTTTTACCGACCAATTTTTGCGGTTAGCATCTACCGTTTTTTCAATGATCCTTTTCACTTCTCGGTTAGACACTTCCACTTGACCACTCGTGTGAGGGTGATACGGTGTACCGATCTTGTGCTTCACACCATACTTTTCAAGTAGTTTGGTGAATGGTTGATTACAAAAATGGGATCCTCTATCACTAATGATGGCTCGAGGAGTGCCAAATCTTGTGAAGATGTTCTTTTTAAGGAACTTCATCACTACTCCGGCATCATTAGTAGAAAGAGCTTGGGCTTCAACCCATTTAGACACATAATCGATCATTACCAAAATAAACTTATTACCGAACGATGGGGGAAATGGGCCCATAAAATCTATTCCCCATACATCAAACAACTCACACTCTAAAATAGGGTGGGGAGGTTTTTCATGTTTCTTAGATACATTTCCCTATTTCTGGCATTATTCACAAGACCTAGCATAATGATGTGCATCTCTATATAACGTTGGCCAATAAAAACCACATTGTAAAACTTTATAAGCGGTTTTCCATCCGCCGTGGTGGCCTCCAACTTCACGTCCATGGAAAAAGGATAGTAGACTCGAAATCTCATTATTAGGAACGCATCTCCTAATGATGCCATCCGAACACCTCCGAAAAAGGTCCGGTTTCTCCCAATAATAGAATTTCAAATCATGGAAAATTTTCTTTTTCTTTTGCCATGTCCAATGAGATGGAATATAACCATGTGTGAAATAATTAACAATGTTACCAAACCATGGTGAGCTCTCATTTTGCATAGGATTGTGTCCAACGAGTTGCATGGAAGGGGGTGCATCAACTACCATAAGTTGTTCATCCGGAAATGAATCTCGTATCTCCTTCCTCTTTCCTTCTTCTTCAACAACCTCTAGTCCACTCAAATGATCTGCCATTACATTGTCGCTACCCTTCTTGTCCATGATTTCCACATCGAACTCTTGGAGTAGTAGAATCCATCTAAGAAGCCTCGGTTTTGCGTCCTTCTTGTTTAATAGGTGTCGTAATGCCGCATGATCGGTGTAGACAATAACCTTAGAACCGATAAGATAGGAACGAAATTTATCCAAAACGAAGATTACTGCTAATAGCTCCTTCTCGGTTGCAGCATAATTAATTTGAGCCGCATTCAAGGGTGTGAGATGCATAGTAAATTGCTTTTAAAAATTTATCATGACGTTGGCCTAACACGGCTCCAACTGCTAAATCACTTGCATCGCACATTAATTCAAAGGGTAAACTCCAATCCGGGGCTACTAGAACTGGTGCACTTATCAACCGCTTCTTCAAAGTCTCAAACGCTTTCATACATTTATCATCAAAGTTGAAAGGTACTTCTTTCTCAAGTAAATTACTTAAAGGTTTAGCAATTTTAGAAAAATCCGCTATGAAACGACGATAAAAACCGGCATGTCCAAGAAATCCTCGTAAAGTCTTCAAATTCACTGGTGGTGGTAGCTTTTCAATCAATTCAATTTTTGCCTTGTCAACTTCGATACCTTTTTTTGAAATTCTGTGGCCCAAAACAATACCATCAGATACCATCAAGTGACATTTTCCCAATCGAGAACCAAATTCGTATCTTCACAACGTTGTAGAACACGTTCCAAATGGGATAAACATTGATCAAAAGAGTCTCCAAAGATGCTAAAGTCATCCATGAATATTTCCAATAATTTCTCAACCATATCAGAAAAAATTTCCACCATGCATCTCGAAATGTGGTCGAGCGCTGCATAAACCGAAAGGCATTCTTTTATAAGCAAATGTTCCATAGGGGCAAGTGAATGTTGTCTTTTCTCGATCACCGCCGCAATGAAAATCTGTAAGTATCCCGAATAACCATCAAGAAAACAATAGAATTTATGTCCACATAACCGCCTCCAAAATTTGGACAATGTATGGTAATGGGTAATGATCCTTCCTTGTATGCTCATTCAGGTTTGAAAGTCAATACACATGCGATATCCGGTTACTTCCCTTGTAGGAATCCATTCATGTTTCTCATTTTCTTTGACTGTGAAGCCCTTTCTTTGGTACAACTTGAGTGGGACTAACCTATTCACTATCCGAGATAGGAAAAATTATGCCCATTTCTAACAATTTGATAACCTCTTTCTTCACCACTTCTAGCATATGTGGATTGAGACGGCGTTGTGGTTGTGCACACAGCTTGGCATTGTCATTCAAGATGATCTTATGTACACAAATTTCCGGACTAATTCCATGAATGTCTGCTACCATCCAACCAAATGCCTTCTTGTGTTTTCTAAGCATCCGCAACAATTGATCTTCCTGCAAATGGGTTAGCGACGAAGAAATAAAAAAGGAAACAATTTATCATTTGCAAGAAAAGCATATTTAAGATTAGAAGGGATAGGTTTCAACTTCAAATTCCTTGGTGGCTCTTCCACCGAAGGCTTTAGCACCGGGCCATTCAAATCTAGTTCTAAATATCGGTGCCATGGTTGTCTCAAGAAAGGACCTCCGACATCTAAATGAAAAATCACTTCTTTCAATTCCTTATCATTCTCTTCTCCTTTATAAATTGACAAAGCCAAACATTCTTCAAGTTTGTCTTCAAAGGCCTGCAAGTTAGTACGATCCACACAAATAGAAGACATAACATCTATGAAAGAACATGACTCTTGTGAGTTGTATGGATGTTTCATAGCCTTAAAGATATTAAAAGTGACTTTGTCTTCATTAACTCTCAAAATTACCTCACCTCTCTGAACATCAATAAGAGTTCTTCCCGTGGCTTGGAAAGGACGACCAAGAATAAGGGGCGTTGAATACCCTTCTTCCATTTCCATAACCACAAAATCAACCGGGAAGTAAAACTTATCACCTTTAACTAAAACGTCTTCAATGACTCCCTTAGGATATTTAATCGATCTATCCGCTAATTGGAGAGTCATCTCAGTGTTTTTAAGTTCTCCTATTCCAAGCTTTTTATAATCCGCATAAGACATAAGGTTTATATCTCACCAAGATCACAAAGTACTCTCTTAAACAAAAATCCCCCGATCTCACACGGAATGGCCTCAGGCTGTCTCGCGATACCCTCTACAGCTTGACCCGCTGAAACTTCCAGGATCCTTAAGTTGAGGACGGAGCTTAAGTTGCAAAACCGCGGAGCATTCCTCATTAAGACAAATATTCTCATACTCTTCTAAACGCTTTTTATTTGAAAGAATGTCCTTACAAAATTTCCCATAAGTAGGCATGTTAATTAGAGCTTCAATTAAGGGAATGTTAACATTCAAATGGCGAAAATTATCAAGAAAGCGAGCATATTTTTTGTCCATCTTTAACTTCTTAATTTGTTCTCTTGGGGGATATGGAAGTGATTCAAAATCAATTAAAGTGGGATTAGAATTTATACCTCCCTTACCCTTGTCGTTAGGTTGAGATGGAGAAGCTTCCTTGAAAGTTTGTGCATTGGGTGGACGCCAATTGATGTCATTTTGCTTTTCTTTCCTTGACTTTTGTATTGGTTCCCTTTGAGCTTGGTGGGTATGAGCCGCCAAAGGCTCCTTACAAACCGTGTTCTTTTCAACATGATATTTTCTCACATGTTCATTGAATAAAGTTCTTAGATCACTAGCCCTCGGGTTCTTCAATATTCTTGGCACTTTTACCCATTCTTCATCATCACTTTCCGCTTCAACATATCTATCCCGTCTCAAGAAACTATCAACAATCTCTTCTTCCTCTTCGCTTAATTCTTCCTTTTCAAACTTGTCATCTAGATCATTTTCAACCTCGTTATTCCTTGAATTTTTCACCCCATTACTCCCACAAACTCTCCCACAACGAGTAACAATAACATTAACCTCTCTTGATTCCTCTCGGTGTTACTAGGAAGTCCACCGGGGTATACTACTTTTCTTTCTCCTTCTCTACTCATGTGCTCTTATACATTCCGTATTGATGCTTCTATAGTCTTCATTCTTGTATCATGACCACTCATCGTAGTCTTCAAAGAGCTAAGGTCTTTAGTAACCATTACTCATAAAGTCATCATGGATTCCATATTCTTAGCTTGAGTAGATACAACACCCATAAGATTATCCATCAATGCTCCCTACTTATCAACATTTTCACTTGATTGAGTTGGACCTTGAGTGATGGGAATGCTTTGTGTGGTGTGTTGTCGGTAAGAGTGAGGTGGTTGTTGTGGATAGGTGGAGGATTTCCGGAAAATTTCGAGTATGGGGGTTTGGGTTTTATGAGGTTCTTTGTTGTAAAGGGAATGGGGGTTGGTTTTGTTTGGTTGCATTATCGGACCAACGAGAATTAGGGTGATCTCTTCTTATAGCATCAAAGGAATTTGAATAAGCATTGTTTAAATTCCGATGTTGTTGCATAAAACTAACCTCTTCATTCGTATGTTCCTTGATTCATCCATTGCATAGGTTGTATCATCATCATACCTCATTTCCTCAATTGGGCATTCACCTTGTGCATAATTATCCGAATTTTTGCTAGCTTGCATTCCATCGAATTTCATGTTGAGAGATGCCAATTGTGCTAACACTTCCGATTGGAAGTAGCTTCTCCTACAAAAGCGACTTTCCTCGTGTTCGATCCAGCTTTCCGACATTCTATTATTTTTCGAGATTCTTTCAATAGCATCATACACCTCTTGCGCATCACGCATCATCACATCCGCCACATGCATGATCAACATCCGCGACGTGACTCATGTCTCAACTACAAAAGAGTTGAATTTGCATTTCAAGCGGTATAACCATGATCGGGACAAGCTCTCAACAACTTCTTAAATCTTTCCCATGCACTTCCGAGAGATTCTTCGATCCTTGCTTGAAGTCCGTCAATATAGGCACGAGATCATGCTTTTATTCGCCCACAAGCATAATGCATCCCAAAGAAGCGCAAACGCATTTAACCAAAACGGCAATCTATTCCATGACTTATTAATGTGTGCATCATGAATAAACCAAGCGAGTAGGGGCATTGATACATCAAGTCCGTAAAAGAGCCTTTGGATTCATATTGGGCCTCTACGCGGGCCCAATACGAATAGATCATCGCCCAATCGGCCTCTTAATAAGCTTTGGATCGGGCCGGTGCACATGCTCGCCTCAGGCCTTTACGATACCATCCATTGGCCAAGGCAACGAGCATCGATCGGCAAGGCTTTCAATCCGCCCCTTTCACATTTCGGCATGAAACACCTGAGGGTCGACCTACTCGCCCCACCGGGTCAAGCCCGCTAAATCAGGCAATAAGAGTCTATGCACGACGTAAGTATGTTAAATAGTGGAGGGGGAATTGTTTTCTTCAACGTACCGGTAAAGAGAAAAGCTAGTTCTCTCGGCCGTTAGTTCTTGCAATTTTAAGGAACGGTGACATATGTCTGTCTTCGTGCGAGACACAACCCGGATTACGATTTCGTCACGTGTCGGTAACGGTTAAAAATCTATATTTTGCGTGGTAGGTTAGCATAATTTAAATCATATTTGTTATTAGACGTATGGTACACATTACGAATCCCATCCCCCCATGAAAATGCATGCCTATGATACTCGAAACTAAAAAATCTCAAGGATAGCGAGATGGGAAATCAGTCAAAACTAACGTAGAGGTGGTGAGAAGGCATGGAGAAAGGGGCCGTGGTGGATGGATGGGAAAATAAATTTTGTGCTCCCGTAACTATTAATTTTTTTCTGAAGTCCTTCGGTATACGGAACCCACTGATCCGACTAATCCGGAGTTCGGCCCGGGTCGTGCCTGTAGAGTGTCTTTTATTCAGGGGTAAGGCTTGGCCAAGAGCTCTTTCAACATGGCGACAGTGGAAAATCAAACCGGTGATCTCCCTAGATATTCTCAAGTCACTTACAGATCTTTCTAGGCATTATCAAATCACTTGTCACTTGAGTCGTTTTCAAATCATTTACAACTTGAGCCAAGCTATTTGCATACTCTTGTGTTTTTGGTAAACAACGTACAGGCCCGGTCACTGCGGCCCCTCCCTTTGTGAGGAGGCACCCTTCTCCTAAAGTTACGGGGTAAAACTGCGGCCCCTCCCTTTGTGAGGAGGCACCCTTCTCCTAAAGTTACAGGGCTATTTTACCGAGTTTCTTCGAAAAACTATAAGAAAAAAGAAAATAATAAATATCCAAGCATAATTAGGTTAAGATTTTATATATAAAGGCATATATGTAAGAATAAAACAATAATAATATTTGGATCAAAAAGAAAAAAAATAGTAATACAGTACTTTATTAATAATGTTTAAAATAGATTTGGGTAGGGTATGCCGCTGAACGCAGCGCCCTCGCCGCCACAAATTATGACGCTGACTTCTCTACTGGAGAGACCACTATAAAAACACCCTTTCAAAGTGCAATGAAGGTCACTTTTCTGCGCCACGGCGTCTCGATCACCCATCGACTCCCGCCAAGCGTAAGTATGTAAAACAATGGATGTTGGCCCATTAATATATGCGCTTGAGTGTTGAGCTTTTCTCCAAACATACGATGCGGGAGATATGGCCAACACATTTCTAAAAAAATCTTCACTTATTTTCGTATAGCATGGCTAGGAATTTTTCCAACTGCACCGGGTATTAAGACGTGTGACATGAGTATAAAACGACAATCTTGTTACATACATGTCATTTATCAAACAATGTGAAATGCAATATATATAAACTTTTCGTACAAAAAATTTCCCTCTGATGATTGTACTTTGAAAATTAGACCATTATCTAAGATTCTCTAATATGACATGTCCTAATAAATTTATCAGAGAAGTTCACATATTTTGCCCAAAGTGGCCTAAACTGAGGGAATGCTATGTCTAGCCAAGGCTTTGCTCGACCGTTGAAATGGATCACGCCAGCCATTTCAACATCTGCAATGCTTGTATTTTCTTGGTACCCTAATCCTAGCATGTGCCAGAAGGGATCAATTATGTGGACATGATCATGAAATGCTATCAGCCCTGGTGGCAATGTTCCAAGCTGCCACAAGCTTAGATCAGACTTCAAGTTCTGCAATATATATATATGATGAACACAAAAAAGAGTTAGAAAATTATTCTAAACATTCTCTTACAAATTTGAAGGCATTGTCTGTACCTGATCAACCCAATAATAGTATTTCTGACTTATATTTGTCTTCCTCCATGCTTCTAGATCAAAGATGTTCATGCCGTATGCCCACGCACATTCATTAGGATTGAAGTTTTTAGCAATCAAAGGATGAGAAAAATTTAGATAGCTTTTTAGTTTCTTCGACATCACGAATTTGTCAGCCCCTTTGCATGTCTCGACCGCTCCATTCACTTTTCCATTCATGTCTATGTCCCACAGAGGTGAAAGATCTGTCTGAATTACTATGTCGTCGTCTAAGAACACAACTTTGTTGAGACTTGGAAACAACTGCAAGTAATTAAGATTCCATGCATGTTAAGGAATATACAGTACACAATCAATTTTCTAAAAGTCGAAGATTTACCTCTGGAAGATGTATCCGTATATGATTCATTATTGAATTGTATTTAGGACTTAAAGCTTGCAACTTTGCTGCAATAACATGAGGCTTTTCAGTGTTATTTGCTACAATAGCAGATGAGCCTCCCCTGAATTGTGACCTTACTTTTGGTCTTTTTCCATGGCTTCTAGTACCGGGATCTTCCCTTTTGTTAACCAATCAAAATGGCTCAAGGCTTTAACTTCTATAACTGCTGGATTCAAAGGATGCAATGAAAACCATGCTTGCATTGGAGAATAGGTTTTTCTGTCTGTGATAATATGAAGAACGACGCGCTCAGGTCGTGAAACTGTTTTGAACAAGAGATGACGCAACAACAGAGGTTGCAAGAATGTTATCAGAGGCAAGAACGAAATGGAAAAACGAATTATCAACAAGGGCAGGGACAAGTTCTGGTGATGGAAGTTGGAGGCGGGCATTTGCGTTATTCGAGTGCTCGTTAGCTAGGATTAAGGCAAGGCAATATAGCTGTTTTGGTATACTACTTGATGCCACGTGACGATATAGATATTCTTGAATTTTCGCCTTTCTTGTTCTTTGTTCAAGCAGTGTGATCTGCGAAAAATGTTAGTAAAACGAAACGAGTAAATACGAAAACTTATGGATAGAGACAAGCGTAAATACACATTTATACATACATGAAGAAGATGCAGTTTTTACCATTTCTTTGAGTTTGACAGCAAAAGTCCTTGCATCTGATGTACTGCTTATTTCATTCATGAATTCTTCAAGTGATTGTGGAATATCAGTCCCATGATGAACTTCATCCATATTTATTGGTTCTTCTAGTACTTGATATATGACTTTTGGGACCTTGAAGAAAAGACAATTCAGTTAGTAATGCATCATAACTTCATGAAATTTAAGCTTCAGTATGAGAAGGGCTTTTTAGGAAATTACAGTTGCTTCATTTCTCTGTAGAATTCTTGGTCCTAATTTTTTCCCCAAGCAACCTGCATAATAAAATATTGTTAAGAAAAAGCTTTTGAGTTTTGATATCACAATTAAAACTAATATATATATATACTCCCTCCGTTTTTATATATATGTCATAGAGAGGTTAATTACACAAATTAAGAAAATAATTAATATGTGATTGGAAATGTATTTTTTATTGGAGATGAAATGTTTTGTTGGTAAAGGAGTTTTTGTATTGGAATTGTGTTTTTTATTGGAGATGTAAATATTTTATTAGGTAAAGGAGGAAAAATAATAAATCTTTGATTGGAAATGTAAAATGACAGATAAATAAAAAAATACAAAAACCGAAATGCCGATGTATAAA
The DNA here is from genome assembly GCA_026214975.1 of Gentiana macrophylla. Classification (NCBI taxonomy): domain Eukaryota; kingdom Viridiplantae; phylum Streptophyta; class Magnoliopsida; order Gentianales; family Gentianaceae; genus Gentiana; species Gentiana macrophylla. The sequence goes on from CM047809.1 coordinate 100,536,351, forward strand.
AAAAACGGAGGAGTATTATATTACTAGGTGCCTTGTAAAACTAACTTAACCCATACCAAAATGGAATGGAATATACCAACTACTTGGAAAGCATAGTCCTGAGTCCTGACTTACCAACTTATTATATCTCCTTTTTACATGTAAAATTAAATGCATTTAATCACTTTATAGTTTATACGCATTTTAGTCGGTGGCTGATACAGAAATTATTTTCAGGGTCTAATTTTTTTAAGAGTAATTATTTTCTAAACTTAATATCTTAAAAAAAGAAAAATTTAACATTTATTTTATTTAAGCGGTCTGTGCACCCCATATTTTTGTATGTACATCCGCCTTGAGTTTAGGTATATAATATCTTATATAGTTAAATAATAAATTATCATCCCATATAAATATGATATATAAATGTTATTAAATCGAGTTGCTTTTTTGCGCCAAACAAGAAGAATGCCATCAAATAACAATGTGTATTCCTAATATACAGCTATGTAGGCTTATCCACCCCAGGCCCACTATACAGCTACACATACAATGTGGAGATGGGGCGTTTTAGGGTATTCAGAACTTTCAAATTCAAAAAGCAGTGTGAATCCCCTCTCCCCTCTCCACTATCCACTCTCCAAACCGTTACACCGTAATATTCCCATTTGAAAATATATAAGAAAATTTATCAAAATATAAGGTTGAGACAATGAATTTAATAATTCGGTTACTCATTTTAAACGAAACAAGGACGATATGTCTAAGAAGTTAGTTAATCCATTATGACTAAGTTGTAAAACGTTACATGTAATATCAAAATTGATAACCAGACGGACAAAGAGGGTTCGGGATAATGTAATACCCGGCCAACATTGGAAAAGAGACCTACGGTTCAGGAAGAATGTAATATCTCACAAAAAAATGAAAGAAAAATTAAGAAGATATAAGGCCGAGACACAATGAGTATAATAGATGAATAGTGTAATCTTTTACACTATTAAAGTGAAAAAAATGTTACTAAGATATAAGATAAAATAAAGAGAATGTAATATCTTCAATTGAAAAATTAATTCACTTATAAAGTTAAGAAATAATAGATGGAGAAGGATTTAGAAATACATTTTATTCACACAAAGAGTCACATAAACTTAATTCAAGTGCTGATATTAGAGCACCTCCAATGGAGGTTTGAATTTTTTTGTAAAGCTTTTCTTCCGTTGGAGCCAAGATGACTCATCAAAGTTTTTGACAAAAACTTGAAGAAAATGAACCGGTTTAAAGCTGTGATAAAGCTGCTGCTACTTTCTTTTCTTTATTTTTTGGTCTTTTTTTTTATGTGTGTATTAAAGAAAATGTTTTGTAAAGTTGTAAAAGATTTATATAAAGGTTTATAACATGATGACGTGACATTATAAAAAGCTTTATGATTGTAGAGAAAATGTTTATAAAAAAAAAAATTATAAATTCTATGACGTGGCGCATCACTAGAGGTTTTAATAGCTTTGTGAATGAAGATACTCTTAAACATTAATTTTAGGCCAAAACTTAGTGTTATTTGTGTGTACACTTTGTGTAGATTTAGTAAACATTTTTAGGTCAAAGTTTAGACGTAATGAACTTATTAAGGAAAATATAACATCATATTAGAAAAGTATAAAAAAAAATTAAAAATATAAAGTTGAAATATAATAAAATAATAAATTTAAAAAGCATTTTAGGCCGAACTACCATCTTGTACTTAAAAGGAGTAACTTGATTCATTTCAGGAGACTGTATATATATATAATATTCCCACGGCTTTTTCAATCTTCATAAAAAATAACAAGCAGAGCGAGAGTGGGTGTGGGGGAAATTATTTGTAATGGGCATTCATGCCAAATGTATCATTAATATCGTCCATTTTAATGCCCTAGACTATTATTAAGTAGTAATTTTTTTTATCCGTTTTTATAAAAGCAACCACGATCGAGCCAAGGGCGTATCCACATGTATTAGGGTGGGTCACCACGCGACCCTATCGATATCCGGAGAAATTTTTTAGATTAAAACGATATAGCTATTGTTAAAATACGTAATTTTATGGTTAAAAACGTAGATTTAGACTCGACTTCACTTGGAATAAATTTATCGACAAAAATATAGTTTTTAGCTCTTCATGATACTACTGAAACAATTTTCTGGATCGAGCCCGACATTTTTGAGTTACTAACTGGAAAATTGTTGTTGGTATTATTTAAAACTTGTTAATATTAAATAAAGTGGATTATATTATCATGTTGACAAGTATGGTTTATCCTCGGCGTGTTAAAATACGTTCGTCAACAAATTGTGTAACAACCTGAAAGCGAAATAATATCAGTTCGAAGCCTGTTATAAAAAACATATTATTACAAATAAAAAAACTATGTGATATTTTATATTTCTGTAAATTTAAAAACCCCGTGTATATTTAAAAACTTTTAAGCAGACAATATATTTTGTAAACATGAAGTTTATATGTGAATTATATACTCCAAAATCAATCATGATTAAGGCACCGACATGGGCACGAGAATGAATAACAAAAGACCACCTAACCACATATTTCATTGCCAATCTTAACAAAAATAAAATAAAATTTGGATGAAATATTCTCATCCGAATAATTTAGGCTTTCGGTACATATCATGTTATGGATAATTTATGTGCATTAATCATTTTCCTTCATTGATGTATATGTATGTTAAAAAAATTTGCTTAAAATTTTTGTACCTATCGATATACGTTAGATATTCCGTCCCCTGCTTCTGGAAAATAAAAAAATCCGCCCGTTTTGCACTATTTGTCTTTTCACCATTCTTATGTCATCTCGTATAATACAAGTCTTTTAGAATGTTATTAAATAATTTAGTAAATTTTTTTTATGTTATCCTTAATTTATTTTATATGATAACTATTATATGAATAATAGATAAAATATATAACATCTTAATTCAAAATTTTAATGCAGCTTACTTTTCATTGGATTTTATTTTTTGAGAGGAATTTTCTCCTGCAATTTGTTTTTTTCATCTTTTTCTATATGAATATGTTTCCACACTACAAAAGTCTTATTATATTAAGCCATATATATATATAATTTCATTTTATATTTTCAAACTTATTCTAAAAAATATTCATATCATTAAATAACACGTATACCAATTGTATTTTGTTTTGTTTTTAAAAAAAACAATTGTATTTTGGAAACAAAAATTGGGGTTGTTTGTGCCCTCATTAATTAAAGGAGAGAAGAGCAAAATTAAAGGTGGGAATATTGTAGAAGACGTACCGATATTGGAGCACTTATCTTTATCACCATGAATGTGATCAACAGCCGTTATAACAAAGATAAACCGTAGCAGAAACGTAAAAATCAAAAGTGAGTAAAAGAACATCCGCCATGAAAATCTTCTTGATCCAACCTTCACCTTCACAAATTCTTTAAACCCTTTTGATGGCAGAACTGTTACATGCCGTAGACTCGGCGAAATGTGAAGCTGCATTCTGATACGATCCTCCTGTCTGAGCAGAAAACAAGAAGTTAAAAAGCAAACCCAGATATAGATGGTTTTGGACAAGATGACCAACAAACTAAAATTTGAGACTTTATACTTTATAGTATTTGAATTAAATAAATGGGATGGAAATAAAGAAAGGAGATTGATGCTGTTAAAAGAAGATTAATTCTTGGGATTCACCTAAACTTGCTTAGCATGTAGGCCAGAAAAACGTATATATGTAGCATACATATATATATATATATATATATATATATATATATATATATATATATATATATATATATGTATCCAATGGCTTCTTGAAAACTATATTAATAAATAAAAGGGGGGTGGGGGAAAGAAAACGACTGGGGTTTGTTATCTTGGCTTGGTTTTGAAGGTGGGACGTTGGGAGAAAGACAGGGAGAGGGAAGATCAAACAGATGGGGGATGAGGAGGTGGGGTCAGGTGTTGCCTACAGATGAAGTTTAAAGAAATTGTGATTAAAAAAAAGAAAAACGAGGAGGGTGAAGGAACAGAGTTTCTGAAAGGAAAAGGACTGCCCAATTAATTTGGTGAATTGAAAGTCCAGAGGAGGAGGCCTGCAGGATCGAGGAGCTTATTGTTTTCTTGTATATATATTGAGGTTTTTATTACTCTCTTAACTAATAGTAATCTTATTTGATTCTTGAAATATACTATCAGGTATTGAGTGGAAGAATATTTTTCATTCATTGTCTAATTATACACTACAATAAATATGTAAGAGACAAGAATATCTTCCTTCAGCGTAATGATACAGTGTCAACCAACTCGTCACAACAAATGATAAAACATAATCATCCACAATTGATTAGGATGTGCCTTCATTCATCATGATCTAAACTCATCCTAATCAATAGTGGATGATTAGGTTGTGTTACTCGTTGCGACGAATTGGTTGTGCCTGTTGCTAGAAGTGGTAGCACCTATCGAGACACTCGATCTTTGCACATTGGACGTTTATACGATTTACGATATGAGATATAACTAATTAATCCTACGAGAAGGTTAGTAGATTTACCCATACCGGAGAGAGATGATAAAATCGACCAAGGGAGAAGCCGTAGTCTTCCTGATTGTATCTCCTAAATGACGACTCATGACGCCGATCCCGCCGCCAAACCTCCTCGAATATGCATGCTAAAAACCCTAGTTTTTCTTCTCTAAACGACTAAAAAGAAACTAATTTTTCTTCCTTTTATTTAATGTGTGGTGCCATTTGTGATTGAAATTGTGTTGGGAGGAACTCTCTTTATATAGGAAAATAACTAGTCAAGAGAGTTATCATTTTCACACCACAAAAACCTATTCTCATATGGAAAATATATTTTTGCCACAAAATAAGAGATAATTCCTAAAAAAATCAATCTCTTAATTTTTCCATTAATTATCCAACAAATAGATAATTAATTAATCACAATATGAGAAAATCTAGGAAAATTTTTTCTCGTAACTTATCCATAAAAGTGGCGCCATTTATGTCATTATTTTAATAGAAAATGTCTTTTCTATTTTACATATTATTTACTAATTAAATAATATTTGCATATTCATTAAATAGACCAACTATTTAATTTATTCTCGAGGTTCCATAAAACGAGAAAACACTCGCGTGTTAGGAGCCAACCCGGGACCTATAATCGTAAATTACAATAAATTGAATAAAATATTCATCAAAATGTAATATTTCTACTCAACTCATTAATTCCGAATTACGCCACCATAAATCCGAAAACAAACTCTATCGATTATAGATAACTTATTCTCAAAACGGCGAAGTCGAGTCGATAAGTGTCCATTGATATAATCATTACATATAAACTAACCATCCATAGACTATCCGTGATCAAGCAGTAGGATTATTTCCGTAAACCTTCTTCACTACATCTTATCCTTATTTACCATTAACCCACTAGTGATCAATTAGTTCATAACAAATACGAACTCCCGAGATCGATCAGTTTCTAGGATCAACAAATAAGGGGATCGTCTATCTACTTCCCGCAGGAAGGAATGGATTCCATAACTGTAAGACACACATTTCTCACTCATTCCAGAATAGTGCCAACGTGAAAGTGATTCGGACCGCGGTTCTTAGTGATCCTTAACGAACACATCAAACCATATAATTGAAACAAGTAGAGTCTCAGAATCACTTCAGATTAAGGTTAATCCATATATGATCATCTTGTGATTTAATAAGATTTCTCAATCACGGAATTATATGAGAAACTCATATTAAATCGGTCCAGTCCTATATGACTACATCATATATAAATGCCCCACTTAGACAACAAATGTCGATGGTCCGGATAAGACGGTCACACCATAAAGTGTTCTGCGCGCATTAATGGTGGTTTAATCAATAGACCCCATACTTTGATTAATTTTACCACGGACTAACATTTCAAGTGTATCACCATAAACTCAATCCTCGCGTGTGTCACACACTAAGTTATATGGCTACATATGATACAACTTGGGGTTTTCAGCAGTGTATTACTCACAAGCACGAAGGAAGTAATAAGATGAGAATAAATCTGTCATTTATTAATTCAAAAAATAATTACATAAATTGTCTTTCGGGCGCTTGATGAGAGACAAATTAATGATCATTATTATGACATTTTACCCCAATATTGATACCATTTTGAGCATTATTGTACCAATTTAAGTCAATAATTACTTAATTTTATCCAAATATATAAATAGTGGTTATTATATAAATTATCATATTTTTATAAGTTTTTATAAGTTTTGTACCGGTTTAAGAACCGGAGTGTGTGTCGATTTACACGGGTATTTGTGGTATTTTATTGCAGATTTATGATAAACCAAGACCCCGAGTAACGACATTTATTTTTGAAGTCATGATCATATCTTTTGAAGGATGTAAGAATGCCGCCATGCAAAAGTTCAAGTGGATCAACGCTTCGTAATGCTATTATCGAATTATGTCTTCGACGAACAAATGACCCATCAAAAATGCATTTTCTGAAGCAGAGTCCTTCATGAAAGTTGTAGATCTTTGAAAGAGCTTTCCAACGCATTTTGAATCACGTCAATCGGAGGTCTACAACTCAAGATATGAATTTTTCAAGTTTCAACTCAAAATCCTGATGTTTTTACGGTCCCGATCGATCCGGCCTTTTCCGGATCGATCCGGCTTTAATCAAAATCGACATAATGATGATTTTGCACATGGTTTTGCAAAGGATAAGCCTGGGATAATATTTTTATTGTTCCCGGATCGATCCGGCCCTTTCCCGGTTCGATCCGGCCTGTCCAATTTTACCTATAAATACCTCCCAAAACCATCACAATCCTTTGCCCCTCTTCTCCTCTTCCCCTCCCTCTTCTCTCGATCTTCTTCTTTTCTTCTTTTTATTTTTTTGTTTTGTTTGATATATATATATATATATATATATATATATATATATATATATATATATATATATATATATATATATATATATATATATATATATATATATCTCCTTTATCTCTTCTCATCTTGGGCCCATATATATATATATATATATATATATATATATATATATATTTTTTCATATATATAAATAAAGTAAATCATTGTAATGCTTTCGAGGATGATTATCCAAGAAAGTTGTATTGAAGAAGTTGCAATTGTCGTATGAGGATATGACTTAGATTTGCAATAAACGGGTAATTTTATCAAGTATTATGTTTGTTGTTGCTATATATATATATATATATATATATATATATATATATATATATATATATATATATATATAAAGTAGTTATAGTATCGTTATAATGATCGAATAATTATCGAAGATTGTTGATCCAAGTGAAATGACCCTGATTCAACAAATGTAACGATAATATATTCTAATATTATTATGTTTACTATTTCTATTTCTATTTATATATTACAACTATGTTAAGCTAAAAATATATCTAGCCAAGATAGGAATCAATTAGTTAATCTTTTTGGTAAAATGGATGATCGACTGCAATAATGATTAAAACCAATTATAATGAATCTCTTTCTATTTGCACTTAATGAAAGTAAAATTGAATTAACCACTCGATTTTTACTAGAAACGAATCTAATGAATTGACAACTCGCGATTGGAATACGAAATCGTAATAGAAAGACCGGAGGGTAAAATTGGCCGAGTGGAAACCTGACAACGAAATCCGATTTCCTACCCGGGGCGATTTGTCTTGGGAGAGATAAATCTTATTAAAATTGTGCTCACGATATTATTACGTTAAATCACCCGCTTAATTGATATCTTAAACCCGGCCGATGACAAAACGGGAGTGACCCATGCTTAAGATGACATTGACAGAGGACTAGACATATGACAATTTCATACGCTTGTGTAAGGAGGAGTTGTCTAGCTTAGAAAGACACACCGGTTTATACATAATTGACCTCCTTGCATCAAGGAAAAGATCTGTCTCATTCAATTTCAATACAAAAGATATTGATTCAAGAAAGATTCTTGATTAGATCCAAAAATATATATATTATCCATTTTTATATTTATATATTTATTTATCGCTTTACTAACAATCTAACTAATCTAACTATCTAACCCGAGGAAAATGGTAAAACTGCGACTTAGATCGAAAGCAATAATAGCTTCTTGGTGTTTAACCACACTTTGAATTATGCCTTCATTTCCTGAGGATACGACCGACTCACCGACTAGCACTACAATTTGACCCGTACACTCGCCGTAAGGATTGATAGCCTAGAAACAAATCCGTCGACTTTCGGCGCGCCGTTGCGGGAAACGACGCTAATTCATTGTGTCTATGGTTATTACTTGTATTAGCTCAAAATTCTATGGATAAGTCAACACTCTTCTTATCACATTTCTATTTTTATTTTCCGTTGGTATCTACCTTCTTTTAGTTACCAATTTTCTTCTTCTACCAATTTCGAGTTATTTTCTATTTTCGATAGTAGAAAGTAAACGCGTTCGTTTATTTTTTTGGTACCTACCTATTGGTAAGATACCAATTTTTAAAATTAAAAAAAAAAATAATAATAATAATACACTCGGTAAATACCGAGTGGATTCGATAATTACCGAGAGAAAAAAAAGTGGTTTTTTTATCGATTTCGTGTTATTTTCTATTCGATATTTTCTATTCCACAAGAATTGTCAAATCGAAAGTTACTTAAATGGTCGAAACCGTTGGTGAAACACTGAACAAGGGATTGCTCATGCTCAAGGGCATGGCCAAAACCTTAATCGAATTTACCTCAACCTAATAACCGTAATCGTAATAATAGAAATAATCGAATCGGAATAAGCATACTCGTCGAACCAAATTTAACCCGAGACCTATATGTGATCGGACCGTAAGAAGGTACCGAGATTAATAATCCAATTCGCTTACACAATAAAGGAGCAATTAATTTCAAATAAAATCTCATCTTTTGGTTTAATTGACACAAGAGCCCAATTTCTAGGAGAATATGATGAGGATCCACATCATCATCTCTATCTTTTCAAGAATTGTGTAATACAACCAAAAGTCATGGTGCTCATCGGGAATTAACGAGGATGTCTATGTTTCCTTTTCTTTAAAAGGAAGAGCACGAGATTGGTTTCGCTACTTCCACATCATTCATTGACTAGTTGGGAGGATATTCAAACCGAGTTCTTAAGCGCAAATTTTACTCCTGGTAGAAAATTGGAATTAATAGTCGAGATTGCTAATTTTAGACAAGGATCTCAAGAAACGCTTGGGAATGCGTGGGAAAGATTTAAAAAGCAACTAAGAGCTTGTCCCGATCATGGTTATTCCTTAGATATGCAAATCCAACTTTTCTGTCAGAAATTAAGGAGAGACTCACGTGCAGATGTAGATCATGCATGTGGTGGTTCGTTAATGTTGAGTGAAGCCCAAATAGTTTACGATGCTATAGAAAAGATTTCCAAAAACAATCGAATGTGGGAAACCGGTTCTAGCACCAGAAAAGTACCATTTGCAGGAGAAAGTACATTGAATACAGAAGTCCTAGCACACTTGGAGAATTTGAGTAGGAAATTTGACGGCTTATTAGCCAGTAAAAATTTAAACTCAGAAAATATCATACAAAATGACTACTCAAATCATGATAATGTGTCATTAGGGATGGAAGAACCAAAAGGTTATTCAAAGGAAAAGGTGAGTTTTTTACAACAGCATAGGAATTTGAATAACGCGTATTCAAACTCTTTTAATGCTATTAGAAGAGATCACCCTACTTTTCGTTGGTCTGAAACCCCTAGTAAGCAAGGACAACCACCGTATCCAGTTCAATATAAGAATTCATACAATAATCCAGTTTATCAAGGAGATACTTCGAATCAGAATCTACAATTATTACCTAGACCATATGAATATGGAATATCACCATATCCACAACATACCACTCAAAGCATACCAGTCACCCAAAGTTCAACTCAACCTGAAGGAATTGATAAATGGGAGAAATTAATCGAAAATCTGATGGGTATGATGTCAACTCAAGCTCAAAATATGGAAACCATGATGACTTCTATAGGTACAGTCACTAAGGATATGAGTACGTTGAAAACATCTATAAGTGGACATGATACCAGAATGAGAATTGTAGAAGCTTCATTACGGAATTTGGAATATCATTTGAGTAGAGAAGAGGAACGTAAAAACAGTAGACCCCAGGAGGACTACCAAGTAATACTGAAAGAAACCCGAAAGAGGTAACTGCTGTTATTACTAGAAGTGGAAGGATCTATGGAAGTAATGGATTAGAAAACATCAGAATTAATGAAGTAGAGGATGATTTAGATGGTAAATTTGAAAAGAATGTGGAATCTAAAGATGAACCGGAATTCACCAAAGAGGAAGAGGACATTATTGAAGATTTCCTAAGACAAAACAGATATATTAAACTTGAAAGTGAGGATGAGGAATGGGTCAAGGTTCCTAGAATATTGAAAAATCCAAGACTGAATGATCTAAGGACCTTGTCCAATGAGCAGGTTAGAAAAGAATCAACTTTGAAAGGGCCAATTCAAACCGAACCTTATCCGGCTCAACCCAAATTCACCTCGATTCAATCTGATAGGGCAGCACCATATCCAGTGCATATTTTGAAGAAAAAGGTACAGAATGATGACACACAATGTCCTCAAAAGGCACAATCATTCCAGGAAGCTTTACCATCTTCGTTTAACGACAAGGGTAAGGGAGGTATACATTCTAACCCTACTTTAATTGATCTTGAATTACTCCCCCATTCCCTGAAAAAGGAAATCAAAGAGATGAAGTTGGATAAGAAGTATGCACATTTTCTTGACACTTTTCGGCTTTTAACAATTAATAGCCCTTTCATCGATGTTTATAAGGGAGAGCTTAGTTTGGGAATTAATGATGAGCGCGTTGTCTTTAACATTTACAATTCTTTGAAATATCCATGCACTACACTAGAATCTTGTTCTTGTGTGGACCCTTTGTGTCCTTTTGCTGTGGATCGTACTAACACGCAGGTAATTGAAGAAGATGACTTCAGCAATAATGTGAAAGCTCGCAAACCCAAAGCTCGAAAATCAAAGGAAAAGGTCAAGAATCGCTTGGATTGGTGGAAATTGTCTAACCTCTCGTTGGAACCCGGTATTGAAGAAGGATGTGGTGCATGAGGATGACTCACCACCAAGACATTAGAAATCCGGAGCAAAAAGTCTAGCTATAGACTATAAATATAGTAAAAACATGGTACTATCCTTCCTATTTACTCCTTAAGCATTTTTTTTCTAGTTAGTTCACGAAATTAATTATTACATGCTTTTGTGAGTAAATGTTAGAAGTATCCTATTTTATTTTAGTATATTAGTTAATCATATCATTTTGGTTGTTTAAGTTTGTCGAGCAAACGACGTTAACTAAAAGCGCTACCGAGAGGCAACCATAAAAATGTTAAATATAATAATTATTCATACTTTGGATGATACTTTGCGAATACTTCGATTGATTTTCATTTTGTTTCACCAAGTCTTAGGATGAATGTTTGAATGTCATTAAAAAGGGAATGATTAGGTGTTTATCCGAAAATCCCGATGGAGAAAAAGAGAAAAATTCAAATGCGTCATTTCTTGGACTTAGGTTGTTCGAACGATTTGAAATAACCCTTGAGGATCCGGGTATAAAAGACTCGAGTTAATACTTTGCCATACGTTACATTTCATGATCTAGTCTGCTTTAAATTTCAAATAACGTGTGACATGTATTAGTTCAAATACTATGGAATTGAGGAGGTCATAACTTTAACCCACCCACCCACCCTTTAATATCATCCGAGTATTTGTTTTGACTTGATTTAGTGCACCATTGCTTTCCCAACAACTTATTTACACTCACTTTACATTGAGGACAATGTAAGTTCGTAAGTGGGGAGTGGAGTCGTTGGTCTAAAGCAATGGAATTAATGTTTATTTTGTATCAATAAATCCCTTAGTTTTCGATATTTTTCAAGCATTATTTAGTTGATTAAAATAAATTGTATAAGGTATATATTTCATGGATTTGAAGATATAATGATCAATTTGGATGTGTATAACCAACGTGAACCGTAAGTGCATTGTAATTCCAAATATATTTGTGTAACATGAATTCCTTCACGTAAAGCCTTTGATATTGAAGCGGAAAATTTTAAATTTATCCATTCAAGGATCCTAGTGGTTATTCTATAGATAATTGCAGTAACTTAGTACCTAACTTTTGAATGTGTACTGTGAATATCTGAAGGTTTGAATGTGATAGGAAGGATATAAGTTAAAGAAGAATACCAAATTAAGATGAACTATCTATATGTCGGTTGTAGCTACCAATGATTTGAGTGCAGTAGGGCGTTATCACGAAACGTCCTATATCACTATGAGGTTTAAAAGCTCCCGACTGCCTGATGATAGTAGTCCAGCTAGGGTGTTTTCACGAAACGTCCTATTGCTGGGAATGAAGGCATATGCTACAAATGTGAAAAAAAAAATGGTTGAAAACTTAGTTATCTTCTGATTATCCCCAATATAAACTGAATGATATGCTTTAGGGATTATCCTAATAAGTACACGGAAGGACTTTGTGTGGAAATGTTACTGCCTATACCTAGGAAAGTCATTAGGACTGTCTGAATGGATATTTGTGCGTTTGCTTGAATTATTCAAGAAAGGATAGTGGAAATTGAAAAGGCTTGTCACACACACACTCTGTTATACATTTATATTGAGGTTAACGCCTGGTTGTAATTCTAATGGTTGCAGCATCTGGTTGTCCCTTATATCTTATATCTTCATGAATTTATCTCTCATTCATTTTGTTTTATCGCTTGTTTTGCTCGAGGACGACCAAAAGCTAAGTGGGGAGTTGTGATGAGAGACAAATTAATGATCATTATTATGACATTTTACCCCAATATTGATACCATTTTGAGCATTATTGTACCAATTTAAGTCAATAATTACTTAATTTTATCCAAATATATAAATAGTGGTTATTATATAAATTATCGTATTTTTATAAGTTTTTATAAGTTTTGTACCGGTTTAGTAATCGAAGTGTAAGTATCGATTTATAATTTTATTTGTGGTATTTTTATTGCAGATTTATGATAAACCAAGACCCGAGTAATGACATTTATTTTTGAAGTCATGATCATATCTTTTGAAGGATGTAAGAATGTGCCACAAGCTTAAAAGTTCAAGTGGATCAACGTTTCGTAATGCTATTATCGAATTATGTCTTTGACGAACAAATGGCCCATCAAAAATGCATTTTCTGAATCAGAGTCCTTCATGAAAGTTGTAGATCTTTGAAAGAGCTTTCCAACGCATTTTGAATCACGTCAATCGGAGGTCTACAACTCAAGATATGAATTTTTCAAGTTTCAGCTCAAAACTGGATGTTTTTTACAGTCCCGGATCGATCCGGCCTTTTCCCGTATCAATCCGGCTTAACTGAAAATCGACATAATGATGATTTTGCACATGGTTTTGCCGAGGATAAGCCTGGGATAATATTTTTTATTGTTCCCGGATCGATCCGGCACTTTCCCGGATCGATCCGGCCTGTCCAATTTTACCTATAAATACCTCCCAAAACCATCACAATCCTTTGCCCCTCTTCTCCTCTTCCCCCTCCCCTCTTCTCTCGATCTTCTTCTTTTCTTCTTTTTTTATTTTTTGTTTTGTTTGATATATATATATATATATATATATATATATATATATATATATATATATATCTCCTTCATCTCTTCTCATCTTGGGCCCATATATATATATATATGTATATATATATATATATATATATATATATATATATATATATATATATATGTATATCTTTTCATATAAATAAAGTAGTACACTGATTGTAATGCTTTAGAGGATTATCCTGAAAGTTGTATTGAAGAAGTTGCTTTATTGTCGGAGGATACGGCTTAGATTAATAAACGGGTAATTTTATCAAGTATTATGTTTGTTGTTTCTATATATATATATATATATATATATATATATATATATATATATATATATATATATATATATATATATATATATATATATATATATATATAAATAAAGTAGTTATAATATCGTTATAATGATCGAATAATTATCGAAGATTGTTGATCTGGCGGAAATGACCCCGATTCAACAGTTGTAACCGGTAATATATTCTAATATTATTATGTTTGCTATTTCTATTTCTATTTATATATTACAACTATGTTAAGCTAAAAATATATCTAGCTAATATATGAATCTGAATTAGTTAATCTTTTTAGTAAAATGGATGATCGACTCTGGTAATAATGATTAAAACCAATTATAATGAATCTCTTTCTATTTGCACTTAATGAAAGTAAAAATTGAATTAGCCACTCGATTTTTACTAGAAACGTAATCTAATGAATTGACAACTCGCGATTGGAATACGAGATCGTAATAGAAAGACCGGAGGTAAAATTGGCGAGTGAAAGCGTGACAACGGAATCCGATTTCCTACCCGAGGCGATTTGTCTTGGGAGAGATAAATCTTATTAAAATTGTGCTCACGATATTATTACGTTAAATCACCTGCTTAATTGATATCTTAAAATCCGGCCGTATGACAAAACGGGAGTGACCCATGCTTAAGATGACATTGGATAGAGGACTAGACATATGACAATTTCATACGCTTGTGTAAGGAGGAGTTGTCTGCAGGCAGAAAGACACCGGTTTATACATAATTGACCTCCTTGCATCAAGGAAAAGATCTGCTCTCATTCAATTTCAATACAAAAGATATTGATTCATTAAAGTATTATTATTAGATCCAAAAATATATATATTATCTATTTTTATATTTATATATTTATTTACGGCTTTACTAACAATCTAACTAATCTAACTATCTAACCCGAGGAAAATGGTAAAAACTGCGACTTAGATCGAGTTAATAATAGCTTCTTGGTGTTTAACCACACTTTGAATTATGCCTTCATTTCCCTGAGGATACGACCTGACTCACCAGACTAGCACTACAATTTGACCCGGTACACTGCCGGTAAGGATTGATAGCCTCGAAACAGTCCGTCAGCGCTACTTCCAACACCCGTATCATTGCTACTTTACTTTACAGTTTACACACATGTGCTAAAATCTAAAAGATTAATCTCAAATGTCCTGGAAGGTAAACATAAAGGGATTTTTCAATACGTACCCGTTATCCGATGAGAATGGAATGAAAATGGAGATTTGCCATGAGTTGTGAAAATGGCGAGGTACTCAATGGTTTGGTTAGTAAATCCGCCGGTTGGTCCTTAGACGAAATGTAAGCCCTTTAAAGAGTTTTCTGCTCAACGAGCTCACGGACATGGTGGAAATCAATCTCAGTCGTTTAGTGCGAACAATAAAAAATGGATTGGCGTGAGATAAGTAGCGCCAATATTGTTACACCATAGTGTATGTGACTGGGTATTTGAATGTGCATTTTAGTGAAAAGGCTCCGAGTCCATTGCACTTCCGCAGTAGTGTGGGATATTGATTTATGTTCGGCTTATGTGCTACTCCTTGCAACAGTAAGTTGTTTTTTGCTACGCAAACATATTGAATTGTTACCAAGGAATATACAATAAGCACCAATAGAACGACGATCATCTCGGTCAGTGGCCTAGTTGGCTACAAAATAGGCTTTTAAGTAAAGAAATGGTTTCCAAGAGAGAAGTAGACCATCAGAGATTGAGTACTTTAGGTGGCGGATAATGCGTTTAACTTATTGCCAATGAGTTTGTGTTGGTGAATGCATAAGCTTATTGACTTTATGGAACAAATACAATAGCTGGGCGTGTGAAACAGAGATTCTGAGGGCCATGCACCAATTATGCTTCGGTATAAAAACACATCAGGGAAGGGGCACATCAGATTTGCTGAGACGACAATTAGAAACCATTGGAGTTTGACATGGTTTTGGTTTGTCTAGTCTGTCTCCTTGTAGTAACAGAATAATGTATTTGAGTTGACTAAGATAAAGACATTCGGGATGAATGTATTTGCTCAATAAGATCCGATGAAGTGCCAATTTTCAAAACATCGATGACATAGATGAGAATAAAAAGACGATGAATCCCATGATGATGAATATATAATGATTTATCAGCGTGGAAGGATGGAAGTTATATCCCTGTAGCACATCCGTGAAGCTGGAAAACCAAGATTGAGGAGCTTGACGTAATCCGTAAAGACTACGATTGAGCTTGCACACATAAAATGGTCGGTCTGGATCAATAAACCCTTGCGGTTGTTGCATGAAAACTTTCTTAGTTAGAAAACCATGTAAAAATGCATCTACCTGACCGACGGGCCAATTGTTGAATGCGAGTGACAACATAATGTGGATAGTGTGGCTTGACAATAGGATTGAATGTCTCAAAAAAGTCAACCCCTTCAGTTTGGTGACACCCTTTTTCTAGCGATCAACACGACCATATATATGATTTTAACACGATAAACCCATTTATTACCAACAATATTCTTATTTGAAGAGTAAGGAACGAGATCCCATGTATGATATTGAACTAAAGCATTAATCTCATCTCGCATAGCATCACGCCAAACTTGAGATTTTGAGGCTTCGGTATAAGAAGTAGGCTCAAGAGGGAGATTTTAGGTAAGGAGAGCTTTTGGTAAAGGATAACACACATAATATGATGGGAGGCTCTTAGGTTGTAAGGTGTTTGTCTGAGATTAGGTGACCATGCGTGGTGGAGAAGGCATGGGTGGGCTTTCGGCTGTTGAAGGTGTCGATGTTGGAGAGGAATTATAATGGGGAGGATGAAGATGAAGTTGGTGGTGAAGACTCGGTGAAAGATGGTTGCATGGATTAAGTGAATGGTGGTCAACATGTTCTTTATAAATTTGTAAAACCTTATCAACCAAAGAGGAATGAGTGAACACTAGCTAGATTACCAGTAAAGAGTAGAAGATAAAAAAATAGAGATTTTCATTTCTTATAAGTAGAGAGACATGACATGAATCTACTTTATCTGGTTGCCAACTAGTTTAAAGAATAAAGCACAAGGCATAAAGAATCTACTTTATAAGCATACTTGCTTAACAATGCATAAAATGACTGCATACCTTTATTATCATTAGTTATCTTGCACCTTCTTGTTAGGTTACTTAAAACTTAAATGCCACCTTAGTGGTCATTTATGTAAGCTACTTACCACTCTTTATTTTACTTGTCATTCTTACTTACTTACATGTTTTATATTCTTGTCATGCTTACTTGTAACTTCTTATGGACATAACCGGATATTCAAATGTACAACACTATGGTGAAACCCCACAAGGAGGTCATGATACAACTTAGGTAATATGACTAGCTAACATTCTACGTGACACGTAACCAGTATTATTGTAATACATTGAGCTGCAACATGGGTAATGAAGCTCATCATACATCCAAAACGACCCTTGGATCACGACATTCTCGTAATACTTTGCAGGTTATTAACTTTACCTCACCAAAACTATCTAGGAAACAAAAAAAGAGAATATAAGAGCGCATAATTTCATTTTCAATTCCATATCCTAGCCCATGTGATCATGCAAAAGGTCTATAACAACTACAAACTCCCAATCATATCTTCATTAAACGTATACATTAAGTACAAAAACTTGCTGAATATTTCTAGAAATTAGATTATATTGCAAAATACATATGATGAAGTCGGATTTCACCAATAGGTAATTTCCGGGTACGATTGCTCTAGTGGTAGTTCTCCGGTCACCGGTAGACACTAAAAGAGGAGATAGTTTGTTATATGGTGTTTTGACTGAACTCGAGTTACCCTCAAGCTGCCTACGTATCCAATTATTTTACTGGAATCAAGTCGGCCGTAGTTCTTGTAATGGTTTATATAGGGAGTCTAAACCCTAATTTTGCCGTATCCTCCAAGGATCCGGTTAAGATTAGATTTGATATGATTCCCTAATTATTAGGGGATAATGATTCTTTCATATTGAGTTCTGAATCAGAGCCTTAATAAGGCTAGGTTCATTCTCCACGTTTATCCCTACCTAATGGACACGTCGCGTACAAATGCGTGACCGCCCGGCCCGTTAGGTGGATCGGTGTGGTTGCGCTCTGCATTCCTTATAGACCCGACCGTCCCGCGGTGGTCAGGATTATGGAGGTTGCTCGCCCTCAGGGTCTATAGTCGACCCTGGTCGGACTTCCTCTCTTTGGTCGGGAAACTTTCCCTACCTCACTTGTGATTAGCCAATAGTTGTCTGACGCGTGGCTTTGGCAGAGCCGACCATCATCATAAGCCCCCCAGGTCGGCCTAGGTCTTTAGCCTGGGGCGATCTGCTTCCGACCAGACTTGGTCGTGACTAGGCGGCTCTACTCGTTGGAGCCGATCGAGACATATTGTGACGCGTCATACATTATTGCGATTGTCATTATTAGCGCGAGAAGCGAGGCGTCAGTGCCTGCTGACGTCAAATGAGCCGTTAACCAAGGCGTCGCTTGGGGTTATAACCTGTCTCTTCAAACGTCCGTTCTCTATTATTATTTCCGTTATTAATTTCAAGCCGGGTGCAAAACTGAAGTTGTTCTCCATTTCACTTCTGCAAGTAAGTACTTCCTCTTTGCATTTCTGATTGTTCTTTAATTTGCGGCGTTTCTGATTGTTCTTTGATTTGCGATTTATGAGGGTGAGATCCTCCACTCCTTCTGACGAATCAGTTGATAGAGAATTGAGCCCTAAATCCTTTGATTTTGAGTCTGAAGGTGTATCCACCGCCCCACCTCTTTTCACTTCGTCTCTTCCGGCCACTTCTCCGGCCATCACTTATCAGTATAACCTATTATCTGGGCTTGTTCCTAGGCACACTGTGTCCCCCGTCCTTAGGGATTCTGTGTTTGTACGGCATCTTAAGGCCGTTTCTGCAACCAAATCTATCATGGGTAGTTTTGGAATTGAATCTATCATCTCCCAACACACTATCGATTATCTCAGCAACCAATACCACATAGATGCCACCAGATTTGCTCCCCGCATTCCTATTAGTCCGCCGTCGAGAACTGACGCTTGGGTCGTCGGCCGGTATGCGTCTGAGCCTCCCCCTGATTATTGCGCGGTCTATAAGGAGCAATTTGAATGTGGCCTGAGGTTGCCCCTGTGTCCTTCTATTGTGGCTACCCTCCGCCACTATCAATTGGGGATTGCTCAACTTGCCCCAAATGGGGTTAGGTGCATTGTAGGTTTTGCTATCTGGTGCCGTTTGGTACGGACTAGGTTTTCTGTCGGTCTATTCCGGACGTTTTACCGGCGTTGCAAAGTTCCAAACTCTCCGGGGTGGTACTATTTTCTCCGCCGACCGGGTCCTCTTCTGGATATTCCTATCCAACACGCCGGGAAAACGTCTTTCAAGAGATGGAAAGAAAGGTTCTTCTTTGTTCGCCATGAAGGAAATGTCCGACTGGGTAGGTGGAATACCGCTACGCTCGATAAGGACGAAACTCCTGACATGGCCGATTTGAAGGACTGGATCCAAGTTATCCGGGAGTTGGATATCTCCATGGACTGCCAAAACTATCCGTCCGAGCTTATTGATCGTGCTCGGTTACATGAGGCTGGACCCGAGCCCTATGCACCACTCACAGAGGATGAAGAGAAATCTTGTAGGATCTTGTCTGTAATTGTTGATTTTGTTTCTACTTGTTTAGTTGTATATCTCAGATCTTATATATATATATATATATATATATATATATATATATATATATATATATATATATATATTGTTTAGTGGCCGATTTGGCACACTTGCTGTCCGGAGCTGGAGCTAGAATTGATGACGTCCAACCTGAAGAAGCCCCTGTCGGTCATATAGCCCAGACTGGTCTTGAGCCTTTGCCGACCCGATCGTCCGGCATGGTGCTTGACTCTGCCGCCGTCCAATCCCTTGCTGAACAGTCAGATGACGCTGTGCATAACCTTCAGCGATCTGAGGAAGAGGGTGTGTTCGTTTCTAATCTTCCCTCTGACGAAGATGAGGTTTCCGACCTAGTTCCCCTGCGATGGTCGGATCAGGGAGCTCCATCATCCGCGAGAGAGCCATCTCATAAGAGGGGGTATTCCACCCTGCTTATGACCGGATCCTCCGGAGGTGAGCCAGGTGAAGCTTCTACTATTCAAGCCGCGCTCCATGCTATGTCTACTGTAGACTTAGCTGAGATGGTATGTTTATTACATCTCTTTGTTGATCCCCTTTCACACGCACACTTGTATGCACATTTGCCTGTATGCATTTTTATTCACCTTATAGTTGCACTTGACCAGGGTGCTCGAATCGGTCAAGAAGTATTTGACCATTTAGCCAAGTCCAAAGCCGTTGCTGATGAGCATGAGAAGACAGTGTCTGAGCTTAAAGCTTCCAAGAAGAAGTATAAAGACTTGTACGAGTCCAAGAAAAAGGGTATGGTCGACCTCAAGACCAAGCATGAGCTGGAGATGCAGACTCTGCGTGCGGCACATGCTGCAGAGGTGCATAATTTGGAGGCTCAGCTGACCACTGAGTCAGAGAAGAGGGCAGGGGTTGAAGAGAGTCTAAAAGCGGCACAATCGGCTCGTATCGCTCTGGAGAGTTCCGTCCCTGCACTTGTAGCCAAGGGCATCCGGGACTATTACAGCACTGCCCATTTTGATGGGGTCCTTTCTGATCTCCTCATCCCTATAGTCAACCATGGGTACTCGATGGGAATCGATGATGCTCGAAACACAGATTCACGTGCCTTGACCTTTCAAAGTTGAAGAATGCAAATCTGTATAAGCCGGACATGGGGCAGATCTACAACGAGCGTCTTCAGGAGCTCAAATCAGGGGTCGATATCGTTCATAAATACTTTGTTCCTCCCCCTCCTAAGCCGACTACTCAAGCAACTTCTGTGTCTCCAGAACAAGATGCCTCAGGCGATGGCTCTCAGCCTAAACCTGTTTAGTATGTTTATGACCTGCTCTGCAGTCTGTTATTTTGACATTTGTAAAGACTTAAATGACATTTTATCATCTGAACAAGAGCGCTCATGGCTGCTCCTTTTTTGATTTATCTTATATTTGTCTTGACTTGTCCTGGTGTGGCCCCTTCAAGCATGGTCTGTTTACTTTTGACATAGCATGCTTGAGTTATTTCTTGCTTTCCTTTTTGAATTCCCTCTACGCTCAGTATCTGAGCTTAGCCTGCGTAGCGTTCAGCACTCTAAGTTTAGTCCGCTCTTCGCTGTTTATTATCTTGGTTATTATATTTTATAGGACTCGGTCTCTGAGTTCGCTCTGCCTTTGGCAGTTTTTTCATTTAGACGCTCAGCTTTTGAACGTGACCTGCTCTTGGCAGTTATTATTTTTCGTAGCACTCAGCCTCTGAGCTTAATCTGCCTTGAGCAGTTTAATTTTGATGGCGCTCGATCCGAGCTTTATCGCTGGAGCGATTAGTTTTAATGGCGCTCGCTACGAGCTCTATCTCGCTTGAGCGCTTTAATTTTAATAATGCTCGATCTTCGAGTTTTATCTCTTTGGAGCAAGAGTTTTAAGGGCGCTCGCCTCTCGAGCTCTATACTGCTTTAGCGCGCTTAATTTTAATGGCGCTCAGTCTCTGAGCTTTATCTGCTTTGAGCAGTTAGTTTTAAGGGCGCTCAGTCTCTGAGCTTTATCTGCTTTGAGCAGTTAGTTTTTATGGCGCTCAGTCTCTGAGCTCTATCTGCTTTGGGCAGTTCAATTTTAATGTAGAAGTCATGCATATAAATGCTATAGAATAAATAAATGCAAGTTGTTGAAATATTAGCAATTCTAGCACTCTTTGTGTAACACTTGTGCACATTATTTATTCTTTGTACACATGACATATTAATTATATTATATAAATAATTAATATGTCACTTGTCATAACTTTTCTACTTTATTGGGTTCTAAGTTCTAGCCGCCCATATAGATACTCAAGTTGGCCGCCATAATTGCTATCCATAGCATATCTAGTTTACTTTATTAAAGTTGTATCTATTTATACTCTTGTTCAATCAATGAAAAACTAAGTTGAAGTTTACTCAAGTATAATTTACTTTCTCAAACTCTCTTCATGGTATCAGAGAGCAAGGTTACTGAGTTCTAAAATCCGCTGCAACTTAGTGTTTTGTTTTCAAAATGTCTCATCAGAATCGATGGTTCATCTTCATCAGTAGACTCTCAAATTTCCTCAAGAGAGTGAGGTCACCGAATCTTCTTCTTATACAAATCATAGACTTGATGGCAACAACTACTTGCTCGTGGTCAAGATCCATGAAAATGTACACCTCGGGACAAGGTAAGATGGGATACTGTCCGGCTCTAAACTCCCCCTGCTTGAAGATGACCCGTGATTTGAAGCATGGGACACCGCTAATAATCAAGTCATGACCATTCTCACAAGATCAATGACAAAAGAGATCGGTGAGAACTTTATGATGTATGATCTGCAAAAGAAATGCAGGACAATGCTGAGATCTTTACTCCAAGAAAGACAATACATCGTAGTGTACGAACTTGAAGCTCAAATTCAAAGCTGCAGACAAGGGGATATATCTCAGAACTCAATACTTCAACCAACTATCTAAGGCATGGCAACACTTAGATATCTTTGGAAACTCACCCTGGAATGATGTTAAGGATGCTTTGCCTCTAAAAGGACATCATAGAAAGAAAAGAGTCTTCAAGTTCCTCACTGGACTGAACCCTACTCTTGATGATGTTAGAGGGAGAATTCTTGCCACAAAACCTCTCCCAAATCTCAAATCCATGTTTGCTGAGGTCAAACATGAAGAAAGCAGGAGGAAAGTCATGCTCTCAACACACCCTGCCGATAACCCTCATCAAGAATACGCCTGCCTGCTTGAATGTCGGGAAGGTGCTTGAGGTTACTGGGACTTACAGAAGCTCACCGAGAAAATCGGAAGGTTGTTCTCGTGATCACTTTGCAAGCACAAAATCACACCAAGGACAATTGCTTTGGAAGCTTCATGGCAAGCCTAATCCCTCTAAAACCTCAAAACCAACCAGGGAAAATCAAGGCAGACTTGTCAGTGACGAGGAGAATGACAGCCATCTGAATGCTCAGTTTGCTGCCTTTAAAGCCTTTATTGCTCAGCATCAGGAAGGTAGCTCCTCTACTGAAATGGCCACTCATGCTAAAACAGGTATATTCCGCTCACCTCTTAGTAATGAGACTTGGATTGTTGATTCTGGGGCTTCTTCCCACATGACTGGTAATAAAAACCTCATTACCCACTATATGCCATGCACCCAAATTCACAGAATTAAAACTGCTGATGGTTCTGTTTCTTATGCAAAAGGTGTTGGGAAGGTTAAACTTACTAATCAGATATATCTACAAGGGGTCTTATTTGTTCCAAAGTTAGATTGTAACCTTATATCTGTCAGTAAACTCACTAAAGATCTGAATTGGATCGTTGTTTTGATAAGGATCAGTGCACATTCCAGGATCTTTCTTCACAGGAAGTGATTGGTCAAGCTAAACCACCTTTCTCAGATCAAGTGATCAACCTCTGAAGACAAGGCGAAGACTGAATCGCCTCGACACTGCACTCAAAACCTAGAAAATATCATGTTATGGCATTATAGACTAGGACATCCAAGTTTTGGTTATTTAAAGTCTTTAATTCCAGAATTGTTTAAAGGATGTAATCTTAATGATCTTCAATGTGATATTTGTCAATTTGCCAAACTCACCAAATCTGTGTATACTAAATTACCTCACTTCCCATCCACACCTTTCACCTTAATTCACAAAGTGATGTATGGGGACCTCATGAGTGAAAAGTATAACAGGCAAGGTGGTTTGTAACCTTCATAGATGACCACACCGTAATCACTTGGTTATTTTTAATGAAGGATAAATCAAGTTGGATCCATCTTTCAAGAGTTTTACAACATGGTCTCTACTCGTTTGACATTAAGATTAAAATTTTGAAGACTCGACAATGCTCTTGAATATTATGAGTCTAATCTCGGTAAATTTCTTGATGAATAAGTGGAATTGTCCATATCGTAGTTTGTGTTGAGACACCTCAGCAAAATGGGGTTGCTGAGAGAAAGAATAGGCACCTGCTGGAAATGGCCAGATCAATCATGTTCACTACAAATGTTCCAAAATATATGTGGGGTGAAGCTATATTGACTGCCACATACTTAATCAACAAAGCTTCCAAAGAGAGTGTTAGTTTCAAGACTCCTATCCAAACCACATTGACCACACACTCCTGCCCTCATCTTATTGCCCAATTGCCTCCAAAAATCTTTGGTTGTACTGTGTTTGTTTATATCCATGCCCAACACAGAAGCAAACTTGATCCCAAAGCTCACAAGTGCATTTTCCTAGGGTATGCTAAGGACAGGAAAGGTTACAAATGCTATTCACCTCATCGAAAAGAAATTTTACAACTCTATGGATGTAAAATTCTTTGAAAGGACTCCTACTACAACAAGTCTCCATCAAGCGATCATCGATGGAAATCTAATTGAAATTGATCTAAATCCGTTCCCTCAACAAACTCTTAACCCTTAGCAACCTCATCGAGACTCAAGCAGATCGAACCTCGGCACCTATCGACCCGAGCCTCAGCTGGACCTCAAGACCTCTACCGACTCGTAGCTCTCTTTGAACTCGAGCTCTTTGAGCCTCAACACCTCTTCGACTCGTAGATCTGCTGAACCACAAGACCCCACCGACATTGATGACAGACTATTGCTCTAAGGAAAGGGAAAAGATCATGCACCGATCATTCTATTCGGACTTATTTATCTTATGACCAGCTGTCTCCTCATTTGCTATGTTTACACAGACTGGACTCTCACTCTATTCCTAAAAATATTCAGAGGCCCTTCAAAATGATAAGTGGAAGGTCATTGTTAAAACAGATGACTGCACTCCTGGATAATCATACTTGGGACCTCACAACTCTCCCCAAAGGAAAAAGACAGTCATTTGTAGATGGTTATTCACCATAAAATACAATGTTGATGGTACTACCGACAAGTATAAAGCCAGATTGGTGGCTGAGGGTTCACTCAAACTTATGGCATTGACTATACTGAAACTTTTGCACCAAGAGCAAAGCTTAACACCGCTGTCAGTCTCGATTTCTCTAGTCTGTCCAACTTGACTGGCCTCTTTACCAATTGGATATCAAAACGCTTTTCTCAATGGTGACCTTCTTCGAGGAAGTCTACATGAATGTACCTCCCGGTTTTGTCAATCCCCACACTCAAGGCAAGGTATGCAAACTCAGGAAATCTATATATGGCCTAAAGCAATCCCCAGGAGCCTGGTTTGGTAAACTCACTCACTGGTTAAAGTTAAAGCTTTGGATATCATCAATGCAACTCTGATCACACTATGTTTATCAAGACAACCAACCGCAGAGAAGGTCTATTCTTATTGTATATATGGATGATATCATCCTTCTTCGAGAGATGACTCTCTGAGATCCAACATTTGAAGACTCTTGGCAAAGGTATTCCAAGTTAAAGATCTGGGCTCCCTAAAATACTTTCTTGGTATGGAAATAGCTAGAAACAGTAAAGGCATTTCAGTCTCTCAAAGGAAGTATGTACTGGATCTCTTTGAAGGAAATCGCATGTCGGGATGCAAACTCGTCAGATCCCCAGAGTACCCCAAGAATACCTCGCCGCATGGTGACATTGCTGTCAGGAAGGATCAATATCAGAGACTTGTAGGGAAACTCATTTATCTTTCCCATACAAGACCTGATATTGCATATGGAGTCAGTCTGGTGAGCCAATTCATGCATTGCCCTCTTGCAACATTGGGATGTGGGATCTGCATAGCAATCTTGAGATACTTGAAATCCACTCGGCCAAGGCTTGCACTTCATCAAGTCTGTGCCGAGAGATCTATCAAGGTTTACATCGATCTTTGATTGAATGGGTTGTCATATAGACAGGAAGGTCTACCACCAAGCTCTTGTTCTTATGTATGGGGCAATCTTGTCACCCTGGAGGAGCAAGAAACAACCTCATCGTCTCTGTAAGCGATCATGAAAGGCGAACTCAGGGCACTTGTTTTGGGCATTTGTGAAGCTCTTTGGCTCAAAAAAGAGTACTTATCAACTTCAAGACCTACTCAAAGAACCTATCACACTCTGCTGTGATAATAATTCAGCATTATGCATGGCAGAGGATCCTGTTCATCATGACAAAACCAAACATGTGGACATTGACAGACACTTCCTGAAGGAGAAGATTGATGCAAAGATCATTCAACTCCAGTATGTTCCCTCAGCAGACCAGAATGCTGACATTCTCACCAAGGCTATTCCACCTCTTATGTTCAGCAGACTAAGTCACAAACTTGGCTGTATCAACATATACAACCCAGTTTGAGGGGGGGTGTTGAAATATTAGCAATTCTAGCACTCTTTGTGTAACACTTGTGCACATTATTTATTCTTTGTACACATGACATATTAATTATATTATATAAATAATTAATATGTCACTTGTCATAACTTTTCTACTTTATTGGGTTCTAAGTTCTAGCCGCCCATATAGATACTCAAGTTGGCCGCCATAATTGCTATCCATAGCATAGCTAGTTTACTTTATTAAAGTTGTATCTATTTATACTCTTGTTCAATCAATGAAAAACTAAGTTGAAGTTTACTCAAGTATAATTTACTTTCTCAAACTCTCTTCACAAGTTTTATTTAAGAAACAAATGGTCGCAAAGGCAACTTATTACAGTCTCATACTATAGATAATAAATAAAAGAGCAAACAGCCTTGAACCTGTCTTAGGCGTAGAATCGTCTCAAGTTAGCTGAGTTCCAACTTCGTGGAATGGTCTTCCCCTGAGCGTTTGCTAACTGATAGGCACTCTTACCGTGCACCTTGATGATCTTATATGGACCTTCCTAATTTGGCTTTAGTTTGCCTGAGAGTCCTGTCTGCTAACTTCATTTTTGCGAAGGACCAAATCCCCTACCTTAAAGTACAAATCTCTCACCTTAGCGTTGTAATATTGTGCGATCTGTTGCTTGTACTTAGCCATTCTTATCAAAGCTATTTCCCGATTTTCTCTTAATTCATCTTTGAGGTGTCTTAGCACGGTCTCTTGATCGATCTGGCTATACAGCTCCCCTCTGGGCGAAGGTAGCCCAATCTCTGCCGGGATAACTGTCTCACATCCATATGATAGCAGGAACGGGGTTTCGCCCGTGGCCGAGTTAGGTGTCGTTCTGTACGCCCAGAGGACGTTGGGCAATTGTTCAACCCAATGCTCGCCCTCTTCTTCTAACCTCCTTTTTAACCCTGCCTTGATTTGTCTGCTGGCCTGCTCAACCTGCCCATTTGCTTGTGGATACCCAACAGATGTGAAGTGCTGAGCTATTCCATGTTTTGAGCACCATTCTCGGACAACTCTATCCTCAAACTGAGTACCGTTGTCTGATATCAAATGCTTAGGGATTCCATACCGACAGACCACATTCTTCCATAAGAACTTTTGAATCGCTCTACCTGTTATCGTTGCCAATGGTTCTGCCTCTACCCATCTAGTGAAGTAATCAATAGCTACTACCAGAAACTTCAAGTTACCTGGTGCTCTGGGCAAGGGGCCGACCAGATCCACTCCCCATTGGTCAAAAGACCACGGGGATACCAAGGGGATCATTTGTTGTGATGGTTGGTGTCTGAGGTTGTCATGCACCTGGCATGTCCTACAAGCCATCACCAATTCATGAGCATCTGCACCCATGGTCGGCCAATAGTATCCGAAGAGCCTGCACTTACGAGCTAGAGCTCTAGCTCCCATATGACTTCCACAGATTCCCAGATGGATTTCTCGAAGGAGATAATTCCCCTCTTCTTCGGTGGCGCAAGTAGCCACGGAGTTATAAAATATTTGCGGTATAAGATATCATTAAACAACGAATATCTGCTCGCTTGAAGCCTTATCTTCCTTGCCAAGGCTCTGTCTTCTGGAACTACGTTGTTTTTTAGGAAGGCCACTATGGAATCCATCCAGGTAGCTCGCTGTTCGATCTGCTGAGTTTCTTTTTGTTCGTAGCTTTGCTCTGCCACTTGCTCGATCAAAACCTTCTTGTCAGAGAAAAAATTTGATGCCAACTTAGATAATGCGTCCGCGCGAGCGTTTTTAGACCTAGGAATTTGGCCTAGTTTGACATCTTCAAACTGCGAAATCTGTGCTCGGGCCATGAAAAGATATCATAGTCTCTTCCTTGGCCTCATACTCCCCCCTAACATGGTTTACTACTAGCTGGGAATCGCTAAATATGTGCAACCTTTTAACCCCTAAATTTGTGGCAAGTTTGAGTCCTGTAATGAGCGCTTCATACTCAGCCTCATTATTGGTTGCCTTAAAGTTGAAACGCAATGCATAAGGAAATTCTTCTCCTTTCAGACTACAGAGCAGAAGACCTGCTCCTGCTCCCTCCTTATTGGACGCTCCATCCACATACAACGTCCACTGGTCTACTGGCTTGTCGGTTTGTTCCTGCTCGAGAGATATGGCAATTCCTTCGGCTATGAAATCAGCCAAGGCCTGAGCCTTGATGGATACTCTTTGTCTGAATTCCAGATCGTAGACAGCCAGCTCGACCACCCACTTTGTCAATCTTCCTGACGTCTCCGGTTTATCTAGAATCTGCCGAAGCGGTTGGTCGGTCATGACCACTATAGGATGAGCCTGAAAATATGGTTTCAATTTTCTTGACGTATGGACCAAAATTAACGACAACTTTTCTACACTGGTATACCTCACCTCTGGCCCTCGGAGGGCCTTACTAACATAAAAAATTGGTTTTTGAGTGTTATCCCGATCACTCACCAGGACAGCACTCAACGCTTCTTGGCACGCTGACAAGTACAAGTATAGAGTTTCTCCCTCCTGCGGTGCGGTAAGAACGGGCAGGTTGGTGAGGTATTTTTTCAACTCTTCAAATGCCTTCTGGCACTCTCCATTCCAGTCAAAAGGGTTTGCTTGCCTTAAAATTTTGAAGAAAGGAAGAGCCCTTTGCACCGACCGTGAGAGGAATCGATTTAGGGCGGCCATGCGCCCTGTCAATCTTTGCACTTCCTTAATGTTCTGCAGTGAAGCCATACTTTGTATGGCCTCGACTTTTTCTGGATTTTCTCTTATACCTTCCTTGGATATCATATACCCAAGGAATTTCCCTGATCGTACCCCAAATGTACACTTTTTTGGATTAAGACGCATTTGTGTTTGCCTTAGCACTCCTAAAATTTCTCTGACATCGGTCACATACTGCTCGAGAGATCTGCTCTTGATCAATAAGTCATCCACGTAAACCTCCATGCTCTTTCCTATCTGCTTCTCAAATATTTTATTGACGGCTCTCTGATACGTGGCCCCAGCGTTCTTGAGACCGAACGGCATAGTGATATAACAGAAGGTTCCTCTCTCTGTTATGAAAGATGTTTTTTCCATGTCCTTTGGAGCCATGGCTATCTGATGATACCCCTTGTACGCGTCTAAGAACGCGAAGACTTCATATCCGACCGTGGAATCTACCAAGCTGTCGATCTTCGGAAGTGGGTAACAATCTTTTGGGCACGGCTTGTTTAAGTCTGTAAAATCCACACACATGCGCCAAGATCCATCTGGATTCTTGACCAGAACAAGATTGGCCAACCACTCAGGATACACCACCTCTTTAATTATATTTGCCTGCAGCAACTTTGTTACCTCTTTCTGTATAGCCCCTACTCTTTCCTGGGTGAAACATTGCCTCTTCTGCCGAACTGGTTTTATACTCGGGTCTATGTTTAAACGATGTAATGCCAGGCTGGGAGACAGACCAGGCATATCAGCTGCGGTCAAAGCAAAAACATCCCTAAACTCTTTCAACAAATCTATCAGACCCCGTCTGTGTGGTTCCGGAATCCATGCTCCGACGCCGATTCGGTCTTCCTTGTCTTCCCAGAGTACTTCTTATGTTACCTCATCATTGGTTAACCATCTTTCCTCTTCTTCTGGAACAAGTTCGTCAATAAGGACCTGTTGCACCATCATTTTTTGATTTATGGTGGTTGTATAGCAGCTCCTTGCTGTTTCCACATCTCCTTTTATTTCCGCGGCCCCTTCTACGGTAGGGAATTTCATACTGATATGTGCAGGGGAGATAACCTCTTGAAAATCTATTAGAGCGGGTCATCCCAATATGACGTTATATGCCGAGGCCGAACGTACCACCACGTAGTCGATCATAAGAGTCCTGCTCTTTCTTCCTTGTCCAAAAGTTGTCGGCAGCTTAATCATACCGACAGGATGTATCGGCGGTCCGGCGAACCCAAATAGCGGGGCTGAGACGGGAGTAAGCTCGGTATCCCGTATCTTCATGGCCTGGCATACCGATAGGTATAGAATGTTTACTGCGCTCCATGTGTCCACATTGTTGGGAATCAGAGGGAGAGGATCTCTTGGTCCGTAAACTACCTCCCCTGATAATCTCTGCTTTTTACCTGTTTCAGATGGTGGGCCCTGGGTGTTACTGCTCTCCCCGAGTGGTTTGGATCCTGCCGGACCACCCGCAATGGTGTTAATGGTATTGATGGGTTTATTATCAATGTTTCCTTCAGGGTCAGGAGAAGGATCTCTTCTTTGTTTTGGGTCTGCTCTGCCCTCATTGCCTTGATAGTAATTTCTCCTTTTGTATTCTCTCCTACCTCTTGGGTTAGGATTCCACGTTCGATCAATTGCCTCATCAATTTTTCCTTCCAGGGCCGCAGCATCAATGTCTCTGATCAAGTCTCTGCAGTTCTCTGAATCATAACCCACATCCTTATGATATTTGCAAAACTTTGTCTGGTCCCTTTTTTCCACCGGCCCCCTCAGAGGTGGTGGTGTTCGTGCTATCCATTTTCTTTCCATTAAGCCGAGAACCTGCTCGCGTGACTGATTTAAAGGCACAAAGTCCCTGTCTTGGAGAGCTCCCTTTTTTCCCGAGCCTGTCGGTAATCGGAGAGGTCATCCTATCCCATACCTTCCTTCGCTCTTTCTCGGGTTGCCTTGTCGTCTCGCCCCTTCTAGGGTATGCCTTTTCCTACTATCTCTTGAGTCGGTTGGCCTCTTCCTCTTGACAGTGTTTGAAGACTGTTTCTACACAATCTTCCATAGTAAGTGGGGGTTTACTATTGAGCTTAGCGTACAGCCGACTCTCACGTTGCCCTGCTATGAAAGACGTAAATATCAAATGTTCATCAGCCCCTTGTACCTGCCTTGACTCCTCATTGAACCTTTTTAGGAACTGTAGCACACTTTCATCATTTTTCTGCTTTAACGTAAGCAAGTGAGTAGCGTTCCTCTGGAACGGACGAGCCGTGATGAACGCATGCATAAACTTTCTTGCTAGGGTAGCGAAGTCATTAATGGATCTGGGTGGTAGTTTCCTGAACCACTCCCGACCCCGACCAGTCAATAAAGCAGGAAACGCTTTGCACTTCATCTGGTCGGCCGCGTTCTACAAGGTCATATGCGTCAAATACTGATGCATATGATCGTTGGGGTCCTTTGTCCCATCATAGGGGTCCATTTTGGCATCTTAAATCTTGGGGGTCCGGGATAACCTTCTACCTGCTCGGTAAAAGGAGATTAAAAAGAGAAATGAGTCTTACCCGGAATAGCATCCAGTTCCCTACGAGCCGCATCCCCAGCTTGTTCTTTAATATCTTTCCTTCCTGGGTTGGAACTGGTGGAAAGAGCCTCTGCGTGCTCTTCTCGTGAAAAATTGAGGGCTTTTTCCCTTTCATCCATAAGTGGGTTCTCCCTGGTATGCGTTTCCCCTGTGATTTCGTCCCCCCGGACTTTAAAAGCGTTTGTCAGAATTGTTCTGAAAGTGGCCGGATTAAGATTTGACAATGCCTCCACCAAATCCTGCTGTGCGGGATCTGGTAGGGGCTCCACCTGGGTGGGTTGTGCTGTAGTTTCTCCATCCTTTTCGACTAAAGGGCCTCCGACATCTTTTCCAGCCACTGTTGACCCACCGCCTTGTGCGGCTGCTTCCTGCGTTTTCTTCCTAGTTTGTTTCGGTGGCATAGTGGCTGCACATTGATTCTAGAATTACCAATAGAGGGCCCTCCTTCTAGCGCCAATGATGAAGTCGGATTTCACCAATAGGTAATTTCCGGGTACGATTGCTCTAGTGGTAGTTCTCCGGTCACCGGCAGACACTAAAAGAGGAGATAGTTTGTTATATGGTGTTTTGACTGAACTCGAGTTACCCTCAAGCTGCCTACGTATCCAATTATTTTACTGGAATCAAGTCGACCGTAGTTCTTGTAGTGGTTTATATAGGGAGTCTAAACCCTAATTTTGCCGTATCCTCCAAGGATCCGGTTAAGATTAGATTTGATATGAGCCCCTAATTATTAAGGGATAATGATTCTTTCATATTGAGTTCTGAATCAGAGCCTTAATAAGGCTAGTTTCATTCTCCACGTTTATCCCTACCTAATGGACACGTGCGTACAAATGCGTGACCGCTCTGGCCCGTTGGCTGGATCAGTGTGGTTGCGCTCTGCGCATTCCTTATAGACCGACCGTCTTGTGGTGGTCAGGATTAGGGAGGTTGCTCGCCCTCAGGGTCTATAGTCGACCCTGGTCGGACTTCCTCTCTTTGGTCGGGAAACTTTCCCTACCTCACTTGTGATTAGCCAATAGTTGTCTGACGCGTGGCTTTGGCAGAGCCGACCATCGTCAACATACATACAAACACGAAACGAATATAAAGTGTAAACCAAACATCCATGTGATTCGCGCCACAAAGAGCCACTTTATGTCTGTGAATTACCCAACCTTCTTGAAAATGTTTTCGTCCAACAACTACCTGACAACCAAACAATGGACATGCATATGTTCATTTCATGCAGATTTCAAGAAAAACAGTAATAAATATACCATGTTTAAAACAAATATATTACCTTTTTAAAAAAAATCTTTTACCTCATGTAAAAATTTCTAAGGATAATTTTCAGCAAATAAACAACAATTTGACATATACCTACGAAGAAACACGCTTTGATGTCAAAACTACGATCCATGATCCTAAAAATAGATTGAATTAGAAAAGATAATGATACGCCAAGCCCGGAAAAGAGCATGCGGATTCATATTGGGCCTATACGTAGGCCCGATGAAACGGTATAAGTCCTCACCACTCGATTCGCACCTTGATAAGCCAGATTAGGCCGGGCACAATCCAGCCCACCTCATGCCTCTCTAGGAAACATGCGTCGATCAACAAATCCTTCAGCCCGCCCGCTACAGGTCGGCACGAAGCACTGGGGGCTGATCTACTCCACTTCACTTCACTCGCAATCCGCATGACCGGGACCAAACCCGCTTAACTAGGCAAACATAGTTCATGCCCAAATGTTACAGACGGAGAACCCTTAGCGGTTATGAGCAAGCCTGCCCAATCAGAAGCTGCCGCATCAACCACAATGATAATCACATTTAGTTATACCTTAACTACCATCATTTGTAACCACCAACTCTTAGCCCTATAAATAACGGCATTTGTACCCTGTAAAGGTAGATGGACATCTCATAATAAATACGGTGCGATAACCTCTCGCCAATTTCGTCGTCGATCGATCTCGCCTTTTCTGACTTTATTATCTTCATATTTTCTTCATTGAGTTCAGACACACCACCATATTTAACTGGAAAAATCACTTGCTTCCGCCAGATATCCACCGCTAAAATCAAATCAACCCGTTTGTGATAACTCCGACGTTATCAGTTCGCTCCGTTACCGGGAAATTACGCTTACGAGCTTTTTCCAATTGATTCTACCTCCCGAAAGACGTTTCCGCTGCAGCTCCGGCAAACTAGAACTACCCGTTTTGGATTTCCGGCGAAGAAAAACCACCATTTTTTGGTTTTCCGGCCGAAAGCTTCCAGATCTACGGGTTATATCCAAATCTTTCATAGATTCCCCGGACTTACGTCATCCCTATTCACAGATCCTACGAATCAATCTTGTACCTGGAGGATCTTCCACACCTCCATTGGTGTCATCATGCCTATAGAAACCAGATCCTCCGGCACTCTACTTCATGAAGGATTGGTGCCTCCAGTGAAGAGAGCTGGGTAGAATACATTACAGATCGCCGGTTGGACCGATGATGTTCGTGTTTTTACACACCAGGCCCCCGGTGATCATCTCTCCACATCCCCGCACACTAGAGACACCAATCAGGCCGATGCCCAAGTTTTCCTTGAAGACATAGCTAGATCTAAAGAGTCTCTGGCCTCTGCCATCATACACGACAAAGGCAAAAATGCAGCGGGTACATGTAGACCTGCTCAATCGCATCAGCCGCTCCCAGAAAAGGCAGACGCATATGACGAGCTCAACGCGAAAGCATTTCTCGCCCATGCGGTCTACGCCGAATGGATATGGCAGACAAATCAGGAACTCCTGGCGCTGGGCAAACCCATCTTGCCGACCAGCGTATTTGTCCTACTATTGAGGCTACCCATCGTCGACAAGTTGATGAGAGTCAATTTTACTATGCTTCGGTGCATGTTTTAACCCCCATTTATGACACTTTTGTCTTGTATTGGGTAGTTTTAGACCATTTATAGGGCAAAATGCATTACACACTCACTCTGAGGCAAATCGTCAAATAGATGGAAAACCTCACCATTTTACGGTATTTTGACCCTTTTCGAGCCCTAGTTATCTTGCGGAGTTATGCTCGGTATGTGTTTGAATGTTGTGATTCAGGATCTAGGTGATTTATGAGCCCGAAAGATGTGGCATGAGACATAGAGTGGCGTAACTGAAGCCTGGGGATGGAAACGGATCAAATATAGTTGGTGCTTTCGCCTTACATTCACTTTATCTGCATTTTCCTCCCGGATACATGCTTTTTCTGGACTTGTGGACTTCATGAAAGTTTTAGACAATTTAATGATCTTTCCAACGCACTTTGAATCACTAAAATCGAAGCTCATCACGCGAAGATATTGCCAAATTACTGAAGGATGTCAATGCTGAGTGCTGTCACAGGGCAATGCGCACGCATTCAGTCAAATGTGTACGCATTTCTGGAGCAGAATGTGCGGATCTTGGGCATTTCGAGCAATGTGTACGCATTCGGACGTTCTTGGGTGCCTATATATATATATATTTTTGAACAGATTTTTCAGCATTGCTTCTCCTCCTTAGAACCCTAACTATTAGATTAGGTCAATCCCTTCCCTTTTAGCTCGTTAGAACTCTTTCTTACTTTAACTTCTCTTAGATTAGACTTAATCTAGCTTAGATTCTTGCTTAAATCTCTTGGATTTTGCATTTTATGTTCTTCTTCTTCCCCAAAGTGACATGGATTTGGATGAAGATTGATGCAACTTCGATTTCTTGCGTTTTTGGTGACTAATCGTTCCACTTTTTAGTTTTATTGCTTTAATGTCTTCTTTGATTGTTATTTCATGCTTTGTGATGAGTAGCTAATTTACTACATAGATAAATCATGTGAAAGATTGAAGAAATCACCCTTTAGTTGATGTGTTTGGGAATGGGTAGTGTTTAATTGTTGTTATATCGATGAATTTATGTCTTAAAACTTGTTCTTAATGCGTGGATTAGCTTGATCACCTAGTTCATGAACACACACCACTTTTATAAATGTATGTTGCGAAGGGGTGAGGGAAAGGGGTTTTAAGATCATTATTTACAATTGACTGAGTTGTTTAGATCAATTGGGTAACGAGGTTTTGTCGGTGTTAATCGAACGGCTTTAGAGCGTTTATCTTGTTTCGGTCAGTTAAATCCTTAAAGGCGGACTATTGAACCGGGCAAAGGGTACTAGGTTGTTGAATGGCGTCTAGTACTATCTTAAGAGTTTGCACCCATGAACGAGTCGATATAAGCATTAGGATGGTTGGTTGGTAGTTTCCATTCCCAAATAATCGATTAGAGGGGCAAAAAAATTCAATTGATAGTGATTTGGCTATGCCTCTTTCTCTCTTTTTCTCTAGTTTAAATATCGTTATAGGATAATTCAAAACGTGAACAACCGTTGATTGACCTAAACTAAGTTCGATTATGCCTTTGGTATTCGATTGATTCCTCATGGGATACGACCTAGCTCACCACTGTAGTACTTCCGACCCGGTACTCTGCCGGTTAAGGTTGGTCGTCACTATTTTGGCTATCAAGTTTTCTGGCATCATTACTGGGGAATCAAATCGATATCTCATAAGTCGTTTGAAGACTTAGGCTTAGGTTGTTTTTTTCTTTTCTTTTTCTTTCTTGTGTTTTTTCTTGATGTTGGATTTCTGTTGAAGTGTCACACCATCTACTACGGTGGTGGTGGTGACTGGATACCGTGATTGTGTTCTTGTTGTTCCCTTGAATTGCAGTGTATGGATCCGTATGGCCATAAGGTCTCTCTTCCCCACTCATTTGGAGGCTTTAATTTCGGTGGTATGGGTTTTGGATTCCAACCATATTATCAGTTCAACCCATACATATCACCATACAACAATGAGTGGGGGAGTCCTCCAAGTTCTCAGTTTCAACACACCAATGCCTATTTGCAATATGCACCACCTTCACAAATACCTCTTCCTCCACAAAAGAGCTCAACCGACATCCTCTTGGATCAAATCAATGAAACTTTACAAGAGCATAGTCGGGAATTGAGGGACATTAGAATAAATGCCAACAATACCACCATGCTTCAATCGGCAATTAAGAACTTGGAAAACCGGGTAGAGAAATTTATTGATAAGAGGAAGGTTGAGATGAATGCTAAAAATGATGAAATTCCATTTGCTCCACCGTTGACTCTTGAGGTAACCACCCATCATGAGTGTTATGAAGAAGGTATGAAACATGCTACTGGTGAATCATTTATTCCTTCTCATTTGAACCTTATTGAAAAAATAGTGGTGATGGATCACATAGAATATGTTGATGTTGTGGTTGAGCCAAAATGTTATCGTTTGGCGTTTGAATCTATGTTACTTGGCATATGCTCTCATTAGGGGAAGTTGAATTCATTGTGTTGCACGGTGAATTTCTTGAATCAATCTTGGTGGTGGGGATTGAGCCCCTTGTTTTTCTTGTCCCATTTTAAGGGTGTGCTCAATTCTTTTGATTTTTGTAGGGAGACGCAACGGTTTGCTCTCCTTTGGTATAATTATCCTTAGCATTGTTGTGGATAGAAAGTCGAACTAAAGACTTTAAACTTAGAATGTTTTAGGTAGATTTTTATTTATTTATTTTTGTTTGTTGTTGTTCTAAATGAAAGTAGATGAAAGTTTTTTTTAATTGCCATGTTCTTGATGCTATTGAGCAAAAGATGTGCAATTTTTTCTTTCATTCCACTCGTGCTTCTTTGCTTTTCTTATAGTTTCTTAATAAGTCAAGCCAATGACGTAAAACAAAGTCACTTGTGGGAGGCAACCCAATTTTTCTTTGTTTGGTAGTAGTAGGAGTGAGTCTTAAGTAAAAGAGTGGGAATTTCGGCCTAAGAAAAGAGCTTTCGGGTGAAGATTTCATTTTCATTCCCGTACCGTACTTGGTTGTTATCATTTTGGTT
Source organism: Gentiana macrophylla (assembly GCA_026214975.1). Lineage (NCBI taxonomy): Eukaryota > Viridiplantae > Streptophyta > Magnoliopsida > Gentianales > Gentianaceae > Gentiana > Gentiana macrophylla. The sequence goes on from CM047809.1 coordinate 100,574,084, forward strand.
TGTTCTTGGCACTTATTTTATGCATAGATGATGTTTCTCTGTTTATTATCTTCTCATATCATGTGATTCAAGTTTGGTACCTTTGGTTATGCTATGATAGTGTATGTGACATTGATTCTTTTCCTTATATCTCATTATTGATGTTCCCCGTGCATGTTTTTTCGTGTTTCTTGGTTTGATTGCTTTAGGTGTACGAGATGGAGCTTCATGGATATGTCATATGCACTCATTTGCGCCTTTCTGCCGGGTTAAGCTAAGCCTTCTTTCTTCTTTATCATTCACACACTGATGACAATGTTGCATTTAAAGTGGGGGGTGGTAGGCTAAGCTATGATTTTTGCTTTGTTGATTTTATCCATTGTGTTATATGCTTATCGTTTGGTCACTACTTCAGTAAAATTTGAGCTATTTTTAAAATTTTCCATGGACTTGATGTTGCATTCGTATGTTGAGCCTTCACGTTGATAGGATAAATGGTTTAGTGAATGTTTGAATGCATGTTACATGGCTTACTACCTTATCTTGGAGACGGGATTTTCATGCACGTATAGCTTCAATTTCATGAACCACGGTAACGAGTGACCGATTATGGTAGACTTAGGCACAATTCGGCTACCTAGAACTCATACCATTAACTTTGAGACGAAATAGAAATGCCGACCTTGGTAGAGTTTGGGACGGCAGTTATGGCATTTCTTTGACCTAACTAGAGCCAAATAGCCATCCCATGACATATTCCATAGTAACCCCTCTAAGCCTTGGTAGGATGGTTAGACCCCCATCCGACACTTAGCCATTCATATTTAGTCCGTAATTTCCCAACCCCGAGCCTTATTTGTGGTCTACATTCCCTTGAACACCCAACGAGTTAAGCTTTATCTTTTCATTTGGATCACACTTGCTTAGGGTGGTAGAGTGGTGTGTTTTGTATAGAGGAGTTGTTATTACGAGCTATTTCATGATATTGGAGGGTTGGAGCTCGATTCATTTCATGTGCATGTTACGATGGCATTTGACTCAAACCTATTTAAATTGTATAATGCTGCTTTCTAAATTCAAAAAGTTTCTTGAAAAAAAAAGAAAAAAAAAAGAAAAAAGAAAAGTCAAAAGAAATGAAATCAATCAAAAAAAGCTTGCAATAAAGTCAATAAAAGTGTAATAAAGGTTGAGTCAAAGAAAGACAAGTGTTTTGGGACTCATGTTTTGATTTGTTATATGATATTGGTATTTGGGATGAGTCCTTAGTGTAGAAACATGATTCTTATACATGTTTGTCTCGTTACACTTGAGACATAGTGCGATATGACACTTTATTTCTTGGATTATGTTTCTAATTTCATTTTGAGCTAGAGAAGGGTAGAGCTAGCTATGTTTTGTATTGTTACACCCCATGATTGAGCTTGCTCGTGTTTATCTCTTTGTTGTTTATTCCCCAGAAATTCCCTTCGGTTAGCCCCGTCCCGAGCCTAACGTTACAACCTTTCAAGTCCTACTTGACCTTGCTTAGCCTCGGTTGGCCCCGATTAGTGGAGATGCTTATGAAGTATGAGCCTATGGTGTAGTCGTAATAACCTAGCATCCATAATCCAAACCGGTAAACCATGGTAAATGTAGGAGAAGCTATTCACACACACACATCTCGTTTTCTTGATAAGGTAGGGTTAAATGGCATGTATTTACTATTTTACCTGTCGGTTATCATTGATATGTGATTGGCTTGACCTACGCGTGTAAGGTTGACTTTTGGATTTTTTAAAACGCTCATTTTTGCTCGAGGGCGAGCAAACGCTAAGTGGGGGGTGGTTGATGAGAGTCAATTTTATTATGCTTCGGTGCATGTTTTAACCCCCATTTATGACACTTTTGTCTTGTATTGGGTAGTTTTAGACCATTTATAGGGCAAAACACATTGCACAATCACTCTGAGGCAAACTGTCAAATAGATGGAAAACCTCATCATTTTACGGTATTTTGATCATTTTTGAGCCCTAGTTATCTTGCGGAGTTATGCTCGGTATGTGTTTGAATGTTGTGATGCAGGATCTAGGTGATTTATGAGCCTGGAAGATGAGGCGTGAGACTTAGAGTGGCGTAACCGAAGCCCGGGGATGGAAACGGATCAAATATAGTTGGTGCTTTCGTCTTACTTTCACTTTATCTGCATTTTCCTCCCGGATAAATGCTTTTGCAGGACTTTTTGACTTCATTAAAGTATTAGATAATTGAATGATATTTCCAACGCACTTTGAATCACTCAAATCGGAGCTCTGCACGCGAAGATATTGCCAAATTACTGAAGGATGTCAATGCTGAGTGCTGTCACAGGGCAATGTGCACGCATTCAGTCGAATGTGTACGCATTCCGGGAGCAGAATGTTCGGATTTTGGGCATTTCGAGTGATGACGGGCAAATTATACCCGTAAAAGTCATCAACATTGACCTTAAATCGAGATTAATAATGTATATTTCGTATTAAATCACTTGTTTATATTTATTATTTAATGTTAAGTGATTATTAATATGATTTTTGGTATTTAGCTATTTTTATTATTAAAGACCGATTTATTGTGCGATAATTGCTGATTTTGTAGATCGTGATAAATCGGGAAGATAAATATCACGCAATCGAAATCTCAAGATAATGAAGAGGAAAATCGGAGCATTAATCAAAGGATAAATCGAGATCGCCAAAAAAGAATGCAAATGGGAACAAGTCGTATTAAAGAGACGCGCTTTTTAACACGTGTAAAAGGGCTCGGTCGACCGAGCCTATCCATTCGGTCGACCGAGAGAGTCGGCTCGGTCACTTAAAGTTTATCCGCGCAAATCGCGTGTATATCTTCTAGATCCTTCCTGGTCGGCAAAACCTCTATATAAGCAAAGCAGCTCACTTAAATTTGTAAAACACACCAACACACACCTTAGACATACATACAATCCCTTCATTCTTTCTTCAAATCTTACAATTCATAATATAAATTTGATACAATGTAGAATAATTTGAGGTTTCCGAAGAATTGAAGGGTCGCAATATGTAAGCCTTTATTTTCTGCTTTCTTTCTTTTAAGTAATTAATCCCTCCCAATTATGCTTTATCGTTTGAATTAGTTAATCATAGCTAGATGATGTAGATATAGGCTATGACGTTAGTGGATGTGGCGACTCCTTGTCTATGGGGATCCCATAACCTACGCCATACACTTAGTATTTATTCATGAATCTACTTGATTTAATCAATGCGTATCTATGTTAGTTTATATGAATACTGTGCGAATTACCATGTTTAACTGCTCAGATGAAGAAACGCCGAGAGATATATTCTAAGATGTATTCGGGTTGAAATCATTCGGTGACCGAAAAGTGTCATTCGGTCGATCGAGGCCTTACACTCGGTCGATCGAGCCCCTGCTTTCATCAATTATTTCGCTTACGTCTTTATGGTAGGTTTAGCCTAGTTGAATTTATTATCTCAAGGTATGGCTATGGCTACGTTACTCGCTTAGTTTAATTAAAACGTGTAAAAGGAAATACCAATATAAAACTCTTAGGTAGGCTTATGAATTGCTCTTCACGGACGTTCAGCGTTATCTAGGTAGATTTATATTCGGGAATTGCATGCACATGCTTATACGTACGTCGTAGATTAGCATGAGACTATAACTTGGTAATTGCTAGTTGGACGAGAGCTTGAGTAATCGCTTAGGAAGTACACCTAACCATAGGAATGTTGCCTAGACGAGGTGTACGATTAATATCGGCATCCTTAGTGTCGTAAGCATGGAAGTTATAAGAGATGGATACCCAAAAGGTGAAGTCACGTAATGTAGCACAGTGATCTAGCAACCTAACCGGTGCTAAGTCAAGTTAAAGAGGATGACTCCCGTAGCCAATCTAAGATAGATACAAACGGATTGACAGTTAATAAGTTCAGTTTATTATATAAATTATCTAGGTCCAAACGATAAAGGCTATAATTGGGGAGGTTAATTACGCTGTGTCGAGTCGTGTCTTTACCTTTCTTGTCTTATGTTGGTCGTAGACCGCCTCATGTCCTTGACATGTTTAATTAATCGCTTGTGTATAAGATGATCCACAATTGGTTCCTCGTGGGATCGACCTTGATTCACTATAGCTATACTACGATGGGCCTAGTCCTCTTGCTAGTATTGGTTTATGGTGGTCGAGTATTTTATTATAACCTGATCGACCCGATCAAGTTTTTGGCGCCAAGTTCCGGGAACCAACAAATAATTTTATATATAAATAATTTTCTTATTCATGTCGAGTTTTCTGCTTTTGAGTCTCTTTTTTCGCTTTTGAGTCCTCTCGTTTGTCTCGCTTCAGTGTAAAAATTCCGAAATCTGGAACAATCGGTTTTGCTCCCACGAGATCGCTTCTCTCGCCCGTGAGCCTGGTTCTATTTTCTCGACTTCGCGTGTCTGCTTATCCTCAGATGTTTAATCCGTAGGTCCGATAGCGACATGGGAAACCATGTTAAAATCAGTCCACGGTCTGCTTTTGTTTTTCTATTTGCGTAAACCAGGAAGCAATAATCCAAGTCAATAATTTTTCACGGGCGCCGAGAAAATAACCCAAAGAAACATGTGGAGCTACGAATCTAAGATGGGAAAAGCGATGGAAGCAATACCTTTAAAGCACCAAGATGGCTCTAAATTTTTTTAAAGGCTTAAATTCTTCGTGGTACAATGTTGAAGGCAAGGTACTACCTTTTTTGCTTATGTTTTACTACCTTTTGGTTTTTTGAGCATAAGTTAGCCTATACATGAACCTTAGTATGAATCTTAGCCCGGAGTTGGTTTGTAAGAATAATTTTATTAGTGTCGAAGGTTTTGCCCCATATCTGCCTCATCTGAGGGTGTAGGGAAACATGTAGTCGTTGAAAGAAGCGAAGAATAAAGAGTTCCTCGTAGTTCTGTTAAAATCTCTTTGTCCTATGCATGAGATTGCTTCACTGGCCAGGGAGCAACAAATTGTGTAGTTTAAGCATTCACAATCTAAAGAAGACGTTGAGTTTTGAGAGAACACTATCTTCTTTTTTTGAGAGTTTTATGGTGATGGCTTCTCGGTGAACCCACCTTAAATGTAAAACGAGATTACGCTTTGGGTGACAATGTAGAAATCGGAGACTCTTAGTACATTGGTTCGAAATGGTCTAACCATGGTCAAGCGAGTTCAACCGAGCTTCGCTCAATCGACTCCCCCACACGTGTGATGTACGTTACAGCAGCTTCAACAAGACTTAGCATAGCCGATAAGCCTTCGGGCTAAACGGGCTTAATCTTGACGGATTGGCCTGAATCATCACATATGTTCCAACGAATAAAACGGCGTAGGCTTGCCTACATAACCGACCTTATTCGGAGTACTTTGATTCATTGTTTCTTATTGTCAAGGCCAAAGCCGTAATTTTAACCGAATTTCTTAGAATTCACTAATTCCTAAAACGAGCCGAGGTAAGAGCTTTGGATAAATGGTATGGATAAATGTCGCTTTCCTAGGTCTCACAATCAAGGAAGGGTATTAATCCGCAAAAAGCAACAAGCCCACCTTATATAGTGCGCGAAGGGTCAAAGTCCAAGCGATCCAAGAATGATAATCGACAAGGATAATTTTTGGAAAGTCGAAATGAGGACTTTAAACTCGTAACTACTTTTTAAAACCCTTAGGATTTCTTTTTAGGATTTTAGGTTTTGTTTTCTTTGAGTCAAATAAGAGTAACGTGACATATGTTGAGGTTTTTTATTTTGCCGTGTTCCGATGGCCATTGGGCTAAGGATGTGCAAAACTTTTTTACTCAATATAGGCCACGTGAAATAGAGTTCCGTAGGAGAGTCAGAAAATTGCTACAGAAAAGGAAATTTAGCAAACAACCTTAAGATGGAAGCATTAAGAGAACTTGAGAATTATTGAAAATGTAACAGAGAACGATTGGTGTGAACAAGAACAATCTTGGTCAAATTCTAAAACTTTTTAGGTGATCCAAGTGAAAATCCAAAGTGATGTGCAATTCATTCTGCAATTATCCTTATCTTTCCCTTTACACATTTTCACCTTCAAACTTTTCGATCCTCTCACCAATCTGCCCCAACAGTTCACATTTCTAACCATTCTTTCATCGCCTCTCTTTCTTTCCATCCGTTTCACTCTTCCACCCAATCCCATTCCTTTAAAAAATTCTCAATCCCAAACACACAATTTCTTACCCACCCTTTATCTTTTCTTCCCAGCCTTATGTGTATCTTTTTCTAAACCCAGCATACTCTCTACCTCCATCTTGTTCACAAAATACCTTTGTGTTGCGGAATTCAAAATATTGCTAAGCTTTAATGATTATCTTTTATCATTTTGATTTTCATGATACTAGTTGGGGTAAGTGTAGCTCTGACCCTAGCTAGATTTTAAGAGTTTTTGGTTCAATCAAAATACGACTTATCTTTCTACCGGAAGTTTTAAATTTCACACTTTTCCGTCTAGTCCGGCATTTCTAGATGATAAGTTTTGTTCTGAACTATCACACCGATCCGACCTTGTTGATGACGGTTATGAATTTTATGTGATACATTGGATTATTAGTAATTTCGAGTAGTCGCTACATCTCACTAAGTTGTTGATATCCAATGCAAGCGTGAAGTTTCTGCGCTAAGTATTTGATCCTATCTTTTACCAATAGGTCGCATTCAATCTGTTATACCTTACCAAGTTTCTCTTTTCCTGGATTGAATACCTTTTCGATCGAGTCACCCTCGTGTTTTCCCACGTCGGGTAATGCTTTTTGATCTTTGTCTTCTCCACCCGGTTTTAAGAATATTTAGGCGGTGGAGGTTGTAGATGAAGACCACCATCTTTAGTTGCTTGTTTATTTTTCTTTCTATTTAGTATTTTTCTTTTTGGTTTCCCTTGTCATTGATTGTATAAAATAAAGTGGCTTAAATTGTTTTTAGGTATTTATACCTCATTACTGCCACGTTAATTTATAACTTCCATAGACATGGTATTTGACGATTTCGTGGAGTTTGTTTGCTTATACAGGATGTGTCTATCTCTCCACGACGTGCTGAAATTTACTCCGATCTTTTTCCTTTACTTGGACCCGTTCCAGAGCTAAGTCTTTTTCTTAAATTCTCATTTATTTTTGTCATTGAGGACAATGCCATGTTTAAGTGGGGGGTAGGAGACTTAGCCATGTTATGTTATAATTGAAAATTGAATAAAACGGCACATGATTGAAAAAATTGAATACATACCATATTATTTATCTCGTACACTTTAGAATTGTCGCCTTCTAGCTAAGAATTGATAGGAAATGAACCAAGTTTCATGGGTACGTGATCATTTTATACTTATGTTAAGTAAATTTAAGGATATTCATGCCCGCTTTTGCAGTAGTTATTTATTATTCAATTACTCAATCAGTGAATCGAGTATACCGCGCAAAATCATAATAATCAAGAAATTATGTGTACATTGCATAGATGATTGGTAATGTGAACTTAGTATCAATATCTATCTCACGATGCATTCTTATCTTTTAGCCATTTAAGGCGAGTAATAAGCTTGAGACGTGCACTGTGTTTTAGCAAAATGTTGAACCTTTGGGCTTGTAGTAAAGTTACCAAAGTAGCCTCGCTTGTGGTAATATTCGATGCTATACATGATCTAAGATAGGGGGATACTCTAAAAAGTTTTCTTCCTTGAGATTGATAGTATTTGAAAAATATGAAGAATTGAAGAAATTCAACTTTTTAAGAGGCTTTGAGTAGTACTCGGTCTCCAAGTCCAAAAACCCTATAAATACGCTCTTGCTTATTGTTCTAGTGCTCTAACCATTGCGAGGCTTAAGAAGTATGAATGCTGATGTTGGTGAATTTTGATATGAGGTCTGCATAAACCTAATCTTGCCACGAATATATAAAACTAAATGCACATGCACACATCACTTCGATTCATAGTAAGTAGTGAATAATGGATATCTTATGAGCATGACTAGTATGAGTTGACTTGAGTTTCTTGTGTACGTATGATTTGACCATAGAAAATGTTGTCTTGGGGAATGACTTATTGATGCTTTGTTCGGGACGATCAAAGTCTAAGTGGGGGGTAGTTGATGACGGGCAAATTATACCCGTAAAAGTCATCAACATTGACCTTAAATCGAGATTAATAATGTATATTTCGTATTAAATCACTTGTTTATATTTATTATTTAATGTTAAGTGATTATTAATATGATTTTTGGTATTTAACTATTTTTATTATTAAAGACCGATTTATTGTGCGATAATTGATGATTTTGTAGATCGTGATAAATCGGGAAGATAAATATCGCGCAATCGAGAAATCTCAAGATAATGAAGAGGAAAATCGGAGCATTAATCAAAGGATAAATCGATCGCTTCAAAAGAATGCGTTGGGGAACAAGTCGATACAAAGAGACACGTTTAACACGTGTAAAGGGCTCGATCGACCGAGCTTATCCATTCGGTCGACCGAGAGAGTCGGCTCGGTCACTTGAAGTTTATCCGCGTAAATCGCGTGTATATCTTCTAGATCCTTCCTAGGTCGGCAAAACCTCTATATAAGCAAAGAATACTGAAATTTGTAAAAACACACCAACACACACCTTAGACATACATACAATCCCTTCATTCTTTCTTCAAATCTTACAATTCATAATATAAATTTGATACAATGTAGAATAATTTGAGGGTTTCCAGCAATTGAAGGGCTGCAATATGTAAGCCTTTATTTTCTGCTTTCTTTCTTTTAAGTAATTAATCCTCTCCCAATTATGCTTTATCGTTTGAATTAGTTAATCATAGCTAGATGATGTGTAGATCTAGGCTATGACGTTAGGGATGTGGCGACTCCTTGTCTATGGGGATCCCATAACCTACGCCATACACTTAGTATTTATTCATGAATCTACTTGATTTAATCAATGCGTATCTATGTTAGTTTATATGAATATGCGGTGCTTATCGTTTAATCTGCTCGTATGATGAAACGCCGAGAGATATATTCTAAGATGTATTCAGGTTGAAATCGTTTGGGTGACCGAAAGGTGTCATTCGGTCGACCGAGGCCTTACACTCGGTCGACCGAGCCTGTTTCATCGCTTATTTCGCCACGCCTTTATGGTAGGTTTAGCCTAGTTGAATTTATTATCTCGGTAGGTATGGCTATGGCTACGTTACTCGCTTAGTTTAATTAAAACGTGTAAAAGGAAATACCAATATAAAACTCTTAGGTAGGCTTATGAATTGCTCTTCACGGACGTTCAGCGTTATCTCAGTAGGTTTATATTCGGGAATTGCATGCACCGCTTATACGTGCGTCGTAGATTAGCATGAGACTATAACTTGGTAATTGCTAGTTGGACGAGAGCTTGAGTAATCGCTTAGAAGTGCGCCTAACCATAGGAATGTTGCCTGAGACGAGGTGTACGATTAATATCGGCATCCTTAGTGTCGTAAGCGTGCAAGTTATATGAGATGGATACCCAAAAGTGAAGTCACGTAATGTAGCACAGTTGATCTCAGCAAACTAACCGGTGCTAAGTCAAGTTAAAGAGGATGACTCCCGTAGCCAATCTAAGATAGATACAAACGGATTGACAGTTAATAAGTTCAGTTTATTATATAAATTATCTAGGTCCAACGATAAAGACTATAATTGGGGAGGTTAATTACGTTGTGTCGAGTCGTGTCTTTATCTTTCTTGTCTTATGTTGGTCGTAGACCACCTCTATGTCCTTGACATGTTTAATTAATTGTTTGTATATAAGATGATCCACAATTGGTTCCCTGTGGGATCGACCTTGATTCACTATATCTATACTACGATGGGCCTAGTCCTCTTGCTAGTATTGGTTTATGGTGGTCGAGTATTTTATTATAACCTGATCGACCCCGATCATCGAGCAATGCGTACGCATTCGATTGAATGTGTACGCATTCGGACGTTCTTGGGTGCCTGTATACATTTTTGAATAGATTTTTCAGCATTGCTTCTCCTCCTTAGAACCCTAACTATTAGATTAGGTCGATCCCTTCCCTTTTAGCTCCATAGAACTCTTTCTTACTTTTTCTCTTAGATTAGACTTAATCTTGCTTAACTCTCTTGGATTTTGTACTTTATGTTCTTCTTCTTCCCCAATGTGACATGGGTTTGGATGAAGATTGATGCAACTTCGATTTCTTGCGTTTTTGGTAACTAATCGTTCCACTTTTTAGTTTTATTGCTTTAATGTCTTCTTTGATTGTTATTTCATGCTTTTTGATGAGTAGCTAGTTTACTACATAGCTAAATCATGTGAAAGATTGAAGAAATCACCCTCTAGTTGATGTATTTGGGAATGGGTAGTGTTTAATTGTTGTTATATCGATGATTTTATGTCTTACAACTTGTTCTTAATGCGTGCATTAGCTTGATCACCTAGTTTATGAACACACACACCGCTTTTATAAATGTATGTTGCGAAGGGGTGTGGGAAAATAGGTTTTAAGATTTCTATTTACAATTGACTGAGTTGTTTAGATCAATTGGGCAACGAGGTTTGGCTGTGTGAATCGAACGGCTCTAGAGCGTTTATCTTGTTTCGGTCAGTTAAATCCTTAAAGGCAGACTATTGAACCGGGCAAAGGGTAGTAGGTTGTTGAATGGCGTCTAGTACTATCTTAGGAGTTCGCACCCATGAACGAGTCGATATAAGCATTAGGATGGTTGGTTGGTAGTTTCTATTCCCAAATAATCGATTAGAGGGGCGAAAGTATTCAATTGGATCGTGATTTGGCTATGCCTCTTTCTCTCTTTATCTCTAGTTTAAATATCGTTATAATTCAAAACGTGAACAACCATTGATTGACATAAACTAAGTTCGATTATGCCTTTGGTATTCGATTGATTACGACCTAGCTCACCACTGTAGTACTTTCGACTCGGTACTCTGCCGGTTAAGGTTGGTCGTCACTATTTTGGCCATCACAAGTGAAGGATGCAGGTTCTTAGATCTAAACGAATTAGATCTACGCGCAGCGGATGGATCACGACTTATACATCACAACACATAATTAAAGGACTTAAACTACTACAAGGGGGTTAAGTTTATCTTACCAATAGTGGGAAGAGAAGCCAAGATCTTCCAATGTGTTCTCCAAACGGTGGTTGGTGGACACCGATCCTTGATTTGAAACCTCCTTGATATGCTTTCAAGAAAAACTCTAAGTTTTTCTTCAACCAAAAACCCAAGACAAGAAACAAATTTTTCTCTCTTTATTCTAGTGTGGGGAAGTAAAATTTTGCCTTGCAATTTCCACTTGGAATAACTCTCCTTTTATAGAGAGTAAATCCTTAACCTCCAAGTTTCTAATTAATTAAATAAGTAATTAAAAGAAATCACAATAAAGGATAATTCCATTTATAAAAGATTGTGATTAATCAATCAATCAATTACAAATCAATTATCTTTTATTAATTAATTATTTAACAAGTAAATAATTAATCACACAAGAAAATCAATTCTTGCCCTTTTAATAGCTAGAGGCGCCACACACTAGGGTTTGGCCCACGTAAAATGTCTTTTCAGTATATTATATTATTCAAATTTCAACTAAATAATATTTTGCATATCAATTAATTAGCCCACCAATTAATTATCAATGAGGCCCAAAAACAGGGAAAAACATCCGAATTACAGAGCCACATCGGGGACCATGGACCTATAACCAAGAGGCTCCAATAATTAATTATTCATCGAATGTAATAAGTACATTAATTATTAATTCCGGGATTACGCCACCATAAACCCGAAATCGAACTCTACCGATTATAGATATATACTTATACTCAACCCATAGAGTGAATAAGCGTCCATTGATATAATCACTACATACGGATTAACCCTCCATAGATCGTCCCATTCTCGAGTGGGAAGTCTCCGTGAACCCGACTCGAAATATCTTATCCTTATTTACCATCAACCCCGATGATCAATTAGTATGCATATCGACTAGTAGCTAATTAGTCAAATGCGAAACTCCCGGATCGATCACTTTCTTAGGGCTAACAAATAAGGGGATCGCTCTCTATTTCCCGCAGGAAGGAATGGATTCCATGTCTGTGAAAATCAGAACTACTCACTCATCTGGAGATAGTGCCAATGAGAAGTGGCTTGGAACACATATCTAAGTGAACCGTAACTAACACATCAAACACTACCCCGGGACAAGCAAAGACAGATCACCTCAGATTAAGGTTGATCCATATATGATCATCTAATGATTTAATAAGATTTCTCGATTACGGAATTATATCGAGAAATTCAGATTAAATCGGTCCAATCCTATATGAATGCCATCATATATAAATGCCCCACGTAGGTACCCTCTACCGACAATCCGGATAAGACTATCACACCCTAAGGTGTTCTGGGCGCATTATTGGTGTTTTAATCAAGAGACCCTAAACTCTGATTAAGTTCACCACGGACTAACAGTTTAAGCATATCTCCACTAACTCAATCCTCACGTGTAATCCATACACTGAGTTAAGTGGTTACATACAGATATACTTAGGGTTTGCGTGAAAGTGTATTACTTTACAAGCACAAAGCAAGTAATAAGGTGAGATAAATTCATCATTCATTGTTAAAAACAATTACACAAATTGTCTTTCGGGCACTACACCTAACAATCTCCCACTTGCACGAAATGACAAGCAACGATTGTTTTTAGAGCACACACTTTCTCATCTTATTCACAACACTCTCCCATTTGCTCTAAAAGCAGATGAGACATATCCATCAATGCCGTACCCTCCAAGCACTCGACTTGGTACACTGATTAGTTAGGTTGTCGACTCGAGACGATCTTTAGGATTGAAACGTCGCCGGTCCTTCCAATCAGACGGTACTCTCTCTCAATATGCTTTTGACCTCTGGTGACCGAGAAGATCCTTCTAAGCTATCTCTTCACTGTTTTCACAATGAAGTGATATCGGCTTATCGACACTGAATTACTCCTGCACCAAACAAGGAAATTCTAAGCACTATGAGTAAACACTGAGCCTGAGATCAACTTAATGATCATCCTTAATCTGACTACAAGTCAGAATCAGTGTGGTCAACCATATTCAAGTTTGCACCTGAATATACAAGCATATGATCCCTCGTTCTCTAACGATACTTGAGGACGTACTAAACCGCTATTTTATGCTCGAATCCGAGATTCGACTACTATTGACTTGTGACAACCTGACTTGCCGTTATCCAAGAGAGACTCTATCCCATTTTCTCTTTATCCGAAGATTTAGAGAATCATTCCCGAGAGGTAGGTGTAGGACAACTCTCGATGAATGCTTTGCAACCATATATGCATAATCATCTTATTCAATAAGATCGATGGATAGCCAATGACTCATTCTCGTGAATTTGACCGAATCAAATTCTTAGAATATAGTCCAATTCTCTCATCCAGAGAATCTTGGCGTGTCGGGCTTCGACTTCGAGATAGCACACCCATGTTGTTTCCAACCGTTTTAGTGTTATCATTCATGAACACTAATGCTACTACTTTACCAATATTGATATCCAGTCTACGAAAAAACTTATCAATATTTTGGTCAAGTCCACATATTTTAAAACATGTGACTTTTAAATGACCGAGAGGTTCTCTTAAATCCACAAAGGATATAAGCCATGGCAGTCTTCTTACCAATGGTTCTTTCTGAATAAATTAAGATATCGTTAGTCTCGCAAAAAAGGTATTAGGGAATCACCCCTATCTTCTGCTTTGTAACGAATCCGTTATTCATTCTCAGCTAAAACCCTTCTATTCTGAATGAATTCAGATTCCGTTGTTCGGCAAGAAAGTCTCAGGGAAGCACCCCTATTTTCTACTTTCTAACAAAATCTAGCAAGACTGAGTGGTGAGAGAGTTCAAGGTCTGGTTAACTCTCTACTTGTCAGGGAATCACCCCTATACCACTCAACTTTGCGCTGAAAGTTTGAACTTTCCTATTCATTCGTTTCTTTTCTATATAGATCCAATTGCTCCCATTGGGCTGAGACACTCGGTGGTTCTACAAGAGGATGAACAGGCTGAGTACCAAAACTCCATTCACAGGGTTAAGGTTTTCAAACCAACCTCTATAATCAGAATCCTATACAGCCCACCAAGAGCCATAGGTTATCAATCACCCCAGCAGATTATAAAGTCCACAAAATCACAATGGGTCAACGGTTAAACCATACTCCCACTGTGTCTTGGGTGGATTGACATTCTGATCTAGTAGTATTTATCAGTGTAATCACCAACAACCGATGTGGTCTGATTAAATCAGATAGTAACTACCTTTGGGTAACCGTACTCCAAGGTTTAAGGTTGTTACTTATAGATTCTATCAGAAGGCTTGTGACAGTTCAACCGTCACTTTCTGATCTCAAGAATCTTATAATCAACCTTCACTCGTCTCATTAAGATGTTTCACGAACAGTCACAATCTGAACGTATGCGCAAAATCTCCAGTCCTACCTTCAAGCATTAAATGCTAAATGCCTACATTTATGGAAGTGGTGTGAACAGAATTCACTCATTATCCATAAATTCACTGGCATCTTCTAGGTAGACTTCTCGGTTTACATAATAATGTTAACCGTTATTTTGCAACCAATTATCTTAATCGAGTTTAACGAAGGTATTGTAGCACATTAATAACTATATCGAGGCAAGTCTATGGTTTCTTCCTCAGGTGAGAAACATTCCACTAGGAGGCAGGCCGAGCATCAGTCCCAAGACTATGCGATAGCCTATTTCTGAGCATGGAATACTCTATTCTCTGCTAAAATCAGAGACTCCTCCTCGTATTCTTTTGATAAACTAGATCACATTTCGAGTAGTCATCAGACAAAATGTCACCACTCAAAACCTCCCACTAGCTTGTATCTCTCACTAGACCCCGAAGGTCATGGTGAACAAGCTATGTTACCCCTTCAAATCTATTACCCTTTCCCGATTGAAAGGAAACTTAGTCATTGTTCCTTTGAGATAGTGTTCCTAGACTGGGAGATAGGAATCACCCTTAGCCAGTCGTCAGGTCTTATCTCTAGGATATATGCACTAATTAATAGATTTTGAAGGGTCGTTTATCTTAATACGGAAACCTTTTACCTTTAATAGTTTTAGATGTGTTACACATACTTATTCAGCTATTCTAAGTGGTTCTGACTTTATCAAACAAAAGTCCGAGTCTCGGATTCGTACTACAAATGTCATATTCACTTTCTATGAGGCAACTGTAGTATCAAGATGAAAGTGAATCCATTTGTTTCAACGAATCTGTAAACAGAAAAATAAATTTTTCTGTGATATTCAAGGATAGAATCCGAAATTCATTTCCTTATATCACTCCCACTATTGTAGCTGAAATTACTGTCCGTTGTTACTCTATTAATCGTTAATGCATAGCTTCCTTGTTCTTCCAAAGAACTAAGCTACCGAGTCAAGTTACTCGGTTAAGAAAGTCGCTAAGGATTCATTGGTTAGTGATCCGAAATCACTTTCCTTATCCTATACTTTCTTTAATTAATGTTTCGGTTTAGCCTCAAAACTTTAGTTAAGATGATTAACACTTATAGACATTCTTTCCCATTCTCAACTTTCCTTAAAAGGAAATAGTCTTGAACTAACAGTTCAATTGAGTAGACACTACTCGTGAACTGTGGGATGTCTAATAAAAGCGTTACCCAGTGGGACTAATTTTCTAATAAATTAGAAAAACATAAGATAAAAGCTCCCACTAGTTTATCGGTGCCAAATACCGTCTAACTAGCGACACTTAAATTTATGATTCTCCAATTTTTCTATTAGAAAATTTCTCGTGTAGACACTACACAATTAAAATTCACTAGAAGAATTTTGTCGTCCCAATCATCTTTCAAACTAACTACGGTTGTCTCTCATTCTGCACGAGTGACAGCAGTGACATGCCTATTTACGTCACTTAAGTTTTGAAGGCTTCAAGAGAAATATCTCTTCCGAAAAATTAATCGCATGTGAGATTAATAAATACAACGTTCTAGTTACTTACCACTTTTTAACGAAGTCATTACTAGTCAATTTTACACTAGCGATCTAGCACCTTAGAAAGATATATATAACAAGATTTGTAAATAAAATTGACAAGAAAATAAATCCAAATCATACACTACTAAAATTTTAGGAACATAAACTAAGTACTTATAGTCTATCCTACTGCTCCAAGGATTTAATCTAATGCCTCGATGCCGCCTTAGGGTAGGTCAAAGAGATTTCGATTAATATTGAAGACCAGATTGAGAATCGAACATCTCATTTGTGATCGTCAATCACCTTTCCTTTTCAGCCAAGGTACTACCAAAAATACCCTTTATGAGTGTGACCTCATCTGTCTCAGATTTTTTAGGTAGACCCCGAGTGTGTCGCCTTAGGGTCGGTCGGTGACCCGACGAGTACCCAAAATCCTATCCTTTCGGAGACCAAGCCTTGAATTTTGATAGCGGTGAAGGCCTTCTTAGGAGGCCGGTCCCAGCCGCACGAGGCGTCACCATTCTCTCACGTTGCTTGTGTCAACAATAGAGGCCGTGGGGTCGGCCGTCGCCTCTCCGCTCCCACTCAATATTTTGAAAAAGTGGTGGGTTTATCGATCACGCTTTTGACTTGATGTTACATTAAGGAACAATAAATCATAGGCCCGAATGTTGTCGGTTATGTGGGCTAGCCCACCCGACCTATTCGTTAGAACATATGTGGCCGTCCGGACGGGTCAAGGCTAGGAGAGGTCCGTTGAGCCGTAGTGGCTCTTCGGATGGCTCGATGATTGCGGCACCCGTGCAAACGCCACACTTGGAGGGTGAAGTCGATTGAGCCGTAGCTACTACCGTTGACCACCCAACCGTGGTTAAACCACTTTCGAACCTGCTTGCCCGTGATTATCCAATCCTTAAACATCAAACTTTCACGTAGACACTACGGAACAAAAACGTAATCTCGTCTTAGGTAAGGTGGAATTCACCGAGAATCCAACACCTTAACCACGAGGTTTCGGAATTTTACTCCTTATGCTTTCGCAGAGTGGGATTCACCGAGAATCCATCACCCAACCTCGACGATTGAAAAAAACCCGTGTTGCTCGGTTTTACCCTAATTAGTTTCTAATTAATATCAAACAATTAATTAAAACTAATAGTGTGTTTTATACATGCCTAACTAATTCCTCGAATTAATTTCTACATGTATGCATATGGAGTGGAATTCTTGATATGATGCATGTCATGGCAATTTTCCGGTTCTACTCATACAATCTACACATGTATTCTAGTGCGGAAAATAAACACCGAGATGGACCGTTGGCACCCCCGTATCTAACCTATTAGAAAATAAATAACGAAACCCTAACTAGGGTTTACTACTTTCTAACAAAATCTGCAGCTGTTCAAAATCTTCGACGATCGGCAAACCAAACGAACTTGGATCGCGATGAAACTTTCCAGATCTGATCTTCATTCTTCGGACTTCAAGATGGACGGTCGGATCGGAGCTTTGACTTGTCAATCTTCCTCAGTGAGCCGCCCAACTTGCTGCTGAAACAGACTCTCACAGCAGCGCATCATATACTTCCCGAGATCGATCGGGGATGAAGATGAATCCCGATCGTCCTGAAAATTTTATCTCACGTCCAAACCTCCATTATTATCGATCGGACCGGTCGGATTTTAATTTGAACGGTCCAATTGTTCCCAGAAAATCGAAGAAGTCACAGTTAGGGTTTCTGTGAATCCTGCGTTTTTCTGTTATACCAGCCACTTCGCAGCAACGAACGGAAACCCAAACGGACTCTGATCGACATCAAAATTTGTGGAATTGTTCATCGACTTCCAATCTTGATTCTGACCGGAGGGATCTTCGTTTTAACGGCTCAAACAACGGAAAAAACGAAAAGACTAAACAGCTAATGTACAGATCTATTTTCTGGAAATTAAAATTGCAATAATACATAAATTACATAATTTCCTATACTCATATGAACGAATTTTCATCGTTTATATGAGTTTACAATAGATCTAACGGGAAAACGGTGTCAACCCCAATCCATCTCTTCAACCATAGCAATTTAAAAATTATTAATGCATAATAATAAGTAAAATATCACCCACATGCAATTCCACTCCTTTAAATCGTTTAATTACGATTATGACTATATAAATCGTGGAACTTGGCTCTGCTACCACATGAAGGATGCAGGTTCTTAGATCTAAACGAATTAGATCTACGCGCAGCGGATGGATCACGACTTATACATCACAACACATAATTAAAGGACTTAAACTACTACAAGGGGGTTAAGTTTATCTTACCAATAGTGGGAAGAGAAGCCAAGATCTTCCAATGTGTTCTCCAAACGGTGGTTGGTGGACACCGATCCTTGATTTGAAACCTCCTTGATATGCTTTCAAGAAAAACTCTAAGTTTTTTCTTCAACCAAAAACCCAAGACAAGAAACAAATTTTTCTCTCTTTATTCTAGTGTGGGGCGAAATTTTGCCTTGCAATTTCCTTGGAATAACTCTCCTTTTATGAGAGAGTAAATCATGGCCTCAAGTTTCTAATTAATTAAATAAGTAATTAAAAGAAATCACAATAAAGGATAATTCCATTTATAAAAGATTGTGATTAATCAATCAATCAATTACAAATCAATTATCTTTTATTAATTAATTATTTAACAAGTAAATAATTAATCACACAAGAAAATCAATTCTTGCCCTTTTAATAGCTAGGAGGCGCCACACACTAGGGTTTAGGCCACGAAAATGTCTTTCATGTATTATATTATTCAAAACCAACTAAATAATATTTTGCATATCAATTAATTAGCCCAAATTATTAATTATCAATGAGCCCAAAAACAGGAAAAACATCCGAATTACGGGAGCCGCATCGGGGACCACGGACCTATAACCAGAGTGAGCTCCAATAATTAATTATTCATCGAACAGAATAAGTACATTAATTATTAATTCCGGGATTACGCCACCATAAACCCGAAACTGAACTCTACCGATTATAGATATATACTTATACTCAACCCATAGAGTGAATAAGCGTCCATTGATATAATCACTACATACGGATTAACCCTCCATAGACTGTCCATTCTGGAGTGGGAAGTCTCCGTGAACCCGACTCAAAATATCTTATCCTTATTTACCATCAACCCCCTGATGATCAATTAGTATGCATATCTGACTAGTAGCTAATTAGTCAAATGCGAAACTCCCGGGATCGATCACTTTCTTAGGGCTAACAAATAAGGGATCTGCTCTCTACTTCCCGCGAGGAAGGAATGGATTCCATGTCCGTGAAAATCGAGAACTACTCACTCATCAGGAGATAGTGCCAATGAGAAGTGGCTTGGAACACATATTTAAGTGAACCGTAACTAACACATCAAACACTACCCCGGGACAAGCGGCACCCTGTGATCACCTCAGGATTAAGGTTGATCCATATATGATCATCTAATGATTTAATAAGATTTCGATTACGGAATTATATCGAGAAATTCAGATTAAATCGGTCCATCTATATGAATGCCATCATATATAAATGCCCCACGTAGTACCTTCTACCCGACAGTCCGGATAAGACTATCACACCCTAAGGTGTTCGGCGCATTATTGGTGTTTTAATCAAGAGACCCTAAACTCGATTAAGTTCACCACGGACTAACAGATTTAAGCATATCTCCACTAACTCAATCCTCACGTGTAATCCATACACCGAGTTAAGTGGTTACATCTGACGATATACTTAGGGTTTGCGGCGATGTATTACTTTACAAGCACAAAGCAAGTAATAAGGTGAGATAAATTCTGTCATTCATTGTTAAAAACAATTACACAAATTGTCTTTCGGGCACTACACCTAACAACAAGTATACAGGCCATGCGGCTCAGTCTCACAACGCTTCTTCTCATCGCTCTGGTAGAGAAGTGAGTGTCTCTTCATCATCCAGGTGGGACCATAAAAATTTATCGAAATGGTAGCTTTCAAAAAAAATCACTTGTTTACTAATTGACATGAACATCCTAGTTAAAGAATGACTTAGTATGTCAATGGTATTTTGGTCATTGTACTGTGTCTGTTACATTTTGTCTTGTAGTGGAGGTGTGTAGAATCTAAGGATAAGATTGTGTAACAGATTTTGGGTACAGTCATTGTGTGTAAAATTCCTAGCTATCTGTAATTCTGAATCAATTAAGAAACATTATCTTCTTCCTACCATTTACATTTTCTAAGTTGGTATCAAAGACACTATGGCCGGAACCACTCCGTCGGATACGACGGTGCTAACGCCACCATCCTCCGTAACACGAGTTACCATGCCTGTCACTGAAGCTTCCTCATCCTCCATTCCTTATGGAGCTCCTGCTTCCTCAATCCCATTCGGTCTTTCCCTGGAAATACAAATCTTGATACAACAACGTTCACCAGTCCTCTCAGATCAACTTTTCCGCAGTTTTACTCAAATCTCCCCCAGTTCCCAACATCTTGAATACTCAGCCGGTTCTTCCACCATCTCTTATACCACCTCCAACAAACACCTTTCTTGGAGGAAGCTTGAATCAGACGTGTAATGTCAAACTTGATAGATCTAACTATCTGCTGTGGAGGTCCATTATATTCTCTATTGTACGTGGTCATCGTCTTGAAGGTTTCATACAAGGAATGATTGCTCAACCTGCTCGTATGATTCCCTCTCCGGTTGGTACCGGAGGGGAGGTCTTGAACCCAACATATGATACTTGGGTCACTACAGATCAGTTACTCATGGATTGGCTCATGTGTTCTATGACATAGACTGTTCTGGATGAGTTGGTTGGTGTGTCAACTTCATACAAAGTCTGGAATACTCTGAAGGTCTTGTTCAAAAATAGATCTGAGGTGAGGATGTTAGAGTACAAGGAGGCATTGACTAAGACAGAAAAAGGAGCAAAATCGATGACTGGCTATATTGCCTTGATGAAATCATATTCTGATGGGCTAAATGCAGAAGGATATCCAATAACAAAGGCTGAGTTGATCCTTGCTACCTTTGGAGGTCTGGGGAAAGATTATGAGTCAGCAATTGTGAACATAACTTCAAGGATTGGGACTCTGTCATGGCAGGAGGTGCAGTCTCAACTCATAATTCATGAAATACTGATTGCCTGTTTCAATCCCTCTCAAGGTTTGGATTTGAATAACCCATTAGAAAACCTTGTAGTAGGTAGAGGAAATTTCAGACCTAATTTAAGACTCATGTGTATGATGCTAATCGAGGTAGAGGTGGTTATAAAGGCAACATTGGTAGAGGGAGAAATAATAGAGGTGGTTTTCAGAATGCAAGAGGTGGTTCTCTAGGAGGAGGAAATCCCAATGCTCCTATACCTACTTGTCAGGTCTGCTAGAGTTGGACACATTGTTGTGGATTGCTACTAAGGTACAACTCAAACTATGGAGGATCAAACTCTTCTCTCAGAGCAAGTGGAGGACAGAACTTCAACAATCAACCTGCTTCTTACTATGCCTCTATTAAAAGATCTGATGGAAGCTGGTATGCTGATAGTGGAGCAACAAACCATATCACTATGGATTTGAACAGCCTACAACTGAGCCAAGGATATAAAGGATCTGACAATCTTACAGTTGGTAATGGTGAGTCCTTGACTATTCATAACATAGGCACATCTATTATTCCCACTAAAACTACAAACTTAAACCTTAAAAGCATCTTACATGTTCTAGAAATCGCAAAGAATCTAATGAGTGTTTCTAAACTTACAAATGATAATAATGTGTTTATGGAATTTCACTCTGATTTATGTGTTGTGAAGGACAAAACTATAGGGGCTCCCCTACTGTAAGGAACAGTTAAAGATGTCTTTTATCAATTGCAGTCTCTAAGCACCTTATCCAAGACCTCCCTTCACTCCAAAGAGTCTAGCTCTAAGTTCTTGTCTGTGCCTACTTGTAATAAATTTAGTTGTCTTGTTGAGTCTATGTTTGAGTCTGATGAGAAGTCTATCAAGTCTAGTAATTTTGTCAATTTATGGCATAGAAGGTTAGGGCACCCTTCTTTTAATGTTTTGAACCCTGTCTTGAAGGATTGTAATGTTTTCATCTATAAAAAATTTGATTTCTGTGAAGCTTGCCAATATGGAAAACTCCATGCCTTACCTTATACCAATTCCTTGAATGAATCATCTGCTATTCTTGATATTATACACACAGACCTTTGGGGCCCTGCCCCAATCACTTCTGGTAATGGTTACCATTACTACATCAGTTTTGTTGATGACTTGTCCAGATATGTGTGGATTTACCCCATTGCTGTTAAATCTGATGCTTTAAAAATGTTTATTCAATTTAAAACCCTTGTGAAAAACAGTTCAATACTCATATTAAGTGTGTTCAATCTGATTGGGGAGGTGAGTCTAGTGTTTTTGAAAATTATCTAAAGGAGCAGGGCATAGTGTTTAGACACTCATGTCCATATGCTCATGGTCAAAATGGGAAAGTTGAGAGGAAACACAGGCATATTGTAAAAGTTGGCCTTACCTTTTTAGCTCAAGTCAACATGCCACTCAAGTATTGGTGGGAGAGTTTTCAGTATGCCACCTATGTGATAAATAGACTAAACACTCCGGTCTTGAAGTCTAAGTCACCTTTTGAATTCATCTTCAAAAAGAAACCAGATCTCTCTCTTATCAAAGTTTTTGGATGTAGTGCTTATCCCTACCCGAGGCCCTTTCAAAAGCATAAGTTTCAATTTCATAGCAAAAAGTATGTCTATTTGGGGGTAAGTCCCACTCACAAGGGTCATCTTGTTGGAAGTAGTGACCGAAAGACAATTTATGTAATTGTTTTTATAATTAATAAATGACAGATTTATTCTCATCTTATTATTTGCTTCGTGCTATATGTAACACACCGCTGAAAACCCCAAGTTGTATCATATGTAGCCATATAACTTACTGTGTGTGTCACACGTGAGGATTAAGTTTATGGTGATACACTTGAACTGTTAGTCCGTGGTGAACTTAATCAAAGTATGGGGTCTATTGATTAAACCACCATTAATGCGCCCAAACACTTTAAGGTGTGACCATCTTATCTAGACCGTCAATATTGGTTATCTAAGTGGGGCATTTATATATGATGTAGTCATATAGGACTGAACTGATTTAATCTGTATTTCTCATATAATTCCGTGATTGAGAAATCTTATTAAATCACAAGATGATCATATATGGATTAACCTTAATCCATAAGTGATTGCAAATGCCTGCTCGTTTCAAGATAGGGTTTGGTGTGTTCGTTAAGGATTGCTAAGAGGCACTGTCCGAATCACTTTCACGTTGCCACTATTCTGGAATGAGTGAGGAGTGTGTGTCTCACACATATGGAATCCATTCCATCCCGCGGGAAGTAGAAAGACAATCCCCTTATTTGTTGATCCTAGAAACTGATCGATCGGCCGAGTTCATATTGGTTATGAACTAATTGATCACTAGTGGGTTGATGGTAAATAAGGATAAGATGTAGTGAATAAGGTTTACGGAAATAATCCCGCTTCGTTACGGATAGTCTATGGAGGGTTGGTCTGTATGTGATGATTATATCAATAGACACATATTGACTCGACGCTTTGAGAATAAGTTATATTTATAATCGATAGAGTTCAGTTTCAGATTTATAGTGGCGTAATTCCGGAATTAATAAGTTGAGTAGAAATGTTCTGTTCGATGAATATTTTATTCAATTTATTGTAGCTACTGGTTATAGGTCCATGGTCCCCAAGTTGGCTCCAAACACGCGAGTGTTTTCTCGTTTTGTGGAACCTCGAGAATAAATTAAATAGTTGGTCTATTTAATGAATATGTGAATATATTTATTTGGTAAATAATATGTAAAACTGAAAATAAATTTTCTTTTAATTTTTAATGGCAATGTGGCGCCACACTTGTAAGGAAATTAAGAAAAGAAATTTTCCTAGATTATGTCACATGTGTAATTAATTAATTATTTATTTGTTAGATAATTAATGGAAAAATAAGAGATTGATTTTATAATCATTATCTCATTTATGGAGATTATCTCTTATTTTAGGGCAAATATATTTTCCCTATGGAAAAGGGTAATTGTATTGTGAAAATGATAACTCTCTCTTGACTAGTTAATTTTCTATATAAAGAGAGTTTCTCCCAACACAATGACATACCAATATTGCGCAACTTTTACTAAAAAGAAAAGAAAGATTAGTTTCTTGTTCTAGCCATTAGGAGAAGAAAAACCAAGGGTTTTTCTTGAGCATATTCGAGGAGGTTTTACTACGAGGATCGACGTCCACCAGTCGTCGCTTGGAAATACAATCCGGAAGACTGCGGCTTCTTTTTTGTCGATTGCGGATCCTTCTCTTCTGTTGGGTGAATCTTCAACCTTCTTGTAGTTAGATTAATTTATTATGTGAATTAAATCATGGTAAAATCGCATGCAAATTTAATTTGTAGCTTACGCTGTGCATGATCGAGTGTATTGATCGGTGCTGTGAATCAGATCTGACGATCCAATTATGGATCGGATCCGGATTCGAGTTTCTGTATATCCAGCACATCTATGTCTAGAATCCTCTGGTAGGGTTTATGTGTCTAGAGATGTCATTTTTAATGAGGCAGAGTTTCCCTACATGTCTCTGTTTAACCCTAATGGTGGTCAGTCTACATCTTCTAGTCCTGAAACCTACATTCCTATGTCCCAGATACATGCTCTTGTGGAGACTGCATTTGATACACGGCATCCGGATGTTCCAGACACTAGCATGGTTCCTACTAACAACACTCCTACTCATCCAAATCCACCTCTTTCTCATTTTTCCACTTCCAACACACACACCTCTCCTAGCACCACCAGATCCTATACAAATACACAAACACCTCATCAAACACCTACACCACCTGACCCTCATAACTCCCCACAGTCATCCTCTGCTTAGGGTTCCCACACTCAGTCCTCACCTTTCTCATCCAACTCACCATCACCATCACCACCAGTTCTGCCTCCTACACCACCACCTCCACCCCTTAATACTCATCGTATGCAAACCAGAGGCAAGGATGACATTAGGAAGCCTAAAACCTTTTCCTACCTAGCAGTTAAATACTCTACCATTTGTCCAACTGAACCCACAAGAGTGTCGCCATGTCCCAACCTCAGTGGTTGGCTGCAATGAGGAAAGAATTTGAAGCCTTACAGAGGAATCACACATGGGACCTGGTCCCTGCCTCACCTCATCAACATTTGATAGGCAACAAGTGGATTTTTAAACTCAAATTGAAGTCTGATGGATCTGTGTTGAAACACAAGGCAAGGCTTGTTTCCCAAGGATTCCTCCAAAACACCAGGCCTGGACTATGAAGAAACCTTCAGTCCAGTGGTAAAAGCTGCTACCATTCGGGTTTCCCTAACTACTGTAGTGACTCTCAACTGGCACATACATCAAGTTGACATCAATAATGCTTTTCTTAATGGTACCCTATATTAAGATGTATATATGCCTCAACCTGAAGGTTTTGAAGATCCCTCTAAGCCTGGCTATGTATGTCATTTGAACAAGGCCTTATATGCTCTCAAACAGACCCCTAGGGCCTGGTTTGAGGAGCTCAGGTAGCAGCTTTTAAGGTGGGGATTCAAGCAAGCAAAATCAGATACCTCTCTGTTTGTATTTAAAGCAGGTACATCTATCCTTTATATTTTGGTGTATGTAAATGACATACTTATCACAGGAAACAACAATCAGTTGATCAAGAAGTTCATTATCACACTAAACTCAAGGTTCTCTTTGAATGATTTGGGGGAATTAAGCCATTTTCTGGGTTTACAAGCTCACAGAGACAACAATGGCCTGTTGATCAGACTTTTCTAGATGTCCAATCTTACCGGCAGTGTACCAGGTCAATTATATTCTAGTCTGGTGGTCAAGGTCGTATCCACAAGGATTGTGAGGTTGAACACCGAAAAGCTATTATTATCTTGATCTAAGTCGCAAATTAACAAAAAGGTAATGTTTCTAGAAATCTACTGCTAAAAGGGTGATAAAATGATAAAAAGCCTAGCCAAGACAATGCATTGATCAAGTATACCTCTATTAGCATAATGGGAATGAGCTACCTACCAACATCCAATGGTGTTCAAGTGTGTGCTATCGGTGCACTCCTAAGCTAGCAATTCCCCCTCATACGAGTGTATGAAACTATTCTATACCTCCTCCTTGGCCTAGGTGTCCTAAACCTAATGAATTGGTATGATAAGCACTTGAATGCAACGACATGGTCAACAATCCCCAGATAAGAAATCGAATGCCAATTAAGGTCAATTTTACCTTTTGGTTTTCCTATTCCTTCCTCATGCCTAGCTTCTCCTTTCGGTCTCAACTAAGTAAGTGTTCTAGTGCTAGGTGATCAATCCAACACCAACAAGCAATTCAACGAAAATAAGAAAAGATAACAACAACACATGAAGCTATGAAATACAAACTAACATTCCCAATCAACCAATAGAGATTAATAACTATCACAAATACATAATCTTGGCTAGCAAAAGCTTAGCCTTCCGTGGCTATGAAACCACAAATGTCACTTAGGGGTGTCATACTATGAAACTAGCACTAAAAGTAAATAAAGGAAGTACCCAACAAGATAGCAAACACCTCATGGAAGAATAATTGCATTAACCTCCAAAGCTTCTTCAATGGAGAAAACAACACCAAGGAGATGAAATTATTCCACAAAATTCACTCTAAAGGATCTAGATTGGATGTTCCAATGTTTACAAGTAGATTAATTAGCTAAACTAATGCTAAATTCGAGCTAGAAGAGCCCTTGGAGGGTGTCTTCAAGTTTTGGGGTGTTGAGGAAGAAGATGGGAATGAAAAGTTAGGTAAAAATTCGATCCAAATTGGGTTTATATGACTGAAAACTGCTATCTGCAGCACTTGGCTTACATCACTAAAAGGTCTCCAACATGATGTAGACGCATCCGCATCCGTATTTTTCATCAAAACCGGTCTCTAACATAATGTAGACGAATGCCACCAATCCCAACGATTCTTGACCTTTTTCTTTGATTTTCGAGCTTTCGGTTTGTTAGCTTTCACATTATTGCTAGAGTCATCTTCTTCAACTACCTGCGTTTTAGTACGATCCACAACAAGGGGACACAAATTGTCCACAAAAGAACAAGATTCTAGTGTAGTGCATGGATATTTCAATGAAGTGTAGATGTTGAAGACAATGCACTCATCATTCACTCCCAAACTAAGCTCTCCCTTACGAACATCGATCACGGCTTCTCCCGTTGCTAAAAATGGTCTACCAAGGATAAGGGGTGTAGTGTACCCTTTCTCCATTTCTATAACAACAAAATCGAAGGGGAAATAAAATTTATCAACCTTCACTAGTACATCCTCAATGACTCCCTTTGGACGTTTTATGGATCTATCCGCAAGTTGGAGAGTCATCTCCGTACGCTTGAGCTTGCCTATGCCAAGTTTCATGAAATCATTATAGGACATGAGGTTTATGCTCGCACCGAGATCACAAAGCACCTTCTTAAACAAAAATCCCCCAATCTCACATGGGATCGTAAAACTCCTGAGGTCTTTAAGTTTAGGAGGAATCTTATGTTGGAAAATGGTGGAACACTCCTCACTTAGACACACCGTCTCATACTCTTCCAACCATTTCTTGTTGGAGAGTATGTCCTTAAGAAACTTACCATATACCGGCATATTCGTGAGTGCTTCGATGAAAGGGATATTAATATTTAAGTGCCGAAAAGTGTCGAGAAAATGTGCAAACTTTTTATCCAACTTCTTCTTTTCTATCTCCTCTCGAGGGAGATAGGGAAGTGATGCAAGATCAATAATTTTTGGTTTAGAAATCATACCTCCCTTACCCTTGTCATTCGGTGAAGTGATGGAAGTTCTTCTCAAAATTTGGGCTGCTGGTGGGCGCCAATCATCATCGGGTTGCACCATTTTCTTCTTGCCATGCCCAGAATTTTTTTGCTTGATATTGGCGTGCGCCACCTCACTTTTGGCGTGCACCATTGTGACATGCTCATTGAAAAGAGTCCTCAAATCACTAGCTCTCGGGTTTTTCAAAAGTCACGGGACTTTCACCAATTCTTCTTTTTCCTCAAAACCATCTCCCCTCAAGAAAACATCCATGATGCTCTCTTCTTCTTCACTCCACTCTTCCTCCTTCTCATCATTCAAATTTTCTTCAACCTCATTGCTTCCTTCATTATGCCCATATGACCTTCCACTTCGAGTAATAATAGCATTGACTTCTCTCGGGTTTCTCTCGGTGTTGCTTGGTAATCCACCCGGGGGTCTACTACTATTTCCCTCGCCTTCCTTAATCAAAAGGTCTTCAATACCTCTCATTGATGCTTCCATAGTTCCAATTATTTAATTTTGACTCACAATGGATGATTTCAAATTGCCAACATCTTGGGACATCATGCTAATATAATTCATCATTGTTTGCATATTAGCGGCTTGAGTAGCAACTACACCCATCAAGTTTTCCATCAAATTTTTCCATGAAGAAACCTCTTTCGTTGATTGAGAACTGTGTTGCACGGGGGTATATTGAGTAGGAACTTGTTGGTAAAAAGGAGGTGGTGGTGGTTGTTGGTAAGAGGGATTTTCTTGGTATTCACCTTGTTGTTGCACATTGGTGTTGATGGATGCCTTTTGTTGTTGTTCAAGAGATGGTCCGGGTCAATGATTTGTTGAGTTATCGGACCAATGGAAAGTGGGATGATCTCTCATGATATTTTTGTATCCGTTGGTATGAGCATTGTTGCGCTTCCGCTGTTGTTGCATAAAGCTCTCTTTTTCTTCTGAATATTCACCGGGTTTCACTAATCCCAATGGTACCTTATCATTCCTCATGCTTTCATAAGCCGCATCACTAGGATTTTCACTCCCCGATCTCTTGCTAGCTTGAATTACATCAACTTTCTTACTAAGGGATGCCAATTGTGCCAACACTTCCGTTTGAATGGGTGATTCTCCCACAAAAGCAACTTTCCTTGTACTTGAGCCGGTTTCCCACATTCGGTTATTTCTTGAAATTTTTTCAGTAGAATCATAAACATCTTGTGCCACACTCATCATCAAAGAACCATTACATGCTTGATCAACTTCCGCACGTGACTTTTTCCTTAGCCTTCGACATATCCAAGGAATAACCATGATCGGGACATGCTCTCAACATCCTCTTAAATCTTGCCCAAGCATCACCAAGTGATTCATTGTCTCCTTGCTTGAAGCTAGAAATCTCAACCTTTAGTTCCAAATTTCCCCCCGGCGTAAAGTATTGCTTCAAGAACTCATTTTGGATATCATCCCAACTTGTTAAGGAGTGACGAGGTAGAGACATAAACCAATCCTTAGCTTTACCAACCAAAGAGAATGGAAACAATGACATTCTAGTTAATTCTCTATGATTACCATGATTCTTGGCGGTATTGCATAATTCCTCAAATTGATAAAGATATCGATATGGATTTTCATCGTCATCACCATGAAATTGAGCTCTTGTCTCCACCAATCCAAAAAGATGATATTTAACCTCAAAATTATTTGCACCAACATTGGGTAGAAGAATTGGATTATTGGTTTCTTTTCTCCTCATGGGTTGATCATAAATAGGTCTTGGATTTGGGGGGTTGTTGTTGTTGTTCCGGTTATTTTGGTTGTTGTTGAGTGGTGGAAGTGGAGGATTTGGTGGTGGTGGATTGTTGTTTGGTGGATTTGGATTTTCGGGATTTTGTTCATAGCCTTGGGCATTCTCATGTTCTTGCCCGACTTGTGCATTCTCATGGTCCTCATCCATCTCTACTTCTTGATTAGATGATCCTTGGGAAGATTTTCCACCAAGTTCCAAACTACGACGAGCTTGACTACATTTCTTCTCTTTAACCAAATCCCTAATATACGTATTGATATCCGGAATGATGAGAGTGTCGGGTGCCTTTCCTCGACGATAACGGTTCATCCACTACAAGAGAGAAACAACAAGAACACAATCATATAACACTTGGTAACTTACCAAAGAGGTAAGCACCAAAAACACAATAGAAAAGATTAGAAAAGATTGACTTATACTCAATAATTTTTAAGCTAGTACAAGTATCAACAATTACACAATCCCCGACAATGGCGCCAAAAAATTTGATCAGACTTTTCTAGATGTCTAATCTTACCGGCAGTGTATCGGGTCAATTATAGTATAGTCTAGTGGTCAAGGTCGTATCCACGAGGATTGTGAGGTTGAACACCGAAAAGCTATTATTATCTTGATTTATGTCGCAAATTAACAAGAAGGTAATGTTTCTAGAAATCTACTACTAAAAGGGTGATAAAATGATAAAAAGCCTAGCCAAGACAATGCATTGATCAAGTATACCTCTATTAGCATCATGGGAATGAACTACATACCAACCCCAATGGTGTTCAAGTGTGTGCTATCGGTGCACTCCTAAGCTAGCAATTCCCCCTCATACGAGTGTATGAAACTACTCTATACCTCCTCATTGGTCTAGGTGTCATAAACCCAATGAATTGGTATGATGTTGGTCCCTTGGAAAGGCTAACACAAGTTTATAGGGGGGGTGAATAAACTTGTCACCAAAAACTTTCCCAAAACTGAAAGTGCCATAGGAACTGAGTTTTTACCAAACTCAAACTGATGCTCAGCTCAGTTTTGTTCCTGTCCCGTAACTTGTGCGGAGTTAAGCTGACTAAGCTGAGTTTAAGTCAAACTGACTTAAGCAACAACTGAGTCAACCGGCAGCGGATAAAAACAAGCCTTTTGTGCAACAGATGTGTTAATAAAAATCTTAACCTTCTATGTATAAGTTCTGTGTTGACTCAGTTTCTGGTGTTTGCTGAGTGAAATGATGAGATGATTATGCAACAAATAAAACAAGCATAAATGCATAAAGTAAATCAACACAAGATTTGTTTATGGAAGTTCCGGGTGGTGTAATCCCGTACGTCTCCCCTTCTCCTGTGGTGTAGGAGGTATCACTAGAATCTTGAGATAACTGTTACAAAATCCTAGCACAACGACAGTCCTTCACGACACCCTAGTTTCACTGTCTACACATAATGAAGAAAGGTAAGATTGCTCCCTTCACTCTGCACACTGATCTTTCGGAGGTGGAATGGCTCCTTCACCACCTCCACTAACACAAACACACATCCATAAATCGCACTAACAATTTGTGGCAACCGAGTTGCAACCGTATGAGGAAAGGTGGAGTTGCTCTCCTCAAACTATGCACAGTCAACCCTTTTTCACAAAGGTTAGGTTTATAATTAATCAAGAGATTAATTCAGTGAGCTGTTTGCTTCTTCTGGATCTGGCTTTGTAGCTCCAAGATGCCTTTTTTCCCCCTTAATGGGTTATTGGATCTTTCTTTATAATCCTCAAGGCTATTTTGTTGGCTTCCCCTTTTCTAGATATGCAATCTGATTTTCTGGATCGGGATCTTTAGATATATGCTTGTAAAGCTCCTTTTCAGATCCTTCACACTCCTTTTCAAGTGATTCTCTTGAGTATTTATAGGGGCGATGTAACGGTCACTAGCTCTTGTAGCCGTTACATTTGTTGTTTTGCCAATGTTCATAT
Organism: Gentiana macrophylla; assembly: GCA_026214975.1. Classification (NCBI taxonomy): domain Eukaryota; kingdom Viridiplantae; phylum Streptophyta; class Magnoliopsida; order Gentianales; family Gentianaceae; genus Gentiana; species Gentiana macrophylla. The sequence continues at coordinate 100,605,885 of CM047809.1, forward strand.
GTACGACCTTTTGTCGTATTGTCAATCCAAATTCAACAAGGCCTTAACTCAGTTTTCTACTCTTCTTCAAAACTGAGTACCTCGTATATTTGACATCCGACTTTAATTGACTAAGTCGAGTACACCATTCAGTTTTTCTTTTCACAGTAGCGATAATCTTTGTCCTTAAGATTATTCACTTTACATGATCTATAGTTCAGTTTCAGGTCACCACAGACTTGCCTGTATCCTGACTTATAGTCATGACTAAATCAGCTACTAACTGAGTTTGCCACCTCAGTTCTTCAGACTTCGATACCTAAGTCTGTGTCCCTCGGTTTTTTAATCTTCTAGATGAGCCGACTGAGTCTGGGTCCCTCAGCGAGCTTATCTTCTTTAGTTTTCTCATAACTGAATTTGAACCCTCAGTTCTTCATATGTATACTCAGTTTGCTTGATGTGACTCAGTTGTTTGCCTAGTTCCTATCTATTACAATGATTGTCTGAAACAACCTATACAAGGTTCAGACTCTAGATAGAACTTATACATTTTCTCTAGACCATTTCTTGCTTCTTCTTCCATTTTGCACTATAACAGTTAGTTATGACTTCATCATCATGGGTTGTAAGTGATCTTACTAATTACGTGACAAATCATCATCAAAACACAGATATTATTTTCAACATATGATAAGCACTTGAATGCAATGACATGGTCAACAATCCTCGGATAAGAAATCGAATGCCAATTAAGGTCAATTTTACCTTCCAGTTTTCCTATTCCTTCTCCCACACCTAGCTTCTCCTTTCGGTCTCAACTAAGTGTGTGTGTGTGTGTGTGTGTGTGTGTGTGTGTGTGTGTGTGTGCGCGCTAGTGCTAGGTGATCAATCCAACACCATCAAGCAATTCAACGAAAATCAGAAAAGATAACAACAACACATGAAGCTATGAAATACAAACTAACATTCCCAATCAACTAATAGAGATTAATAACTATCACAAATACATAATCTTGGCTAGCAAAAGCTTAGCCTTCCATGGCTATGAAGCCACAAATGTCACTTAAAGGTTTCATAACTATGAAACTAGCACTAAAAGTAAATAAAGGAAGTACCCAACAAGATAGTAAACACCTCAAGGAAGAATAATTGCATTAACCTCCAAAGCTTCTTCAATGGAGAAAACAACACCAAGGAGATGAAATTATTCCACAAAATTCAATCTAAAGGATCTAGATTGGATGTTTCAATGTTTACAAGTAGATTAATTAGCTAAACTAATGCTAAATTCGGGCTAGAAGAGCCAATGGGTGTCTTCAAGTTTTGGGGTGTTGGGAAGAAGATGAGAATGAAAAGTTAGGTAAAAATTCGATCCAAATTGGGTTTATATGACTAAAAACTGCTATCTACAGCACTTGGCGTGCGCCACTAAAGGTCTTGCGTGCATCACTAAAAGGTCTGAAACTCTCTGAATAGCTACAGTGACGTTCGGCGCGCGCCATAATAAGTTGGCGTGCGCCGATTTCACAGCAGCTCAACAAATCACCATAACTTGAGTTGTAGAGCTCTGATTGATGTGATTCAAATTTTGTTGGAAAGCTCGTTTCTTCATCTACAACTCTCATTCAGAAGTCTTCTCCATAAAATGCTTTTAAGCTGTGTCAAATATCCGTTGAAGATAGGCTACGGTAGAAATACTAAGGACAATTGATCAGTTTGAACCATAAGCCTCAGGCACACCCTCCTAGCCCTCAAAATACGTGTTTAGCTCAAAACATGGCATCACTCGGGGTCTTGGTTAACCTATAATCCTGCAATACAATATAAAAATACCAAGCGTAAACCCGACACGACGCTCCGTTTACTATAACCGGTACAAAACCAATCAAAATATGATATTTTATATAATAATTACTATCTACACATTTGGATGAAACAAAGCAAATAATGACTCAAATTGATATGAGAACATCAATAAATGCATGAGAAATTGGGATAAAACATCGTGAAATGCGTCATCTAGTTGACTTACATCACCTGTATCTGTATCAAACCTTGTATGCTTCTTAACTTATTAACAAGTTGCAGATGGAACACCTAAAAATCAGTCTCAACACCTATGGCCACTAGTCTTGACCTGTATGATGAAAATTCAGAACTAATGTAGAATCCTACACCCTTTAGAAGTATTCTTGGAGCTCTACAAGACTTACTTACACAAGACTGATTTGTCATTTGCAAAGTGAATCAATCGAGCCAATTCATGCAAGCACTAGATTAGTTCACTAGCAAGCCCTCAAAAGAATGCTAAGATATGTTAAAGGCACTTTACACCATGGAATTCATTTTCAGCCAGGGACAAACTTGGATATTATATGATACAATGATGCTGACTGGGGGTGTGATACAAAAGATAGAAGATCTGTGGCTGGATTCTGTGTTTATTTGGGAAACTCTCTGATTTCTTGGAGCTCTAAGAAGCAGCAAGTTGTGTCAAGGTCTAGCACTGAATCTGAGTATAGGTCCTTAGCAAATGTGGCTGCTGAAATTCAATGGCTGAAGTCCCTTCTATCTGAACTACATATTCCAGTCACAAATATCCCTACAACATGGTGTGACAACATCAATGCTAATCACCTAGCACACAATCCTGTGTTCCATGCAAGAACAAAACACATAAAGATTGATGTGCACTATGTTAGGGATCAAGTACTACAACACAAGCTCAAGGTTCTCTATGTCCCCTCATGTGATCAAGTAGCTGATTGTCTTACAAAGCCACTGACAGAATCTAATGATAAGATTGTGTAACAAATTTTGGGTACAGGCATTGTGTATAAAATACCTAGCTATCTGTAATTCTGAATCAATGAAGAAACTTTATCTTCTTCCTACCATTTACGTTTTCTAAGTATCCTTATCTAATATTTTGTGGTAATTTTTTTATGGTTATTAAACGTGGTAATAACATTATTAATATTTATTAGATTAGTTACACACAAATCAAGTAAACATTACTGCCGATAAGTGACTTGAGAATCTTGGGCAAGAATCTAGGTTGGATTCTCCATACGACGTCATCTTGACAGATAACATTTTAATTGTTATACACCAAATCCTTATAAATGACATGAATTGTCTTGTCACCTTGTTACGACAATTTTCCTCTTGTATCCACATTTTCGATTTTTTAGGAGCAGGAAGAAGAGGGACCTTATCTCTATTTATATTATTTTATTTTTTCAGTAACTTATCTTCAAAATATGAACGTCACGTGCACTTTGCACTTCACAACAACAATGGCTTCAGGGCTTCTACAACCCCTCTATCTACTTGTAAATCTATCTTCTTCTTCATCTATCTGTCATCTGAGACGACACCAAAAACACAGCCCAAGTGTAAAATGCACAGTTGCAGACTCCACTCCTGATCCTGAATTCCTTTCTCCTGATCCAAGCTCAGAAACCACGACCAGTGCAGAGAAGTTCCCAATCGAAAAACGCCGACCTTCTCAAATCATTCGAGATGGAAAATCAAGAAAAGGGCTTGTAAAACCGGAGCCCCCGAATTTCGAAATAGGATGGAAGAGAACGAAGCCTATCCCACTTGAAGAGCCAACAGGGTATGTGATTATGGATTTCCTGGAAAAGCTGCAAGAACTGATGGACAGAGAATTCGGGTCGACGTCGTTGCTGGCAAAAGTTGGAGAGATCGTGGCGGAGAGATCGAGAGAAGAAGCTGAAGTTTTGAGGGAAGAAGGGAAAGTGGAGGATAGAATGGTGACAGAGTTGTTTAGAGTTTTGAAACTAATGGAAATGGACTTGGCTATGGTGAAAGCTGCAGTTAAAGAAGAAACTGTCAATGAAAGACTTGAACAAGCTAAAGCCCGCTGCAGACAAGCCATTTTAGTTGCTAGATCCTTTTAGGTGTTCTTGAACTGGAAACAGAGAGATGCTAAATTCTTAGATGTATCATTTTTCGGATCATTCTTTGTCTATTGTATTTGTTCCACACTTCCACTTGCACCATGCCATATTTTTCTGTATAATTTACTTTTCTGCTTACTTAAGCTCATGTTACAACGGTTAGTGTGAAAGAATAATATAAGAGAGCCCACTTCACCATTCCTTTCACCGGTCATCTGAGCCAACCGACCACTGTTAAATTAACCAGAGATAATTACCTTTTGTGGCGTTACACTGTCTTACCTGTGATTAAAGGCTATAAACTTGATGGGTATCTATTTGGTACCAAACCCCGACCCCCGGAGATTCCAGGACTACCAATGAATCCAGCCACCGTAGAATGGGATTTAGTAGATTCCTTGCTTACATGATGGTTACTAGGATCGATGACAGAACAAGCGCTGACAGAAGTGGTTGACTGCTCTTCCTCTCATGAAATGCTGTCCACTTTAGAAGTTCTGTTCAACAATCAATCTAAATCCAGAATGTTTGAGTATAAAAGTGCTCTTACCAAAGCTGAAAAGGGATCAAAATCCAAGGCTGACTACTTGGCTACTATGAAATCCTACAGTACCAGTTTGACAGCTGCAGGGTACCCCATCACCAAGTCTGAGCTGATATTGGCTATATTGGCAGGTCTAGATCGATACTATGAAGCTATCATTGTAAATTTAACTACTAGGATTGGATCACTAACTTGGCAAGAAGTTCAGCCATAACTTATTACCTATGAAAGGCTCTTAGCCAGGTTTAATCCCTCATCTCAAGGGTCTGCATGTCGTCCCCCATCGCAAATTTTGCAAGCTATTGTGGTACTTCTGGGCCAGGAAGAACAAATCCTAGACCCACTAGGCAAAACTCCTACAGAGGTCGGGGTGGAGGCTCAAGAGGGGGCAGAAATAGAGGAGGAGGAAGAAGTGAAGGCAGACAATCAGGGAATTCTTCCAAGGTACAATGCCAGCTCTGTGGCAAGAATGGGCATACTGTGGCAATTTGCTGGCATAGGTTTGAGACGGATTTCCAACCTCCATATCACAATGCACCAAGACCAAATCAGCCATCAACTTATATGGCAACACCTAGCACAGTTTCAGATCATGCTTGGTATTTAGACAGTGGAGCCCCAATCATGTGACATCTAATTTGGGTAATCTTAGTCAAAGTGTTGTCTATCATGGCAGTGATACACTTACTGTAGGAAATGGTGAACACCTACATATTGAGCACACAGGTCACACTGTCCTTCACACTCACATTGGACCCTTATTCCTGAATTATGTCCTTCATGTTCCTAAAATTACCAGGAATTTACTAAGTCTTTCAAAGTTAATGTCTGACAATGATGTGTTCACTGAATTTACTAATGATGTTTGTTTTGTTAAGGAAAGGTAACAAGGAGGCCAATGCTCATGGGTCAACTCAATGATGGTCTCTATCAGATAGTGCCCTTGGACAGTGAGACAGAAGAGATCTCCTTTCAATCCAAGCCAATCCAGTACCAACAATCTGCTGCTTTCCTCAGTCAAGTGTCTGCTAGATCTAGAAGTGTTAGGTCTCTAGATGTCCTAGACCATAATAAGGATCCTAATGTGCGGCACATGAGGTTAGGTCACCCATCCAGTAAAGTTCAGAGTCAAATTCTGAATGATTGTAATGATGTTTTCAATGGAAAATTGATGTTTTGTGATGCTTGCCAATTTGGTAAATCTCATTCCTTACCCCGTTTGAATTCTTCTTCTCATGTTACTTCTCTGTTTGATTTAGTTCTTCTTCTCATGTTACTTCTCTGTTTAAGTGTCTACCAGTTAAGTCCATTGAAGGACATCTGTACTACATTCATTTCATAGATGATCATACCAGGTTTACCTGGATCTTTCCTTTAAAAGCTAAATCTGAAGCAAATTCTATGTTCTCTCACTTTAAAAATCTGGTAGAAACACAGTTTAACTCCAAAATCAAGTGTGATCAAACTGACTGGGGGGGGTGAGTATAGAGTCTTTGAACCTTTTCTAAATCAACATGGTATAGCTTTTAGACATCCCTGTCCCCATGATCATGCTCAAAATGGAAGAGCAGAAAGAAAGCACAGACACATTACATAATTTGGATTGACCATGTTGGCTTAAGCCTCAATGACACTTAGCTTTTGGTGGCATAGTTTCCAAGCCTCTGTATCTATCACTAATTGTCTTCCAACTCAAGTTCTGAGTCATAAATCCCCGCATGAGTGTCTATTTACCAAGAAACTAGACTATAATGTCTTCAAAGTTTTTGGTTTGTGCTGTCTATCCCTATTTAAGACCTTTCCATACTACTAAATTCCAATACCATACTGCTCAGTGTGTCAACTTAGGACTTAGTCCTCATCATAAGGGGTACAAATGTCTGGATAGATTAGGTAGAATATACATCTCCAACAATGTTAAGTTTGATGAAACCAAGTTTCCTTTCTCTGATGGCTTCAGTCAAGGGCCCTCAAAACAGATTCTTTGCACTCCTGACCTCTTCACTAATCCTCTTCCCTTTGGTCTGTCTCAATCAGAGGGGCACACTGAACTAACAACTACTGTGATTGAGCCAGATCCAGGACCAGATCCAAACTTGAGTTGTAACTCTGAGCAAAGGTCAAGTACAAATCAACAAGATGGTAACTCTCACTCTTCTTCTCATAAAACCGCATCTCCTATATCCAGTCACACTACTGCATCACATGCTAGATCACCTACACCATCACACACCAGATCACCTACACCCTTCATGTATAGTCCACTCCATGTTATCAATGTTTGGAAATCTACGCGGGAACACAGCGGAATTCAGAAATTTATTTCCTTTGACCAGGATCGACTTCATTTAATCAATAAATAAATAAGCTAGTAGACGGTGGTTACCTTGGTTGAACTAAAAGATCGACGCTTTGACCGTCTAAGGAGTGTAGCGATGCACGGAGCCGCCCAAGCGTTCGGCCTCTACCGCTAGTCCACACGAACAACCCGCCGGTAACCACCATTGGATTGCTACTAGAATAATCCGGCTGCTAACCGGCCTTTTCTCTCTCTCAAAACTCTCTCTAAGAAGCTCTCTATTTTTCACAAGAACTATTAGCTCTTGGAATTGTGATGTACTAAAGAGCTTGACACCCACCTCCTATTTATAATGGATGTGGCGCCCCAATGTTGAGTAGAGAAGAAGAACACCTTTTACTAGTAAAATAAGGAAAATATAATTGATTGATGTATCTCATTTAATTTAATATCCTATATTAAATATTTCCGAGATATTGTCAATATCTTATATTGACTGTATTTATCATATTACCATAAATCAATTTACACATGTGTATATATCACATATATAAATCTATATACAAATATATATAACTAATAAAGTTGCACATGTATATCTCATATACATGTACAACTCACGCACGTCCATATATATATATATATATATACTAGAGGGCACCAGTGTGCGTTGCTACGTGCCCCTCAGATTATAATACATGATAGATACACGGTTAAATAAACCATATATACAACATAACAAGTACTTGGATTAAAAGTAAAGGATGCTGTAGACCAAGTCAAAGCATATGTTAGAAATATTTTGCGCTTACATATTGCCTAATAACGCAAATTTATACGAAATGGGACTTCATCCCACTTGATGACTTCTCTTATGTATCTAAATGCTTCATCAATGAAACACGGTTGTGCGCCTTGGTCTGACAAACAAAAAGCTTTCGGCCCGTTATTGAAGTATACATTTGCTTAAATCTAACGGCAATGTAGTAATATGCTTGCTGTGCCAGAGACTGGTGATTCGATCTTGCTATCAATGGGCTGAAGTCATGGAACCATTCACAAGCAGTTAAAGGAACCACCTTGATTTTTTCTTCAAACGCATCGTACTTGTTCAGAAGTAGCACAAAAATGGCGTCTTCAAAAGAAGAATGTTTAACAAAGCTTTCAAACAAGTCCCTGCTTGCCAATATTCTATTCTGCAGACAACCTGTGTCATTATTCACCAATGTTTGATCATAATCGTCTAAAGCAACACAAAAGGCCACCGCTCTAAAACTCTGAAACATGTGAAGCCACTTGCACCACTAAGAAATCTCTTGGAACCGATATGAATCAATTGGTACCTGGATTTAGTATGTTAGTTTCTGTTACTGGAACCTGCAAAGGAGTCATAGAAGATATGTTTATGTAAAAATTAAAGAGAACTTACTTGCTTAAGGGGACCTGGATGTTACTACTCCCGTCGTCTTTCTGGGATACATGACAATGATCTTCCAGGGTGAACTCAAAAAATGAGTGACCATTGGTTGGAGTGACCCCTTCTGCATTCAAAATGTCCTGTTCTGAAGGTTTGTATTCATCACTCAAAATCTGAAAGGCCTGCCAAATGAGTCACAAAGAACTGTAAACCTCTAACACAAAAGAAAGAAGGTAAGTTAAAAAAAACTTTAAAATTGAAAACCTGGCCAAGATGGTACACCGCATGCGTAGTTTTAACGCACACAGAAATCAGAGTAGGAATTTAAGAACACCAAGCCATTTATGAAAAAAGAAAATACTAAAAATATATAAAAATGGTACCAAGTCTTACTCGATCCAAGAAGTATTTCGCATTCTCTGGAAGACATTGAAGATTATCTCTCCTCTTGTAAGTTTCTTGAATGGCAGGATCCCTCCAAACTTCCTCTACAATAGAAGCATACTGACATGCTTCTTTATGAAAGAAATTATCCATATCATTACCATCGATAATATCCAAAGATACCGTCGAAAAAATCCTTCACCTTGGATTCATCGTATAACCGCCTTGCCCTTTTGCACGAAGATTTTTTTCACTGGCGACACAAAATGTTAACACTTTTATTCAGGAAAAAAAAACATGTCTAGGATGTTAAATATATGGAGACTTAAATATTAGCTATCAATTCAATAATAAAATTAATATGCAGGAGGCAGAAGACCATGAAAATAAGGGAATTTAGTTCATTACCACGCATGCTGGGGGCAGATTTTTCAGTAGCTAAACAAGAAGTTTCTGCCACAAGAGCATCCTCTTCAAATTGGTGACGACCCTCTAGCATGACAGACAAATATCTGAATAAGTTGCTTCGAATCTTGATCTTGATAGCCTGTAGTTCTTCACTGAATTCTCCACCATACATAAATTTCACCTGTAAGGAAAATATATCATTTTAAAAAAAGGTGCAAGTGTTAATGATTCATTTGAATTCACTTCATTAATTCCCTTCTATTCAAGAACAAGGTATACAAAATTAGGACAGACAATGAAAAGACACATCCAAATGAAAAAAAAAAGAACAACCACAGACTCGCATGAAAAAGTAAAATCCATAATACCTGCTTGAAAATGGTGCTTGTCCCGGACCCTTCCAGGCCTACAAGGAGAAGTGTCTGGACTTTTCTTTGCTTCAAGCACACAGGCAAAGATCTACTCGAAAGTAGATTGGCATTCTCTTTGCCCATGAAGACTTCCAAGCGATGCAGGAAAGAATACAATGAAAAAATCCAACGATCAAAGCCTTGCCTACAAAAAGCCACAGTGCAATTCATTTAAATTCATCTAGAAAAAGAGCAATGCTGGACCTCGTTAACATAACTTATATGGAAAAGAATACAAGAGTACCTTCCCCCATATGTTTCCTTTAATGTTATTTTGACCTTCTTCCTCATAGGAACCATCTTCATATAACCGAAAGTGTGTACCACGAGGACATTGTACACTCATTAATTTGAAAAAGTAGAAAATTCAATCAAAGTTTTGAGTAGCACAAAGACCAAGAGCTTCGAGCTCTGTAATAGTAGAGGAAACACCATTACAATATCAACTATTATTCGGATAAATAGTAAAACAAAGCTACATTTCTTTCACCTAAAACTCACATTACATTAGAAGTGAAGAAGCAAGAAACTAACATTTACGACAAAAATCCACATGAAGAGACTTTATGATGTAGGACATCTAATTAGCTATTAGTCTTTTATTCTTATTTTAAATTAATCCCTAGTTGTTAGCACATTATTCTTCTTTTATGAATGAAACTTCTAAGAGCTTGGATTTAGCTATCTTTTCAATGTAGAACTTACATCCCTCAGTGTGCGACCGATGCAACAACAATGGAGGCTACAAGGACGGTATTTATCTTGTATATGCTCAACTATTGCAAATATCTGAGCCCTTTAATAACATTCTCTTACCTGTATTATTAAAATTTAAGATTCCTTGCATGGAGTTGTGACATGGTTAATTTTAATTTTGTGAAACAAAGAATTGTGACATTGTTTGCATTTCAAAGACTGGTGTACTTGCTTGCACTTGAGACATTTCAATATGGAATTACTAATATGCAACTAATTGATCCATCAATCATCCACAATCATCCAAATAGATTCATAAAATGAATTAGCCGATAGATTGTTGAACCTTTCAACATTAGTAAAATTAATCATGTGTGTTCTCTTCGATGTATATCATATGAAGATTTTCAATCACTCTATAACAAATGTAATGTATGAAGTTGCATGTATCAAAGAAAGCAAAAATGCTAACCATTTCATATAATCTATCCTTCTTTCAAAGTCAAAAGGAGGAAAGAACTTGCCCCAAATAAAGAACCAGGACTTTCTTTATTTGTGGTATGAAACAGAAAACTATGATGATTATACATGTAATACTACTTAATAAGTTAGAGTTAGAAATTAACACAAAGAAAACATTTTGCAGGAACACTAATAAGTTGTGACTTGTACCTAAGCAACCATATTTCCTTCCAAAAACAAAAGAGTGCAATGTTTACAATACCTTCAGAACCTTGAGCTCCACTTTTGTAACCTCGCGTCCATTAAAGTATACCTTTGTATTACCATTACTTGCATCAATAAGAAGCTTTCCACCCACATTCGGTTTAGCACTTATTATCCTCGTCTCGCTTCTTTCCTCCTGTCATGGATGCAATTTCAGAGTAAAATCAAACATCAAAGTCAAGATCACAAAAATAAACTCCAAAAAATCTTTACTATATACTACTTGCACCTACCTTGCCCCAAAATCCGTAATTCTAGTCATACCAAGATACTCCCAAGACGTTTTGCCAACTTGTCACCTCTTATAGCGGCCGATTTGGATATTTTTGGGGGCAAACAATAATGAAAGAAGCCTAGATGTTGTTTCCCAAATTTCCATTGACCGTGAAATGGCACATGCATCTCCATAAACCAAAGAGATTCGAGAATTAACGGAAGAGAAAGCGAGAGATCCGGCGGCGGCGGTCCTGAAGCACCCGGATCTTGTTATTACAAAGCACCCACATCTCCTGAAGCACCCTCCATCTCCATTACAGTAAGAACAAAACCCGACTCTTGGATGATGTGAAATGTGGTTCCAAAATCCACCGTGCTCCAGATATGTCAAAGCATAATGGCTGCTCATATGTTATCCTCATCGCAATCGAAGCCACTGGGGAGAAAACGATTGGAGCAAGAAGGAGGCGGAGCCACCACTACGAAGCACGGAAAATTTATTCAGCCAAGCAATTCAACCCCTTTCTTTCGATTTGATGGATAATCGGAATATGAAGAGTGGTGATTAATACCCAAAAAAAAATAAAAGATTAGCTTAGAAGAAGAAACAATTTATTGCATAATTTAAAAAAAAACGGAGGAAGAAAGAAGAAAACCTGATTCTTCACTGAGTTGGAATGTCGTTTCCAAAGCCACCGCTCATCAACTATCTTCAAGCATAAGGATTATTGAGCTGTCAAAATTACCACAGCAACAGACACGGAGAAGCAAATCCCTAACCCTAACCGTCTTACCTGGCAGATATGAGACCCCGGAGACGAAAATACAAATTGCAAATGTTGAAGAAGACGGTGGTGAAGAATACATATATATATGCAGACATGGCGGTGGCTAGTGGAGTTAAGAAAACCGGCTGGAGAGCTAATATTACAGCAAACTGGAATCATAAAAAGTACCAAAACATACAACAGTAGCTACTGCCACACACAACAAAAATAACATAAGCAAATTATAAGAAGTACTTAGACAAAACTAATAGCAACATCAGGTAGAGCATGTATTTTCAAACACATAAAAAAAAGTTCTTGTAAATATGTATACACTGAATACAACAGAGGCAAACGACATGAAACGAGAAATCAAAGATCAAAGGAACACATCTGGAGAACCAACCTCTGCAACATAACAAGCACACGACAACAGAGCCACGATAGTATCCTAATACACAACATCTAAAACTGAAAGTCCAAGGTAAATACGAAATAAGCGAAGAAGACTATGAGACGGAATGCTAATCAAACGAACAGGAAACAAAGAACCTAAGACTCACATGAGGCAAGAGACCATGTACTCAAAGAGCCTCCACAACAGAAGATCAGAAACCTAATTAATTATCAGTAAATAAAAGGATGGACAACAACTAAAGCAAAAACATACCATAAAAAGCACTGACAATTACTGCGGAGGCTCTGAAACTATAAACATTAGAACATAAGCATACGGCAGCAAAGAAAACACCACACAACAAGCAGAAGAGCAGACAATCACTTACAGTGATTTGACAAAGATAATAATCGAAAAATAAGACCTTGCATTCCCAACATAGTAAGATTGGACCGAAAGACTGGATAAATTATGAAATAATCAATCCAATAGTAACAAAGTAAACTCAGAAACCGCACTTATTAAATCACATATCAGAGTCTGCAATAATCGAAGCAGAAATAGCATGCATTTCCAAGAGACGACACAAAACGTATCACAAATAGCACCAAAACCTGGACAGACCTAAGAAAAATGGAAGAAGATGCTGACAACAAAATGTACCAGAAGAACAAGAACACAAATAATAACCAACTACAAAGATTGCAAAAGAACAAAAGCAAGCCTCACCTAGCGAAAGGGAAAACGAAGGAAATGCAAGCGTAGCCGACAATAGTTGAACAAGGCGATTAAAAAATGCAGACTGAAGGAGAAAAAATCGACTAAATGCAAGCAGGAAGAAGGCATGGAAACCAAGCAGGGTGCTGAGCGGCGGTGGTGGAATTCATTTTAGCAGAAAACATGAAATGAATTTCCTATTTAACAAAAGAAGGGGAAAGTAAAAGCGGAAAATAACAAAAAAAGACGACGAAGTTGTAAATCTATAAAGTACCTCAATGATAAGACATAAGAGCAGCGTAGGAAAATATGCAGAAGAAACACAGTATTTGCAAAACATTTGAAGTCCATGGAGAGATCTAACAATAACAGCCATATGAAGTTACAGTTCTACACATGTAATCTAAGGTTACATTGTTGTGTATAACATAAGTCAACGACAAAAGGAACCCAAAATAAAACAGCATATAGTATCTGAAATTAGGCTACCAATAAACAAACAACCACAGAATTAATCCTCCACAGCTATTATTCACATAGGTGACAATGCAGCTTAGAAGATTTACCGTTGAACGAAAAACATGGAAACTACAATTTTAAAAACAGAAGGAAGTACATACCTGAAAATAGCTTGCAAATGCAGAAACGCAAATCACAATAGCAACTGCATATCCACCGACGTGAGGAGAAATTAGAGACGGAATAAAGAAGACACTGAAGATAAAAATCTGTGAATTTAACACACATACTATCATAGAACCAGTACAATATCCAAATGCTCAATACCGACAGCCTAAAGTCCCAGGTATATATGATACAAGACCAACAGACTATCAGAGAGAATCCTAATCGACGAAACGGGAGAAAAAAACCAAAGACTCAGATCATCTACGAAACACCATAGCTAAAGAGCCTTAACACCATAGGTTTAAAAACCAGACTAATTAATAGAAAGTATAAACTGAACAACAACTACGGTAAACTGAAATCATAAAGATTATGAAGAGGTACTACCGAGACGCAGAAAGTACAAGCAAATGCAGCGAGGCATACAAAAACCACTCAGACCATACAAAAGAAACAGAAGATCGGCAAAGTATTCGAAGCCTATAGACAAAGATAAGAACAACAGCAGATAGAGCATGTATTTACAAACACAAAGTCAAAGTACTCATAAATATGTATACAGTCAGTACAACACAGGTAGACTACAGAGAAGGAGAAATCCAAGATGAAATAAACAACTCCGGAGTCCGGAGAACAAAGCTTCTGAACAAAGCGATTCTGTTGTTCAGGAGCCGAAAATACGAAAATGCGAGGACCGAAAACCCAGAAATCTAAATCCAAAAATCCGAGCACTGAAAATCCGAGCACCGAAAATAGGAGCACCCAATACTTTACATCTAAAACCGAAAATCCGAAAATCTAAATCCAAAAATCCAAGCATCAAAAATACAAGCACCCAATACTTTACATCTAAAGCTGAAAATCCGAGGTATATACCAAATGAGCCAAGAACAGTATAATCAAACAAACGGTAAACCCAAAGAGCCTCCACAACAGAAGATCAGAAACCTAATTAATTACCAGGAAATAAAAGAACTAAGCAACAGCTAAAGCAAAAGCAAACTATAAAGAGCACCGAAAATTACTCCGGAGACGCACACACTACAAACATCTGCACTGAATCATACGACAGCCAAGAAAAAACTACACAACAGACAGAACAGATAACAATCATTCACAGTCATCAGACAAGGCTAATAATCAAAATAAAAAGACCTTGCATTTCTGAAACAATACATAAAATATAAGAGTAATTGGACCGAAAGCTATAGAAATTATGAAACAATGAATAAAATGCACCAACAAAAAACAACCACAAACACTGCAAAACAACACAAGCAAACCTCACCTGGGGAAACAGGAAACCAAGAAAATGCAACTGCAACCGACAACACTTCAAGGAAACGGTCCAAAAATGCAGAGTGTATGAGAGCACACCGAATAAATGGAAGTGGTAACAAGCCATCGAAGCAAACCATTGGTCCTGAGGGACGGTGGTGGGTTGAAACAAATACAAAACGAAAAAAGAATTAGCTATTTCGGTCTAAAAAGGAAATAAATAAAAACGGCAAACGACAAAAAAAAACGACGAAGCATGTAAATATATAAAGTACTTCAAGGATATGATAATAATATCTAATATTAATATATGCTAATACAATTAATTAAATTGCACAATCCAAATGTATCTTATACACACCCAAATTACGCCACCTTTAGCCAACAAATTGGTATCCGGAATATTCTTTAATTAATATAATACTATTAATATCTTTTATTTAATTTATTCATAATAAATAAATACCACCATATTAATTTACCACTATAACATTTATAGTCTCGAGATAAACTTTCCTTATTTGATTATCAACTATAACCACATTTTAATCTGGCTAGATGTTCTTATGTGTGTGACCCAATAGGCTTCCGAATATGTTGGCCGTAGGCACAAAGTGCAAATTACAAAAATGCCCTTCATACCTAACGATCACGGGATAGCGTCTAGCAACACACCGTGATCCCCAATCATCAGAAGAGTCAAATGCAATGACTACTGATTGGAGCTAAAATTCACCCTTCAAAAACAATTTATAAAGACTCGAAACCGTGGGCAAACTAACTCTCTAACCGGCAGTGTACCGGGTCGATTGCTAGAATAGCTACAGGAGTACGAGGTCGAACCCAAGGGAAAAGTATTTGTGAGTACCAAAGCGAACGTGTTACTTAGTCTAGGTGATCTATGTTTTTAAAGTTCTTGTTTACTACAACGACACTAAAGTGATTCTTACTAACGAGTCTAAAGATAGAAAAGAAAGAAAGAAGATTAAACTACTAGGTTTTAAAGATAGATTAAGGGACATAGCCGAACCATGATCAAAATAGCTAGTTTCAACCCCAAGGATAGACAAAACAGGGAGTGTGCATTATAACAAACGAACTCTTGCATTCAATTTCACGGGTGCAAACTTCTAATCCCGGTGCTAAGGTCTGAACAACTCTCTCCTAACAGCTTATGCCATGTTAACTACCCTTTCCTAAAGAAGATTCACTAACAAGACATGTTAAGCACTAGAGCCGCTTAAACGTTAAAACGAGTAACCTCACTTTGGGCTCGGGCTTAACAACTAAGCCGAGTCTACGCCGTGATCTTAGAACCCCTTTTCCCACATCTCTCTATCTGAACAACTCTTTAGAGTGATGTGTGTGATTACTAAATTGGGTGTATAATCCAATCTAGCGATGTTATAACAAGTTCTAAGACGTGAAACAAGCAAGATTAAACAATAAAAAGCACTACCCACTCCGAATTTCATCACCCAAAGGGTGATTTCACCAAATTTCACATGATTCGACTATGTTGGTGTTTAGCTACTCATTATACTAATCAAAACATACACAAAACAGAAAATGAAAGCCATAATAAGTAAAAGAGAAGAGAAATTTACCATTAATTTGAAGAAATTCGAGTTGTGATCCAAAAAGTACAACTTAAAGAAGTAATTAAAAGGTGGTCTCTTAGTGTTTGGAATTGAGATTTGAGCATGGAAAGAGTAGAATCTAACTATGTTTAAGATAATCTAAGCTAAGAGAAAGTGGAATAATCCATTATAAAATTCGTGCTAAAGAGTGGGTATAGTTTTGCTAAGAGAAGGGGGAATGTCCAATGAAATTCGATGGAAATGGGTATTTATAGGGGCAAAAATCTGCAGAAAACGGCCGCAAATGCGCGTTTGAGAGGTCCCCAAACGTGCATTTCGCTTCATGTACTCGCTGTTCAAAAATTAGCAGTTGAAACGCGCGTTTGAAACCTCCAAACGCGCGTTTGAGATTTGGCGATTTTAAAGCTCAAGAAAACCATGATATCTTCGCGTGTAGAACTCCGATTTGAGTAATTCAAAATGAGTTGGAAAGCTATTTCAATTATCTACAACTTTCATGAAGAGTCCATGACCAGAAAATGCATCCATCATAGGTCAAATTGCTGATGAATAGAACGTAGCGTGAAGATACCAACTATTTTTCTTCATTTTCTTCATTTTTCTTCTTCCTTGGCTCATTCTTGCACCTTGATCATACTTCTCGTCATAAATATTCGCCTTCCGGGTTCTCGTGACACCTAGACCCTACAATCTCATGAACGAACAACACACACAAACGATTCCGGAGGGTAAAAGTGCTCGGGAATGGGTTAATATCACTAAAAAGAGGTAGTTTACCGTCAAAGCGACGGATTTACTCCCCGTGCTATAAACTCACGATATTACTCGAAAATGGTCTAAAAACATCGAGAATGTGCTAAAATTGGGATAAACGGGGGTGGAAAATGCACCGGAATCACGTAAAGTTGACTCCCATCAACTACTACCTTTCATGTGAAACAATTATTGTGTAACTTACAATCACATCGCTGTAATAATATCCATACGGTCGAATGTCGCGTGTCAAACATTAACGACCGTATCTCATAATCTGGATATCATGCTATCTCGAAGTAACTCATTTATTTCCACTTTGCAAAGAATCGCGAGAGTAAGACATTCCTTACAAGAAGGCCCTTTTGGATATTCACCCCAACTAATAGGGTACGCGATTCCCAGACGACCAAACATGTATACTCCGCATGCTTAAGTATCACACCCAATCCCTACCGCATGATCGCCCCATGGCTAGGGGAAACCTCAATAGTGTCAAAGCATGACAATCCACATTGTGATGCCATGTAGACTCCGGTCCTAAGGATAATTACACAACCGCCACATAGTGTGACACTTAACAGTGTAAGTGGGTCAGTCTAACGTATGCATTCTCTAATACACATCCACGTACAGTCCAAGTGTCTCTACACTTCGATAGACGAGATCTATCCCTACCCTTAAAGACAGAAGACATATAATACGTGCTAGTCTGTACGTACTATCAATGCCCTGTTTAATAGTACATCAGCTTAGAGACATTTAAGTATCAAACTTATTAAAGTGATTAGAGATCTCATCAACCATAATCACCTATCATGGTTTCTCTATCACAGTTTAATACTAAGGACTTTATCATATAACAATTTATAACTGGTTCTTTAAAAGAACATATATATGACAACAGAAAATCCATTTAATATATGTATAAACATAAAGAAATAGTAGAAATGATCCGACCCGGTCCAACCCGATTGTGTTTAGGACACTATTCCAACAATCAACACTGATGAACCAGCATCCATCAATGTCTCACCAGATGCTGAAGTCACTACTAACACAGAAACTGTGCCTACCACCACTGTCACTCAAAACAATGTCAAAACTCACCACATGCAAACTAGGTCAAAAAGTGGCATATTTAAGCCTAAGACCTACAGTGCATCAATCAGTAAGGTTCACACTTTTCCTACTGAACCAACTAGTGTATCAGATGCTTTGATGGATGACAAATGGGACAACCAATGGTTGATGAGTACAAAGCACTAATTCACAATGGAACATGGGATCTAGTGAGGCCTAGTTCAAATTAGAATACTGTTGGGTGCAAATGGGTATTCAAGCTGAAGCTAAATCCAGATGGGAGTATTTTGAAGCACAAGGCAAGACTGGTTGCCAATGGGTATCTTCAAAATTATGGGATTGATTTTATTGAGATATTCAGTCCTGTAGCTTAGCTTGCAACTATCAGAATTGTCTTGTCTATTGCAGTGTCAATGCATTGGCCAATTAATCAGATAGACATCAACAATGCATTTCTAAATGGTCCACTGCATGAGCCAGTTTATATGGATCAACTAGAAGGTTTTGAAGATCCAAGAAGGCCAGGTTATGTGTGCAAATTGAATAAGGCAATATATGGATTGAATCAGGCTCCAAGGGCATAGTTTGAAGCCCTTAAAACTCAGTTGCTTGGCTGGGGGTTCACTCAGTCCATGTGTGATATATCATTGTTTATGTTCAAACTTGACAAACAGATCCTGTTTGCACTTATATATGTTGATGACATACTGTTGACAGGAAATTCACCTGGACTGATTCAAAATTCATCACACTTTTGGATTCCAAGTTCTCCTTAAAAGACTTAGGGCCAGTGTCACACTTCTTGGGAATGCAGGTGACTAGAAATTCATATGGACTGCATCTAACTCAGTCTTATTATGCATCTCAGTTACTTAAAAGGTTGAAGATGGAACACTTGAACCCCTGTCCAAAACCACTTGTGCCTGGAAAACAATTACTCCCACAGGAAGGTGAGCCTCTAACATATCCTACTGTGTACATAAGTATTATAGGAGCCTTGCAATATCTCACTCTGACAAGGCCATACATATCATTTGCTGTGAATACTTTGAGCTAGTTCATGCAAGATCCTTACACCACACACTGGCAGGGTTTGAAAAGGTTACTGAGGTACATTCAGGGAACACTAAGAATGGAACTGTTGTTCAGACCTTCAAAAACACTTGAAATACATGGTTTTTCTGATGCTAATTGGGCTGTGTGTCCAATAGATATAAAATCAACAGGTGGATACTTAGTGTATCTAGGGGATTCTTTTATATCGTGGAGCTCCAAAAAGCAAACTGTGGTGTCAAGATCTAGCTGTGAGTCTGAATACAGATCCCTGGCAAACCTTGCAGCAGAAGTGAAGTGGATAAAACAAGTACTAAATGAGATGAAGTTCAATCTACCAGCACTTCCTGTATTGTGGTGTGATAACACTAGAGCAAATTCCTTGGCTCAAAATCTAGTGTATCATGCAAGGACTAAGCACATAGAGGTTGATGTTCACTTTTTCAGGAACATGGTTTTAAACAAGGAACTTGTGGTGTGCTATGTACCGACTAAAGATCAAATTGCAGACAGCCTGACAAAAGCATTGCCTATTGGACCATTTGAAACATTCAGGCACAAACTCAATGTGACAGCTCTACATGTTCGTTTGAGAGGGGCAGTGAAAGAATAATATAAGAGAGGACAGTTGGCTCTATATGATTGGCTCTACTAGATTGGATAATATCTTATATTAGATTCTCTTGATATGTGTGTAGTTTGTTATAACCATATGGTTGATATAAGAGTGTAGTTAGTAAGACAAAATAATTCAATTAATGAAATTCTTAGTTGCCTAATTTCTTTTGTGTTAAGGTATCTTTGTTTGGCATCATTGGTCAATAAATTTGGACGATCAATGAGTCTGCAAGAAACATGATACTTCTAGAAGATTGTCTTCTCTCAAAAGTCTGAATGATCATATATATAGATGAACTAGGCAAGAATTAAAGGAGTGCCTTAGTTTTGAAGAGAATCAAAAGGGATAAATGAAATTAAAGGATTATGTTTTGAGTTGGATCCCGTTTATAATGCTATGAATGATCTTTCGATTTTTGTAATACAGTTCCACTATGCACTCGCCCTACATGCTACTGCTATGTGGATCTATGTTCTAATTGAAGTTGGACTTTATGGCTTTTTCGGCATGCTTGTATTTTCTGACGTAGGAAACTCTTAGTTAAATTTATCTTTTAAGTTGAATGGATAATCTTTTAGGTTTTTTAGCTAGGTTTTATATAAATGGACCTTTTAGCCTATACATAACTAAGTTTTCTAGTTATTATGCAGTTTTTTAACGTAATCTTTATGTCATTATGCGTCAATTTTCTAAGAGATTGGATTAGCTCTTCTTTGGGTATTTTCCTTATAGTGTTTACAACTCATTCCTCGTGCCATACAAGGTGACTTCAACAAAGGTTTTCATAAGCAGCACTGTTTAGGCCCAAGAACACAGTACTGCGTGAGTAATGAATTTCCAGTCAAAAAACAAATTCATCGAGGGAGAGCCATTTTGCTGGATCTTAGCTTCAAACATGACAGTAAGTTACCGACTTACCGGTCTTTGATGGGTCTTCACTTAAGCCAGGTTTTCTGGATTGGATTGACACAGTAGAGGACTATTTCAAAGCAATGAATCCACCCATGAATTGTAAATTGATTGCTTCCAAGCTAAAAGGTGAAGCGCGTATATGGTGGAGAGAGTTGCAGAAATATAGATTTCCAAAAGGTAAGAACTTAATTGCTTCATGGCCAAGAATGATGAAGTTTTTGCTGCAAAAATCCTTGCACACCTCATGTTTGACGTATTTCCACAAGCAAGATAATGAAGACGACATGAAGCACGCCAAGTGTTCGACAAAAGTTCCCAATGAGTCATACTGGAACAAACACAATGTAGTAAGTGAGTTAGAGATTCCTGATGCTTTTGGGGTAATGTACAAAGAGGTTGACATTGAAATTATAAAGCAATCAACATCAGAGAAACCTCTTATTGAAGGAACAACTGACTACATTCAATTAGAAGCTGGGTCACAACTTGTAGACGTTGTTGATAGAGATGGAGATAAGAGAGATGATGAACAAATTACCCTCGATGCTGATTCTTGCATGACTGATGTACCCCAGAAAGAAATTCTAATTGATCAATTACCGACGGAAAATGAACACCATTTTAAGGAATTTCAGAAGGTGTCGAATGACACAAATACTGAAGATGATAGGAAAACAGAACAAATCCCTGGTGAGAAAGCTGATTTTGGCATGGATAAGGAGTTTAGAAGAGAAGTTCCGTTTGTTCAACCATCAAAGATGGTAATCAAGTAAATGAATTTCTGGAAGCTAAGGGAAGCACAAAGAATGTGCAGAAAAATACTTTGCCAGAAGGATTTGATCTTACACTCTTGGAGTTCCAGCACATAACGATTTCTAAAAGTAGTACACAAGTGTCAACTGGTGCAACAATAAAACGGGATTCCACCCGAAAGCTAAACACTCCAAGCTGAACGGATGCACCTATTAAATTCGAATTGATGCATCTGAGTTAGTATAAATTTGGGCCTATAATCAGGTCATTTCTCAATTCAAGTAATTTTTTCAACACATTATATTAATGGGTCTATAATTTGGGTTTTTATCAATTCAAATAAAAAAAATTAACACGTTATATTATGTCGATTGAGATTGGATCTACACGTTTTTGTTTTTGTTTTTTTTACGAAACATGTAACTTCGAACCCCCACTGACAGTTGGGACTTGGGCCGCCGCCTACTTTGCCTATAGGTTGGGCCGGCGCCCCTAGCAAGAGGCATGCTCAAAAATTACAAATTAAGATGGGATGTTAGAAGATAATTTGTAATAAATTAATAATACATCTAGGGAAGATCAAGATAAGCTTATAAATGTGAATGCAAGATATACACGTGTTAATGTAGTGGAAATAAATAAGATAGGCAAGAGTTAATGCAATGCATGAACATCTATCAGTTTTATGTAATATGAATAAATATATAAAGCCATGTAATCCAACGGGAATAAATAAGATTGGCAAGAGTTAATGCAATAAATGAACGTCTATCAGTTTTATGTAATATGAATAAATATATAAAGCCATGTAATCCAAGCTATTGGAAAAGCAAGCAAATGAGAATCACCAACATGTTCTTACCTAAATGGGTCTTTTAGCCTATAAATAGCTAAGTTTTCTAGTTATTATGCTCTCTTTTTTTATTGAATACTTTATCTCTTTATGAGTGAATTTTCTAAGAGCTTGAATTAATTGTTGTTTGTCTCTTTTCGTTATAGTGCTTTCTACGTTAATCTATGGAGAAAGAGTTTGAAAGCATTGTGTTGAAACAAGACCTAGGATTTGGTATCTCCCTATTCAAGCCGTCATCTGATGGGTTACGAATGGATTTTAAGGTCAAGCCTAGACCTGATGGATAAGTTTTCATGAACAAGGCAAGAATGGTACGTAGTAGAGAACTACCATCAGACGTATGGAGTTGGTTTCACTTTGATGTTCAACCCAAATGCTATGACATCTATATACTATCAGAATCATACTTGCATTGGTTGGGTTTCTTAATCGGGAAACTAAACAAGTATACATGAATAATGATTTTCTGAATGGACCTTTATCTGGTGTAGGTTACATGCCTCAACCAGAAGGATTTAAGGATCCTTTCAAGTAGTCATGAATACTTTTAAAGTCTATGCCTGACAATTTTTTAATTTTTTTAACTTTAGTCAAAGAACCAAGGGGAAGGATATCTTCTGAATGTCAAGCCGCAGGTGCAGCTTTATATTTACTATATCCGGCCCAGAATGTAAGTCTATTTAATTTTTTGGTTTTATCCCATAGTGTATATACTAATGCATTATTCACTTTTTTTGTATTAATAACAATCAAAAGTCATTTAGACTTTTTAATCAAAATTAATGACAAATAATTTATTCAACCAACTTTCTTAGAGCATCTCCAATGGTATTGTGATAAAAGATTTTAAACCTTTTGAATATGTTTATCACCATTGAAGCGCATGGTGATTAGGATAGAGAATTTGCAAAAGCTCCAAATTCTTGGAGCTGTTTATTTGAGCAAAAAGGTGCACATTTCTGATTTTTTGTTTTGTTTTTTTTCTTCTTCTTAAAGCTTTATGTATAGTAGGAAAAATGTTTATGTATAGTGGAGAAAATGTTTATAATGCGATGACGTGACGGAGAAAAAGTTTATAAGTTGATGACGTAGCACATTCATAAACCTTTTAAAAGGTTCATTATTGGAGATGCTCTTAATCGGTGTGAAAAAGTCCTTACGGACTTACATTTTAATTTAGGACAGAGGTGCATTTTATTTATGGATTCTAGAGCCCAAAAAACTGTACGATTGTTTTAAAATTGAACTTAGGTTCTCTTCCTCTTTCTTTACATCCATGTTTTCTTATAATATATACAACCTAGAAACTTAATTTCCCTCTCCATTTCTACAGCTTCACTTTTCTAAGACCACCTACATTCATTCACTTGGTTTCTCAGTGGAAATATAATCCCGCTTTAGCTGCAAATGCCACCAAACCAACAAGGTTGCGGTGAAACCTATATATCCTAAACCCTTAGCTTAATGCAATTAGATCTCTCTTCAAGTACAGCCATGCGCGGATGAGACCTATTGCCGCTATATCCTTTAATTTATAGTAGTAATGTATACAAGCTTAGTTTGATGTTAAATTAAGAGACATTGTGTTCTCGTTTTCTAAGAGAATCGGGTTTCAGCATGCTATGCTGAAACCCGATGAAATTGTATGTATGGATTACATTTATGGTGTAAAAGAAGGTGTCTTGTGAATTAGATTCGATGTAAATCAAATATAAACTCTCAACTGTTGCTAATATAAAAAATGGTCTTTAGTGAGGACAATTTGTTGTCGTTATTAGCGTATCGCAATGGCGAATCGTGACAAAATAGTTCTCTCACTCGCTAATATATTAGCAAGCCAATATCGTATTTCAAGGCATTAATGTGAAACTGTCAAGGCTCCCCTGTCAGTATGATGATTCTATTCGTTTTGTAGTAATGTAGAAGCTTAGTTTGATGACCTGAGAACTCAAATGATTCAATAGGGGTTTAAATGGTCGGAAAAAATTGTAAAGAAAGTTGTTCATTACAAACAAAGTAAGTGAATTCTACCCCCCACCTTTTCAATTCTGCATGACTTGGTGACATGAACCATGAATTGATAACATCAAAAGATTTTTATCCTATCACAAAATACCGTGAAAGAACATTAAACATATTAATTTCACATATTCTAGGAAATTTATTGCCAAGAAATCACTCTACAAATCTATTTTTCTTTTTATTTTTTATTTTGTTTTGGTGGTCTTATATATATATATATATAGACAGAACGTTTGAAGAGGATAACATCAAACTAAGTAGACAAATCATTTCTTGAATCATCCCTTTTCTCCAACATCAGGTGGCTAGAAATATGGTATCCGAAGAGTACATTACACATCTTACGCGATTTGTTGAGTCGAATGTGCCATTGATCAACGAGGTACCAGCGTCGTCAATGGACGAGCTGATAAAGAAGATAGAAGCTGTAGAACAGCTATGGATTCCTAACAAAGAAAAAAGAGGGTACATTTTGAATGAGGAGGAATATTTCTAGGCTTTCTCAATTGGGTTTCGAATAAATGGATTGAACTGGAGAAATGAATGTTCCATGCTATCTGCTAATGTGATGGCTTCACACTTTGAAATTGTCGAGGTTTTCATAGACATGGTAATTCTCGATCCATCTTCAATTGCAATTTTTTTTATTTAATTATTGATTTTTTTAATATTTTCAGTACATTAACATTGGTGGTAACCATTTTGCATATAATTTTTCAAATAATTATATGCAAAACGGTTACATCCACGGTTAATGTACTCAAAATATTAAAAAAATTCAATAATTAAATAAATGAATTTGCAATTGAATATGGCTATCGAGAATTACTATGTCCATGAAAACCTCGACAATCTCAATGGGTGAATCCATCACATTAGCAGATAGCATGGAACCTTCATTTCTCCAGTTCAATCCATTTCTTTGAAACCCTGTTGGGAAAGCCTTGAAATATTCCTCCTCATTCAAAACATACCATCTTCCTTCCCTGCTAG
The DNA here is from genome assembly GCA_026214975.1 of Gentiana macrophylla. NCBI lineage: Eukaryota > Viridiplantae > Streptophyta > Magnoliopsida > Gentianales > Gentianaceae > Gentiana > Gentiana macrophylla. The sequence continues at coordinate 100,631,318 of CM047809.1, forward strand.
GAATCCATAATTGCTCTCCAGCTTCTATCTTCTTCATCAGTTCATCCATCGACACCGCTGCTATATACCTCCTTGATCAATGGCGCATTCGACTCAACAAATCGCGTAAGATGTGTAATGTACTCTTTGGATACCATATTTCTAGCCACTTGGTCGGAGAAATGGGGTGAGTTGAGAAATGATTTGGGAATAGCTGCTGGTGTTAGAGAAAATGGATGATTTGAGAAATGATTTGTATACATCGTCTTCATACGTTCTGTCTATATATATAAGACAACAAACAAAATAAAACAAAATAAAAAATAATAAAAAAAGTTTTGTAGAGTGATTTCTTGGAAATAAATTTCCTAGAATATGTAAAATTAATAATTTTAATGTTCTTTCACGGTATTTTGTGATAGGAAACAAATCTATTGATTTATCAATTCAAGGTTCATGCGCCAAGTCATGCAGAATTGGAAAGGTGGGGTAGAATTCACTTCCTTCTTAATATGGTACATTTGAAAGCATGGACGTGTATATGGAAATGTATACACCTATTCTTAATTTGGACACTTGAATGAATCGATCTAATATGTTAAGTAATCTATACCTAAGTACGACATGCAGTGTTTATTGCTTTCAAGGAAGTTGATTGGAGAATTGGAATCTATAACTAGACAGTTAATTCTCTTAGAGCAAAATGTTATAACGGATCGATCAAGAAGTGATGATTATGAGTAAAGAACAAAGATAAACAATCAAATAAGTACATAAACAAAACTAACACATATTTAACGTGGTTTCCGGTAATGTACCGACTACTTCACAGACAAACGATGATTATTTAATTATCACGATAAAGTTATAATTTATATGTATTACAGATGGTATTTATAGGCTCCCCTGTTAGTATGATGATTCTATTCGGTTTGTAGTAGTAATGTAGAAGCTTAGTTTGATGACCTGAGAACTCAAATGATTCAATTGGGGTTTAAATGGTCCGAAAATTTTGTAAAGAAAGTTGTTCATTACAAACAAAGGGTGGACGTTTACGTATATGGAACCGTGAATTGATACCATCAAGAGATTTGTTTCCTTTCACAAAATACGGTGAAAGAGCACTAACCTTATTAATTTCCATATTTTAGGAAATTTATTGCCAAGAAATCACCCTCCAAATCTTTATTATTATTAGTTTTTATTTTGTTTTATGGTGTGACGTCTCATTTCCGGATACCGAGTCTTTATCCGGAAAAAAAACCCGTCACATATATATTTTTCTTTTAAATAATAAAAGTAATATATACGTAAGCCTCATAATAGTTTAATCAGAGTAAAACGGGAAAATTAAAACTAAAGAACAACTCGGAAATATCAAAAGACTAAAAAAAGCAGATCAACCATTTCACTCCACGTCTAAGAAACCAAAATACTAAAAACAACAAAATAAATGTTGTTTCAATTATTACATCCCAAATTTAATGAAAAAGATACAAGTCTAAAGTGATAACATTTTTCATATAATCTTGAGCTCAAACGCCAGCACTATCATTGATGTCATCATACTCGCTGTCATCACCCTACCAATCACCTTCTCGGGATATGAACAATTACAAGCGGTAAGTACTGTGTACTTAGTAATGGGTAGAATAATCGAATACAATTAACTAGCATATATATATATATATATATATATATATATATATACGCCCGCCCCCCCGATACCGAGCCCTTATCCGGAAGAGAACGTTCAGCGCCGTATAGCATTAAATAAATCTAATATTATACGCAAGCCTCTACGTCGTCAAGTATCAAAATAAAGCAAACGGAAGCTAAAAAGACTCGGGTAAAACGTAAAACTACGATGAATGTAAATTAACCATACTAAAGATGGAAATGTAACTTTATTACATTAAAAGGAAAATACGAAATCCAAAATAAACGTACGACAAGTCTCGAAAGACCAAAAGTCTACTCCAAAGGTACTAAAAAGTCTATTAAATGAATAACAAAATAAATAAAAGATAAATCTTCAACGAGGCGTCGTCATCGAAATCCTCCTCGTAAACATGCTCAACCTGTTCGTCTTCTCACCCCACAATGCATACAAAAGAAAATGCAAAGGAGGTAAGTACATAGTACTTAGTAAAAGTGAGAAGCTATGACAACAATTAAAATTGATAAAGAAAAGATATTTAATCGTTTAGTTATTTATGTGTGACCGACTGAATCTGGGGTTCATTTCATGTGCATCAACATGAATTGACTAAACGTTTCTACTTAACTTATCTATGTTACAACCGCACTCAAGGGCACTACGCGTATCCACTTTTAGGACACTCTTGGCAACATATTAGTGGATCACACCAATAGCCATGAAGTCTAGAATAGGTAGACTCCGATAGTACGCACACCTCAGTGAAGTCCCTCCGTACTTAGGGTTTTTTTGACCTACGGAGTTCTTCCACCTTCAGAGGTAGCACACACATCGCGATATAGACTGGTGCCTATCCAAGAGAGACATGTTGTTTAATCTTTTACTAGTCAAATACGTAATTTTATTAGAATGATTAACAAACCACCTAAGTGTTTTCAATTAATCTCCCTCACCTTGACTACTCTCTTCCTAGACCACTAGACACAGACAAGGCCTAGCAATTACACAGACATTGATGAATACTAATTCACCAAAGCACAAGCCTATCATGCTCTTCCGACGGATCCGAACTTCAACTCCCTTTAAGAGTACATTCGGTGTTTTAACTGAAAGAATCAGAAGCTCAATTCAGGCTTGCTTATGTTAACCCAATATTATCATATCATAAATAAGGGTTTAAACTATAATAACATGATTATGAAACTCGAAACCAAGCTGAAACGATAAAACAGTAAAAACAAGGTAAAACAGGTCAAACGCCCGTTTGACATCCTATGGACGCCCGTTTGGCATCGAACGCCCGTCCACTAAACCTAAACGCCCGTCCGTAAAAAACGGCTACATCTTGAATCAAAAGTCTAACCTCAAAAGCCCGTCTGCCTGGTGCAAACGCCCGTTTGAGCTGCTAGGGTGTTAGACACCCGTCTGCCTAATGCAGACGCCCGTCCGCCTGGGTTTTTCCCAAAACGCTAAAATCTTCACAACTCGATTTCTGAATCGTTTCTAACCTAATTAACCCCGTTTTCAACAGAGTAAAACACAGAAAACATATCTAATCAAATCATAGCATCTTTGATCATCGATCAACGAAAAGACACATATTTCTATCATCTAAACACCTTAGAACTTGATCTAAACCTTATAAACGATAATTGGAATCATAGGAAGAGCCTCTTACCTTAATTTCCAGCAAAACCGCAAGCAACACGCCAAGCAGTTGGAACAACTGTTGATCCTCAACCCCAAAACCTATGTGATCAACAAGAAACCCTAAAATCCTATTTCATTGCAGAAAACCAAAACTGAAAAAGCCTGTAAAACTGAAGATTACCTGGGTTTACTGTTGTGAAAATATTTTTAGATTATTCTACGCTTCAAGACGATCGTTTCGACTACTCATGGCTGCGAAACAGAGCTACGGATCACAAGATACGAATTTTCAAGAATCGAACTCTACGAATACCGAAAACTAGGGCTAAACTGAAAACTTACGAAATTGAGAGATGTTATTTTCCAAAGTTGCGTCTCCTCGCGCTGATAACTTTTATCTCCTACGGCATCTTGAACAGATGAACGAATTGATCACACGGTTCTTCCTTTTATTTCGCTTTCTTCTGCGTTGCTTCTCCTTCTGTGTGCGCCGTTCCACTTTTTTTTTTCTTCTGATGCGTGTGAACTAATGAATTAATTTGGGGATTAACTCCTTTTTTATAGCCAATAATTAAATCCTTTATAATTAATAGCTAAATCCTTTAATTAATTCTTTTTTTATTAAATAAATGGGACAAATAATAATTAGGTCGTAGTAAATACACCCAATGACTATTTTACCCTTTTATGAAAAGTTGGGATGTTACATTCCTCCCCCTTAAGAGGAGTTTCGTCCTCGAAACTCGAATGTAACCGAGAGGTGCTTGAACTCGGCTTTTTGCGAAGCGTTTAGTCTCTTAACTCGCATGCCTTCTTCTTCTTCCATCTTCCAACCCTTCCACCTGCCTTGAGCTATCTCGAGGTGGCGACGATCTACTTCAATCTTTTGTTGGCTTGTCAGATCAACTCGGTCTCAGTGATCATCAGAGTCGCCCCACTTCATCCCGTAAACTCGTGTTCTTCTATCTTTATCTTCATGAAGGATCGCCAGCAGTACTGTTCCTATTCTTGTACCTCTTGGTCGCTCCGAGAGGAACTGCAATTGTCATCTCGAGGTTTTCATTCTTCATTGTCCTTCCCAAATCTTTTGCATTCAGAACCCAAAGCTGATTCCGATGCCGACTGTTGCCATCTTCATCAAACTCGTGACCAAAGGCTGGTCGGTTCTGACCACTCACTTGTAATAAAAACCATTGGATCTTCATCTTGTTTCTTCACGAACTCATCGACTGCCTCGAATCTTGCAATCATCGGTTCAACAGTCTTTGATTGCTCCTGCTGACCTATACCCGGAAAGCTGAATCTTCCCAGCCGAAACTGAACTTCTGGCACACTTGACTTCTTTCGATCTCAACTTCCATCATGGCACCATGAACTTGCTGAAGAACTGCAAGGATCCCGGCTGAAAGACTTCTGAGACTTCTTGGGGATGAGGAACATGCATTTACCATGCTTTCTCTCTGACGGTCTGATTCAATCCTTATGCCAATTAGGGTTAGCTTGGAAAATAAAAGAAGTCGAAAAGTGACATGTTGAGTACCAGGGTGGTATGTCAACTAGGTAAGCCAAGGAAGGGTACAACGCACTTGAAACAAGAAAGGTTTCTTAGGTTACAAGCAAAACAAGATGATTCCGTGTTGAGGAAAAGTTGAAGTTGGTTCCAGGATGAAGAATGAGGCATTGTATCATAATACAAAAGATAGTCACCAGAAGGAAAACAAAAGAACACCTTGCAGATGGAATTCTTTTGAGAGAGTGGAATTCTGCAAGATACGGTGGTCTATAAGAATTTCAGAGGCAACTTGAAAGAATGGTAATAGGCTTTCATATAAGCCTTTAGAAAGTAAAGACGTTAAAGGAAACATCACCTGATGGACTTGGAAACATTAACTGCGAAGGAAGGGAATACTGGACTTGAGAACAGTAGGCAGATGACCTTGATTGTTAAAAAAACTTGGTTAACAAAAAAATGGATGTTGGCGAACTAGGAAAAATATTCAGTTCGCATGAGTTCCGTAGAGGGAACATCACACAACAGAAAATCAAGGTAAAGGTGCATGGTCGAAGCGCCGTAGGACTAAAAAGAATTTTAGAAATCGAAGATAGCAAGAATCTCAACATGAAGTAGCTATGGAGGGAAAACGAGCACATCAAAAGGTCTCAGAATGAAATTAAACACTTGTCAGGAAGTGTCCGAGTTTGAAATAATCAAAGAGAGGTTATCACGAGATTTAAAAGAAGTAGAAATTTCCCTCAAGGAGTTGTAAGGGGATATCCAAAGTTTGGATAAGTAAGCGGCAAACAAAATTTTGAGTGAAGAGGAAATGACACTTTAGAATTGTCGGGTAAGGTTTGATTTCAAAGAATTAATTCAAACCTTCAAAAGAAGTTTAAACGATCATTGACGATCCAAATCAAAGGTTCAAGGTTGCACTACTCGAGAAGAATAGTACACTACCAAAGAATAAATGCTCAAAGTTAAAATAAAATAGACTTTCAACCGGTATGATAGAATTGTGATAGAAACGCCATAACAGAAAGTGGAAAGTCAAAATGGTGTATATGGCGGTTCATGGCTCTAAATGGCCTGAAAGAGAGTTAAAACTGAAGGGTACAAGGTACAATAATCTGAAATGGAGATCAAAAGTTTAGGAACTCAAAAGTCGGTTGGCTAGTTGGGTTCGTAAGGCAAATTGAAAAATTCTGCCTTCTGCTTGAAACTAGTTTAGCGTAAATTGATAGAAGGTTAAAAATAAGTAACTGAAGAGGAATGCCATGATAGGCTTAAAAATTTGACCACAAAAGAAGATATGCATACCTTAAAGGAACAGGCAGCATTAGGTGAAATAGTTACAATATCGACACTACCCTTAGGAGGGGAGCTGAGAATAAACACAAGTAAAAAGAATGTTATGACATTAAAAGGTTCAGCAGACTTTGAATTTGCATGAATGATGGGAGTGCAACACTGCAGAGTGGATTTGAAGAGAATTTGTTTCTTGATTTGAAAAGTAAGAAGGTAAGAACTTGTTCAAAAGAAAGGCTTATAGAGAAATATTTCTGAGGTAATTCATTACAACATGTGAAAATGATTTGTTGAGTTTAAAGATCTCAAATGAGGGATTACATGAGAAACAAATTACCAGAAAAAGTATAACTACAAAAGGGCACGAAAAGGATCTTAACATCAAACATGGCATACTGGTGGATATATAGCATCTTGGTTCTCGTTTAACACTGCAAAAGAAACTATAACGTTAGCTTTACAAGCATCCTACTAAAAGGTTTAACTCAGGAAGAGATCAGACTTCAGGGAACTCCTACAGTCGTAACTTACTACCCTCTTAGCCCAAACTCTAAGTCAAAGAGGTGAAAATTCCTTTTAGGTTGTTGTGTAAGATTTTTACTCTGGATCTGATATTATCAATTTGTACAGGACAAACGAAGAAGAATTTGAGCACTATCCAAAGAGAAAAGATCTAGATACCGGAGTTTTCCAGTGATGTAAAAATATTAGATGAATGAAGATAAGTTGGTCAAAAGCAGCTTATTTCGACGATTGCACAAGCCGCGAATTTCAGATTAATAAACACCATGTTGAATTACAAATCGAGATCAAACGAAAAGAATCTGAACTTAATTCCAAAATAAAAGCTGTAGATAAAATTGTTGTCTGCAACGTATCAAAAATTCAGGTCATTTGAAGATGTTTAACCTGCTTAAAAAAGCAGAGGAAGAGGTGAAGGTGTCATTGCAGATTTTCTCGGCCGAGTGTCCGGTATAAACATGAATTTTCTGAATAATCCATAATGATTATCGAGTTGGTGTAAAAAGAGAAATTGTAGATAAGACAGTAATCTAATTTGCTGAAAATTTGCTGAATTTTTAGAGTAGGGGAAGACAGTCTTATGTTAGAGGGAAAACACGGAAACAAAAACATTCAGTCATGTTGGGTAAATCCAAACACAAGGACAATGAAAAGTATGTACCAAAGTAAGAGACCTTTAACACTATGAGTTGAAACGACTGAGGAGTACTTGGAAATAATAGAGTTACACATGGAGTTCGTGTAGAACTATCTCAAGCAAAGCAAAGGTCAAAGAATGTTGATGAACTCAACCAAGTGATAGTGAAAAGAGAAAGTGGAGGACTTGTAGAGCTGAATCAAATATCATTATCTACAAAGTTAAGCCAAGATAAGAGTAAACTTAGATATTCATGTGTAGATAAGGTGAAGAGATTTCGATAGGGAAAGTAAGGAAAAAGGAAATCAACCAAGAGGACCTCGACTTAAGGTGTAGGCATAAGACTCCGATCCCAAAGCTTTACTTAAAGGGTTTCACTTAACCCACTACAAAAAAAAACATTCTATTGCTACACTAGCTTTTGCCACACTCACAAAAAAAGTGTGGCTAATAGCACTTTGTGAGACTCTTTTGCCACGCTCATGTGGCTAAAAGTAAGTATATAGCAATACTTTTTTTATTGTGTGGCAAACAATAGTGTAGCAAAAAACTGTTTTTCTTGTAGTGACCCTATGTGACATGCTACGGTTTGGAATTTCAAAAGAAGAAAGAGTTTCTACTAAGGATACTAGAAGGAACAAAACCTGAGGTGATCATATGAAAGATGTGAACTGAGAACTCAACCTAACCTTCGTCTCAGAAGACTCCTTACTAGGTCCTGATAACTAGACCACGGTTTAAGGATTCTTAGTCATACGAGGATTACCACTAAGCTCAAGTTCTAAAAGGTCTAAAGGAATCTTATCTTAAAGGAAGAGAAGCCTAGATGTAAGGACGCTTCTCTCTCGATACCAATCAGAACGCCCGCCTCCCGATACCGAACCCTTATCCGGAAGAGAAGCGCTCGCGCGCAGATATAGCATTAAATAAATCTAATATTATACGCAAGCCTCTACGTCGTCGTATCAAAATAAAGCAAACGGAAGCTAAAAAGACTCGGGTAAAAACGTAAAAGCTACTATGAATAGAAATTAACCATACTAAAGATGGAAATGTAACTTTATTACATTAAAAGGAAAATTCAAAATCCAAAATAAACGTACGACAAGTCTCGAAAGACCAAAAGCCTACTCCAAAGGTACTAAAAAGTCTATTAAATGAATAACAAAATAAATAAAAGATAAATCTTCAACGAGGCGTCGTCATCGAAATCCTCCTCGTAAACATGCTCAACCTGTTCGTCTTCTCACCCCACAATGCATACAAAAGAAAATGCAAAGGAGCTAAGTACATAGTACTTAGTAAAAGTGAGAAGCTATGACAACAATTAAATTGATAAAGAAAAGATATTTAATCGTTTAGTTATTTATGTGTGACCGACTGAATCTGGGGTTCATTTCATGTGCATCAACATGAATTGACTAAACGTTTCTACTTAACTTATCTATTTTACAACCGCATTCAAGGGCACTACGCGTATCCACTTTTGGGACACTCTTGGCAACATATTAGTGGATCACACCAATATCCATGAAGTCTAGAATAGGTAGACTCTGATAGTACGCACACCTCAGTGAAGTCCCTCCGTACTTAGGGTTTTTTTGACCTACGGAGTTCTTCCACCTTCAGAGGTAGCACACACATCGCGATATAGACTGGTGCCTATCCAAGAGAGACATGTTGTTTAATCTTTTACTAGTCAAGTACGTAATTTTATTAGAATGATTAACTAACCACCTAAGTGTTTTCAATTAATTTCCCTCACCTTGACTACTCTCTTCCTAGACCACTAGACACAGACAAGGCCTAGCAATTACACAGACATTGATGAATACTAATTCAACAAAGCACAAGCCTATCATGTTCTTCCGACGGATCCGAACTTCAACTCCCTTTAAGAGTACATTCGGTGTTTTAACTGAAAGAATCAGAAGCTCAATTCAGGCTTGCTTATGTTAACCCAATATTATCATATCATAAATAAGGGTTTAAACTATAATAACATGATTATTAAGCTCGAAACCAAGCTGAAATGATAAAACAGTAAAAACAGGTCAAACGCCCGTTTGACATCCTATGGACGCCCGTTTGGCATCGAACGCCCGTCCATTAAACCCAAACGCCCGTCTGTAAAAAACGGCTACATCCTGAATCAAAAGTCTAACCTCAAACACCCGTCTGCCTGGTGCAAACGCCCATTTGAACTGCTAGGGTCTCAGACGCCCGTCTGCCTAATGCAGACGCCTGTCCGCCTAATGCAGACGCCCGTCCGCCTAATGCAGACGCCCGTCCTCCTGGGTTTTTCCCAAAACGCTAAAATCTTCACAACTCAATTTCTAAATCGTTTCTAACCTAATTAACCCCGTTTTCAACACAGTAAAACACAGAAAACATATCTAATCAAACCATAGCATCTATGATCATCGATCAACGAAAAGACACATCTTTCTATCATCTAAACACCTTAGAACTCGATCTAAACCTTATAAACGATAATTGGAATCATAGGAAGAGCCTCTTACCTTAATTTCCAGTAAAACCGCAAGCAACACGCCAAGCAGTTGGAACAACTGTTGATCCTCAACCCCAAAACCTATGTGATCAACAAGAAACCCTAAAATCCTATTTCTTTGCAGAAAACCAAAACTGAAAAAGCCTGTAAAACTGAAGATTACCTGGGTTTACTGCTGTGAAACTAATTTTAGATTATTCTACGCTTCAAGACGATCGTTTTGACTACTCATGGCTGCGAAACAGAGCTACGGATCACAAGATACGAATTTTCAAGAATCGAACTCTACGAATACCGAAAACTAGGGCTAAACTGAAAACTTACGAAATCGAGATGTTATTTTCCAAAGTTGCGTCTCCTCTCACGAACACTTTTCTCTCTGCGGCATCTTGAAACAGATGAACGGATTGATCACACGGTTCTTCCTTTTATTTTGCTTTCTTCTGCAAGCGCTTCTTCTCATCGTAATGCGCTGCTCCACTTTTTTTTCTTCGATGCGTGTGAACTAATGAATTAATTTGGGGATTAACTCCTTTTATAGCCAATAATTAAATCCTTTATAATTAATAGCTAAATCCTTTAATTAATTCTTTTTAATTAAATAAATGAGACAAATAATAATTAGGTCGTAGTAAATACACCCAATGACTATTTTACCCTTTTATGAATAGTCGGGATGTTAAAATATATATATATATATATATATATAACATGAATAAATCTACAAACATTACCACGTAGGTTGTGACAGAAGAGCTCACTCACCCTCTACTAGCTCACTTAGTAAAAACTTGCTCAAGTAAGTTTGTTACACCAAGATCAAAGGAAACTCCGTATGGTGAATACCGCACTGCAACACATTCAAGACTCGAGGACACGAGATAGTTCCGTGAGGAAAATCATATGAGTCCCTTTGGCATCGTACAAGTGGAGAGGTGCAATTGTTCCATGTCACGAAGATTAAACGTGCCTCACCAATGATTATAGTGTTTTAGCTTTTAGACACAACACGTATGTTTATTATGAGTTTAATCTAACCACCTGATTCATTCACATAAAAAGGCTTCATAAGCACTTCTATTCCTAGACAATCAAATTAAATTACATAGCACGTTGTATAAGGATTATTGACTACTACGTCAATATCCTGCAAGGCCTCAATAGTCGCATTCTGGTGCTCCCACCTTTTTCTTGCTTGGTGTCTCAATTGCGATGCTGAGCCGAGTCTACCAGAAGTCTTAGACAATTCCAGTTACCAGTTATTACCCAAAAAGGAGGCTGGGTGCAAGCCCGCCCATGCTGCCAACCATTGTCCCATTTTTTATAGATTGCCAGGGCGCACCTGGCTCTGACCCGTCCTTCCTCCAACAATCAGTATGGCCGTGCGCATGCCTGGGTTGATTTCCGGTCGGCTCCAGCCCTTTTCTTTACATGTTCGAGATTTTTGCCTGTTTCAACATATATTTGTACTTCCACATTACATATTTTACACCTGAAAATTTTGCAGATTTCAACAATAATAATATACAAATTAAATTCAACAACATAATAGTAATTGCATCGATTAAGAATACCCTTACATTTATTACGGTAATAAAGCGGTCCAAAAGCGATTCAACAAAAAGGTTCTTTCGATTCCCTAACCTCTACGAACAATCTATGAATTTAAAACCATAACACTATGATTACTATCACTTTCTATACCAAATAAACTCAGAATTGTTAAAAAGCAATCAACATTCTAAAAAGCCCTAAAAGATGAGTACTTACGAAATCACGAATTCTTGGTTTGGAAACGATCCTCTTCCTGCGGTTATCAACTTCATCTACCGTGGCCTATTGAAACGATTGACTGATTAGCCTCTAGGTTGAAGATTCCCTTTCTTCGCAACCTTTATATCCCCAACGGTCAGAGCGAAAACTTCTGTTTTTTTTTATTTTTTAAATGGCGTGTGGGTGTAAGTATTGTTGGGGTTTGGGGGGGGGAGGATTATTTATAGGAAAAGTTTAATAGTTAATTATCAATTATGACACATTTAGAAAGATGTTAGGATTTTAGGACTATAAGAAAAGATTTTTATCAAAAATGACATTTCACTAGTGAAAGTGAAAATGATATTTGAAAGTGAATTACGTTGGTTTTGTGCTAAAAATCAACTCCAATTTCTTGCGACGCTTAGAATTTGAAAGACATGAAAATGATAAACTTTGCACTTCCCTAAAAATCAACTCTTGGTTTAAGACTTGCGCACGAAAGATAACTTTGTTTCTATAAATCCAAATTACCCAAGTCGTGGCACCAGCTAAAGCTTCCCACAAACAAGAAGTCGACTTCGACAAAGCATTTCCATCATTCCTTGCTTGCACAAAGCAAATATCTCTGAACGAGAAAGCGTTTAGGCCAACGATCATACACCAACTCTGAACATGTGTCCAAATCAATAGTGACACATCACAAGCGAAAAAAATGTATGAAGATGATAACATCAGACTAAGTAGACAAATCATTTCTCGAATCATCCATTTTCTCCAACACCAGCAGCTCTTCCTAATTCATTTCTCAAATCACCCTTTTTCTCCAACATCAAGTGGCTAGAAATATGGTATCCGAAGAGTACATTACACATCTTACGCGATTTGTTGAGTCGAATGTGCCATTGGTCAACGAGGTATCAACGTCGTCGATGGACGAGCTGATAAAGAAGACAGAAGCTGAAGAGCAATTATGGATTCCTAACATAGAAGGAAGAGGGTTTGTTTTGAATGTGGAGGAATATTTCAAGGCTTTCCCAACAGGGTTTTGAAGAAATGGATTGAGCTGGAGAAATGAATATGGCTATCGAGAATTACCATGTCCATGAAAACCTCAATAATCTAAAGGGGTGAAGCCATCACATTAGCAGATAGCATGGAACCTTAATTTCTCCAGTTCAATCAATTTCATCAAAACCCTGTTGAGAAAGCCTTGAAAATGTCCTCATCATTCAAAACATACCCTCTTCCTTCTCTGTTAGGAATCCATAATTGCTCTCCAGCTTCTATCTTCTTTATCAGTTCATCCATCGACGCCGCTGCTGCCTCCTTTACCAATGGCACATTCGACTCAACAAATCGTGTAAGGTGTGTAATGTACTCTTCGGATACCATATTTCTAGTCAGTTTATGTTGAAGAAAAAGAGTGATTTGAGAAATGATTTGGGAAGAGCTGCATGTGTCGGAGAAAATGGATGATTCGAGAAATGATTTTTGTACCTAGTTTGATGTTATCATCTTCATACGTTTTATATATATATATATATATATATATATATATATATATATATATATATATATATATATATATATATATATATATATATTTAAGACAGCTGAAACAAAATAAAAAAATAAAAAAGATTTGTAGAGTGATTTCTTGGAAATAAATTTCCTAGAATATGTAAAATTTATAATTTTAATGTTCTTCCACGGTATTTTGTGATAGGAAACAAATCTATTGATGTTATTAATTCATGGTTCATGCGCCAAGTCATGCAGAATTGGAAAGGTGGGGTAGAATTTACTTCCTTCTTAGTATGGTACATTTGAAAGAATGGACGTGTATATGGAAATATATACCCCTATTCTTATTTTGGACACACGAATAAATCAATCTAATATGTTAAGTAATCTATACCTAAATACGACATGCAGTGTTTATTACTTCCAAGGGAGTTGATTGCAGAATTGGAATCTGTAATTTAACAGTTCTTCTAGAGCAAAAATATCTGGGAAAAGGGTATGCATTGACAATCACGGAATTTGTGATATAAAAATAATCGTAAAGGGGTGTTGGAGTTCGGGATTTGGAGTAAAGAAAATCAGAATACGCAGACGGAAGAAAAGACTGCTGTTTTTTTGAATTGATGATTGAATTGTTACAGTACTTCCTCCTTTATATAGGAAAGAAGAGTAAAAACTAAATTCGAAATAAATGAAAAAAGAATGATAAAATCTCAAATAATCCTAACCTAAATTTAAATCAAACTATCAAACTTTAATTTAAACTATAATAACAACTATATTTATCTCTTTGGCATTATCTTGATTTATATCTTCTAATACCCTCCCTCAAACGAGGCCGGGTTTGGAGGCCGAGTTTGTCTTTGCAGGGTTTGGAGGTCGAGTTTGTCTTTGCATATTTTTGTGATGTTTTGGAGGGCATGTCCACTCCGGAGGCTTTTCTGGAGTCCATTAGCTGTGATATTTTGGAGGGCATCTCTACTTCGGTTGTTATTCCGAAGTCCAAAGTTGTGATGTTTTGGAGGGCATCTCCACTCCGGCAGCTCTTTCGGCTCTTCCGAAGTCCATAGATTGATATTTTTTTATTTTTGGAGGGCATCTCCACCCCGGCGGCTCTTTCGGCTCTTCCGAAGTCCATAGATTGATATTTTTGGAGGGCATCTCCATCCCGGCGGTTCTTTCGGCTCTTCCGGAGTCCATAGTTGTGATTTTGGAGGGCATCTCCACCCCAGATGGTCTTCCGAGGTCCATAGTTGTGATTTTGGAAGGCATCCCCATCCCGGCTGTTCTTCCGGAGCCCATAGTAGTTGTGTTTGAGATTGATTATGGTTCGGGTTGAAGAATGATCTGATGTCGGCCTTCAAATGTGATTGATACCATGGATCTGCATTCTTTAATCACATGTATAAAATAGATGTAGAATGGATGCCAAAAGAAACAAATAATAGATTTAAAAATAATATTAACTCTATATAAAACTAAATGAAACTGAAAGCATTCTCTTTTCATTTTTTTTTTTTTTTTTTCCGGTGGCACCAGTTGGATTAATATGATGCAAAGACAAATTTTATAATACAACCGTTGTAGCAAGGTTGTAGCAAGTGGCATACATTACAACCATTCATTTCTAACCTCTCACACACAATAAAAGTGTATTATGTGAAAGAGAGTAAAAATGAGAGGCTCTAATGTAGGCCACTTGGTACAACCTTCTTACAACCGTTGCACCATAAAGTCTCTCAATTTGGTGTAAAGGTGAATAAATGAAAAAAAATAAAAATTTGCTGCATCGGAAAGGTGTTTGAACTTCGAACATAAGCAATTGGAAACTTCAAATATAAAGCAAACGGAATGGTTTTTGCTGTGGATGGTTTGCAGAAACAGAAGGAGCTGCGGTTTTGTTTTTTGTTTTTTGTTTTGTTTTGTTTTTTTTTTTTCAATGGAGGATGGTTTGGACTTTGGAAAGACTATTGCAGATAGTTGAATGGACGAAAGATACTTGGCTAAAAGCGGAAGAAGACCGGGCGAGGGTTCACCATTGTTAGTGCATTCGAACCCCCGTCCCTGACTCTGATACCATAAAGAAAATCAGAATACGCAGACGGAAGAAAAGACTGGTGTTTTTTTGAATTGATTGAATTGTTACAGTACTTCCTCCTTTATATAGGAGAGAAAAGAGTAAAAACTAAATTCGAAATAAATGAAAAAATAATGATAAAATCTCAAATAATTAACCTAAATTTAAATCAAACTATCAAACTTTAATTTAGACTATAATAACAACTATATTTATCTCTTTGACATTATCTTGATTTATATCTTTTAATATGGAGTATTCAGTAGAAGAAAAATATTATTTTGCCACAAAAGATCAATAGCTACTGATATACTTAATTTTATCCAGAGTAGCGCGACAAATGAGAAAAAACTAAATATATATTAGCAGGGGAGGATGCAAGATTTTTGTTAACGGGGTCCATAATTTTTTTTAAGAATGTATTTTTTTCAACGGTGTCCATAAATGATTTTTATAGGTAATACTCAAATAATTTATCATTTTAACGGTGTCCGCATATCCTGTTTTGATACACATGGGTCAAGTGTATAGTTACGACGCAAGCTTTAATTCTAATACATGAAAGAGAGATGAAATTTAATTTAAAGGCCATAGTACACACGATGCAAAACTAAGAATAGGATATATGACCGGCAAAAACAAAAAAATAATACGATGACAAGACCCCCTCCCTCTTTCCCCACTTTCCCAAAGCTAATGTTAGCGAGGCCAGTTTAGTTTTACTCTTAGAATCCAAGTTAAGTTTACGCGTATTAAATTATTGGATTAAGCCAATGCCTTCCATTAGTAGGTATCCCTTAGTTACAAGCATGGCTTTATGTTAGCGTACTGTCCCATAAATATGGTTTAATTTTTACTTGAAAATCCATCTATCTCCCACCAAGTGCTGGCCCTCTCTTGGTGTTACAAACTCCCAATTCTCATTCTTGCATAAGGCCTCATATTCTTCTTGCATTGATTGTTTCCATTGTGGTTGAGATAAAGCCTCAGATACGGAAGACGGTTTGGCATTGGCAGGAAATAATGATTGTGAGACAAGAATGAAGATATTCTTGAGTTTGAACACTCCACTTTTGAATCTTGTTTGCATGTGATGAGATAGTGCAAGAGAAACATTTGTGCTGTAATCAGTGGGGGACTGAACCGATGGGTGAAACAGATGAGTGTGATAAGCTTGAACCTGGGTTGTTGGGACTTAGTGGTGTATCAGGTAAAGATGAGTGATGTACAATTTATGGACTGTGAGCAAGACTGTGAGGTGTGTTAAGAGAAGAGTCATTACCTGCACAGACGGACAATGCACCACTGATGGCGGTTGGTTGAATTGCTAATAGATGGTCTGTAGTATAATAGGGGTAGACTGTACAATGACAAGACAAGAGCTTGAAGGATGCATAATAGGGTTCTTATTGAAGGAAACACCTCTAGACACGTACACTTTTCTAGATTGAGTCATGCATTTGTGCCCTTCGTGAGCATGATTCAGACCAAGATAAACACATTTTTAAGTATGAAAGAGAATCTTATGAGTGTGGATGGGTCTGAAATAAGGAAAGCAGGAACATCCAAAGGTCATAATCATGGAGTAATATGGTCTTTTACTATAGAGACTTTCAAAGGGTGAAACATTTTTTAAATATGGTGTATCTAGGACACTGACGAGATTAACAACATGACTAAAACTATCTCACCGATATTTTTGAGGTAAGGAGGCTTAAGCAAGAAGAGTAAACTTGTATCAACTACATGTCTGTGTTTTCTCTCAACTTTACCATTTTGCTCATGTATATGTGGGCAAGGATGTCTGAATTTGATACAAAATTGAACAAGGTAAGGTTCTAAGGACCTAAATTTTCCACCCTAGTCTGACTGAACAATTTTAATTTTAGATTCAAAATGGTTTCAACAAGATTTTTAAATTGCTAGAACACACCACAGGCATCAGACTTCAGTTTTAAAGGGTAAATCCAAGTGAACCTACTATGGCCATATATAATATGAATATAATAGAATTTAGAGGCATACTGGACTGGGGATGGACCCCACAAATCAAATTGAATTAACTCATGGACTTTAAAAGCATGGCTACTAGAATAAGGAAAATGAGAAGCATGCATTTTCCTATATTGAGAAGCATCACATGAATAAAGTTTTTCATGTAGTTGGACATTACAATCTTTCAAGACCTGATTCAAAACATTAATAGAGAGATGCTTCATATTCTACGCCACATCGTGGCCTCAATATTTTTGGAACTAGAATAGGTACCAAGACAAACACTTGAGCTTCTTAATTGAAGGGAGTTCAAAGAACTGGCAGATTGAATGAATTGAGTTTCATTGGCTTTGACCGGAAGAATCATGTACATACCATCTTCCAGAGTTTCTTTAGCATCATTTTTGATTATTTGTCTTTGATGTAACATTTGGAGTCAAAGAATTCAAAAAACATGAGATTATCAGATGTTAGTTTAAAAACCCTTTAAAGACTTTTCTTAATGCTGGGAACATATAAGATGTCATCCAAGTGAATATTAGGACTAAGTGATGAATATCCAGAGTGTGTGGTGTGTAATCTATTGCCATCACCAACCATAAGAGTATCTTTACCTTTCTTATTCAGTCCTCAGTTGTAGAATAGAAAGATCAGAAGTTAAGGCTCCACTATCAGCATACCTTGTATTAGTGGACACATCAAGTGCTGCAACTATTTGCCTTGAGTTTTGATTGGAATTTGTGGACTGTCCAACATCAGAGACAAACATGTAGTAACATGATGAAAGCAATATGTCCAACTCATGAACATGTTAGAAGATTATGTCAATTATTATGTTAATTAATTAAGTTTTATTACCTAAGGCTATGTCAGCCATGTTATTTCCCACTTTCGCATGATTTCCTATTACTAGAGTAGTTGTTGGTTAAAGCCATGATCCCATGTTTCCAATTTTTTAGGAAGTTGCTTAGTGGTTAGTTTTCTACTACTTATATATATATATGCTTGTTGTATCAATGAAATTATCAAGTTTTCTCAAAAACTATCTCTTCCATAAAAAGTTATCAGTGGTATCGGAGCCATATTCTCAACAGCAGTTGGAGAAAGATCAATGGCTGAAACAAATTTTGTTCAGGTTTCCATCCCAAGGTTTGATGGACAACATTATGATCGCTGGAGCATGTTGATGGAGAACTTCATGCGTTCTAAAGAGTACTAGACATCATTGAGCAAGGAGTGGTTGAACCAGCAGGCAATCCACCCCCAACTGAGGCTCATAAAGCAGATTTTGAGAGCAGAAAACTCAAAGATTTGAAAGTCAAGAACTATCTGTTTCAAGCAATAGATAGAGCTATCTTGGAGACTATTCTTAGCAATGAGTCATCAAAGGATATCTGGGATCCAATGAAGAGGAAGTACCAAGGAAATTCCAGAGTGAAGAGATCACAGCTACAGGCCTTAAGAAGAGACTTTGAAACCCTACAAATGAAGGAGGGTGAATCTGTCTCAACTTATTATGCTAGAACCATGGAAATCTGCAATAAAATGAGATTTCTTGGTGAGAAGATGGAGGATGTAGCAGTTGTGGAGAAGATTTTGAGGTCTCCGACCTTAAGATTTGATTATGTGGTGTGTTCCATTGAAGAATCCAAAGACATTGATGCATTGTCTCTTGATGAATTGCAAAGCTCTTTGCAAGTTCATGAACAGAAGATGAAGAGAGGATCATCAGCATCAAATGAAGAGCAGGCCTTGAAGACCACTGCCTCTAATAGCAATTATAGGGGCAGGGGTAGAGGCAGAGAAAGCGGTAGAGGGAGAACAACCAGAGATTCTGACAGCAGGGACAACTCTCAGGCATTCAAGAATGGAGAGGGAAGATGTACTGCAAACAAAAAGAATGTTGAATGCTTTTGGTGTCACAAATTTTGACACTACCGGTCAGAGTGCTACACCAAATTGCCAGCAGACAAGGAGAAGGGTACTCAGCAGAGTTCTCACTTTGCTAACAAAGAGGAGGATGTGACCCTGCGGATGACTACACAGCATGAGCAGACTTCAGCACCCCAAGTATGGTATGTTGATACAGGATGTACTAATCATATGTGTGGTAATAAGGCATCATTCTCTTATTTGGAGGAATCCTATCATTCAAATGTGAAGTTTGGAGATAACTCCTTAGTTAGTGTTAAGGGAAAAGGAAATATATGCATCAAATCCAAGAATGGGACATCTGAAACCATCTCTAGTGTTCTATATGTTCCTGATCTGAAGTGCAATCTGCTAAGTGTTGGACAATTACAAGAAAAGGGATATGAAATTATTCTGAAGAATAAGGAGTTTGAAATCAAAGATTCAAGCAAGGGAATCATAGCTAAAGTTCCCATGAATGCCAACAGATTGTTTCCTTTGGAAATTAAGGAGCCACAAGCATGTCTTATGGCATAATTGAAAGATGCATCTTGGTTATGGCATTACGGATATGGACATCTCAATTTTGGTGGTTTGAAAACTCTTCAACAGAAAGAAATGGTTAAAGGGCTTCCACAGATCCAGACTCCTCAACAAGTATATGAGGAATGCACTAAAGGAAAACAACATAGGCATCCGTTCCCAAAAGGAAAATCTTGAAGGGCAAAACAAGTGTTGGAACTCATCCATTCTGAATTGTGTGGCCCAATCAATCCATCATCTAATAGAGGTAAGAGATACTTCGTTACATTTACTGATGAGTTTTCCAGAAAAACTTGGGTTGAATTCTTGCAAGAAACATCTGAGGCCCTGAATGCATTCAAGAACTTCAAGTTTCTAAGAGAAAAAGAGACAGGTCAAAATATCAAAAGTCTGAGAACATATAAATGAGGAGAATTTTTCTCAGCAGAATTCGAAGAATTATGTATCAGTAATGGAATCAGAAAGGAATTTACAGCAGCCTATACACCACAGCAAAATGGTGTATCTGAGAGAAAGAATAGGACTATCCTGAATATGGTAAGAAGCATAATTGCATATGGAAATGTACCAAAGAGATTCTGGCATGAAGGTGTAAGTTGGAGTGTGCATATTTTGAACAAATGTCCAACCTTTTCTGTTCAAAACATGACACCAGAAGAAGCATGGAGCTCAATCAAACCACCTGTAAGTCATTTTAATTTTTTTGGATGCATTGCTTATACTCATATTCCAGATGCAAACATGAAGAAACTAAGTGATAAAGAAAAGCAATGTGTTTTCTTAGGGATCAGTGAAAAATCCAAGGCATTTAAGTTGTTTAATCCTATAACCAAGAGGATTGTGATCAACAGAGATGTGGTGTTTGATGAGCTGAACACTTGGAATTGAGAAGCAAACAATGCTCAGTTCCATCCAATTCAGAATCTGATATATGAAGAACCAGTTGAGGGTCAGCAGACTCAGGATCAGCAGACTCAGTACCAGCAGACTCAGTACTTAGCAGACTCAAGTCATGAAACAACAAACTCAAGTCATGAAACGGCAGCTGAGGGATCAGCAGCCAAACCTCACAGAACTAAGAAAATGCCAGGCTGGATGACAGATTTTGAGGTATCAAGTTTATCCAAAATGAGATGAGACTACCTATTAAGCTTTATTTGCTAGTGATGACCCAATCATGTACGAGGAGCAATCAAAAGATAGAAAATGGAAGAATTCTATGGATGAAGAAATCATGGCTATTGAAAGGAATCGGACTTGGAACCTCACAAATCTACCAAAAGGATACAAAACTATTGGTGTCAAGTGGATCTACAAGGCAAGGTTGAATGGAGATGGTAAAGTCAGCAAGTACAAAGCCAAACTAGTGGCCAAATGATACAAGCAAGAGTATGAGATTGACTACAATGAAGTGTTTGCCCCAGTAAAAGGAAGGAAACTATCAGACTAGTGTTATCTTTGGCAGCTCAAAATCATTGGAAAGTACATCAAATGGATGTAAAATCAGTATTTTTGAATGGACAGCTGCAAGAAGAAGTATATGTGGATCAGCCACAGGTTTATGTGAAGAATGGAGCAGAAAACAAAGTGTATAGGCTTAACAAAGCCTTATATGGACTCAAGCAAGCCCCAAGGGTTTGGTACAGTTGTATTGATTCTTATTTTGTGAAGGCAGGTTTCACAAGGTGCCCATATGAACCTACCTTGTATGTGAATGTTAACAGCAAGGGAAGGATTCTGATTGCTTGTTTGTATGTGGATGATCTTATATTTACCAGCAGTGAACTCAGTATGATAACAGAGTTCAAAGAGGCAATGAAGACCAAATTTAGCATGATAGACATGGGCTAATGCAATATTTCTTAGGCATTGAGGTTCAGCAGACTGAATCAGGGATATATGTTTCTCAAAAGAAGTATGTGACTGAAATACTCAACAGGTTTGGAATGAAGGATAGCAACCCAACACTCAAACCCTGTAAACTGGTATGAAACTTAACAAGGAAGGGACAGGTGGTAAGGTGAATCCCACCCTATACAAACAGATGATAGGGTGCCTTTTATATTTGACAGCAACAAGACCAGACATCACGTATGCTGTAAGTGTGGCAAGCAGATACATGGAGTCACCATCAGCGGATCACATCAACTATGTGAAGAGGATCCTAAGATACCTAAATGGAACCATCAATCATAGCATCAAGTATGGTTCAGCAGGGAAGGCTCAGCTGATTGGATATTCAGACAATGATTATGCAGGAGATGTTGATGACAGGAAGAGTACTTCTGGTTTTGTTTTTATGTATGGAACAAGTGCTATCAGCTGGTCATCAAAGAAGAAACCAATAGTCACTCTATCAACAACGTAAGCGAGTTGTAAAGAAGAAAGACTTTGCTTCATATCACCGATCCGTTAAGAAGAATGCTGGAAGTTCTGGGAGTAGTTCAGTAGACTGGAAACATTCTATACTGTGATAACAGTTCCACCATTAAGTTATCCCAGAATCCAGTCTTACACAACATAAGCAAGCACATAGATGTGAAGTATCACTTTCTAAGGGATCTATGTTAGGAAGGGATCATTGCGTTGCTACATTGCAGAAGTGAAAATCAGTTGGCAGATATTATCACTAAAGGACTCAAGAGGGATCAATTTTTGAAGCTTAGAGACAAGCTGGGAATGTGTGAAGTAATCTGAACTGTTAGCTCAGATTAAGAGAAGGAATGTTAGAAGATTATGTTAATTATTATGTTAATTAATTGAGTTTTATTACCTAAGGCTATGTCAGCCATGTTATTTCCCACTTTCGCATGATTTCCTATTACTAGAGTAGTTGTTGTTGGTTAAAGCCATGATCCCATGTTTCCTAATTTTTAGGAAGTGGCTTAGTGGTTAGTTTTCTACTACTTGTATATATATGATTGTTCTATCAATGAAATTATCAAGTTTATCCCAAAAACTATCTCTTCCATAAAAAGTTATCAGAACATATCTACCAAGTAGGCCTAGGATTGTTGTTGTCATTGTATCCCACACCTTCTCTTCTTCCACCTCTAGATCTTCCTCCTCTATTACTGAATCCTCTGCGTCTAGGCTGATTAATTTGAAGATTTAAACTGAGGTCTATATTGATTTCTGAGATTTCTAGAATGTAGATTTTCTGTAGTAGCTGTAGAGTGTTAACTTCAACAATAGGAACAAGATTAAACATAATCAACAGTCTTTCAGGAGTAGTTAGTTGAGTTTGAACTTCAACCTAGTTCATGGGTGTAACCTAGATGTGATATTCATGAGTACCCAAAATGAGTTTAGAACTAGAGATGTGATACCCAGCAGTTCCTAAGCCACCCGAATAGATCTTCATGAGATCTAGATAATGATGCAAGAGGATTTTTCGGTCATTTGGGTTTTAGTTATATATGGTAACATTATAATTGTAATTGAGAAAAATCAAATAATAAATGATTTGAATTAATATTTTTTGGCTTGATTCACACGTGATTAATGCCTACATTAATATTGATTCAGTCTATTTTAATTATGTTTTATTTTTCGACAGCTATATAAATCCGGCTTGTGGATTTCATTTTGGAGTTGAATTTGAATAACAAAAAATATATATTTCAGAGATTTTTCTTTGTTTCTTCGTGTTTTACCTCTTGCATTCTTCCCTGCGTTTTCTCTCTAATATGCCTCCGGCGTCCATTGGTATCAGAGAATCCGTATGTTCTTAGGACGAGAATAATCAACAATTCAAGATGACTAGCGGTTATGACATGGACGGGTTTCGACTGAGAAAATCTACAGGCATCGCGATCCCATCAACCCACGTTGGATGAAAAAATAATTGCAGTGGCAAGTAGCAAAGTTAAACTGAGAACTTGCAGAACTCCGTAGTCGAAAAAAGTATCAGTTTGATTTCGATAATATTCTAGTTCCTAAAACTCGTATCATAGTCATACTCGATTTCAGGAGCATCGTGATCGAGGAAATCATCATATAGATTTTGATGTCAAAGTGGATATGACCGACATTTCTACTGATGATGTTGTGATTGAAAAAATTATGTTTCAATGATTTTGTTGAACATGAAATTTTGTTGGATAATCAAATATATGAATCTAATCCAATTTATGATGATTACCCCATCTATGACAATGATGAAATGGTTGAAAATAGATCATCTGGGATGATCCGGTTTGTGATTTCAATTCAATTTTCAATGAATATCCACTTTATGATGATGATGATGGGGCGGTTGATGTCGAAACAAATAAATGGGGTGATCATTGTGTTGAAAACACAACCCCAATCTATGATGATGATGGTGATATCTTCGAAGATAAGATTAAATGGGATGATTGTGGTAATGTTTTAAATGTAAAAAATATGGTACCTTTCTAGTCGGGTTGCTAGTCTTCATATTAACATTGAAGATAAAGACCCAAAAAAGAAGCCTTCGTAGTTTCCCCTCAAAATGATGTTAATGATGTTGATATTTTTATTCAAATGAGAGAAGGGCATGAGATTCAAAAGGTGTCTCAGGAATTCACTTCGTAAGTACCAAGAAAAACAAGTTGCAAAAATCAAACCACAAGCTAATGATTCGGTTGATTTTGGGTGCGAAGATTTGTTTGACGGTGGTAAAATATTTTCACTATCCCTAATTTCTTGAGAACATTCATTTGTGTCAAATTTTAAATTAAAGAAGATGGCTCTCGTCCAAGTTTCAGATTTACACATTTATAATGTCATTATTCATGTGTTATTTGGGTCTTGGCATGAATTGATTGGGCAACCATTCGACCGTGGGAAGATGCATGTGAACTCGAGGACGAGTTCTTTCCGACCTGGGGAGACTGATGCAAGAGAATTTTTCGTTTATTTCGGTTTTAGTTATATATGGTAATATTATAATTGTAATTGAGAAAAATCATAATAAATGATTTGAATTAATATTTGTGCCACATGTCACAATCAACTCGCTTGATTCACGCGTGATTAATGCCTACATTAATATTGATTCAGTCTATTTTAGTTATGTTTTATTTTTCTACGGCTATATAAATCCGGCTTGTTGATTTAGTTAAGGAGTTGAATTTGAATAACATAAAATATTCATTTCAGAGATTTTTCTATTTTTTGTGTTTTACCTCTTGCATTCTTCCCTGTGTTCTCTGATACGCCTCCGGCGTCAGATAATCAGCCACATATATAGACCCTTTGCTGGTTTTAGTAATAGCATATTTGTACTCAAGAATTAGAGATTGAGACTGGATGTTATACAGAGTTTCAAGAGTATACCGAATCTCACGAGGCATGGAACAACCGGCAACTTCTATTAGTGCATGTTCCCTCATAGATCCAATGAGCCATTCTTTTTTAGGCGAAATGAACCATTCTAAAAGTAGTTGATTTGCAGCACACGACTCTTCGTATGCTGGATTTCTGATCTAGGTTGAAGTAACGAACCTACAGAAGCGGTAATAAACTCAGGTGGATCTGGATTCATTCCCGAAAGATGACCATTAAGTATTTATGCACATATGACGGGAAGAACAAAGAGCCTTCATAGCAGATAGTTATTTCGATTAAGCTTAATAGTAAGATTTTGATTCAGATTTGGTCCAAAGGGATGCATGCCATTAAGATTTGAAGAGTTGCAGCTAGGATAAGAGAGGTTGTAAACTTAGGTAAGGAATTCAAGGATGGAGTGAAAGGAAAGCATAGTGGAAAAGACGTCGAACTCTTGAATGTAGGAAATATAGATTCTGGATTTTGAATCTAAATTCAAATCGAGCCAACAAAGACTAAAGGAACCGAGATTACAACATCAGATTGATGAATTGGAGTAGGTGATGATGTGGAAGAGGAAAAGAAGCTGACGCAGCTATGGAAATAGTTATCGACGGAGAAGGCTGGTCGGCGGTGGTCATGACCGCCCTAGATCTGATACCAACTTTTGAAATCAGAATGTTAGGAATGATTTTATTAATTGAAGAAATACAGCCACCTGCATATATATATATATATCCTAATTTAGGTAAAAATAGTACAAGACAAAATCTATCTAACAATGATGTGTCAACACACCATTGGAACACCTAACCACAATATATACTAGCCAAGTGTAGAACTTATCTATTACTATCTCAAAAGCTCCCTCGGGAGACTGCAGGGGAAAGCGCCCTGACCAAACCTAGAATTTGGGAGTTTTCTGGACATGTCATGCCATTTTTCTGATTTTTGTATTAGTTATAAATTTATTCAAATTATTTAACTTGAATGCATACGATGTTTTCCTTCGTTGTTTCTACACAAATGCTCTGTACGTCTACTTTGTTGTTGGTTATGAGTGAAGAGCAGTAAAACAGAAAACTTTACTCTCACGACAACAATCACACTAGAATGTAAATGTCAAATATAACATTGCTTCCAAACAAAATGATTAATAATATATGAAATCAAATTCAGCATTAGTCGAAACCATACGAAGACTAATCACCGAGATCAAGCCAGGGTGATATGAGTTTGAAGACTAATCACCGAGATCAAGCCGAGACTAATAGAGGCTAGTCAATGATATGAGTTTACATCAAGATCAAGCCAGGGTGTATTGTGGCAGTCTTAGTGCAATATGTTTGGTTAAGGATCAGGTCATCATGAGAGAACCAAGCACATTGATGATAGGTACTATTTTCTAAGGAATGAAAGAAGGGTTAAAGTGGAGAAGATCAGCACTGATTTGAATCCTGCTAATATGTTCACTAAACCAGTTCCAAGAGGCAAGTTTCAGTTGTGTCTGGACTTGCTGAATATCCAAAGCTGTTAATCTAAATCTAGGAATACTCACCAATTTGGTAGGGTCCGCTCTGAGGTATTCAAATCAAGACAAAGAGGATTTCTAGCACTTGGTTGTGCATCTAGTCAGTTTGTATGAAGTTGAAGTCAAGGTGGAGATTTGTAATGGTGACTTAAATTATGCTACTGAGTTTGGTCTGCTGAGTGTGATACTCAGCAGAGTCTGTGTGGAAACTGTGGTGGTCAGCAGAGCATGAAGGTGTCTGCTGAATCTGGTGTTCAGCTGGGGTAGATCAGCAGGGTTGATCAATCTGGTGAAGTTAAGGCTCACGAAGTTGAGTCTGGCGATAATCGCATACTTGGGGAACACGTCTGCATGGTTTTCCGATTTGGATAATTAAGGTTACGTCTGGGGTATTTCAGTCATTGTCTGGTTTGGCTGCTTAGCCGGTTAGGGTTGGATTCCCAAGGCTATAAATATGATCTGTATTAATTGTAACTTGATTTAACTTTCTCATGATAATAAAATATCCTCGTTTGTCCGTGGAGTAGTCGGTACATTGTCGGGAACCACGTTATATATGTGTTCTTCTTGTTTTTTTACTTGTTATTGTCTATCTTTACTCACAATCACCATCACTTCTTGATCGATCTGTCATAACATCCGCATGAGTAGCTATATTGCGAATAAAATCGTAACGATATTTGACGGTATTGAAAGTTGTACGCAAAGTGAAGCATTTAGGGACGACGCCGAAAGGCAATCGAGTATCAATAACATTATCCTTTTTCATAATCTTCACATCATCAACACCATCTCCGGTAACATATGTCCATCCGTAAGCATCGGAAGCTGTTGCGGCACCAATATATTCTCGACACATTAATTCACTTTGCTTCAACACACTCATACTCTTTTCTCCTTGTCCAGCCACCGGAATATATAATAATTACAAGTGTTAAAAGCAAATACATTTTGTTTCAAATTTTTCTGATTAAACGGTACGGCTGGCTAAACGAGCTTATATTAATGTAATATTTTGGTTTTATACTTTTATTTAGAACTAACCTTTTTTTTATACAGAGAAGGCAAAAGCCTAGATTAAAATCGGGAGGGCTAACCTCTAAAATCATCTCTCAAAATATCTTGAACACTTGCAGAGGGGACATTGATTCTAGTCACTCCCACATCACCTTGTCGTCCCAATCTTGTCATCCAGTCTCGCTCTGCTCCTCTTCTCTTGGTGAGTAGCACACTCTAGCTCTCAAACCAGATTCCATAAGAACAAAGATGCCATCCACAAGAGCTCTAGTATCTTCATTTCTAGTACAACAAGAAACAACCATAACAGACTCCTAAGAGTCGATTCCACAATGATTTGCTCGATTCCATAGTCTTTAGCTATCCGAGAGCTTCCTTGATAGCCATCAATTCTCCTTGGAAGATAGAATTTCTTCCCATGGATCCCATAAAATCTCTAATGCATCTCCTTGACTGCCTCTCAAAATCCCTCCAACAAAGAACCATGCCTCTCCCATCCTCATCAAATTCAATGCAACTAGCATCAAAGATTGACTTTGATCCACCCTCAGACGGTGGTTCCCAAGCAACCCAAAGGTGGTCCTTTCAAAACAAAGTTCCATGAATTAGTAAGGCGGTATTAACATATTCTTGAGAGCAGAAAAGAATAGAGTCTATGAACATAGAAAGTAAGGATCTTTTCCTTTCAAAAACAAAAGCATTCATGTCCTAACCTAAAGAAGCTAGTTTACGTGTAAAAATAAATAAAACAAAGTTGACCATGGAATTGAAAACAATGTAGGCCGACATAAAGCGCAAATATAGTAATATTGACTTAATTAAATATTGAACGATAAATTGTATTCCAACATTAAAATAATTAATCTTACTAATTGTCTAATTCCATCCAAGATTTCCGGATTAGATTCTGCGATTGTACATGCAATCCTCTTAGATTTCATTTCAATAGTAGACATCCACCACGTTTCGGCATACACGACACATGATCGAAGAATCGGTTCAACTAATTGAGGAACAACTTCATCGTTCACGGAAACATGCTCAAACCATGTAACCTAGTCATACAAATTCAAGATTTAGCACTTATATGTATGTAACTTAATATATTAGTTTTTTTTTTAAACTTAATGTGTCACATATAATATTTTCTTTACCTTCTAGAACTCATTTGGCACTTCTTGGATTATGCATCCTGATGGCCTCTTTAAGCATTATTATTATTATTATTATTTTTTTTTGAACAGCTAAAAGGTTTTTATTAGATGCCTCTAGCAAGATGCTAGAGAAAAAGTACAAGATTTTGAGCCTCAAAAAGAAAATAGAAACAACAAAGTAGTAGAAAAAAGACAACATCGACTAAAAACAAAAGACCGCCGCTTTCAAAAACTAACATGAACACAAGAAGATTAAAGCTATCCACCATTACATTAACAGAGGATTCAGATGCCATTGAGTCCAATTGCAGGGAACTTTTTCCTCTAGCATTGAACCACAAGAAAGATATTTGTTTAATATCGGAAAAGATGGTGTTCGGATTAAACTCACCAAAGATTGAAAATGATTTTGTTCCTTGTTTTCCATAAACACCAACACACCGTGCATTTGATTGCATTCCAAACCACCTTTGCGCAGCAAAGCCTATATGAATCATATCAACTTGTTCATCCGTAAGATCCAAAGCCGTGGATGCGAAAGGACCTCTAATCCCACACCATGCGTAAATGTTCGACCACAAGGACCGCGAGTGAGTACACCACACGAATAAATGATCTTGAGACTCCTCAAAAGATGACAAAAGACACAAGAATTCATCGGCATCAAATATTTCTCTTGATCAAGTTAACATATGTGGGCGCATTTATTTAGCTTGATTCTCCATATGAAGAAATCGACTTTAGAAGGTAGGAGTCGATTTCTAACAAACATACAACCACCTGTGCCTGAAATATCGTTGAAAGATGATGACAAACAAAGAGTAGACCCCAAAATCTTTCTTAAAGCACCAACAAAGAAAGTTCCATCAATGTTGAATTTCCAAAGCGCTTATCAAGAATACCTCAAGAAGGGAAACATTGTGAAGCAACAATAGCAAATTAGATAGTTCACCACACTCTCTACCCCTCGGCTCCCTCCTCCAAGACCAACTCCAAACCCAAACTCCATCTCTCCAACTACCCTTATCCTTAACAAAGACATCTTTAGCAAGATCTAACGAAAAAAGTCTAGGAAACATAGTCTTTAAACTAGAATTTCCTAACCACGGATCATGCCAAAATCTAATCAAAGCACCCTCACCAAGACGCCACACTACTGACGAAAGAAGATCAACTCCCCATCTCTCAAAATTCCTACAAATATTTAGAATGCCTCTTTAAGCATTTGATTTATGGATTTTGGTGGATGTTATCCAGGGAAATATCAACTATACCCCATATTTATTGGGTTTGTTGTTTACAATATCTCATAAAAATAGTTTCTCTAGTTAGAATATAGAACTGGACAAGGTACTTGAAATTCTGCATGCATCTATACATGTATAAATAAATCCAAATACAATAAATTTTTTTTTTAACAACAAAAACATTATATTAATTTCATAATCTAGCAAGATGCTACATAAAAAGAAGTACAACAAGTCCTAGTCTCAGAAAAATTCAGCTCAACAAACAAAACAATTAGCCAACCTATCGAAAAACGAAGCCGGAGCAAAAGAAGAGCCAAAACAACACAGTCCCAAAGTCTAAAACACTGCCATAAGAAAAGAAAAGAACCAAACGGAGATCCAGCAACACAGCGACAAAAACAAACTAGCCAACAACATTAAGAGGATTCTTCATCCAATCATTCCAAGCGCAATCGATCAACTTCCTCCCGGTTATCCATGCAAAGCTAAGTATTTGTATCTCCTTGAAAAGATCATCTGCATCAGGGCTTTAGAATTAAAGATGATATTGTTTATTTTTAGCCAAATACACCATAAGACCATTTTTTCAAAGCATCCCAAATCCAAGATTTCTTGTTTGTGCGTACCGTTGAAGGTGTGTAGGTGCAGAAAGTGGACTGACACTTAGAAACTCTATATTGAAACATTTTTCATATTATAATATTTATAAAAATTAAATAAATAACAATACTGATATAGAAAACAATGTCACTAAGAGTAAATTTAACAGTTGAAGAACACCACCTTTAATTTCTTCCCGTCCCGTCCTTGAGAGTTTATAAATGCTCATAGCCTTGGAGACGGTTAGGATACACAACTAACCATTTACTCTGTCCAAAACAATAACACAAGCAATGATAATACTATCAAGTGGCTAGAAATATGGTACCAAAGAGTACATTACACATCTTACGCGATTTGTTGAGTCGAATGTGCCATTGGTCAACGAGGTAGCAGCGTCGTCGATGGATAAGTGATATAGAAGATAGAAGCTGGAGAGCAATTATGGATTCCTAACATAGAAGGAAGAGGGTATAATGAGGAGGAATATTTCAAGGCTTTCCCAACAGGGTTTCAAAGCATGGATTGAATCAAGAAATGAAGGTTCCATGTTGCTGCTAATGTGATGGCTTCACCCTTGAGATTGTCGAGGTTTTAAGTGGATATGGTAATTCTCAATAGTAATATTCAATCTGCAAATTTATTTATTTATTTATTTAATTTTTAAATATCATGAGTACATTAACGGTGGCTATAACCATTTTGCATATAAGTTTCAAATCGACAATTCTTTGTTTGACTCCATAAAATAAGCACAATAGCCACCGTTAATGTACATAGAATATTAAAAATTCAATAATTAAATAAATGAATTTTTAATTGAATATGGCTATCGAGAATTACCATGTCCCCAAAACCTCGACAACCTCAAGGGTGAAACCATCACATTAGCATATAGCATGGAATCTTCATTTCTCCAGCTCAATCCATTTCTTCAAACCCCTGTTGGGAAAGCCTTGAAATATTCCTCCTCATTCAAAACATATCTTCTTCCTTCACTGTTAGGAATCCATAATTGCTCTCCAAACTTCTATCTTCTTTATCGAGTTCAGCCATTGACGCTGCTGCGACTCCTCCTTGATTAATGGCACATTCGAATCAACGAATCGCGTAAGATGTGTAATGTACTCTCCGGATACCATATATCTAGCCACTTGGTGATTTAAGAAATTATTTGGGAACAGCAACTGGTGTTGGAGAAAAGGGATGGTTTGTCTATTTAGTTTGATGTTATCCTTTTCATACGTTCAGTCTATATATATAAGACCACCAAAACAAAATAAAAATAATAAGAAAGAGATTTGTAGAGTGATTTCTTGGTAATAAATTTCTTAGACTAGGTAAAATTTATAATTTTAATGTTCCTTCACTGTATTTGTGATAGAAACAAATCTCTTGATGATATGAATTCATGGTTCATGTCACCAAGTCAAGCAGAATAGGAAAGGTGGGGTACATTTGAAAGGATGGAAATAAATACAACTATTCTTAATTTGGACACAGGAGTAAATCGATGTAATATGTTAAGTAATCTATACCTTAATACGACATGCAGTGTTTATGTTGGAACATATTACTCTATTAGTGGTAAAAATGACAAAAACACAAATATATACAGTTAATAACTTACCACTGTACCGGAGAAATCAAAAATAAATATTAAAGTAAAAGATATGCAAACCAAATTAGATTGAGGCGAGTGTAGCATTTCGTCCTTAAGACGATATTGTGCCGCTACCGTGCTTACGGTATTCGCAATCGTCTCCCAAGATAGAACAGTCTTACCTTCGTTCAAAGAAGCACTACAATTGAAACGAAACAACGAACTTATTAGTGTGCGTATTCCCTCATTACAATGATATGTATGCAATGAAGTGGTTTTGTTCGTATGTCTTTTCTTTCCAATCTGTAGGGAATTTTTAAATAGTTGGAACTTGCAACATACTTCATTAATGAATCCTACTAATAAACCGTTAATGAACTCTATTAATGTTATCCATATTAATGAACAACATTAATGCTATCTATTTTCCCGAACAAGTCATTGTTCCTCATATACACGAATCTGATTAATCGTGTATATCATGCATTTGTGGCATGATTTATCCACACCAACTTCGAGTATTAATTTCTCATTCACTCTACATCAAAATTGAATGACACATATTTCAATCAATATCTACTTTATAAGTAGACATTATTGATACCATAAGCTCTTATTAAATAACTATAGATTTTGCCGCAAAAAATAGCTATTAATATATGTAATTTTAGCCAGAGTAGCATGACAAATGAGAAACGCTAAGAATATATTAGCTAGGGCGGATAAAGTATTTTTGTTTAGCCGGGTTCATAAATTATTTTAAGAGTTTTTTTATTCAACGATGTCCATAAATATCTTTATAGATAAACTCTAGTAATTTATCATTTTAACGGTGTCCGTATATCCCGTTTTGGTATGCACGGGTCAAGTGCATAGTTACGACGCAAGTTTTAATTCTAATACAGGAAAGAGAGATGAAATCTAATTTAAGGGACATAGTACACAGATGCAAAACTATGAATAGGATATATGATCAACAAAAACAAGAAAGATTACCATGATAGGACCAACACCCCTCCCTACCCTCCCTCTCTCTCCGCACTTCCCAAAGCTAATGTTAGTGAGTGAGGCCCGTTTTACTCTTAGAATGCAAGTTAAGTTTACGCGTATTAATATATAGAATTAAGCCAATGCCTTCCTTTTGTAGGTATCCCTTAGCTACAAGCCTGGATTTATGTTAGTATTGTCTCATTTGGTTTCATTTTTAACATGAAAATCCATCTATTTCCCACCAAGTGTTGTTCCTCTCTAGGTGGTACCAAGTCCCAGGTCCCATTCTTGCATAAGGCCTCATATTCTTCTTGCATTGCTTGTTTCCATTGTGGTTATTAGATACGGAAGATGGTTTGGCATTGGTAGCAAATAATGATTGTGAGACAAGAGTGAAGATATTCTTGGGTTTGAACAATCCACTTCTGGGCATCGTTTGCATGTGATGAGATGGTGCAAGAGAAACATTTGTGCTGTTATCAGTGGAGGACTAAACTAAAAGGGGAAATAGAGTTGAAGAAGACGGTGTAGTGGATGAAACAATTGAGCGTGATGAGCTTGAACACAGTGTTATTACGGATCGATCAAGAAGTGATGGTGATCATGAGTAAAGATAAACAATTAACAAGTAAACAAACACAGGAAACAAGAAGAACACAGATTTAACGTGGTTTCCGGCAATGTGCCGCCTCCCCTCGGACAAACGAGGATATTTTATTATCATGTGAAAGTTACAAGTCACAAGCATTTACAGGTGGTATTTATAGCATTGGGAATCAAACCCTAACCAACTAATCACCAACCCAAGAAATGACCGAAATACCCCGAAGTAACTTCACCAAACACGAAAACCATGCGGATGTATTAATCAAGTCTGCATTGTGGACAAATAGACTTCACTCTGCTTTAACTGTAATAGACTACACTCACATTAACCAACAGACCCCACTCTGCTGTTAACCAAAGAGACACAGCCTCAAAGAGTGATCAACTCATGTTCTTTGCCCCAAACGAACACCGGACCATAGCTTTCACTCCAGACTTCAACAACATAGTTTAAGTCACCATTACAAATCTCGACCACGACTTCAACTCCATGCAAACTGACCAGATGCTCAACCAAGTGCCAGAAATCCTCTTTGTCTTCGATTTGAATACCTTATTGGATCCCCACCTTCAAATTGAGTATTCCAGTTCAGATTAACAACTTTGGATATTTAGCAAGTCCCGACACAACTAAAACTTGCCCTCTCGAATCGGTTTGGTGAATATATCGCCAGGATTAACATCAATGATGATCTTCTCCACTTTAAACCTTCTCTCATTTCTCACAATATGGTAACTAACATCAATGTGTTTGGTTCTCTTATGATAAACCCGATCCTTGTCCAAACATATTGCACTTAGATCATCCACAATACACCCTCGATCGAACCTCTTGCAACCAAACGCGCCTTATATCTGATGCCCTCAGTAGATGTCATTCCTTCCTTTTTCTGGAATATTCATTTGCAACTGACCACCCTTCTATCATGTGGTTGTTTGACTAGATCCTAAGTCTCATTCTTCTGAAGTGACTCCATTTCTTGGCAACAAGCCAATGAGATGCCTCAGAGCATGTCACAGCTTCCTTGTAACTGTTTGGTTCAAAACCATCCACTTCTTCAGCTACCTGTAGGGCATATCCAACCATATCCTCCTCAAACCCAAATCTCCTTGGGGTCTGGTATTGGTCCTCCTATCTCTACTAAGAGCTATGTTAGGAAATCTATGCGGGAACGCAACGGAATTCAAAAATTTATTTTCTTTTAACCAGGATTGACTTCGTTTAAGCAACAAACACATAAATCTAGTAGACGGTGGTTACCTTGGTTGATCTAAAAGATCGACGCTTTGACGGTCTAAGGAGAGTAGTGATGCACGGAGCCGTCCAAGTATTCAGCCTCTATCGCTAGTCCACATTGGATTGCTACTAGAAAAATCCGGTTGCTAGACCGGCCTTTTCTCTCTCTCTAATCTCTCTCTAAGAAGCTCTCTATTTTTCACAAGAACTATTAGTTCTTGGAATTATGATATTCAAAAGAGCTAGCCAAGCCTCCCTTAAATAGGGTGACATGCGCCCCATGCACTTCCCAATCTGATTGGGATTAGCTTCTAATAGATTGATAAGAAAGAAAACATTTTCCTAATAAAATAAGGGAAATCCCTTTGATTGATTTATCTCATTTAATATTCAATATCTTATATTAAATATATTTCCAAGATATGTATTGACAATATCTTATTTGAATATATATTTACCTTATTACCATAAATCTATTTTTCAAAAAATCAATTAATATCCAATATTAATATTATGGTAATCTTATTAATTAAATTGCACAATCCAAGTGTATCTTATACACTTCAAAAATGCGCCTCTTATGCCAAAATTTTGGCATCCGGAATATTCTTTAATTAATATAATATTATGATTAATTAATTTGCAAAATACATGTGTATCAATATACACAAATAATTTCGACACATGTATACATTATATGTATATTTAATTAATCAACATAATTAATGTCTTGTATTATATTTATTCATAATAAATAAATACCACTATATTAATTTACCACTATAACATTTATAGTATGAGACAAATTCTTTCCTTATTTGGTTAACAACTATAACCATATTTTAATCCGGCTAGATCTTCTTATGTGTGTGACCCGATAGGCTGCGAATATGTTGGCCGTAGACACAAAGTGCAAATTACGAAAATGCCCTCCATACCTAACGATCACGGGATAGCGTATAGCAACACACCGTGACTCTCAATCATCGGAAGAGTCAAATGCAATGACTACTACCTTTCATGTGAAACAGTTACCGTGTAAATAAAATCTTATTGTTGTAATAATATTCATACGGTCGTACATCGAGTGTCAAACATCAACGACCGTATCTTATAATCTGGATATCATGCTCTCTCGAAGTAACTCATTTACTTCCACTTTGCAAAGATTCACGAGAGTAAGACATTTTTCGGATATTCACCCCTATTGATAGGGTACGTGATTCCCAGACGACCAAACATGTATACTCCGCATGCTTTAGTATCACACCCAATCACTACCGTATGATCGACCTATGGCTAGGGGAAACCTCAATAGTGTCAAAGCATGACAATCCAAACTGTGATGCCATGTAGACTCCGGTTCTAAGGATAATTACACAACGGCCACATAGTGTGACACTTAACAGTGTAAGTGGGTCAGTCTAACGTATGCATTCTCTAATACACGTCCACGTACAGTCCAAGTGTCTCTACACTTCGATAGACGAGATCTATCCCTGCCCTTAAAGACAAAAGACATCTAATACGTGCTAGCATGTTTGTACTATCAATGCCCAGTTTAATAGTACATCAGCGTAGAGACATTTAAGTATCAAACTTATTAAAGTGATTAGAGATCTCATCAACCATAATCGCCTATCATGTTTTCTCTATCACAAGAGAAGATTCATGGTGAACTCACTTTCTATACAAATGCTCGGTCTTTTTTTGTTGTTGGTTATGACTGAAAAAAAGTAAAACATAAAACTTTACTCACACTAGAATGTAAATGTCAAATATAACATTACTTCCAAACAAAATGATTAATAATATACAAAATCATTTTTAGCATCAGTCGAAACCAAAACAAGACTAATCATCCAATCCTCGCAAGATTTTATCTAAAGAAAGCCGACTCCGGAAGCTTGGCAAGATTTCAATTTTATCTAGGTTTGCTTTATCTGATAACAATCTTATCATTGAATCCATGCCCAAAGGTGCATAAATTATGGAAGATGATGTAAATTCTGTGTTGGTCTCTTGTATAATCAACGTGATTTGTGGTTCTTCATTTCCATGAACCTATATAACAAGGAGTCAAGGATCATTAAAAAATAAAAGGTTATGTATGTTTTCATATTTGATTTTTGGACTAAAAATATCCTTAATTATATGGTACAAGAAACATATATGTTTTGATACTAACCCGTAGTTCAGAAATGCAATTCCCCCCCGTCAAGAGCAAAGCGGTATGTTTCTTGAACAGTTTCAACACCGTTACAGAGAACATTCCACTGCATGGAATGTAACATATATACATATAGAAGTTATAAGTATAAATATATTGTCATAAGCATTTATTTCATCATTTATTCAACTTTAAAACTTGTACTTTAAAATTAACGAAGATGCATACATGTTAGCGTTGTACAAGAAATCACAGAACCAACCTCTTTTGAAAATATTTGTTTTTTTTTAAACCTATTATACACTTTCTAAAATAATGAACGATAAAATTTGTACCTCTGCAGGAGTAGCTATATTGCGAATAAAATCATAAACGATCTTTGACGGTATTGGAAGTTGTATGTAAAGTGACGCATTTAGGACGACGTCGAAAGGCAATCGAGTATCAAATACATAATTCTTTTTCATAATCTTCACATCAACAACACCATCTCCGAGATCATAGGTCCATCTGTAAGTATTGGAAGCTGTTGCGGCACCAAAATATTCTAGACACATTATTTCACTTAGCTTCAACACACTCATACTCTTTTCTCCTTGTCCGACCACTGAAATATATAATAATAATAATTACAAGTGTAAAAAGAAAATACATTTTGTTTCAGCATTTTCTAATTAAACGCCCGGCTGGCTAAATGAGCTTATATTAACGTAATATTTCGGTTTTATTTAGAACTAATCTAAAGAAGCATCGAAAAACAATGTAGGCCGACATAAAGTGTAAATATAGTAATATTGACTTAATTAAATATTCAACGATAAATCATATTCCAAAATTTAAAAAAAAAAAAAAAAAATCAATCTTACTTATTCCATCCAAGATTTCCGGATTAGATTCCGTGATAGTATATGCAATCCTCTCACATTTCATTTCAATAGTAGGCATCCACCGTGTTGCCGCATACATGACACCTGATCGAGGAATCGGTTCAACTAATTGATGAAGTTGATGAACAACTTCATTGTTCACAGCAACATGCTCAACCCATGTAACCTAGGCACCCAAATTCAAGATTTAGCACTTATATGTATGTAACTTAATCTATTAAATTTTCTTTATTTAATGTGTCACATATAATATTTTCTTTACCTTTGAGAACCCATTTGACATTTCTTGGATTATGCATCCTGATGGCCTCTTTAAGCATTTGATTGATGGATTTTGGTGGATGTTATCTAGGGAAACACCAACTATACCCCATATTTATTGTGTTTGCTGTTTGCAATATCTCATAAATATAGTCTCTCTAGTTGGAATAACTGGACAAGGTACTTGAAATTCCGCATACATCTAAACATGTATATATAAATCCAAATACAATAATTCTTAGAAACTTTATATCGCAACATTTTTCATATTAAAATATTTATAAAATTTAAATAAATAACAATACTGATATAGAAAACAATGTCACTAAAAGTAAATTTACCAGTTGAAGAACACCATCTTTAGTTTCTTCCTTTCTTGTTATTGAGAGTTTATAAATACTCGTAGACTTGGAGACGAAGTTAGGATACACAGCTAACCATTTACTCTGTTCAAAACAATAACGCAAGCAACAATAATACTATCAAGTGGCCAGTAATATGGTATCCGAAGAGTACATTACACATCTTACCCGATTTGTTGAATCGAATGTGCCATTGATCAACTAGGTATAGAAGCGTCGTCAATGGATGAGCTGATAAAGAAGATAGAAGTTGGAGAGCAATTATGAATTCCTAACATAGAAGGAAGATGTTATGTTTTGAATGAGGAGGATTATTTCAAGGCTTTTCCAATAGGGTTTCGAAGAAATGGATTGAATTGAAGAAATGAGGGTTTCATGCTATCTGCTAATGTGATGGCTTCACCCCTTCACATTGTTGAGGTTTTCATAGACATTGTATTTCTCGATGGCCATATTCAATCAAGAAATTTGTTTATTTAATCATTGAATTTTTTTATTATTATGATTACATTAACGGTGGCTATAACCATTTTGCATATAAGTTTTCAAATCGACAAATTGACCTTATGCATAGTGTTAAAATCAACTTATGCATGAGGTCAATTTGTCGATTCAAAATTATACGCAAAATGGTTACTTTACTATAGTTAATATACAAAGATTATTAAAAAATTCAATAATTAAATGAATGAATTTGCAATTGAATATGGCTATTGAGAATTACCATGTCCATGAAAACCTCGACAACATCAAGGGATAGAGCCATCGCATTAGCAGATAGTATGGAATCTTCATTTCTCTAGTTCAACCCATTTCTTCGAAACCCTGTTGGGAAAACCTTGAAATATTCCTCCTCATTCAAAACATACCTTCTTCCTTCTCTGTTAGGAATCCATAATTGCTCTCCAGCTTCTATCTTCTTTATCAGTTCATCCATCGATGCCGCTGCGACCTCCTTGATCAATGGCAAATTCGACTCAACGAATCGTGTAAAATGTGTAGGTTACTCTTCGGATACCATATTTCTAGCCACTTGATGTTGGAGAAAAGGGGTGATTTGAGAAATGATTTGGGAAGAGCTGATGGTGTTGGAGAAAAGGGATGATTCGAGAAATGATTTTTTCTACTTAGTTTGATGTTATCCGATGTCATACGTTCGGTCTATATATATAAGACCACCAAAACAAAATAAAAAAGAATAAAAAAGAGATTTGTAGAGTGATTTCTTGGAAATAAATTTCCTCAAATATGTAAAATTTCTAATTTCTAATGTTCTTTCACCGTATTTTGTGATAGGAAACAAATCTCTTTATGTTATCAATTCATGGTTCATGTCACTAAGACATGTAGAATAGGAAAGATGGGGTAGAATTCACTTCCTTCTTAGTATGGTACATTTGAAAGGATGGACATGTATATGGAAATATATACTCTTATTCTTAATTGGGACACACGAGTAAATCGATTTAATATGTTAAGTAATCTATACCATAATACGACATGCAGTGTTTATTGCTTCCAAGGAAGTTGATTGGAGAATTGGAATTTATAATTTGATAGTTCTCCCAGAGCAAACATAATTAGGGAAAAGAGTATGCATTGACAAACACTGTATTTGTGATCTAAAACTAATCGTGGGGTGTTGGAGTTTCGAGACTTGGAGTATTCACCGGAAGAAAAATATTGTTTTGCCACAGTTGTAGCCAGAGTACCGCGACAAATTAGAAGAGTAAAACATGTTTCAACTATATGTATGTGCTT
This sequence comes from Gentiana macrophylla, assembly GCA_026214975.1. Lineage (NCBI taxonomy): Eukaryota > Viridiplantae > Streptophyta > Magnoliopsida > Gentianales > Gentianaceae > Gentiana > Gentiana macrophylla. The sequence goes on from CM047809.1 coordinate 100,671,613, forward strand.
TCTCTCAGCTCTACCATTTTGCTCATGTATCTGTGGGCAATGATGTCTGAATTTGATACAAAATTAAACAAGGTAAGGTTTTAAAGACCTAAATTTTCCACCATCACCTGATCGAATAGCTTTAATTTTAAAATCAAAATGGTTTTCAACAAGATTTTTAAAGTTTTAAAGGATGAATTCAAGTGAACCTACTATAGTCATCAATAAAAGGAATATAACAGACATATTCAGACGCAGATTGGACTGGGAGGGACCCTACAAATCAAATTGAATTAACTCGTGGACTTTAGAAGCATTACTACTAGAATTCGGAAAATGGGAAGCATGCAATTTCCGACATTGACAAGCATCACAGGACAAAAGTTTTTCATTAAGTTGGACATTACAATCTTTCAAGACTTGTTTCACAGCATTAATATATAGATGCCTCATATTTTATGCCACACTGTGGCCTCGTTATTTTTAGAACTGGAAGAGGTAACAAGACAAACACATGCGCTTCTTAACTAAAAGGAGTTCAGAGAACTAGCAGATTGATTGGATTGAGTTTCATTTGCTTTGACTGGTGGAATCATGTACACAACAATTCCAGAGTTCCTTTCAATAGTACCTTCCACCTCTAGATTTTCCTCCCCTATTACAAAAGCCTCTGCCTCTAGGCTGATTTGAAGAATTAAAGTAAGGTCTATAGTGGATTCTTGAATTTCCAGAATTTAGATTTTATGTATTAGTTGTAGAGTGTTAACTTCAGCAATAAAAGCAAGATTAAACATCTTCAGCGGTCTTTCATGAGTATTTAGTTGAGTTTGAACTTCAACCTATTTTTCATGGAAGTAACCCAAGATGTGATATTCACCATGATTGACTCATATTCTTTGGTCAATCCTCCTATAGTTCTGAAAATGAGTTCATAACTAAGATGGGATACCCAGCTATTGCTAAGCCATCATAATATATCTTCATGAGATTTAGATAATCAACCACATATCTAGACCTTTTGCTGGTTTTATTAAGAGCATATTTGTACTCAAGATTCGAGATTGAGCCTGGATGTTATAAAGATTTCAAGAGTAGGCCAAATCTCACGAGGCATGGAACAACCGAAAACTTCTATTAGTGCATCTTCCCTCATAGATCCAAGGAGCCATTCTAAAAGTAGATGATTTGCGCACACCACTCTTCGTATCTTTGGATTACTTGATCCAGGTTGAGGTTACTGAACCTGCAAAAGCGGTAATAAACTCAGGTGGATTTGGCTTCGTACCCAAAAGATGGCCATTAAATTTGTATCCACATATGACTGGAAGTACAGAGAACCTTCATAGTAGATATCTATGTCGATCAAGCTTAATAGTAAGATTTTGATACGGATTTGGTCTAAAGGGACGTATGCCATCAAGATTTGAAGATGTGGCAGCTGGGATAACATAGGTTGTAAACTAAGGTAAGGATTTCAAGGATGGAGTGAAACAGAGGCTTAGTGGAAAGGATGTCGAACACATGAATGTGGGAAATATAGATTCTGGATTTTGAATATGAGTTCCAATTGAGCCACCAAAGACTAAAAGAAATGAGATTACAACAGCTTGAAGTTTTAACAAGACCTTGCACAAATTCAATCGAATGATCCGATGGATTTTGACTTGGGAAAGGGCTGATGAAGATTTGCAAAGAGGCAGTGAGAAGGGTTCCAACAAGAGAAGTTGCTTCAGGATTTTCTCTAAAGAAACCGATCTAGCTTGGTGGGTATAATTGTAAATCATCTTGGCAAGATTTCAATTTTATCTAGGTTTGCTTTATCTGAAAAATCGTCACTGAATTCATGCACAAAGATGCATAAATTATGGAAGATGAGGTAAATTATGTGTTGGTCTCTGCTACAGCTCTTATATAGTGTTCTGTAGCCGACTTAAGACTCGACTAAACCCTAGCCGACTTTGTATAATCAACATGTTTCGTGGTTGTTCATTTCCATGAACCTATACAACAAGGATAGTTAAAAAATAAAAGGTTATATATGTTTGCATATTTGATTTATTGAGTAAAAATATCCTTAATTATATTGTACTAGAAACATGTATGTTTTGATACTAACCTATAGTACAGAAACACAATTCCCCTCCCAGCCAGTAGCAAAGCGGAATGTTTTTTGAACAGTTTTCAAACACATTACAGAGAGAACATCCACTGCATGGAATGTAACATATATACATGTAGAAGTTATAAGTATAAATAGATAGTCATAAGCATTTATTTCATCATTTATTCAACTTTAAAACTTGTACTTTAAAATTAACAAAGATGCATTTGTGTTAGCGTTATGCAGAGAAATCACTTTGCACAAACCTCTTTGGAAAATATTTGGAACTTTTTCACCAGCTTATGTGCTTTCTAAAATAATGATCGATATAATTGTACCTCTCTTTGTAATGGTGACTTAAACTAGATACTGGGTTTGGTCTACTGAGTGTGATACTCATCAGAGTCTGTGTGTAAACTGTGGTGGTCAGCAGAGCATGAAGGTGTATGCTGAATCTGGTGTTCAAATGGCCGATCAAGCAGGTTGAACAACTCTTTGAAGTTAAAGGTCTTGAAGTTGAGTCTTTTGAAAATCAGCATACTTGGGGAACACATCTGCATGGTTTTCCGATTTGGATAAGGTTACTTCTGAGGTATTCCTGTCATTTTCTGGTTTGGTTGCTTAGCCGGTTAGGGTTGGATTCCCAAGGCTATAAATACCATCTATATTAATTGTAACTTGATGGAACTTTCTCGTAATAATAAAATATCCTCGGTTGTCAGTGGAGTATTCGGCGCATTGCCGGAAACCACGTTAAATCTGTGTTCTTCTTGTTTCTGTGTTTGTTTACTTGTTAACTGTCTATCTTTACTCACAATCACCATCACGTCTTGATCGCTCCGTCATAACAAACTTGTATTAGAGCGTCCAGGTTCATCAAGAAATCTGTTTATCTGTTTTAAGCAAGGTAGATTGGCACCAAGGTCATAATTGATGCTAGGATTTGGGATCTATGCAAGCTTTTCTGGTGAGAAAGATGTCTACTTTAAATGTCAAGATTGACAAGTTTACAGGAAGAAATAGTTTTAGTCCGTGGAAGATCAAGATGCGTGCTTTGTTGAAGCAACAGAGATTATGGGGTCCTTTGTCTAAATCAACACAAGGAAGTGCAGCTGAGACAACCAGTTTGGAGGAGAAAGCACATTCAAAAATTATGTTGTGCTTGTCAGATGATATTATCACAGGGGTTGTTGAAGAGGACACTACAAAGAATTGTGGTCCAAGCTTGAGAGTCTGTACATGACAAAGTCTCTAACCAACAAGTTGTTATTGAAACAATGTTTGTTCAGCCTAAGAATTCATGAGGGCACTCAGCGGAGGGATCATTTAGATCAGCTGAACACAATATTTCTTGACCTAAGGATTATTGTTGTTAAGATTGAAGATAAGGATGCAACATTGATCCTACTTGGGTCATTTCCTACATCATATAAGAACTTTTTGCAGTCCTTAATTGTTATGAAGGACTCAGTGTCATTGGAGGATGTAAGATCATCACTCCATGCTCGAGAGCAACGCCATAAGGAATCTGGTTTAGGGGTAGACAGTCAGTCTGTTGGATTGGTGGCTAGTGATTTTCTAAGGGACCTAAAGTGAAGGATGTCTGTAATTATTGCAAGGAGCAGGAGCATTGGAAAAATGAATGTCCAAAGAGGAAAAAGCAGCAGGGTGCAGTTGCTTTGGCATAACAAGATACCTACTCTGAAGAAGATCTGGACCTATCAGTCTCAGAGTCAGTAGGGCACATAGATGTGTGGATTCTAGACATTGGGGCATCTTATCATGTGTGTCCAAACAGGGAGTGGTTTTCAACTTATCAGCAGGTGGATGAAGGCCATATTGTAGTGGCTAACAGCAATGTCTGCATAATAGTTGGGATTGGATCAGTCCAATTGAGGACACATGATGGTAAATTCTGCACATTGAATGAGGTTGGGCATTTTCCATAGATGACCAAGAATTTGGTATCACTTAGTCTATTAGACAGCAAAGGGTTCATGTTCAGGGGTGAAGGTGGAGCGGTGAATGTCTATAAGGGTTTAGTTGTGATTCTAAAGGGTATCAGGCAGGGGACATTGTACATACTACAATAGTCTATTGTATCAGGTTTTGCTAATGTTGCATCATCAGAAGTTTACCAGTCACAGCTGACCAATTTGTGGCGTATGAGACTGGGTCATATGGGTGAAAGAGGGATGCAGATTCTGTCTAAGTCTGATCTACTTAGGGGACATAAGGTCAAGGAGATGGATTTTTGTGAACACTATGTGTTTGGGAAGCTACATAGGAGCAAGTTCCCAAAAGCAATTCACATCACAAAAGGGACACTTGATTATGTCCATTCTGATTGTTGGGGACCTTCAAAGGTGGAGTCATTGGGTGGTCACAAGTACTTTGTGTCTTTTATAGATGATTATTCAAGGATGGTTTGGGTAGTTATGATGAAGCACAAGAGTGAAGCATTCAAGCACTTCAAGCAGTGGAAGGCATAGGTTGAGAATCGACATGGACTAGGATCAAGCTCAAAACACCACTTGAGGTTTGGTCGGAAAGTCACAGAGACTACTCAGTCTAAGGGTTTTTGGAAGCACAAATACTACTATCATTTCAGTGAAGGTAAAATGGAACCTAGAGCCAAGAAAGAAGTGTTTGTTGGATATGGAGATAGAGTAAAAGGGTATAGAATATAGTCATCAGCTGAAAATAGGGTTATACTCAGTAGGAGTGTAGTCTTTGATGAAAATTCTATGCTTAACTCATCTGTGAGGGCCACATCTGAATCTGAAATTGGATCTGAAACTGAGAAGGTTGAAAAATAGGTGGAGCTTCAAGTAGAGTCCTGAATTGAAAGACTCGGTAGGGGATAGTCAACAATCAATGATCCGAGGCCTGATACAAGTTAGTCTACCAACAAGGGTCGTGAGATACTCAAACAAGCGATCTTGTTCAACAGGTATAGCTCTCAACAGAGATAGGAGGACCAATATCGGACCCCCAAGAAGATATGGGTTTGAGGAAGATATGGTTGGATATGCACTACAGGTGTAGCCAAAAAGTGGATGGTTTTGAACCTAACACTTATAGGGAAGCTGTGACATGTGCTGAGGCATCTCATTGACTTGCTGCCATGGGAGAAGAAATAGAGTCACTTCAGAAAAATGAGACTTGGGATCTGGTCAAACAACCACATGATACAAGGGTGGTCAGCTGCAAATGGATATTCAAAGAAAAGGAAGGAATGACATATGATGACGATATCAGATATAACCCACATTTGGTTGCAAGAGGGTTCAGTCAGAAAGAGGGGGTAGACTATGAAGAGATATTTTCTCTAGTGATCAGACACACTTCCATCAGGGTGGTGTCATGTAGCAATAATGGCACATCATAATCTTGACCTTGAGCAATTAGATCTGAAGACAACCTTTCTACATGGAGATGTAGATAAGGAAATTTATATGACTCAACTAGAGGGTTTCCAAGTTCCTATCAAGGAAGGATATGTTTGCAAGTTGAAGAAGTCCTTGTATGGACTTAAGCAAGGCCCAAGACAGTGGTATAAGAAGTTTGACCGTTATATGATTCAAAGAGGTTATAGTAGGAGTCCATATGATTGTTTGTGTTTATCACAACAAGTTGAAGGATGGTTCAATCATCTATCCGGTTCTCAGATGTGGATGATATGTCGATAGTTTGCTATGAACAAGTCTCGATATTCAAGATCTCAAGAATCTGCTCAAGGCTAAATTTGAGATGAAGGATTTGGGGACTGCAAAGAAAATTCTGGGGATGGAGATCTATAGAGATAGGAAGTAGGGGAAGCTATTCTTGTCTCAGCAGGGGTATATTGAAAAGATACTATCCAAGTTTGGCATGTCAGCAGCCAAACCTATAGATACTCCTATGGCACCAAATCCACATATGTCTGTTGTGTTTGCTCCACAGTCAGCTGAAGAGGAAGAATACATGTCAAGGGTTCCATATGCTAGTGCAGTGGGAAGTTTAATTTATGCCATGGTCTGTACTAGGCCTGATTTGGCTCAGGCAGTCAGTGTTGTCAGCAGGTTTATGGCTCAACCTGGAAAGGAACACTGGAAAACAGTGAAAATGATACTTAGGTACCTTAGGGGTACATCCGATATTGGACTCATATGGAGGTGGTCCTCAATGTTTTGTCACTGGGTACTGTGATTCTGATTATGCCGCTGATGTGGACATCAGAAGATCTATGACTGGGTGTGTGTTTACTTTGGGTTGTTCTGTGGTAAGTTGGAAGGCAACTTTACAGGAAACAGAGACATTATCTACTACTGAAGCAGAATACATGGCACTGACAGAAGCAACAAATGAAGCAATCTGGTTATAGAGGCTAGTCAATGATATGAGTTTACATCAAGATCAAGCCAGGGTGTATTGTGGCAGTCTTAGTGCAATATGTTTGGTTAAGGATCAGGTCATCATGAGAGAACCAAGCACATTGATGATAGGTACTATTTTCTAAGGAATGAAAGAAGGGTTAAAGTGGAGAAGATCAGCACTGATTTGAATCCTGCTAATATGTTCACTAAACCAGTTCCAAGAGGCAAGTTTTAGTTGTTTCTGGACTTGCTGAATATCCAAGGCTGTTAATCTAAATCTAGGAATACTCAGCTGAAGGTAGGGGTCTGCTCTGAGGTATTCAAATCTGAAGACAAAGAGGATTTCTAGCACTTGGTTGTGCATCTAGTCAGTTTGTATGAAGTTGAAGTCAAGGTGGAGATTTGTAATGGTGACTTAAACTATGCTACTGAGTTTGGTCTGCTGAGTGTGATACTCAGCAGAGTCTGTGTGGAAACTGTGGTGGTCAGCAGAGCATGAAGGTGTCTCCTGAATCTGGTGTTCAGCTGGGGTAGATCAACAGGGTTGATCAATCTGCTGAAGTTAAGGCTACTGAAGTTGAGTCTGCTGATAATCAGAATACTTGGGGAACACGTCTGCATGGTTTTCCGATTTGGATAATTAAGGTTACGTCTGGGGTATTTCAGTCATTGTCTGGTTTGGCTGCTTAGCCGGTTAGGGTTGGATTCCCAAGGCTATAAATATCGTCTGTATTAATTGTAACTTGATGTAACTTTCATGATAATAAAATATCCTCGCTTTGTCCGTGAGTAGTCGGTACATTGTCGGGAACCACGTTATATATGTGTTCTTCTTGTTTTTTTTACTTGTTATTGTCTATCTTTACTCACAATCACCATCACTTCTTGATCGATCCGTCATAACATCCGCATGAGTAGCTATATTGCGAATAAAACCGTAAACGATATTTGACGGTATTGAAAGTTGTACGCAAAGTGAAGCATTTAGGACGACGCCGAAGGCAATCGAGTATCAATAACATTATCCTTTTCATAATCTTCACATCATCAACACCATCTCCGGTAACATATGTCCATCCGTAAGCATCGGAAGTCGTTATGGCACCAATATATTCTCGACACATTAATTCACTTTGCTTCAACACACTCATACTCTTTTCTCCTTGTCCACCACCGAATATATAATAATTACAAGTGTAAAAGCAAATACATTTTGTTTCAAATTTTTCTGATTAAACGGTACGGCTGGCTAAACGAGCTTATATTAATGTAATATTTTGGTTTTATACTTTTATTTAAAACTAACCTTTTTTTTTATACAGAGAAGGCAAAAGCCTAGATTAAAATCTGGGGAGGGCTAACCCTCTAAAATCATCTCTCAAAATATCTTGAACACTTGCAGGAGGGACATTGATCCTAGTCACTCCCACATCACCTTGCTGTCCCAATCTTGTCATCTGGTCTGCAGCTCTGTTCCCTTCTCTTGGTGAGTAGCACACTCTAGCTCTCAAACCAGATTCCATAAGAACAATGATGCCATCCACAAGAGCTCTAGTATCTTCATTTCTAGTACAACAAGAAACAGCCATAACAGCTCCTAAGGAGTCAGATTCCACAATGATTTGCTCGATTCCATAGTCTTTAGCTATCCAGAGAGCTTCCTTGATAGCCATCAATTCTCCTTGGAAGATAGAATTTCTTCCCATGGATCCCATAAAATCTCTAATGCATCTCCTTTGACTGCCTCTCTGAAAATCCTCCAACAAAGAACCATGCCTCTCCCATCCTCATCAAATTCAATGCAACTAGCATCGAGATTGACTTTGATCCACCCTCGACGACGGTGGTTCCCAAGCAACCCAGTGTGGTCCCTTCAAAACAAAGTTCCATGAATTAGGCAGCAGATTAACATATTCTTGAGAGCGTAAAAGAATAGAGTCTATGAACATAGAAAGTAAGGATCTTTTCCTTTCAAAAACAAAAGCATTCATGTCCTAACCTAAAGAAGCTAGTTTACGTGTAAAAATAAATAAAACAAAGTTGACCATGGAATTGAAAACAATGTAGGCCGACATAAAGCGCAAATATAGTAATATTGACTTAATTAAATATTGAACGATAAATTGTATTCCAAAATTAAAATAATTAATCTTACTAATTGTCTAATTCCATCCAAGATTTCCGGATTAGATTCTGCGATTGTACATGCAATCCTCTTAGATTTCCTTTCAATAGTAGACATCCACCACGTTTCGGCATACACGACACATGATCGAAGAATCGGTTCAACTAATTGAGGAACAACTTCATCGTTCAAATGAAACATGCTCAAACCATGTAACCTAGTCATACAAATTCAAGATTTAGCACTTATATGTATGTAACTTAATATATTAGTTTTTTTTTTTTAAACTTAATGTGTCACATATAATATTTTCTTTACCTTCTAGAACTCATTTGGCACTTCTTGGATTATGCATCCCGATGGCCTCTTTAAGCATTATTATTAATTTTTTTTTTTGAACAAACTAAAAGGTTTTTATTAGATGCCTCTAGCAAGATGCTAGAGAAAAGTACAAGATTTTGAGCCTCAAAAAAAAATAGAAACAACAATGAGTAGAAGAAAAGCGACAACATCAATGACTAAAAACAAAAGACCGCGCTTTCAAAACTAACATGAACACAAGAAGATTAAAGCTATCCACCATTACAAATTCCAACAGAGGATTCAGATGCCATTGAGTCCAATTGCGGGGAACTTTTTCCTCTAACATTGAACCACAAGAAAGATGTTTGTTTAATATCGGAAAAGATGGTGTTCGGATTAAACTCACCAAAGATTGAAAATGATTTTGTTCCTTGTTTTCCATAAACACCAACACACCGTGCATTTGATTGCATTCCAAACCACCTTTGCGCAGCGGCCTATATGAATCATATCAACTTGTTCATCCGAAGATCCAAAGCCGTGGATGCGAAGGACCTCTAATCCCACACCATGCGTAAATGTTCGACCACAAGGACCGCGAGTGAGTACACCACACGAATAAATGATCTTGAGACTCCTCAAAAAGATGACAAAAGACACAAGAATTCATCGGCACTGAAATATTTCTCTTGATCAAGTTAACATATGTGGGCAGACGATTTAGCTTGATTCTCCATATGAAGAAATCGACTTTAGAAGGTAGGAGTCGATTTCTAACAAACATACAACCACCACATTACAAATATCGTTGAAAGATGATGACAAACAAAGAGTAGACTCCAAAATCTTTCTTAAAGCACCAACAAAGAAAGTTCCATCAATGTTGAATTTCCAAAGCGGCTTATCAAGAATACCTGAAGAAGGGGAAACATTGTGAAGCAACAATAGCAAATTAGATAGTTCACCACACTCTCAACCCCTCGGCTCCCTCCTCCAAGACCAACTCCAAACCCAAACTCCATCTCTCCAACTACCCTTATCCTTAACAAAGACATCTTTAGCAAGATCTAACGAAAAAAGTCTAGGAAACATAGTCTTTAAACTAGAATTTCCTAACCACGGATCATGCCAAAATCTAATCAAAGCACCCTCACCAAGACGCCACACTACTGACGAAAGAAGATCAACTCCCCATCTCTCAAAATTCCTACAAATATTTAGAATGCCTCTTTAAGCATTTGATTTATGGATTTTGGTGGATGTTATCCATGGAAATAGCAACTATACCCCATATTTATTGGGTTTGTTGTTTACAATATCTCATAAAAATAGTTTCTCTAGTTAGAATATAGAACTGGACAAGGTACTTGAAATTCTGCATGCATCTATACATGTATAAATAAATCCAAATACAATAATTCTTTTTTTTTTTTAACAACAAAAACATTATATTAATTTCATAATCTAGCAAGATGCTACATAAAAAGAAGTACAACAATTCCTAGTCTCAGAAAAATTCAGCTCAACAAACAAAACAATTAGCCAACCTATCGAAAACGAAGCCGGAGCAAAAGAAGAGCCAAAACAACACAGTCCCAAAGTCTAAAACACTGCCATAAGAAAAGAAAAGAACCAAACGGAGATCCAGCAACACAGCGACAAAAACAAACTAGCCAACAACATTAAGAGGATTCTTCATCCAATCATTCCAAGCGCAATCGATCAACTTCCTCCCGGTTATCCATGCAAAGCTAAGTATTTGTATCTCCTTGAAAAGATCATCTGCATCAGGGGCTTTAGAATTAAAGATGATATTGTTTATTTTTAGCCAAATACACCATAAGACCATTTTTTCAAAGCATCCCAAATCCAAGATTTCTTGTTTGTGCGTACCGTTGAAGGTGTGTAGGTGCAGAAAGTGGACCGACACTTAGAAACTCTATATTGAAACATTTTTCATATTATAATATTTATAAAAATTAAATAAATAACAATACTGATATAGAAAACAATGTCACTAAGAGTAAATTTAACAGTTGAAGAACACCACCTTTAATTTCTTCCCGTCCTGTCCTTGAGAGTTTATAAATGCTCATAGCCTTGGAGACGAAGTTAGGATACACAACTAACCATTTACTCTGTCCAAAACAATAACACAAGCAATGATAATACTATCAAGTGGCTAGAAATATGGTACCAAAGAGTACATTACACATCTTACGCGATTTGTTGAGTCGAATGTGCCATTGGTCAACGAGGTAGCAGCGTCGTCGATGGATAAGTGATATAGAAGATAGAAGCTGGAGAGCAATTATGGATTCCTAACATAGAAGGAAGAGGGTATAATGAGGAGGAATATTCAAGGCTTTCCCACAGGGGTTTCAAAGCATGGATTGAATCAAGAAATGAAGGTTCCATCTTTGTCACTAATGTGATGGCTTCACCCCTTGAGATTGTCGAGGTTTTCGTGGATATGGTAATTCTCAATAGTAATATTCAATCTGCAAATTTATTTATTTAATTATTTAATTTTTAAATATCCTGAATACATTAACGGGGCTATAACCATTTTGCATATAAGTTTCAAATCGACAATTCTTTGTTTGACTCCATAAAATAAGCACAATAGCCACCGTTAATGTACACGGAATATTAAAAATTCAATAATTAAATAAATGAATTTTTAATTGAATATGGCTATCGAGAATTACCATGTCCCCAAAACCTCGACAACCTCAAGGGGGAAACCATCACATTAGCATATAGCATGGAATCTTCATTTCTCGATTCAATCCATTTCTTCAAACCCTGTTGGGAAAGCCTTGAAATATTCCTCCTCATTCAAAACATACCTTCTTCCTTCACTGTTAGGAATCCATAATTGCTCTCCGACTTTCTATCTTCTTTATCGATTCAACCATTGACGCCACTGCGACCTCCTTGATTAATGGCACATTCGAATCAACGAATCGCGTAAGATGTGTAATGTACTCTCCGGATACCATATATCTAGCCACTTGGTGATTTAAGAAATTATTTGGGAACAGCAACTGGTGTTGGAGAAAAGGGATGGTTTGTCTATTTAGTTTGATGTTATCCTTTTCATACGTTCAGTCTATATATATAAGACCACCAAAACAAAATAAAAAATAATAAGAAAGAGATTTGTAGAGTGATTTCTTGGTAATTTTATTGTTCCTTCACTGTATTTGTGATAGGAAACAAATCTCTTGATGATATGAATTCATGGTTCATGTCACCAAGTCAAGCAGAATAGGAAAGGTGGGGTACATTTGAAAGGATGGAAATAAATACAACTATTCTTAATTTGGACACAGGAGTAAATCGATGTAATATGTTAAGTAATCTATACCTTAATACGACATGCAGTGTTTATGTTGGAACATATTACTCTATTAGTGGTAAAAATGACAAAAACACAAATATATACAGTTAATAACTTACCACTGTAAGAGACTACCGGAGAAATCAAAAATAAATATTAAAGTAAAAGATATGCAAACCAAATTAGATTGAGGCGAGTGTAGCACTTCGTCCTTAAGACGATATTGTGCCGCTACCGTGCTTACGGCATTCGCAATCGTCTTCCAAGATACAACAGTCTTACCTTCGTTCAAAGAAGCACTACAATTGAAACGAAACAACGAACTTATTAGTGTGCGTATTCCCTCATTACAATGATATGTATGCAATGAAGTGGTTTTGTTCGTATGTCTTTTCTTTCCAATCTGTAGGGAATTTTTAAATAGTTGGAACTTGCAACATACTTCATTAATGAATCCTACTAATAAACCGTTAATGAACTCTATTAATGTTATCCATATTAATGAACAACATTAATGCTATCTATTTTCCCGAACAAGTCATTGTTCCTCATATACACGAATCTGATTAATCGTGTATATCATGCATTTGTGGCATGATTTATCCACACCAACTTCGAGTATTAATTTCTCATTCACTCTACATCAAAATTGAATGACACATATTCCAATCAATAACTACTTTATAAGTAGACATTATTGATACCATAAGCTCTTATTAAATAACTATAGATTTTGCCGCAAAAAAATAGCTATTAATATATGTAATTTTAGCCAGAGTAGCATGACAAATGAGAAACGCTAAGAATATATTAGCTAGGGCGGATAAAGTATTTTTGTTTAGCCGGGTTCATAAATTATTTTAAGATTTTTTTTATTCAACGATGTCCATAAATTTCTTTATAGATAAACTCTAGTAATTTATCCTTTTAACGGTGTCCGCATATCCCGTTTTGGTACGCACGGGTCAAGTGCATAGTTACGACGCAAGTTTTAATTCTAATACAGGAAAGAGAGATGAAATCTAATTTAAGGGACATAGTACACAGATGCAAAACTATGAATAGGATATATGATCAACAAAAACAAGAAAGATTACCATGATAGGACCACCACCCCCAGCCTACCCTCCCTCTCTCCGCACTTCCCCAAAGCTAATGTTAGTGAGTGAGGCCCGTTTTACTCTTAGAATGCAAGTTAAGTTTACGCGTATTAATATATAGAATTAAGCCAATGCCTTCCATTTGTAGGTATCCCTTAGCTACAAGCCTGGATTTATGTTAGTATTGTCTCATTTGGTTTCATTTTTAACATGAAAATCCATCTATTTCCCACCAAGTGTTGTTCCTCTCTAGGTGGTACCAAGTCCCAGGTCCCATTCTTGCATAAGGCCTCATATTCTTCTTGCATTGCTTGTTTCCATTGTGGTTATTAGATACGGAAGATGGTTTGGCATTGGCGAAGAAATAATGATTGTGAGACAAGAGTGAAGATATTCTTGGGTTTGAACAATCCACTTCAGGCATCGTTTGCATGTGATGAGATGGTGCAAGAGAAACATTTGTCTTTGTTATCGGTGGAGGACTAAACTAAAAGGGAAATAGAGTTGAAGAAGACGGTGTAGTGGATGAAACAATTGAGTGTGATGAGCTTGAACCCTGGGTGTTATTACGGATCGATCAAGAAGTGATGGTGATCATGAGTAAAGATAAACAATTAACAAGTAAACAAACACAGAAACAAGAAGAACACAGATTTAACGTGGTTTCCGGCAATGTGCCGACTACTCCTCGGACAAACGAGGATATTTTATTATCATGTGAAAGTTACAAGTCACAAGCATTTACGTGTGTATTTATAGCATTGGGAATCAAACCCTAACCAACTAATCAGTCAACCCAGTAAATGACTGAAATACCCCAGAAGTAACTTCACCAAACACGAAAACCATGCAGATGTATTAATCAAGTCTGTTGTGGACCAGCAGACTTCACTCTGCTGTTAACCAGCAGACTACACTCTGTTGTTAACCAGCAGACCCCACTCTGCTGTTAACCAACCAGACCACACTCAAAGAGGTGATCAACTCAGTTGCAGCCCCAAACGAACACCGGACCATAGCTTTCACTCCAGACTTCAACAACATAGTTTAAGTCACCATTACAAATCTCCACCACGACTTCAACTCCATGCAAACTGACCAGATGCTCAACCAAGTGCCAGAAATCCTCTTTGTCTTCAGATTTGAATACCTTAGCGGATCCCCACCTTCAGCTGAGTATTCCCAGATTCAGATTAACAACTTTGGATATTTAGCAAGTCCTGACACAACTAAAACTTGCCCCTCTGAACTAGTTTGGTGAATATATCAGCAGGATTAACATCAATGATGATATTCTCCACTTTAAACCTTCTCTCATTTCTCACAATATGGTAACTAACATCAATGTGTTTGGTTCTCTCATGATAAACCTGATCCTTGTCCAAACATATTGCACTTAGATCACACACACACCCTGATCAAACCTCTTGCAACCAAACGCGCCTTATATCCGATGGCCTCATTAGATGTCATTCCTTCCTTTTTACTGAATATTCATTTGCAACTGACCACCCTTCTATCATGTGGTTGTTTGACTAGATCCTAAGTCTCATTCTTCCGAAGTGACTCCATTTCTTGGCAACAAGCCAATGAGATGCCTCGAGCATGTCACGACTTCCCTGTAAGTGTTTGGTTCAAAACCATCCACTTCTTCACTACACAGTAGGGCATATCCAACCATATCCTCCTCAAACCCAAATCTCCTTGGGTGCTGTATTGGTCCTCCTATCTCTACTAAGAGCTATGTTAGGAAATCTATCGGGAACGCATACGGAATTCAAAAATTTATTTTCTTTAAACCAGGGATTGACTTCGTTTAAGCAACAAACACATAAATCTAGTGAGACGGTGGTTACCTTGGTTGATCTAAAAGATCGACGCTTTGGACGGTCTAAGGAGAGTAGTGATGCACGGAGCCGTCCAAGTATTCACCTCTATCGCTAGTCCACATTGAATTGCTACTAGAAAAATCCGGTTCTTGTGATCTAAACCTATCCACGAGAACGGCGCGCTGAAATCGTGAGGCGTTTCTGGGTTAAACGATCCTAACCGGCAGTGTACCGGGTCAAACTGTAGTGCTAGTATGGTGAATCAGAGTGTCGAATCCTCAGGGAACTTGGTAATTTCTTTTACGTGTGGTTAAACAATAAAGAGCTGTTATTAACTCGATCTAAACCGCAATTTTATAACACAGATCACTACTATTCTAGTCAACATAAAATAAATACGAAAATTAAAAACTATACTAACATGATATATATAAATACATAAATATATATAGATCTGCATAAACCGCAATTTATATATATAGATATAAGTATATATAGATACCAAAATATTAGACAGATAATTTTAGAGAACTGGCCAAAACTTATATAATTGGTTTATACGATCTTTCGATTAAATGAAATGTGTTCGATCTCTCCTTTTATTTTAGGTCCAATTGAGTAAATGAAACGGTGCACTCACTGAGGTAAACAATTCCTCCTCACACGGCGTATGAAATTGTCATATGTCCATTGCATCACCCAAGGTCCACAATCTGCTACGGTTTTTACGAGCAGTCCCGAGTACAAATCTACCTTTAGATAAAAGGAGTCATTCCGTTCACAAGCGGTCAATTTTATTTAAAAGGCTCCGGTTGTCAAAGCCGGACGATTCAACTTTCCGGTTTAAGTTTCAATTAGCGATGATTTAACATTATTACGATCTCGAGTACAAATTATAATAAAATTCATTTCTCCCAAAACAAATCTACCCCGGGTAGGAAATCGGATTCCGTTATCACGTTATTCACACGGCCAATTTTACCCTCGGTTTTCTATTTTTTATCTCATATCCTAACTACGGCGTCAATTCATAATTAGATTATGAATTCCTCGGATCGATTAAATATGTCAATACGAATACGATCAAAATAGAAAAAGATTCAATTAACTCAATTTTAATCATTTTAACTTAACAACATTTCTTTAACGAAAAGATCGAAATAAAACCGATTACATAGTTTTGGCCAAGATTATATTTAGCCTAAAAACATTATAACAACGAAAAATATAAAACAAAACATAAATACTTAAGAAAAGTTACCCGAATACGGCGCAGCTGATTCGTAAATCGTATTTTCCGGACATTACAACTTCTTCAAAGAAACCGACTTCCGAGATTTTTCCGAGCATTATAACGATACTAAAACTACATTATTACGGCGTAAGGCATTATTTACAACTACAACTAAAAAATAAAAAGAAAAGAGAGGAGAGGAGAATATATATATGATATGGTTTATATATATTTTGGTACCCTCGATCTGTTGCTGCTGCATCTTCTTATATTGGCAAAGGTGAAGGGGCCGGACCGGTCCGAGATCAAGCCGGATCGGTCCGGTATAATGATGATGTTCCCATGCTGAATACACTCAGCATGTGCGGTGAGATATTTATATTATTAAACTTCTAAAATTCATATCTCGAGTTCTGGACCTCCAAAAATTGCAAACGAAATGCCAAAATTAAGGTCTCGAGAAACTCTACAACTTTCATGAAGAACTCTTCTTCAGATAACGCCTTCTTGATTACCTCGTGTTCCTCCGAAGCTATTTCGGGATTTTTCTTAACCCAAATCGATTAGCCACTTGATCACTGTTTAAGTTGTAGACCTCCAATCTTCATAATTTAAATTGCATTGGAAATCTTTCGGGAAAATCTACAACTTTCGTGAAGAACACTTTTTCTGAAAATGTCGTTTTGATAAGCCATTCGTTTGTCGAAGACATTTCTCGATTACCACTTAACCAGATTGATTGGCCACTTGACCACTTAAGCTATTCAATTGACCATTTAAGCTCGTGGCACTCTCTAAATCAATCCAGAGATATGATTAAACTTCAATATGTCGATTCTCGGGGTCTCGGTTATAAATCGCAATAAAATACCACAAATACCCACGTAAATCGACACGACACTCCGATTTACTAAAATCGGTACAAAATTACAACTTTTTACTATTATTACTACTAACTACTCTAAACTATAAAGACTAACATTTCATACCAATTATATCATAATTTCATATATTTTATATAGAATTCGTTGATAAAACATAATAATATAACGTATATTTAATCATATAAAAATAATACATCAAATTACTCCCCACTTAGCTTTTGATCGTCCTCGAGCAAAAATAAGCGGTAATAAAAGATAGTATAATTAATCAGATTGTAATTTATATTGTCAATATTATAAATATATTATATATCTTAATTTAAAATCTTATGAAGACAGAAAGAGTATATAAATTAAATAACTTAATAATCAAATATTATTTAGATAAAATTGTACATGTAATACTTAATAAGTATAAATAAAATATTAGAATTATTTTTAATCGCAACTATTATGAAATCCTGGAATCGGAAACTTGGTCAGGTAGTCGACAAAAATGGCTTATAAAGTTTAGGTTCAAGATGTTGGTTAATCGGAAAAAGGGAAATCAAAAAGAAAAAGAGGCAAGTCGTACGTACCTACATCTTCATATTCTTGAAAAAAACGTAATCTCGATTAATAGCATCTTTCTTTCAGATTTTTTTTTTTTTATAGATTAAGAACTAAAAGCGTGAGTGTGTGTAGAAAATCAAACTTACAGGCATTGCTTCATCAAGATTGATCGGAGTACTACTCTTTCGATCGAAAATTACAAGTCCGGTTTCCTTAAACTTGTAATCATTCCTGAGATCTTATGATTCAACTTTTTCTTTTCATTTTATCTTGTGCCTTCATTCCCAAAGAATAGGACATTTCTAGATAATACCCTAGCCGACTACTATCATCGTGCAATCGGGAGCTTAATTACCTCATAGTGATATAGGACATTTCGTGATAATACCCTACTCACTCCAATCATTGGTAGCTACAACCGATATATTCTTTTTATTTTTAAGTTGTTAATCACAGATAAGGAAGATACCTGATATTTGATTAATTCTATGTAAATATGGTGCTTCGTTCTTAATTTAGAATATTAATATATCCGAACTTATTACCAAAATCGACTATCTTGCAAGTGTCATGAGGTAAGATCGAATATACTAATACTTATCTAATCTTTCCAATCTCAGCATATACTAAAACTTAGCTTTTATGTCTCCATCTCTTTTCATAAGTACGTACAAACTTGCGGAATTTCAAAGAAATGTAGACCAAAATTAGCTAAAGCTTGGTTATTTAATCACAATTGACAATTTCGAGTGAGGTCTTGATCACTCTAATCAAGGCTGAGGTAGGTTATTTGGCTATAGTTATATTTTTGTGGTGCCAAAAATCAACATACTTAATCCAATTCCAAACTCATAATTCATATTGAAAATGATTCTAAAAATTTTACTTATAAATATCAACATACTTATATAATTTCATAAAACAATATCTAATATTAATTACTCAATTATATAAACTTAAAATCTTATTAGAATCTAAATTAGGCATAAAATATAATTATAATATATCTAATATACTTTACTTAATTAAAAACTTATTCTTCCCAATTATATCATTTCTTATTCATTTTTATATATTAACTACTAAAAAATTGAAAATAAGTAATAAAATTTTTATAATTTTATAATTTTCGAAAATTTTAATGAATTTTCTAACCTAACTCTACTCCCCACTTACGAAGTGGCATCGTCCCGATGTTCAGTGAGTAATAAATAAGTAGGTTGGAAAATAAAATTAAAATTATATATGAACGTTATTATTCTGATTTTATTTATAGCGTATACTAATTATATAACAAACAAACTTAAAAAACTAAGACATATAAATTAAACAAGATACATTATTACAAACTTAAAAGAAAAACGTAAACTTAACTAAAGAAAATAAAACTTCAAATTTAACTAAAGAACTTATTAAAACTTAAATATCACCAACAAACAACTCTCTAGATGGTAGACGAACAACCCGGTGTATCAACCGGTAATAATCCAAATCGATTATCTCTAGACGGAAAAATTTCATCCGTCTCCAGCTCCTCTACTCCATTCAGAAAAATACACAAACGCGATATCATCCATGAATTAGGCATAGGTTTCCCCCTACTACCTCTCGTGATCGCAAACTCCAACACTGTCCTTTGAATCAATATACCCCAATCGACAAATACACCGAATGCCAAAGCATAAAGTAGAAGCATTTCATTCTCACCAAACTTCCAAAATCCCAAAGGGGATAAACTCGAGAATTTATAAAATGCTTCCACGCCTTTAGATGTGGAAGTAGAGCTCGTGTTGACATGTCGTGATTTGTATCAAATAGTGGGAATGACATTGGAATGACTCGTGTACTTTATTCAAATGATTAGAGGATTTTGTCGTCCCCATTGCATTTCAAAATGTGGCATCGTAATCGGAGAATTTCAAAGATTTGGTTGATAATAGATGAAGAGAAGGGAACACCACTCTCTTACTAGAACAATCTGAGTGATATCGATCATGTGCGTTGTCATGAGTGCGAAATAAAATTCTCGAACTATCGAGACATTTATCCGTCCCTCTCGTGTCTTGACAAATTTTTTCCAACCAAAACTTCAATGATAGTTTTTCCCCATTGATCAATCTTATCAACATTTAAACCTTTCTCCAATTGAATTGGAGAATTTGCAAATCGATGGTGTAAAATGATACTCTCATTAGAAGCTTGAGATTCCGGAAGATCCGGTGTGTGAGGCTCGTAAGAATTAACCGATGGTGAGGAGTGGTTTGACATTTTAAAATAAAAACAGAGTTGAAAGTTAAAAGAAAGGCAGTGAATGAATGTTTATTCATGCCCTTACCTCCTTTAATAGATGAAAAAGTGTACATACGTGGATGCATTAGACGGACTCAAGAATGACTCACCCTTTTCCTTCACGGCCCGGTCCGGGAATAGGCCGGACCGGTCCGGCCTCAACTTACTTTTACTGAGGGGACAGAGGTGAAAGACAACTTGTGTTTTGTTTTTTTACTTCACGTGCCTAATACTTCCTACCTCCTTGAAGATATTGCAAAAGATTCATATAAATTGATACTAACGGATAAAATGACACATTATATTTTTGTAAAATGACGTAGTAATTGTACAAAAATTATTTTTGGGATTTTTTTTATAGTTTTTATAAAAACTAGACGATCTAGAATGCAAACCAAATTTTGATAAAAACGATTGTAAAATCAAACTAAACGAAAACAAACCAATATCTAAATGATAAATGTCGAATAAAAAGTGCAATAAAAATGTTTAATCAAACAAAATTATTAAATTCAATCTTCATCGTAGTCTTCCTCAGGATCAACATGAAAACTCGAACTCGGAAATGACTGAGAAGCTGATGGCTGAACTGTAGTCGTGGTCCTGACTGAACTATCAAGACCCATCGAACTCATGCCAGTCGTGACATGTGCAAACTCAGTGAATCCTCCCCAACTCGACATTGCTGGTCTCTGAACACTTGTCTAAAATACACCTGCTCCACTAGATTGGCTTCCAAAAGATATATGACGATGGATGAAAGCTCGAAGGTGGTGGAATAGGTGTTACCCACTCGTGGTAAGGTATAAGGATCGATCGACAAGGTAGATAGGCGGGATCATCAAAGTAGGATTACGGCTAACCGCTGCTTCCTTCTTAAACCTCTACGAATATCATCACACCACCGCTTATTACTCTCAAATATATAAAGCCATGTTGGCTTGACCACGCAACATCTCGTCACTAAAGATTGAAACATATCATATGTGATAGTGTTGGAGAAAGGAGTTTGTTGAGGTTGACTAGAAAAAGATGGAAAAGAAGAAGATGTAAAACTCGGTGAAGCTAGGCCGAGTTTGACGCCTTCTAATCAAAGATCTAATACTACCATCCGGAAGACTAGTCAAACTAGGTCCAATCGATTTCCATCACCAGAGATAACTTGTCATTAGGCAGGAATGGTACTCCCAACCTACGACATAAATCAGAGATAAAACAAGGGAAGTATAGATGACTCCCTGGTCTGGCGATGACAATACTTTCAAAAATTCTCTTAAACATGACCTTTCCAACATCCACTCTAACATCGTTTACCATCGCCCAAGCGATACAAACATCTTCCTTTCCAAAAGAAGTATGTTTACGAGAAGGATAAAGATTATGGCTAATGAATCTTTTAATTACCCTTAAACCTCTAATACAGTTCCCGTAGTTAAACCTATTTTCAACCCACACAGCAGTTGGGTCAAAAATAGTCTGAGCTCTCAGGGCAGTCTGCTCAAAGCTTGCAGGATCATCTAAATTATAAACTACCCTGTAATCCTCCTCCTCAGAAAAACCTCAACTCCTAGAATTGCATTTATGACGGCAGGGGTAAAAAAGGAATATTTCTCGCTCGTAAGAGTACAGCTTTGCATCGAGTAAGTCGCTTTTTCCGACAATGTAGATAAAACCGAATAAAACTCACCTACTAGAGTCGTGTTAATCTCCCTTCCCTTCCTTCCGTCGCTAAATCTAACCACCGACGCTTTCTAAAGGTATCCTTAACTTCATCACCTAAGTCATCCAAGTCTAATCCTTTTCAACCGAACATCACATTTACTATAAATTTTCTCATACGCTTTCTTAGCCTCGGTGATGCGGTTTTTTCAAAGCTTACGGCTTCTTCCTCGATGATAAAATTATCGTGCTTCTCGACGAGAGAGTTGATATAGAATTTTTGATTTTCTCTTTTTAGAGACTCTCCTACTCGACTCTTGCCATTCTACGATATTGGTAATGTCAATCAACAACAAAACAACAACCAAAACAACAAAAATAAAAATATCACAACACACTCAAAAATCAAAACAGTTTGAAATTAATCTAAAAATTATGAAAAATAACGAAATTGATAACTAATTAAACTAAATTATACCTTATAAAGAACACAACGTTGAAAAGTAAGCCGGAAAAGTAGAAAAGTCGCCGAATGAAATGTGGCTTGTTTTTTTATCCTTTTGATTTTTCCAAACTTTTGTGTAAGAGAGAGATGAAAAGAGGAAGAAATCAAGTAGTGGTAGTGTGAGAGGTGAATTTTTGTGGAAGAATTGATAAAATTTTCGAGTGGTGGGGTTTAAAAGTGTGCAAGTGCATTATTAGAAGAATTAGGGAAGAAGAAGAAGAAAAGAAGGAAGGGTCCCCGTCTTTTTTATGATTTTAGACCCCGGACCGGTCCGGGGTAAGGCCGGATCGGTCCGTCCCCAAATTTTTCCACTTTTTCGATTTTTTTTTTTACTTTTTATGATTTTTGATGAAAACTTATAAAAATTCTAATAAAACTTAATTAAAATATTAAAAATAAGTTTATAAAATTTTTAAAACTTACTAAAAATAAAATTTGAAGGAAATTTTATAATTTTATAACAATTTCTAAAAATTTAATAAAATCTTTATAACACTTTAATAAAAGCTTATAAAAATTAATAAATTTATATCAACTCTTATAAAACATCTAAATTAAAACTAAAAAACTTTTATAAAACTTTTATAAAACTCCTCAAATTTCATAAAGATCCAATTTTATAAAATTTCCAGAAGTTATGCGAAAACTTTATAAAATAAAATAAAATAAAAGACTCAAACTTAAGGGTTCATGATTCTTCGATTTCTAAATCTTCCAGTAGTTCTCGATATAACGCTCGATCAACCTAACTCCCAAAACGAAGCATTTGAATTATCTCTCGAATTCCATCGATTTTCGGATAACCACCTAATCGCTCCTTCCTAACAATATTCAAACACTCATCCCGGGATTTGGTTGTGTTTTTCCCACAGTCGTCCAACATGTTCACTTTTTCCACAGATTCTCGCATCTCATTAGAAACTTTGCCTTTCTTTTATCGCGCACTTCTTGATGTTCCATTACATACTTCTCTCAATCTGATCTCTCTCAACAATTTCTTGTTTTGTTCAAAACTAAAGCTTCATAGAAAACGCGACATCTTTATCAAGGCCTAATTTTAAAAGTAAAATAAAACTCCTATTCTATCTAAAAAAGACATTCATTCTTTTACGCCTATCCAAAAAAAGACGAAAAGAGTTTAAACATAATTAAAAATACAGTAAAAGTAGAGTAAAGATAGATAGCACCTGGTATTCGGCTGATTCTAGTTTCTCTGCTTTTCAGTTTTTCATTTTTTCTGCTTTTTCAATTTGTCGGGGGATCAATCAATAGCATTACTTCTTCTTTCAAATGTGATTCCTTCTCCTTCCACAAATAACTTTACTCAGGGCCATTGGCTATAAAAGTTGTATTTCCATCGCTTAGTTCAACACTCAGCTTTGTAAACCCTTGTTATTTTAAATGGACCTGTCCATCTTGACTTAAGCTTACCTCGGAAACAACTTTAAACGTGAATTGTACAAAAGCACTCGATCACCTACATGGAACTCACGCTAAAGATTTTCTTATCATGGAAATATTTCGTATGCCTCCTTGTAGATTCGAAATGCTTTCATAAGAATCAAGACGAAATTCTTCTAGTTCTGTCAATTGAAGCAATCTATGATCACCGACAGCCTTAGGATCAAAATTTAGAAATCTAATAGCCCAGAAGGCTCGGTGTTCTAACTCAACTGGGAGATGACAAGACTTACCAAAGACTAGCTTATAGGGAGAACAACCAATTGGTGTCTTAAAAGCTGTTCTGTACGCCCATAATGCATCATCTAATTTAACCGCCCAGTTTTTACGATTTGAATCAACTGTTTTTTCTACGATTCTTTTGATTTCTCTATTCGATACCTCTACCTGACCACTAGTTTGCGGATGATAAGGCGTTCCTAATTTATGCGTTACACCATATTTCTCAACTATCTTAGTAAATGGTCGATTACAAAAGTGTGAACCTCTATCACTAATGATCGCCCTTGGAATGCCATATCTAGTGAATATATTCTTTTTAAGGAATCGTATGACAACTTTGGTATCATTAGTGGGAAGAGCTTCAGCTTCTACCCATTTTGAAACATAATCTACCATTACAAGAATAAATCTTTTTCCAAAAGATATAGGAAAAGGTCCCATGAAATCTATACCCCAAACATCAAATAACTCACATTCTAAAATAGGTTGCATAGGCATTTCATGTTTTTTAGATACATTTCCCCATTTTTGACATGATTCACAAGATTTAACATACTTATAAGCATCTTTATATAGTGTAGGCCAATAAAAACCACATTGTAAAACTTTAAAAGCAGTTTTCCAACCTCCATGATGACCTCCTGCCTCACGATCATGACAAAATGATAAAATACTTAAAATTTCATTATCAGCACACATTTTCCTCGATTATCCCATCCGAACATTTACGGAAAAGGTCCGGTTCCTCCTAGTAATAAAATTTTTAAGTCGTAAAAGAATTTCTTTTCTGCTTTGCCAAGTCCAATGAGACGGAATATAATCACAAAGTTAAGTAATTAATGATATCTCCAAACCAAGGTGACATTTCCTTAGAAGGAATTCTATTTTTAATAACCGCATGGTTGAAGGAGTATCTATTCTAAATAGTTGTTCATCGTGAAATGAATCTTTAATTTCATTCCCTATCTCTTCCTCGATCTCCATTCTACTTAGATGATCCGCTACTACATTCTCACTTCCTTTTTTATCTTTAATTTCAATATCAAATTCTTGAAGTAGGAGAATCCATCTAAGAAGACGTGGTTTCGCATCCTTCTTACTCAAGAAATACTTCAAAGTCGAATGGTCTGTGTAGATTATTACCTTAGAACCAACAATATATGATCTAAACTTATCTAAGGCAAAAATTACAATAAACAGCTTCTTTTACGTAGTTGCATAATTAAGTTGAGTGCGTTTAATGTGTGGGATGCATAGTAAATAGCTTTGAGAATTTTGTTATACCTTTGACCTAAAACACTCTCTACAAATAAAATCGCTTGCATCACACATAATCTCAAAAGGCAAATCGATCCTGGTGCTACCAATACTGGTGCAAGAATCAACTTCGCTTTTAAGGTCTTAAAAGCTTCCATACATTTACTATCAAACTTAAAAGGTACTTCCTTTTCAAGCAAATGACTTAGAGGCTTTGCTATTTTGAAAAATCTGCAATAAATCTCCTATAAAATCCTCGCATGTCCAAGAAATCCTCTTAGAGTCCTTAGATTAACCGGTGGTGGTAATTTTTCAATCACTTCGACTTTAGCTTTATCAACTTCAATTCCTATTTCGTAGATTCTATGACCTAGAACAATTCCTTCCGATACCATTAAATGACATTTTTCCCGCTTTAGTACTAGATTGGTATCCTCACAAATACGTTGTAACACTCTTTCTAAGTGCGACAAACATTTACCAAAAGAATCTCCGTAAACACTAAAGTCGCCCATAAAAATTTCTAAGAATTTCTCAACCATATCGTAAAATATAGACATCATACATCTTTGAAACGTGGCAGAGCATTACATAAACCAAAAGGCATTCTTTTATACGCAAAAGTTCCATAAGGACAAGTGAAAGTAGTCTTTTCCCTATCTCCTCTTTGCAATGAAAATCAGAAATATCCCGAATAACCATCTAAGAAACAAGAATACTTATGACCACTTAAACGCTCCAACATTTGAACTATGAATGGAAGTGGATGATGATCTTTCTTAGTATGATCATTTAGTTTTCTAAAATCAATGCGCATTCGATAACCTGTAATTTCCTTGTTGGAATCCATTCATTCTTATCATTCTCTTTCACCGTGAAACCTCCTTTCTTTGGTACAACTTGAGTTGGACTAACCCATTCACTATCTGATATAGGAAAGATTATCCCTATTTCTAATAGCTTAATCACCTCTTTCTTAACGATTAACTGTAAATTCGGGTTGAGGCGGCGTTATGTTGAATACAAGGTTTAGCATCTTCTTTCGTAATTATCTTATGAACACAAATCTCGTGGATAATACCTCGAATATCGGCAATCGCCCATCCAAAAGCTTTCTTATGCTTTCTTAACATTCTAAGTAATTGATCTTCTTGTTGCTCGCTTAAAGTTGATGAAATAATAATCGGTAATAGATTATCGCCAAGAAAAGCATATTTCGATTTAAAGGTAACGGTTTCAATTCCAGATTCTTCATGGATCTTCTATTGACGATTTAAGAACCGGTCCTTCTAGTTCTAACTCCAAATACTTATGCCATGGTGGCTTAAAAGTAAAGCTTCCTTTATCTAGAGAAAGGATTATCTCTTTCATTTCAATGTCTTCCTCATCTTCTTTATAGATAGACAGAGTTAAGCATTCTTCTAATCTGCTTCAAAAGTTGGTAAATGATTATCATAGATGTAATGAATATCTTCTATAAAAGAACATGATTACGTGATGTATATGGATGGTTCATAGCTTTGAAAATATTGAAAGCAACTTCATCTTTATTGACTCTCAAAATTAATTCTCCTTTCGAACATCGATTAAAGTTCTTCCTGTAGCTAGAAATGGTCGACCTAGAATAAGAGGTGTTTGAATAACCTTCTTCCATTTCCATAACTACAAAGTCTACCGGAAAATAGAATTTGTCTACTTTAACCAATACGTCCTTAATAATCCCTTTAGTGGTACTTAATCGATCTATCTGCCATTTGCAGAGTCATTTCAGTCTTAGTAAGCTTTCCTATGCCTAGCTTTTTATAATCCTCATAAGACATGAGATTTATACTAGCTCCAAGATCACATAAGACCTTCTTAAACAGAAATCCTCCAATTTCACATGGAATCGTAAAACTTCCAGGATCTTTCAGTTTAGGTGGTAACTTATCTTTGCAAAACTATGAGAACATTCTTCATTTAGGCATATATTCTCATATTCCTCTAATTTTTTCTTATTTGATAGTATATCTTTCGAAACTTTCCATAGGCGGTATATTAATCGAGCTTCAATAACAGGATATTAACATGAAGATGACGAAAAGTGTCAAGGAAACGAGCATACTTCTTATCAATTTTTGCCTTTTTGATTTGATCTTTAGGAGGGTAAGGTAAAGATTCTAAATCTATAACCTTTGGCTCCTTAGTCAATTTCTCTTTTCCTTTTCCTTAAACCTTTGAGTATTACTTAGTCGCCATGTTTCGTGTTCTTGAATTTTTCCTTTAAATTGTTCCCCTAATCAATCTCTACTTGCACTCTTTTGGTTCTTCCTGCTTCTCATCCTTATTACCAGCTTCATCTATTCTAACATGTTCCTTGAATAAAGTCCTTAAATCTTTATCCATAGGGTCTTTCAAAATCCTAGGGATTTTTACCCATTTTTCACCTTCATTCTCGAGTTCCAAACTTCTATTCCTTTTCAAGAAATTCTCTATAATTTCTTCTTCCTCATCGATGAATTCAATTTCATCTTTAGTTTCATCATTCTTTCCATCTAAATCATTTTCTACTTCATTATTCATTGCTTCCATTGCTTCCATTGAGCTTTCTACTTCTCGTAATTACAACATTTACCTCTCTTGGGTTTCTTTCAAAGTTACTTGGTAATCCTCCCGGGGTCTATCGTTGTTACGCTCACCTTCCCTACTCAAATGATCTTCCATATTCCTCAACGAGGCTTCTATCGTTCTCATTCGGTATCATGGCCACTCATAGATGTTTTCATTGTACTCATATCTTTAGTGGATCAAACCAATAGAAGTCATCATTGTTTCCATATTCTTAGCTTGAGTAGATACTACACCCATCATATTTTCCATTAGTTTTTCCCATTTTTCAACTCCTTCTGCAGGTTGAGTTGAACTCTGAGTTACTGGTATACTTTGAGTGGTATGTTGAGGATAGGATCTAGGTAATGATTGTAAATTCTGATTAGATGTATTTTCTTGATAAACTTGATTATTATTCCTATATGGGACTGGATATGGTGGTTGTCCTTGCTTACTAGGGTTTTCAGACCATCGATAAGTAGGATGATCTCTTCTAATAGCATTAAACGAGTTCGAGTATGCATTGTTCAAATTCCTATGCTGCTGAAGAAAACTCACCTCCTCTCTTGAATATCCTGTTGGTTCTTCTCTCCCTAATGGCATATTATCCTGATTTGAGTATTCAGTTGGTGTACTATTTTCTGAACTTAGGTTCTTGTTTTGTAGGCCATCAAATTTCCTACTCAAATTTTCTAAATGTGCTAGAACTTCCGTATTAGATGTACATTCTCCTGCAAAAGCTACTTTTCTGGTGCTAGAACCGGTTTCCCACATTCTGTTTTTTTTGGAAATCTTTTCTATAGCATCGTAAACTATTTGAGCTTCACTCATCATTAAAAAACCACCACATGCATGATCTACATCGGCACGTGAATCTTTTCTCAATTTACGACAGAAGAGTTGAATTTGCATATCTAAGGAATAACCATGATCGGGACACGCTCTTAACAATTTTTTAAACCTTTCCCAGGCATTCCCGAGTGTTTCTTCAGATCCTTGTCTAAAATTAGCAACCTCGACTTTTAATTCCAAATTTCGTCCAGGAGTGAAATATTGTTTCAGAAATTCAGTTTGAATCTCCTCCCAACTTGTTAGTGAGTGATGTGGAAGAGACATAAACCAATCTCGGGCTCTTCCTTTTAAAGAAAAAGGAAACATAGTCATCCTCGTTAATTCCTTATGAGCACCTTGACTTTTGGTTGTATTGCATAATTCTTCAAAAAGATAGAGATGATGATGTGGATCTTCATCATCCTCTCCTAGAAATTGGGCTCTTGCGTCAATTAAACCAAAAAGATGAGATTTAATCTCGAAATTATTCGCTCCTTCAGTAGGTAAAAGTATGGGATTATTAGTCTGGTTTCTTCTCACGGTTTGATCACAGATTGGTCTCGGGTTTGGTGGGTTAATTCGATTATTCTGGTTCCGATTCTGATTATTTCTATTATTATTATTATTATTATTATTATTAATAGGGTTCTGTCCATGCCCTAGAGCATGTTCCAGCCCTTGTTCAGGTGTTTCATCACTGATTTCAGCCATTCTCGTATTTCTATTTGAAGATGATTCGTCAGGATTTCCCTGACTAGTATGACCTCGTTTACTCTCTACTCTTAACTGCCTTTCGTAAGTGTTTATGTCAGGCTTATAAGGAGTGAGCGGGGCCTTACCACTTCTGGTCATCAACTAATGAAAATAGAAAATAACACGAAATAGATAGTAGTAAAAATTGGTAATTTACCTATAAGGTAACAACCAACGAAAAATAAAATAGAAATGGGATAAGAAAAGTGTTGACTTATTCTCGAGAATTTTGAGCTAATACAAGTAGTAACCATAGACACAAAAAAAATTAGCGACGTTCCCGCAACGGCGCCAAAAGTCGACAGACTAAACCTATCCCCGAGAACGGCGCCAAAAAGTCGGCGTGACGCTTTCCTGGTTAAACGATCCTAACCGGCAAGCAGTACCGGGTCAAACTCAGTAGTGCTAGTATGGTGAATCGAGTGTCGAATCCTCGAGGAACTTGGTAATTTCTTTTACGTGTGGTTAGACACCAAAGAGTCATTATTAACTCGATCTAAACCGCAATTTTATAACACGTATCACTACTATTCTAGTCAACATAAAATAAATACGAAAATTAAAAACTATACTAACATGATATATATAAATACATAAATATATATAGATCTCGCATAAACCGCAATTTATATATATAGATATAAGTATATATAGATACCAAAATATTAAATGATAATTTTAGAGAACTAGCCAAAACTTATATAATTGGTTTATACGATCTTTCGATTAAATGAAATGTGTTCGATCTCTCCTTTTATTTTAGGTCCAATTGAGTAAATGAAACGGTGCACTCCTGAGGTAAACAATTCCTCCTCACACGAGCGTATAAATTGTCATATGTCCATTGCATCGCCCAAGGTCCACAATCAATTACGGTTTTTCTCGAACAGTCCCGAGTACAAATCTACCTTTAGATAAAAGGAGTCATTCCGTTCACAAACGGTCAATTTTATTTAAAAGGCTCCGGTTGTCAAAGCCGGACGATTCAACTTTCCGTTTAAGTTTCAATTAATCGATGATTTAACATTATTACGATCTCGAGTACAAATTATAATAAAATTCATTTCTCCCAAAACAAATCTACCCTGGTAGAAATCGGATTCCGTTATCACGTTATTCACACGCCAATTTTACCCTCCGGTTTTTCTATTTTTATCTCATATCCTAACTACGATACGAGGCGTCAATTCATAATTAGATTATGAATTCCTCGGATCGATTAAATACGCCAATACGAATACGATCAAAATAGAAAAAGATTCAATTAACTCAATTTTAATCATTTTAACTTAACAACATTTCTTTAACGAAAAGATCGAAATAAAACGATTACATAGCTTTGGCCAATTATATTTAGCCTAAAAACATTATAACAACGAAAAATATAAAAACAAATATAAATACTTAAGAAAAGTTACTAATACGGCAGATTGATTCGTAAATCGTATTTTCCGGACATTACAACTTCTTCAAAAAACCGACTTCCGAGATTTTTCCGAGCATTATAACGATACTAAAACTACATTATTACGGCGTAAGGCCTTATTTACAACTACAACTAAAAAATAAAAAGAAAAGAGAGGAGAGGAGAATATATATATGATATGGTTTATATATATTTTGGTACCCTCGATCTGTTGCTGCTGCATCTTCTTATATAGGCAAAGGTGAAGGGGCCGGACCGGTCCGAGATCAAGCCGGATCGGTCCGTATAATGATGATGTTCCCATGCCGAATACACAAGATGTGCGGTGAGATATTTATATTATTAAACTTCTAAAATTCATATCTCGAGTTCGACCTCCAAAATTGCAAACGAAATGCCAAAATTAAGGTCTCGAGAAACTCTACAACTTTCATGAAGAACTCTTCTTCAGATAACGCCTTCTTGATTACCTCGTGTTCCTCCGAAGCTATTTCGGGATTTTTCTTAACCCAAATCGATTAGCCACTTGATCACTGTTTAAGTTGTAGACCTCCAATCTTCATAATTTAAATTGCATTGGAAAGCTTTCGGGAAAATCTACAACTTTCGTGAAGAACACTTTTTCAGAAAATATCGTTTTGATGAGTCATTCGTTTGTCGAAGACATTTCTCGATTACCACTTAACCAGATTGATTGGCCACTTGACCACTTAAGCTATTCAATTGACCATTTAAGCTCGTGGCACTCTCTAAATCATTCCAGAGATATGATTAAACTTCAATATGTCGATTCTCGGGGTCTCGGGTTATAAATCTGCAATAAAATACCACAAATACCCACGTAAATCTGACACGACACTCCGATTTACTAAAATCGGTACAAAATTACAACTTTTTACTATTATTACTACTAACTACTCTAAACTATAAAGACTAACATTTCATACCAATTATATCATAATTTCATATATTTTATATAGAATTCGTTGATAAAACATAATAATATAACGTATATTTAATCATATAAAAATAATACATCAGTTGCTAGACCGGCATTTTCTCTCTCTCTAATCTCTCTCTAAGAAGCTCTCTATTTTTCACAAGAATTATTAGTTCTTGGAATTATGATATTCAAAAGAGCTAGTCAAGCCTCCCTTAAATAGGGTGACATGCGCCCCATGCACTTCCCAATCTGATTGGGATTAGCTTCTAATAAATTGATAAGAAAGAAAATATTTTCCTAATAAAATAAGGGAAATCCCTTTGATTGATTTATCTCATTTAATATTCAATATCTTATATTAAATATATTTCCAAGATATGTATTGACAATATCTTATATTGAATATATCTTTACCTTATTACCATAAATCTATTTTTCAAAAAATCAATTAATATCCAATATTAATATTATGGTAATCTTATTAATTAAATTGCACAATCCAAGTGTATCTTATACACTTCAAAAATGCGCCTCTTATGCCAAAATTTTGGCATCCGAAATATTCTTTAATTAATATAATATTATGATTAATTAATTTGCAAAATACATGTGTATCAATATACACAAATAATTTCGACACATGTATACATCATATGTATATTTAATTAATCAACATAATTAATGTCTTGTATTATATTTATTCATAATAAATAAATACCACTATATTAATTTACCACTATAACATTTATAGTATGAGACAAATTCTTTCCTTATTTGGTTAACAACTATAACCATATTTTAATCCGGCTAGATGTTCTTATGTGTGACCCCGATAGGTCATGAATATGTTGGCCGTAGACACAAAGTGCAAATTACTTAAAATGCCCTCCATACCTAACGATCACGGGATAGCGTATAGCAACACACCGTGACTCTCAATCATCGGAAGAGTCAAATGCAATGACTACTACCTTTCATGTGAAACAGTTACCGTGTAAATAAAATCCTATCATTGTAATAATATTCATACGGTCGTACATCGAGTGTCAAACATCAACGACCGTATCTTATAATCTGGATATCATGCTCTCTCGAAGTAACTCATTTACTTCCACTTTGCAAAGATTTACGAGAGTAAGACATTTTTCGGATATTCACCCCTACTGATAGGGTACGTGATTCCCAGACGACCAAACATGTATACTTGATGTGTGATTTTCAATATAATCACTAAATGCTACCGCAAGCGCCGCGGCTTATCGAGTAGTACTTAGGATGTCGATCCCACAGGACTTGTAGTCAATCACCAAACAATTCCCGATTTATATTAGCTAGACAAATCAAAATCTTGGAGGTTTTTATCTAAAAATCCTAAAATTAAAGAAAATAAAGAAAATCTAATTAATAGCCAAGAACTTCAAGATTTAAGTAATAGGATTCAAGGTTTAGAGGCATTTCTTGGATTTCGGATCCACCACGTTGTTTACATAGAATTTCAACAATCTTTCTATCAATATGAATATTCCATTTATGAAGACCAATTATCAAATATTACACGTAAACATTCTTTCGAACTATTATCGTGATTTTACCTAGTTTTATCCTACATTTAGTTTCCTACAATGAAGAATAAAATTAGATGCATTGAATTACCATAATTATGGGCCACTTTAGGTATAACCTAATTCTCATTGAAGAAATCCCTAAAGATTTGATCTTGGTTTCTAGGTTATCGATTAATTAATACTTTTTCTGTCATCAATTAATCGAATGAAGTTTCTCATGCAATCCTACGGCCATTCACTCCTTCGAGATATTATTTCCGGAAAAATACATGAATAAGCATACAAGATCAAATTCATAAACATGATAAAAATCCTTTATCAATGAAAAGATTGTATCTTTAAAACCATATAATCATCGCCGGGCTTTTCCTAATCCAAGAAACTAATATTTACTCGTAACATATCAAGATTCCAAGATTCAACCATATAATTCATACTTTGACAAGAAAAATAAATAAATAGAATAAAGGAGGAAAGAGATAGAGAGAAACCGTCAAAGTATTGCATAAATAATCAAACCTCGAAAAAGCCTCGTTCTTGAATTCTTAAAACCTAAAATCCTTGTTCTTGGGGATGGGAGAAGATGATGATGAAGAGAGGAGGATGGTCGCCCCAAAATCTGATGTAATATGCGTGTCTGATGATTTGTACGACTTCAAAGAATAAAAAGGGGATAATTACATCATATAATAAGTTTCCATAATTAATTTAATCAAGAAAATCTTTAAAAATCAAATATCTATCAATCTTGGACTCTTCTAGTGTGTGGGCTCCTCTTTTTCCATGTAATTCACGCCAGCTTCAAGGGAAATCACGTTGGAAAAGCTTCGACCAATCAGAACATTTCGTTGGCCAGGATGAGATTTCTGGAAACTGTCACACCCTGGGTGTGACAGAGGCTGGTTTTTGAATTCTTCCACTTTAGCTCCGCTTCTTGGGCATTTTTCTTCTAATCTCGAATCATCCTGCAATAATTCAATCATCCGCGGTAATCTAGCCCAAAAAGGGTAAAAATATTGCAAAATAACAACATATGACACCAAATTGAGTCCAAAACATCTAGAATTATTCGACTTTTTAGGAACTTATCACTCCCCCAAGCTTAAGACTTTGCTTGTCCCCAAGCAAACAAAAAGACTCAAGACGAGACGGACTAAGAAGATCACACATGACATGGCATTAGACAGCGATGCACAACACACAAACATTAATAAAATTCATCCCGGCATTCAAAACACAAGATATAGACTAACTAATCCTTTTTATCATATCATGAGCAAAAGTGAACAAAAATTGTCAATGGGAAACAACATAGACCAAGCAAATAGACTCTCACGGATAAATCACTCAACGCTCAATATTTTTGAGGTGACTAAACTCTCACGCTCATTCCATTGAAAATGCCCTACTATATGCTTGTATATCGTCTCATATCAATCACCAAGGTATTGTGCAACACATAAATCATAAGGTCTTTGGGAAAAAGGATGGTAAGTGAGAATAGCCCAAGTAGGAAAAAAAATGGTGATAGTAGGAAAATGTATAAGAGATGGCAAAAACCATTAGAACTAGCGAAACACATGACTAACAAACATCAACGTCATACAAGTGCAAGGGGGTCCAATGCTTTATTTCCAAACCAAAGAAAATACAAAGGATAATTTCTCTACTTTGGGAGAATAATGATACAACTCCCTCTTTATTACTAAGCAATAGAAAATAAGATTTATGAGGTTATTTTTAGATTGCCTCCTTTATTGATTTTTTTTTTCTATTTTCTTTACTTTTCATTTTTTTTTTCTTTTTTTTCATATTTTTTCTTTCTTTCTTTTTTTTTTCTTTTTTTTTTCTTTCAAACTAAGAAACAAACAAATAGTACCAATATGGATTTCCCCCAAGCTTGATCATTACATACTAAGTAAAAGAAATTTGATAGCCACGTGCTCCAATTAGTTCTAAGGTTGGGTGAAAGGAATTGAGCTACCTCTTTTTCGGGTTGTTCAATGTATGGTGTAGTGAAGTAAGGTAAAGTGGGAAAAAAGTGTAATAAAGATCAAGGTTCAAAAGGTATATAATGTGGTGGAAGGTAGAAACGAATGCCTCAATCATTTCTACGTGTTTGCACAAACCAAGGCAACATCAACAAGACTCAACACAAGTTCTAAAGGAACAAGTCCAAGGAAGAGAAAATACGCACAAATTTAGGGTGAGACCGAAGTGGTCGGTCATATGGCCGGAACAATATCTCACCGGGTTATTTGTCTATTCGCTCAGACTCTATTGTTTCCAAAAGAAAATAATGGTACTTCTAAACATGATATTCTAAAAAGGATTTTTCACTCCATGTCATGCATTTCTCTTGTCAGAACAAACTATATCAATTTTCATGCATTGCGAATCTCATCTAAAGTAGCTATGTGTGATCACCAAAACCATCAAGACAAAACGACACAACTGACTCGACTGACAATGACTAAGACTCTACATTGCATGAAAGAAAGACTTGCACAAACGTCGCTCCCCTACACTTAAATGTTGCATTGTCCTCAATGTAATTAAATTAAATCGTGGGAGGGTAAAAAAAAAGAAAACTCACAAGATGCAATGGGCGGCCACCTTGTGTGCATATCATAACGCTCCGAACATCGTAGTCCCGAAGAATCTTCTTCTAACCCTGTGGAGTTGGAGAGTGGAGAATTGAGTGTTACCGGAGCACCGGCAAAGTCACCAGGATTATGTGGTGGTCCTTTCCTTGGTGGCAAAGTCACCGGGATTTTCTTTTTTTTTTTTTTTTTTTTTTTTTTTTTTTTTTTTTTAAATTTTAGAAAAACAGTCTCCATCACACCATGGGTGTGACAAGGGCTGTTTTTTTGATTTTTTTTTTTCCAATCTCACACTCATTGTCCTTAACCACATCATAGGTATTATTTCCATCCTTCAAGACTTTTTTTCTTTTTTTCCTCCGCATTCCACCTTTAAATACCACTCGTGCACATCTTTCTCTCTGCAAAACAGACACAAAAACAAAACAAACCAAGACCAAAGGACCGAGAAGGCAACTCTCTTCCTTTATTTATTATTTAAACAAGAAAAAAGAATATAAAAAAATACATTCTGAATTTATAGTCTTCAGTTGGACTATCTTTAAGCATCATTCTCAAGGAGGACTAAACCAAACAAAGGCATCCCTCTGCATCTTTCTCCACATATCAAAGATATTAACAAGTATTTTCAGATATAGCATTGGGAGCCTATAATCATGTCTTCTTAAAAAGTGATTAATCAGTTTAGCTCTAACGAATGAAGCGCCTCCTAACAATTTATCAATCTCTTTATCAATGCTCATGACAAATCTAAGAGAATTATGGACAATTAGAGGTGCAACATCTATATACTCTACATGCTCAACATGCATAAATTCAACATCGTTATTCAAAGAAGGATAACTAACATTATCAAATGAATTAGAGTCAAGCACGGTAATGTTACCTCCCTTTTCATTTTCTTCTTGGCTCGTCAATGTTGAATCCGGAATTATTGCACCATTATCTTGTGAAGATGGTTCGAATTTCCATGTGGCTCCACTCTTGTTAATACGAAGGCCCAAACACTCAGCAATCTTTGAGAAAGAGTCACCGAAAACATTCATATCAAGACATTGTGGGATTTCATAAGGATCATAGTTTTCATCCCCACAACTTTCAAGGACGGCATTATGGTCTTGAATCTCCATCATATGCTTATCCTTTCGCCTCTTCTTCAATAACATGGCGATTCCGTGCAATCAATTCTCCAATTGTTAGCTCTCTCTTATTAGTAGAAGAAATGGGGTGTGAATCATTCGATCTTTCTTTGAATTGTTCCCATTCTTGAATGGGACTCTCCGTTATAACCTCAAGCCTAGGCCGAAGTTCAGATTGAGGGAATGGTTCTTGTCGCCAATTGCTTTGATCTTTACCCCATGGAAAATAATGATAGTTACTCATCCCGCCATTGTATGTTGGTGCATTGTTGTGGCTATATTGGAATTGATTCTCATAACTTGCACCATAATTGTCATAAGTATTCCATTGGTGGGATGAATAACCTCTATTGCACTGAGCTTCACAATGGTTTCCACCACAATATGAACATCTCACTTTAAATTGGTTAAGTCCATATCCATACATCCTCTCATCAGTTGGTGTCACTTGAGCGCTGAATCTAGAGTAAAATGAATCCATGAAAGCTTGGCACTTCAAATTTATGCACAAGAAAAGAAAAAAAAATCAAAAGCAAAAATGTCTCACCGCAGCAAGGTGCAGCTTGCTATGGTGAGAAAAAAAATCTAGTCTAACAAAATCAAAAACACGTTCGATGTTGACACCGAAGTCCCCGGCAACGGCGCCAGAAAACTTGATGTGTGATTTTCAATATAATCACTAAATGCTACCGCAAGCGCACGGCTTATCGAGTAGTACTTAGGATGTCGATCCCACAGGGACTTGTAGTC
Source organism: Gentiana macrophylla (assembly GCA_026214975.1). Taxonomy (NCBI): domain Eukaryota; kingdom Viridiplantae; phylum Streptophyta; class Magnoliopsida; order Gentianales; family Gentianaceae; genus Gentiana; species Gentiana macrophylla. The sequence goes on from CM047809.1 coordinate 100,709,416, forward strand.
AATCACCAAACAATTCCCGATTTATATTAGCTAGACAAATCAAAATCTTGGAGGTTTTTATCTAAAAATCCTAAAATTAAAGAAAATAAAGAAAATCTAATTAATAGCCAAGAACTTCAAGATTTAAGTAATAGGATTCAAGGTTTAGAGGCATTTCTTGGATTTCGGATCCACCACGGCGTTGTTTACATAGAATTTCAACAATCTTTCTATCAATATGAATATTCCATTTATGAAGACCAATTATCAAATATTACACGTAAACATTCTTTCAACTATTATCGTGATTTTACCTAGTTTTATCCTACATTTAGTTTCCTACAATGAAGAATAAAATTAGATGCATTGAATTACCATAATTATGGGCCACTTTAGGTATAACCTAATTCTCATTGAAGAAATCCTTAAAGATTTGATCTTGGTTTCTAGGTTATCGATTAATTAATACTTTTACACATCAATTAATCGAATGAAGTTTCTCATGCAATCCTACGGCCATTCACTCCTTCGAGATATTATTTCCGGAAAAATACATGAATAAGCATACAAGATCAAATTCATAAACATGATAAAAATCCTTTATCAATGAAAAGATTGTATCTTTAAAACCATATAATCATCGCCGGGCTTTTCCTAATCCAAGAAACTAATATTTACTCTCGTAACATATCAAGATTCCAAGATTCAACCATATAATTCATACTTTGACAAGAAAAATAAATAAATAGAATAAAGGAGGAAAGAGATAGAGAGAAACCGTCAAAGTATTGCATAAATAATCAAACCTCGAAAAAGCCTCGTTCTTGAATTCTTAAAACCTAAAATCCTTGTTCTTGGGGATGGGAGAAGATGATGATGAAGAGAGGAGGATGGTCGCCCCAAAATCTGATGTAATATGCGTGTCTGATGATTTGTACGACTTCAAAGAATAAAAAGGGGATAATTACATCATATAATAAGTTTCCATAATTAATTTAATCAAGAAAATCTTTAAAAATCAAATATCTATCAATCTTGGACTCTTCTAGTGTGTGGGCTCCTCTTTTTCCATGTAATTCACGCCAGCTTCAAGGAAAATCACGTTGGAAAAGCTTCGACCAATCAGAACATTTCGTTGGCCAGGATCGATTGAAACCACACACCCTGGGTGTGACAGAGGCTGGTTTTTGAATTCTTCCACTTTAGCTCCGCTTCTTGGGCATTTTTCTTCTAATCTCGAATCATCCTGCAATAATTCAATCATCCGCGGTAATCTAGCCCAAAAAGGGTAAAAATATTGCAAAATAACAACATCTGACACCAAATTGAGTCCAAAACATCTAGAATTATTCGACTTTTTAGGAACTTATCAATACTCCGCATGCTTTAGTATCACACCCAATCACTACCGTATGATCGACCTATGGCTAGGGGAAACCTCAATAGTGTCAAAGCATGACAATCCAAACTGTGATGCCATGTAGACTCCGGTTCTAAGGATAATTACACAACTGCCACATAGTGTGACACTTAACAGTGTAAGTGGGTCAGTCTAACGTATGCATTCTCTAATACACGTCCACGTACAGTCCAAGTGTCTCTACACTTCGATAGACGAGATCTATCCCTGCCCTTAAAGACAGAAGACATCTAATACGTGCTAGCTTGTTTGTACTATCAATGCCCAGTTTAATAGTACATCTGCGTAGAGACATTTAAGTATCAAACTTATTAAAGTGATTAGAGATCTCATCAACCATAATCGCCTATCATGTTTTCTCTATCACAAGAGAAGATTCATGGTGAACTCACTTTCTATACAAATGCTCGGTCTTTTTTTGTTGTTGGTTATGACTGAAAAAAAGTAAAACATAAAACTTTACTCACACTAGAATGTAAATGTCAAATATAACATTACTTCCAAACAAAATGATTAATAATATACAAAATCATTTTTAGCATCAGTCGAAACCAAAACAAGACTAATCATCCAATCCTCGCAAGATTTTATCTAAAGAAAGCCGACTCCGGAAGCTTGGCAAGATTTCAATTTTATCTAGGTTTGCTTTATCTGATAACAATCTTATCATTGAATCCATGCCCAAAGGTGCATAAATTATGGAAGATGATGTAAATTCTGTGTTGGTTACTCTTGTATAATCAACGTGATTTGTGGTTCTTCATTTCCATGAACCTATATAACAAGGAGTCAAGGATCATTAAAAAATAAAAGGTTATGTATGTTTTCATATTTTACTTATTGACTAAAAATATCCTTAATTATATGGTACAAGAAACATATATGTTTTGATACTAACCCGTAGTACAGAAATGCAATTCCTCCCCGTCAAGAGCAAAGCGGTATGTTTCTTGAACAGCTTTCAACACCGTTATGAGAACATTCCACTGTATGGAATGTAACATATATACATATAGAAGTTATAAGTATAAATATATAGTCATAAGCATTTATTTCATCATTTATTCAACTTTAAAACTTGTACTTTAAAATTAACGAAGATGCATACATGTTAGCGTTGTACAAGAAATCACAGAACCAACCTCTTTTGAAAATATTTGTTTTTTTTTTAAACCTATTATACACTTTCTAAAATAATGAACGATAAAATTTGTACCTCTGCAGGAGTAGCTATATTGCGAATAAAATCATAAACGATCTTTGACGGTATTGGAAGTTGAATGTAAAGTGACGCATTTAGGGCGACACCGAAGGCAATCGAGTATCAAATACATAATTCTTTTCATAATCTTCACATCAACAACACCATCTCCGAGATCATAGGTCCATCTGTAAGTATTGGAAGCTGTTGCGGCACCAAAATATTCTAGACACATTATTTCACTTAGCTTCAACACACTCATACTCTTTTCTCCTTGTCCGACCACTGAAATATATAATAATAATAATTACAAGTGTAAAAAGAAAATACATTTTGTTTCAGCATTTTCTAATTAAACGTTCCGGCTGGCTAAATGAGCTTATATTAACGTAATATTTCGGTTTTATTTAGAACTAATCTAAAGAAGCATCGAAAAACAATGTAGGCCGACATAAAGTGTAAATATAGTAATATTGACTTAATTAAATATTCAACGATAAATCATATTCCAAAATTAAAAAAAAAAAAATCAATCTTACTTATTCCATCCAAGATTTCCGGATTAGATTCCGTGATAGTATATGCAATCCTCTCACATTTCATTTCAATAGTAGGCATCCACCGTGTTGCCGCATACATGACACCTGATCGAGGAATCGGTTCAACTAATTGATGAAGTTGATGAACAACTTCATTGTTCACAAAGAACATGCTCAACCCATGTAACCTAGGCACCCAAATTCAAGATTTAGCACTTATATGTATGTAACTTAATCTATTAAATTTTCTTTATTTAATGTGTCACATATAATATTTTCTTTACCTTTGAGAACCCATTTGACATTTCTTGGATTATGCATCCTGATGGCCTCTTTAAGCATTTGATTGATGGATTTTGGTGGATGTTATCTAGGGAAACACCAACTATACCCCATATTTATTGTGTTTGCTGTTTGCAATATCTCATAAATATAGTCTCTCTAGTTGGAATAACTGGACAAGGTACTTGAAATTCGCATACATCTAAACATGTATATATAAATCCAAATACAATAATTCTTAGAAACTTTATATCGCAACATTTTTCATATTAAAATATTTATAAAATTTAAATAAATAACAATACTTGATATAGAAAACAATGTCACTAAAAGTAAATTTACCAGTTGAAGAACACCATCTTTAGTTTCTTCCTTTCTTGTTATTGAGAGTTTATAAATACTGTAGACTTGGAGACGAAGTTAGGATACACAAATAACCATTTACTCTGCTTCAAAACAATAACGCAAGCAACAATAATACTATCAAGTGGCCAGTAATATGGTATCCGAAGAGTACATTACACATCTTACCCGATTTGTTGAATCGAATGTGCCATTGATCAACTAGGTATAGAAGCGTCGTCAATGGATGAGCTGATAAAGAAGATAGAAGCTGGAGAGCAATTATGAATTCCTACATAGAAGGAAGATGTTATGTTTTGAATGAGGGGGATTATTTCAAGGCTTTCCCAATAGGGTTTCGAAGAAATGGATTGAATTGAAGAAATGAGGGTTTCATGCTATCTGCTAATGTGATGGCTTCACCCCTTCACATTGTTGAGGTTTTCATAGACATAGTATTTCTCGATGGCCATATTCAACTGCAAATTTGTTTATTTAATCATTGAATTTTTTTATTATTATGTTTACATTAACGGTGGCTATAACCATTTTGCATATATGTTTTCAAATCGACAAATTGACCTTATACATAGTGTTAAAATCAGCACTATGCATGAGGTCAATTTGTCGATTCGAAAAATTATACGCAAAATGGTTACTGCCATAGTTAATATACAAAGATTATTAAAAAAATTCAATAATTAATGAATGAATTTGCAATTGAATGTGGCTATTGAGAATTACCATGTCAATGAAAACCTCGACAACATCAAGGGATAGAGGCATCGCATTAGCAGATAGTATGGAATCTTCATTTCTCTAGTTCAACCCATTTCTTCGAAACCCTGTTGGGAAAACCTTGAAATATTCCTCCTCATTCAAAACATACCTTCTTCCTTCTCTCGTTAGAATCCATAATTGCTCTCCAAACTTTCTATCTTCTTTATCGATTCATCCATCGATGCCATTTACGACCTTGATCAATGGCAAATTCGACTCAACGAATCGTGTAAAATGTGTAGGTTACTCTTCGGATACCATATTTCTAGCCACTTGATGTTGGAGAAAAGGGGTGATTTGAGAAATGATTTGGGAAGAGCTGATGGTGTTGGAGAAAAGGGATGATTCGAGAAATGATTTTTTCTACTTAGTTTGATGTTATCCGATGTCATACGTTCGGTCTATATATATAAGACCACCAAAACAAAATAAAAAAGAATAAAAAAGAGATTTGTAGAGTGATTTCTTGGAAATAAATTTCCTCAAATATGTAAAATTTCTAATTTCTAATGTTCTTTCACCGTATTTTGTGATAGGAAACAAATCTCTTTATGTTATCAATTCATGGTTCATGTCACTAAGACATGTAGAATAGGAAAGATGGGGTAGAATTCACTTCCTTCTTAGTATGGTACATTTGAAAGGATGGACATGTATATGGAAATATATACTCTTATTCTTAATTGGGACACACGAGTAAATCGATTTAATATGTTAAGTAATCTATACCATAATACGACATGAAGTGTTTATTGCTTCCAAGGAAGTTGATTGGAGAATTGGAATTTATAATTTGATAGTTCTCCCAGAGCAAACATAATAGGGAAAAGAGTATGCATTGACAAACACTGTATTTGTGATCTAAAACTAATCGTGGGGTGTTGGAGTTTCGAGACTTGGAGTATTCACCGGAAGAAAAATATTGTTTTGCCACAGTTGTAGCCAGAGTACCATGACAAATTAGAAGAGTAAAACATGTTTCAACTATATGTATGTGCTTCCTCTCACTCTACCATTTTGCTCATGTATCTGTGGGCAATGATGTCCGAATTTGATACAAAATTAAACAAGGTAAGGTTTTAAAGACCTAAATTTTCCACCCAGTCATTGAATCAGCTTTTAATTTTAAAATCAAAATGGTTTTCAACAACATTTTTAAAGTTTTAAAGGATGAATTCAAGTGAACCTACTATAGTCATCAATAAAAGGAATATAATGAGATATATTCAGAGGCGATTGGACTGGGATGGACCCTACAAATCAAATTGAATTAACTCGTGGACTTTAGAAGCATTACTACTAGAATTAGGAAAATGGGAAGCATGCAATTTCCGACATTGACAAGCATCACAGACAAAAGTTTTTCATTAAGTTGGACATTACAATCTTTCAAGACTTGTTTCACAAAGATTAATATATAGATGCCTCATATTTTATGCCACACTTTGGGCCTCGTTATTTTTAGAACTGGAAGAGGTAATAAGACAAACACATGCGCTTCTTAACTAAAAGGAGTTCGAGAGAACTAGCAGATTGATTGGATTGAGTTTCATTTGCTTTGACTGGTGGAATCATGTACACAACAATTCCAGAGTTCCTTTCAATAGTACCTTCCACCTCTAGATTTTCCTCCCCCTATTACAAAAGCCTCTCGCCTCTAGGCTGATTTGAAGAATTAAAGTAAGGTCTATAGTGGATTCTTGAATTTCCAGAATTTAGATTTTATGTATTAGTTGTAGAGTGTTAACTTCAAAGAATAAAAGCAAGATTAAACATCTTCAGGTCTTTTCATGAGTATTTCGTTGAGTTTGAACTTCAACCTATTTTTCATGGAAGTAACCCAAGATGTGATATTCACCATGATTGACTCATATTCTTTGGTCAATCCTCCTATAGTTCTGAAAATGAGTTCATAACTAAGATGGGATACCCAGCTATTGCTAAGCCATCATAATATATCTTCATGAGATTTAGATAATCAACCACATATCTAGACCTTTTGCTGGTTTTATTAAGAGCATATTTGTACTCAAGATTCGAGATTGAGCCTGGATGTTATAAAGATTTCAAGAGTAGGCCAAATCTCACGAGGCATGGAACAACCGAAAACTTCTATTAGTGCATCTTCCCTCATAGATCCAAGGAGCCATTCTAAAAGTAGATGATTTGCGGCACACCACTCTTCGTATGCTGGATTACTGATCCAGGTTGAAGTTACTGAACCCGCAAAAGCGTAATAAACTCAGGTGGATTTGGCTTCGTTCCCAAAAGATGGCCATTAAATTTGTATCCACATATGACTGGAAGTACAGAGAACCTTCATAGTAGATATCTATGTCGATCAAGCTTAATAGTAAGATTTTGATACTGGATTTGGTCTAAAGGGACGTATGCCATCAAGATTTGAAGATGTGGCAGCTGGGATAACATAGGTTGTAAACTAAGGTAAGGATTTCAAGGATGGAGTGAAACAGAGGCTTAGTGGAAAGGATGTCGAACACATGAATGTGGGAAATATAGATTCTGGATTTTGAATATGAGTTCCAATTGAGCCACCAAAGACTAAAAGAAATGAGATTACAACAGCTTGAAGTTTTAACAAGACCTTGCACAAATTCAATCGAATGATCCGATGGATTTTGACTTGGGAAAGGGCTGATGAAGATTTGCAAAGAGGCAGTGAGAAGGGTTCCAACAAGAGAAGTTGCTTCAGGATTTTCTCTAAAGAAACCGATCCGGCTTGGTGGGTATAATTGTAAATCATCTTGGCAAGATTTCAATTTTATCTAGGTTTGCTTTATCTGAAAAATCATCACTGAATTCATGCACAAAGATGCATAAATTATGGAAGATGAGGTAAATTATGTGTTGGTCTCTGCTACAGCTCTTATATAGAGTTCTGTAGCCGACTTAAGACTCGACTAAACCCTAGCCGACTTTGTATAATCAACATGTTTCGTGGTTGTTCATTTCCATGAACCTATACAACAAGGATAGTTAAAAAATAAAAGGTTATATATGTTTGCATATTTGATTTATTGAGTAAAAATATCCTTAATTATATTGTACTAGAAACATGTATGTTTTGATACTAACCTATAGTACTGAAACACAATTCCCTCCCGGCCAAGAGCAAAGCGGAATGTTTCTTGAACAGTTTCAGCACCGTTACAGAGAACATCCACTGCATGGAATGTAACATATATACATGTAGAAGTTATAAGTATAAATAGATAGTCATAAGCATTTATTTCATCATTTATTCAACTTTAAAACTTGTACTTTAAAATTAACAAAGATGCATTTGTGTTAGCGTTGTACGAGAAATCACTGCACAAACCTCTTTGGAAAATATTTGGAACTTTTTTCACCAGTTATGTGCTTTCTAAAATAAAGATCGATATAATTGTACCTCTGCTGTAATGGTGACTTAAACTAGGATACTGGGTTTGGTCTACTGAGTGTGATACTCATCGAGTCCGTGTAAAAACTTGTGGTGGTCGTGAGCATGAAGTTGTATCTTGAATCTGTGTTCAATTGAAATTTGGATCAAGAGGTTGAACAACTCTTGAAGTTAAGGTTCTTGAAGTTGAGTCTTTGAAAATCAAAGATACTTGGGAACACATCCGCATGGTTTTCCGATTTGGATATGGTTACTTCGAGGTATTCTGTCATTTTCCTGTTTGGTTGCTTAGCCGGTTAGGGTTGGATTCCCAAGGCTATAAATACCATCTATATTAATTGTAACTTGATGTAACTTTCTCGTAATAATAAAATATCCTCGGTTGTCAGTGGAGTATTCGGCGCATTGCCGGAAACCACATTAAATCTGTGTTCTTCTTGTTTCTGTGTTTGTTTACTTGTTAATCGTCTATCTTTACTCACAATCACCATCACGCCTTGATCGCTCCGTCATAACAAACTTGTATTAGAGCGTCGGGTTCATCAAGAAATCTGTTTATCTGCTTTTAAGCAAGGTAGATTGGCACCAAGGTCATAATTGATGCTAGGATTTGGGATCTATGCAAGCTTTTACGGTGAGAAAGATGTTCGCTTTAAATGTCAAGATTGACAAGTTTACGAGGAAGAAATAGTTTTAGTCCGTGGAAGATCAAGATCGTGCTTTGTTGAAGCAACAGAGATTATGGGGTCCTTTGTCTAAATCAACACAAGGAAGTGCAATTTGAGACAACCAGCTTGGAGGAGAAAGCACATTCAAAAATTATGTTGTGCTTGTCGATGATATTATCACGGGGGTTGTTGAAGAGGACACTACAAAGAATTGTGGTCCAAGCTTGAGAGTCTGTACATGACAAAGTCTCTAACCAACAAGTTGTTATTGAAACAATGTTTGTTCAGCCTAAGAATTCATGAGGGCACTCAGCGGAGGGATCATCTAGATCAGCTAAACACAATATTTCCTGACCTAAGGATTATTGTTGTTAAGATTGAAGATAAGGATGCAACATTGATCCTACTTGGGTCATTTCCTACATCATATAAGAACTTTTTGCAGTCCTTAATTGTTATGAAGGACTCAGTGTCATTGGAGGATGTAAGATCATCACTCCATGCTCGAGAGCAACGCCATAAGGAATCTGGTTTAGGGGTAGACAGTCAGTCTGTTGGATTGGTGGCTAGTGATTTTCTAAGGACCTAAAGCGAAGGATGTCCAGAATTATTGCAAGGAGCGAGAGCATTGGAAAATGAATGTCCAAAGAGGAAAAAGCAAGCGGTGCGCTTGCTTTGGCATAACAAGATACCTACTAAGAAGAAGATCCGCCCTATCGGTCTCAGTCGATGGGGCACATAGATGTGTGGATTCTAGACATTGGGGCATCTTATCATGTGTGTCCAAACAGGAGTGGTTTTCAACTTATCAAACAGGTGGATGAAGGCCATATTGTAGTGGCTAACACAATAATGTCTCAGATAATAGTTGGGATTGGATCACTCCAATTGAGGACACATGATGGTAAATTCTGCACATTGAATGAGGTTGGGCATTTTCCATAGATGACCAAGAATTTGGTATCACTTAGTCTATTAGACAGCAAAGGGTTCATGTTCAGGGGTGAAGGTGGAGCGGTGAATGTCTATAAGGGTTTAGTTGTGATTCTAAAGGGTATCAGGCAGGGGACATTGTACATACTACAATAGTCTATTGTATCAGGTTCTGCTAATGTTGCATCATCAGAAGTTTACCAGTCACAGCTGACCAATTTGTGTCATATGAGACTGGGTCATATGGGTGAAAGAGGGATGCAGATTCTGTCTAAGTCTGATCTACTTAGGGGACATAAGGTCAAGGAGATGGATTTTTGTGAACACTATGTGTTTGGGAAGCTACATAGGAGCAAGTTCCCAAAAGCAATTCACATCACAAAAGGGACACTTGATTATGTCCATTCTGATTGTTGGGGACCTTCAAAGGTGGAGTCATTGGGTGGTCACAAGTACTTTGTGTCTTTTATAGATGATTATTCAAGGATGGTTTGGGTAGTTATGATGAAGCACAAGAGTGAAGCATTCAAGCACTTCAAGCGAGTGGAAGGAATTGGTTGAGAATCGATACATGGACTAGGATCAAGCTCAAAACACCACTTGAGGTTTGGTCGGAAAGTCGGCAGACTACTCAGTCTAAGGGTTTTTGGAAGCACGATCTACTATCATGTCAGTGAAGGTAAATTGGAACCTAGAGCCAAGAAAGAAGTGTTTGTTGGATATGGAGATAGAGTAAAAGGGTATAGAATATAGTCATCAGCTGAAAATAGGGTTATACTCAGTAGGAGTGTAGTCTTTGATGAAAATTCTATGCTTAACTCATCTGTGAGGGCCACATCTGAAATTGGATCTGAAACTGAGAAGGTTGAAAAATAGGTGGAGCTTCAAGTAGAGTCCTGAATTGAAAGACTCGGTAGGGGATAGTCAACAATCAACAGATCCAGAACTGGATACAAGCTAGTCTACTGAACAAGGGTCAGCAGATACTCAAACAACTGATCTTGTTCAAATAGTATAGCTCTCAACAGAGATAGGAGGACCAATATCAGACCCCAAGAAGATATGGGTTTGAGGAAGATATGGTTGGATATGCACTACAGGTAGCTGAAAAAGTGGATGGTTTTGAACCTAACACTTATAGGGAAGCTGTGACATGTTCTGAGGCATCTCATTGACTTGCTTTGCCATGGGAGAAGAAATAGAGTCACTTGGAAAAATGAGACTTGGGATCTCGTCAAACAACCACATGATAGACGGGTGGTCACCGCAAATGGATATTCAAGGAAAAGGAAGGAATGACATATGATGACGATATCGATATAACCCACATTTGGTTGCAAGAGGGTTCGATCGTAAAGAGGGTAGACTATGAAGAGATATTTTCTCTAGTGATCAGACACACTTCCATCAGGGTGCTGTTAGCAATAATGGCACATCATAATCTTGACCTTGAGCAATTAGATCTGAAGACAACCTTTCCACATGGAGATGTAGATAAGGAAATTTATATGACTCAACTAGAGGGTTTCCAAGTTCCTATCAAGGAAGGATATGTTTGCAAGTTGAAGAAGTCCTTGTATGGACTTAAGCAAGGCCCAAGACAGTGGTATAAGAAGTTTGACCGTTATATGATTCAGCAGGGTTATAGTAGGAGTCTATATGATTGCTGTGTTTATCACAACAAGTTGAAGGATGGTTCAATCATCTATCTGGTTCTGTATGTGGATGATATGCTGATAGCTGCTATGAACAAGTATGATATTCAAGATCTGAAGAATCTGCTCAAGGCTAAATTTGAGATGAAGGATTTGGGGACTGCAAAGAAAATTCTGGGGATGGAGATCTATAGAGATAGGAAGTAGGGGAAGCTATTCTTGTCTCAAAGAGGGGTATATTGAAAAGATACTATCCAAGTTTGGCATGTCGGCCAGACCAAACCTATAGATACTCCTATGGCACCAAATCCACATATGTCTCATTGTGTTTGCTCCACGGTCACCAAGAGGAAGAATACATGTCAAGGGTTCCATATGCTAGTGCGAGTGGGAAGTTTAATTTATGCCATGAGTGCATACTAGGCTGATTTGGCTCGAGCGATCGGTGTTGTCGGCGGGTTTATGGCTCAACTGGAAAGGAACAACGGAAAACAAAGAAAATGATACTTAGGTACCTTAGGGGTACATCCGATATTGGACACATATGGAGGTGGTACTCAATGTTTTGTCACTGGGTACTGTGATTCTGATTATGCCACTGATGTGGACATCAGAAGATCTATGACTGGGTGTGTGTTTACTTTGGGTTGTTCTGTGGTAAGTTGGAAGGCAACTTTACAGGAAACAGAGACATTATCTACTACTGAAGCAGAATACATGGCACTGACAGAAGCAACAAATGAAGCAATCTGGTTATAGAGTCTAGTCAATGATATGAGTTTACATCAAGATCAAGCCAGGGTGTATTGTGGCAGTCTTAGTGCAATATGTTTGGTTAAGGATCAGGTCATCATGAGAGAACCAAGCACATTGATGATAGGTACTATTTTCTAAGGAATGAAAGAAGGGTTAAAGTGGAGAAGATCAGCACTGATTTGAATCCTGCTAATATGTTCACTAAACCAGTTCCAAGAGGCAAGTTTCAGTTGTGTCTGGACTTGCTGAATATCCAAGGCTGTTAATCTAAATCTAGGAATACTCAGCTGAAGGTAGGGGTCTGCTCTGAGGTATTCAAATCTGAAGACAAAGAGGATTTCTAGCACTTAGTTGTGCATCTAGTCAGTTTGTATGAAGTTGAAGTCAAGGTGGAGATTTGTAATGGTGACTTAAACTATGCTACTGAGTTTGGTCTGCTGAGTGTGATACTCAGCAGAGTCTGTGTGGAAACTGTGGTGGTTAGCAGAGCATGAAGGTGTCTCCTGAATCTGGTGTTCAGCTGGGGTAGATCAACAGGGTTGATCAATCTGCTTGAGTTAAGGCTCTTGAAGTTGAGTCTGGCGATAATCGGATACTTGGGAACACGTCTGCATGGTTTTCCGATTTGGATAATTAAGGTTACGTCTGGGGTATTTCAGTCATTGTCTGGTTTGGCTGCTTAGCCGGTTAGGGTTGGATTCCCAAGGCTATAAATATCGTCTGTATTAATTGTAACTTGATGTAACTTTCTCATGATAATAAAATATCCTCGTTTGTCCGTGGAGTAGTCGGTACATTGTCGGGAACCACGTTATATATGTGTTCTTCTTGTTTTTTTACTTGTTATTGTCTATCTTTACTCACAATCACCATCACTTCTTGATCGATCCGTCATAACATCCGCATGAGTAGCTATATTGCGAATAAAACCGTAAACGATATTTGACGGTATTGAAAGTTGTACGCAAAGTGAAGCATTTAGGACGACGCCGAAAGGCAATCGAGTATCAATAACATTATCCTTTTTCATAATCTTCACATCATCAACACCATCTCCGGTAACATATGTCCATCCGTAAGCATCGGAAGCTGTTGCGGCACCAATATATTCTCGACACATTAATTCACTTTGCTTCAACACACTCATACTCTTTTCTCCTTGTCCAGCCACCGGAATATATAATAATTACAAGTGTAAAAAGCAAATACATTTTGTTTCAAATTTTTCTCGATTAAACGATGCGGTGGCTAAACGAGCTTATATTAATGTAATATTTTGGTTTTATACTTTTATTTAGAACTAACCTTTTTTATACGGAGAGAAGGCAAAAGCCTAGATTAAAAATGGGAGAGGCTAACCCTCTAAAATCATCTCTCAAAATATCTTGAACACTTGCAGGAGGGACATTGATCCTAGTCACTCCCACATCACCTTGCTGTCCCAATCTTGTCATCTGGTCTGCAGCTCTGTTCCCTTCTCTTGGTGAGTAGCACACTCTAGCTCTCAAACCAGATTCCATAAGAACAATGATGCCATCCACAAGAGCTCTAGTATCTTCATTTCTAGTACAACAAGAAACAGCCATAACAGCTCCTAAGGAGTCAGATTCCACAATGATTTGCTCGATTCCATAGTCTTTAGCTATCCAGAGAGCTTCCTTGATAGCCATCAATTCTTCTTGGAAGATAGAATTTCTTCCCATGGATCCCATAAAATCTCTAATGCATCTCCCTTGACTGTCTCTGAAAATCCCTCCAACAGCAACCATGCCTCTCCCATCCTCATCAAATTCAATGCAACTAGCATCAAGATTGAATTTGATCCACCCTCAGACGGTGGTTCCCAAGCAACCCAAGGTGGTCCTTTCAAAACAAAGTTCCATGAATTAGGGCGAGGCGGATTAACATATTCTTGAGAGCGAGAAAAAATAGAGTCTATGAACATAGAAAGTAAGGATCTTTTCCTTTCAAAAACAAAAGCATTCATGTCCTAACCTAAAGAAGCTAGTTTACGTGTAAAAATAAATAAAACAAAGTTGACCATGGAATTGAAAACAATGTAGGCCGACATAAAGCGCAAATATAGTAATATTGACTTAATTAAATATTGAACGATAAATTGTATTCCAAAATTAAAATAATTAATCTTACTAATTGTCTAATTCCATCCAAGATTTCAGGATTAGATTCTGCGATTGTACATGCAATCCTCTTAGATTTCCTTTCAATAGTAGACATCCACCACGTTTCGGCATACACGACACATGATCGAAGAATCGGTTCAACTAACTGAGGAACAACTTCATCGTTCACGGAAACATGCTCAAACCATGTAACCTAGTCATACAAATTCAAGATTTAGCACTTATATGTATGTAACTTAATATATTAGTTTTTTTTTAAACTTAATGTGTCACATATAATATTTTCTTTACCTTCTAGAACTCATTTGGCACTTCTTGGATTATGCATCCTGATGGCCTCTTTAAGCATTATTATTATTATATTTTTTTGAACAGCTAAAAGGTTTTTATTAGATGCCTCTAGCAAGATGCTAGAGAAAAAGTACGAGATTTTGAGCCTCAAAAAGAAAATAGAAACAACAGCGAGTAGAAGAAAAGCGACAACATCAGCGACTAAAAAACAAAAGACCGCTGCTTTCAAAAACTAACATGAACACAAGAAGATTAAAGCTATCCACCATTACAGCCCAACAGAGGATTCAGATGCCATTGAGTCCAATTGCAGGGGAACTTTTTTCCTCTAGCATTGAACCACAAGAAAGATGTTTGTTTAATATCGGAAAAGATGGTGTTCGGATTAAACTCACCAGCATTGAAAATGATTTTGTTCCTTGTTTTCCATAAACACCAACACACCGTGCATTTGATTGCATTCCAAACCACCTTTTGCGCAGGCGAAGCCTATATGAATCATATCAACTTGTTCATCCAGAAGATCCAAAGCCGTGGATGCAGAAGGACCTCTAATCCCACACCATGCGTAAATGTTCGACCACAAGGACCGCGAGTGAGTACACCACACGAATAAATGATCTTGAGACTCCTCAAAAAGATGACAAAAGACACAAGAATTCATCGGCACTGAAATATTTCTCTTGATCAAGTTAACATATGTGGGCGCATTTATTTAGCTTGATTCTCCATATGAAGAAATCGACTTTAGAAGGTAGAGTCGATTTCTAACAAACATACAACCACCACATTGCACGAAATATCGTTGAAAGATGATGACAAACAAAGAGTAGACTCCAAAATCTTTCTTAAAGCACCAACAAAGAAAGTTCCATCAATGTTGAATTTCCAAAGCGGCTTATCAAGAATACACGAAGAAGGGAAACATTGTGAAGCAACAATAGCAAATTAGATAGTTCACCACACTCTCTACCCTCGGCTCCCTCCTCCAAGACCAACTCCAAACCCAAACTCCATCTCTCCAACTACCCTTATCCTTAACAAAGACATCTTTAGCAAGATCTAACGAAAAAGTCTAGGAAACATAGTCTTTAAACTAGAATTTCTAACCACGGATCATGCCAAAATCTAATCAAAGCACCCTCACCAAGGCGCCACACTCTTGACGAAAGAAGATCAACTCCCCATCTCTCAAAATTCCTACAAATATTTAGAATGCCTCTTTAAGCATTTGATTTATGGATTTTGGTGGATGTTATCCAGGAAATAGCAACTATACCCCCATATTTATTGGGTTTGTTGTTTACAATATCTCATAAAAATAGTTTCTCTAGTTAGAATATAGAACTGGACAAGGTACTTGAAATTCTGCATGCATCTATACATGTATAAATAAATCCAAATACAATAATTTTTTTTTTTAACAACAAAACATTATATTAATTTCATAATCTAGCAAGATGCTACATAAAAAGAAGTACAACAAGTCCTAGTCTCAGAAAAATTCAGCTCAACAAACAAAACAATTAGCCAACCTATCGAAAGCGAAGCCGGAGCAAAAGAAGAGCCAAAACAACACAGTCCCAAAGTCTAAAACACTGCCATAAGAAAAGAAAAGAACCAAACGGAGATCCAGCAACACAGCGACAAAAACAAACTAGCCAACAACATTAAGAGGATTCTTCATCCAATCATTCCAAGCGCAATCGATCAACTTCCTCCCGGTTATCCATGCAAAGCTAAGTATTTGTATCTCCTTGAAAAGATCATCTGCATCAGGGGCTTTAGAATTAAAGATGATATTGTTTATTTTTAGCCAAATACACCATAAGACCATTTTTTCAAAGCATCCCAAATCCAAGATTTCTTGTTTGTGCGTACCGTTGAAGGTGTGTAGGTGCAGAAAGTGGACCGACACTTAGAAACTCTATATTGAAACATTTTTCATATTATAATATTTATAAAAATTAAATAAATAACAATACTGATATAGAAAACAATGTCACTAAGAGTAAATTTAACAGTTGAAGAACACCACCTTTAATTTCTACCCGTCCTGTCCTTGAGAGTTTATAAATGCTCATAGCCTTGGAGACGGTTAGGATACACAACTAACCATTTACTCTGTCCAAAACAACAACACAAGCAATGATAATACTATCAAGTGGCTAGAAATATGGTACCAAAGAGTACATTACACATCTTACGCGATTTGTTCGGTCGAATGTGCCATTGGTCAACGAGGGTAGCAGCGTCGTCGATGGATAAGTGATATAGAAGATAGAAAGTTTGGAGAGCAATTATGGATTCCTAACATAGAAGGAAGAGGGTATAATGAGGAGGAATATTTCAAGGCTTTCCCAACGGGGTTTCAAAGCGTGGATTGAATCGAAGAAATGAAGGTTCCATCTTTGTCGCTAATGTGATGGCTTCACCCTTGAGATTGTCGAGGTTTTCGTGGATATGGTAATTCTCAATAGTAATATTCAATCTGCAAATTTATTTATTTAATTATTTAATTTTTAAATATCCACAGTACATTAACGGTGGCTATAACCATTTTGCATATAAGTTTCAAATCGACAATTCTTTGTTTGACTCCATAAAATAAGCACAATAGCCACCGTTAATGTACATTGAATATTAAAAATTCAATAATTAAATAAATGAATTTTTAATTGAATATGGCTATCGAGAATTACCATGTCCCCGAAAACCTCGACAACCTCAAGGGTGAAACCATCACATTAGCATATAGCATGGAATCTTCATTTCTCCAGTTCAATCCATTTCTTCAAACCCTGTTGGGGAAAGCCTTGAAATATTCCTCCTCATTCAAAACATACCTTCTTCCTTCACTGTTAGGAATCCATAATTGCTCTCCAAATTTCTATCTTCTTTATCGATTCAGCCATTGACGCTGCTGCGACCTCCTTGATTAATGGCACATTCGAATCAACGAATCGCGTAAGATGTGTAATGTACTCTCCGGATACCATATATCTAGCCACTTGGTGATTTAAGAAATTATTTGGGAACAGCAACTGGTGTTGGAGAAAAGGGATGGTTTGTCTATTTAGTTTGATGTTATCCTTTTCATACGTTCAGTCTATATATATAAGACCACCAAAACAAAATAAAAAATAATAAGAAAGAGATTTGTAGAGTGATTTCTTGGTAATAAATTTCTTAGACTAGGTAAAATTTATAATTTTAATGTTCCTTCACTGTATTTGTGATAGGAAACAAATCTCTTGATGATATGAATTCATGGTTCATGTCACCAAGTCAAGCAGAATAGGAAAGGTGGGGTACATTTGAAAGGATGGAAATAAATACAACTATTCTTAATTTGGACACAGGAGTAAATCGATGTAATATGTTAAGTAATCTATACCTTAATACGACATGCAGTGTTTATGTTGGAACATATTACTCTATTAGTGGTAAAAATGACAAAAACACAAATATATACAGTTAATAACTTACCACTGTAAGAGACTACCGGAGAAATCAAAAATAAATATTAAAGTAAAAGATATGCAAACCAAATTAGATTGAGGCGAGTGTAGCACTTCGTCCTTAAGGCGATATTGTGCCGCTACCGTGCTTACGGCATTCGCAATCGTCTTCCAAGATACAACAGATCTTACCTTCGTTCAAAGAAGCACTACAATTGAAGCGAAACAACGAACTTATTAGTGTGCGTATTCCTCATTACAATGATATGTATGCAATGAAGTGGTTTTGTTCAGTATGTCTTTTCTTTCCAATCTGTAGGGAATTTTTAAATAGTTGGAACTTGCAACATACTTCATTAATGAATCATACTAATAAACCGTTAATGAACTCTATTAATGTTATCCATATTAATGAACAACATTAATGCTATCTATTTTCCCGAACAAGTCATTGTTCTCATATACACGAATCGATTAATCGTGTATATCATGCATTTGTGGCATGATTTATCCACACCAACCGAGTATTAATTTCTCATTCACTCTACATCAAAATTGAATGACACATATTCCAATCAATATCTACTTTATAAGTAGACATTATTGATACCATAAGCTCTTATTAAATAACTATAGATTTTGCATAAAAATAGCTATTAATATACGTAATTTTAGCCAGAGTAGCATGACAAATGAGAAACGCTAAGAATATATTAGCTAGAGGCGGATAAAGTATTTTTGTTTAGCCGGGTTCATAAATTATTTTAAGAGTTTTTTATTCAACGATGTCCATAAATGTCTTTATAGATAAACTCTAGTAATTTATCCTTTTAACGGTGTCCGTGATATCCCGTTTTGGTACGCACGGTCAAGTGCATAGTTACGACGCAAGTTTTAATTCTAATACAGGAAAGAGATGAAATCTAATTTAAGGGACATAGTACACGGATGCAAAACTATGAATAGGATATATGATCAACAAAAACAAGAAAGATTACCATGATAGGACCAACACCCCTCCCTACCCTCCTCTCTCCGCACTTCCCCAAAGCTAATGTTAGTGAGTGAGGCCCGTTTTACTCTTAGAATGCAAGTTAAGTTTACGCGTATTAATATATAGAATTAAGCCAATGCCTTCCTTTGTAGGTATCCCTTAGCTACAAGCCTGGATTTATGTTAGTATTGTCTCATTTGGTTTCATTTTTAACATGAAAATCCATCTATTTCCACCAAGTGTTGTTCCTCTCTAGGTGGTACCAAGTCCCAGGTCCCATTCTTGCATAAGGCCTCATATTCTTCTTGCATTGCTTGTTTCCATTGTGGTTATTAGATACGGAAGATGGTTTGGCATTGGCAGCAAATAATGATTGTGAGACAAGAGTGAAGATATTCTTGGGTTTGAACAATCCACTTCTGGGCATCGTTTGCATGTGATGAGATGGTGCAAGAGAAACATTTGTGCTGTTATCAGTGGAGGACTAAACTAAAAGGGGAAATAGAGTTGAAGAAGACGGTGTAGTGGATGAAACAATTGAGTGTGATGAGCTTGAACCTGGATGTTATTACGGATCGATCAAGAAGTGATGGTGATCATGAGTAATGATAAACAATTAACAAGTAAACAAACACAGAAACAAGAAAAACACAGATTTAACGTGGTTTCCGGCAATGTGCCGACTACTCCTCGGACAAACGAGGATATTTTATTATCATGTGAAAGTTACAAGTCACAAGCATTTACAGGTGGTATTTATAGCATTGGGAATCAAACCCTAACCAACTAATCAGTCAACCCAGTAAATGACTGAAATACCCCAGAAGTAACTTCACCAAACACGAAAACCATGCAGATGTATTCTTCAAGTCTGTTGTGGACCAGCAGACTTCACTCTGCTGTTAACCAGCAGACTACACTCTGTTGTTAACCAGCAGACCCCACTCTGCTGTTAACCAGCAGACACAGCTCCAGCAGGCTGATCAACTCTGTTGTTGCCCCAAACGAACACCGGACCATAGCTTTCACTCCAGACTTCAACAGCATAGTTTAAGTCACCATTACAAATCTCCACCACGACTTCAACTCCATGCAAACTGACCAGATGCTCAACCAAGTGCCAGAAATCCTCTTTGTCTTCAGATTTGAATACCTTAGCGGACCCCCACCTTCAGCCGAGTATTCCCAGTTGATTAACAACTTTGGATATTTAGCAAGTCCTCGACACAACTAAAACTTGCCCCTCTCGAATCGGGTTTGGTGAATATATCGGCGGGATTAACATCAATGATGATCTTCTCCACTTTAAACCTTCTCTCATTTCTCACAATATGGTAACTAACATCAATGTGTTTGGTTCTCTCATGATTAACTGATCCTTGTCCAAACATATTGCACTTAGGCTGTCACAATACACCCCAGGTGAACCCTCTTTGCAACCAAGCGCGCCTTATATATCGATGCCTCGGTAGATGTCATTCCTTCCTTTTTACGGAATATTCATTTGCAACTGACCACCCTTCTATCCTGTGGTTGTTTGACTAGATCCTAAGTCTCATTCTTCTGAAGTGACTCCATTTCTTGGCAACAAGCCAATGAGATGCCTCAGAGCATGTCACAGCTTCCCTGTAAGTGTTTGGTTCAAAACCATCCACTTCTTCACTACACATGTAGGCATATCCAACCATATCCTCCTCAAACCCAAATCTCCTTGGGGTGCTGGTATTGGTCCTCCTATCTCTACTAAGAGCTATGTTAGGAAATCTATGCGGGAGCATAGCGGAATTCAAAAATTTATTTTCTTTTAACCAGGATTGACTTCGTTTAAGCAACAAACACATAAATCTAGTAGGCGGTGGTTACCTTGGTTGATCTAAAAGATCGGCGCTTTGGCGGTCTAAGGAGAGTAGTGATGCACGGGCCGTCCAAGTATTCGACCTCTATCGCTAGTCCACATTGGATTGCTACTAGAAAAATCCGGTTGCTAGACCGGCCTTTTCTCTCTCTCTAATCTATCTCTAAGAAGCTCTCTATTTTTCACAAGAACTATTAGTTCATGGAATTATGATATTCAAAAGAGCTAGCCAAGCCTCCTTAAATAGGGTGACATCGCCAATGCACTTCCCAATCGATTGGGATTAAGCTTCTAATAGATTGATAAGAAAGAAAACATTTTCCTAATAAAATAAGGAAATCCTTTGATTGATTTATCTCATTTAATATTCAATATCTTATATTAAATATATTTCCAAGATATGTATTGACAATATCTTATATTGAATATATCTTTACCTTATTACCATAAATCTATTTTCAAAAAATCAATTAATATCAATATTAATATTATGGTAATCTTATTAATTAAATTGCACAATCAAAGTGTATCTTATACACTTCAAAAATGCGCCTCTTATGCCAAAATTTTGGCATCCGAATATTCTTTAATTAATATAATATTATGATTAATTAATTTGCAAAATACATGTGTACCAATATACACAAATAATTTACACACATGTATACATCATATGTATATTTAATTAATCAACATAATTAATGTCTTGCATTATATTTATTCATAATAAATAAATACCACTATATTAATTTACCACTATAACATTTATAGTATGAGACAAATTCTTTCCTTATTTGGTTAACAACTATAACCATATTTTAATCCGGCTAGATGTTCTTATGTGTGTGACCCGATAGGCTGCGAATATGTTGGCCGTAGACACAAAGTGTAAATTACGAAAATGCCCTCCATACCTAACGATCACGGGATAGCGTATAGAAACACACCGTGACTCTCAATCATCGGAAGAGTCAAATGCAATGACTACTACCTTTCATGTGAAACAGTTACCGTGTAAATAAAATCCTATCGTTGTAATAATATTCATACGGTCGTACATCAAGTGTCAAACATCAACGACCGTATCTTATAATCTGGATATCATGCTCTCTCAAGTAACTCATTTACTTCCACTTTGCAAAGATTCACGAGTAAGACATTTTTCGGATATTCACCCCTACCGATAAGTGCACGTGATTCCCAGACGACCAAACATGTATACTCCGCATGCTTTAGTATCACACCCAATCACTACCGTATGATCGACCTATGGCTGAGGAAACCTCAATAGTGTCAAAGCATGACAATCAAAGCTGTGATGCCATGTAGACTCGGTTCTAAGGATAATTACACAAGCGCCACATAATGTGACACTTAACAGTGTAAGTGGGTGATCTAACGTGTGCATTCTCTAATACCGTCCACGTCACAGTCAAGTGTCTCTACACTTCGATAGAGCGAGATCTATCCACGCCCTTAAAGGCAGAAGACATCTAATACGTGCTAGCATGTTTGTACTATCAATGCCCAGTTTAATAGTACATCAGCGTAGAGACATTTAAGTATCAAACTTATTAAAGTGATTAGAGATCTCATCAACCATAATCGCCTATCATGTTTTCTCTATCACAAGAAGATTCATGGTGAACTCACTTTCTATACAAATGCTCAGTCTTTTTTGTTGTTGGTTATGACTGAAAAAAGTAAAACATAAAACTTTACTCACACTAGAATGTAAATGTCAAATATAACATTACTTCCAAACAAAATGATTAATAATATACAAAATCATTTTTAGCATCAGTCGAAACCAAAACAAGACTAATCATCCAATCCTCATAAGATTTTATCTAAAGAAAGCCGACTCCGGAAGCTTGGCAAGATTTCAATTTTATCTAGGTTTGCTTTATCTGATAACAATCTTATCATTGAATCCATGCCCAAAGGTGCATAAATTATGGAAGATGATGTAAATTCTGTGTTGGTCTCTTGTATAATCAACGTGATTTGTGGTTCTTCATTTCCATGAACCTATATAACAAGGAGTCAAGGATCATTAAAAAATAAAAGGTTATGTATGTTTTCATATTTGATTTTTGGACTAAAAATATCCTTAATTATATGGTACAAGAAACATATATGTTTTGATACTAACCCGTAGTTCAGAAACGCAATTCCCTCCCGTCAGTAGCAAAGCGGTATGTTTCTTGAACAGTTTCAACACCGTTACAGAGAACATTCCACTGCATGGAATGTAACATATATACATATAGAAGTTATAAGTATAAATATATTGTCATAAGCATTTATTTCATCATTTATTCAACTTTAAAACTTGTACTTTAAAATTAACGAAGATGCATACATGTTAGCGTTGTACAAGAAATCACAGAACCAACCTCTTTTGAAAATATTTGTTTTTAAACCTATTATACACTTTCTAAAATAATGAGCGATAAAATTTGTACCTCTGCAGGAGTAGCTATATTGCGAATAAAATCATAAACGATCTTTGTGGTATTGGAAGTTGTATGTAAAGTGGCGCATTTAGGGACGGCGTCGAAGGGCAATCGAGTATCAAATACATAATTCTTTTTCATAATCTTCACATCAACAACACCATCTCCGAGATCATAGGTCCATCTGTAAGTATTGGAAGCTGTTGCGGCACCAAAATATTCTAGACACATTATTTCACTTAGCTTCAACACACTCATACTCTTTTCTCCTTGTCCGACCACTGAAATATATAATAATAATAATTACAAGTGTAAAAAGAAAATACATTTTGTTTCAGCATTTTCTAATTAAGCGTTCGGTGGCTAAATGAGCTTATATTAACGTAATATTTGGTTTTATTTAGAACTAATCTAAAGAAGCATCGAAAAACAATGTAGGCCGACATAAAGTGTAAATATAGTAATATTGACTTAATTAAATATTCAACGATAAATCATATTCCAAAATTTAAAAAAAAAAAAAAAAAAAAATCTTACTTATTCCATCCAAGATTTCGGATTAGATTCCGTGATAGTATATGCAATCCTCTCACATTTCATTTCAATAGTAGGCATCCACCGTGTTGCCGCATACATGACTTACTGATCGAGGAATCGGTTCAACTAATTGATGAAGTTGATGAACAACTTCATTGTTCACAACAACATGCTCAACCCATGTAACCTAGGCACCCAAATTCAAGATTTAGCACTTATATGTATGTAACTTAATCTATTAAATTTTCCTTATTTAATGTGTCACATATAATATTTTCTTTACCTTTGAGAACCCATTTGACATTTCTTGGATTATGCATCCTGATGGCCTCTTTAAGCATTTGATTGATGGATTTTGGTGGATGTTATCTAGGGAAACACCAACTATACCCCATATTTATTGTGTTTGCTGTTTGCAATATCTCATAAAAATAGTCTCTCTAGTTGGAATAACTGGACAAGGTACTTGAAATTCCGCATACATCTATACATGTATATATAAATCCAAATATATTAATTCTTAGAAACTTTATATCGCAACATTTTTCATATTAAAATATTTATAAAATTTAAATAAATAACAATACTGATATAGAAAACAATGTCACTAAAAGTAAATTTACCAGTTGAAGAACACCATCTTTAGTTTCTTCCTTTCTTGTTATTGAGAGTTTATAAATACTCGTAGACTTGGAGACGAAGTTAGGATACACAGCTAACCATTTACTCTGTTCAAAACAATAACGCAAGCAACAATAATACTATCAAGTGGCGATAATATGGTATCCGAAGAGTACATTACACATCTTACCCGATTTGTTGAATCGAATGTGCCATTGATCAACTAGGTATAGAAGCGTCGTCAATGGATGAGCTGATAAAGAAGATAGAAGCTGGAGAGCAATTATGAATTCCTAACATAGAAGGAAGATGTTATGTTTTGAATGAGGAGGATTATTTCAAGGCTTTCCCAATAGGGTTTCGAAGAAATGGATTGAATTGAAGAAATGAGGGTTTCATGCTATCTGCTAATGTGATGGCTTCACCCCTTCACATTGTTGAGGTTTTCATAGACATTGTATTTCTCGATGGCCATATTCAATTTGCAAATTTGTTTATTTAATCATTGAATTTTTTATTATTATGTTTACATTAACGGTGGCTATAACCATTTTGCATATAAGTTTTCAAATCGACAAATTGACCTTATGCATAGTGTTAAAATCAGCCTATGCATGAGGTCAATTTGTCGATTAAAAATATACGCAAAATGATTTCTTACCATAGTTAATATACAAAGATATTAAAAAAATTCAATAATTAAATGAATGAATTTGCAATTGAATATGGCTATTGAGAATACCATGTCCATGAAAACCTCGACAACATCAAGAGGATAGAGCCATCGCATTGGCGATAGTATGGAATCTTCATTTCTCTAGTTCAACTCATTTCTTGAAACCTGTTGAAAAACCTTGAAATATTCCTCCTCATTCAAAACATACCTTCTTCCTTCTCTGTTAGGAATCCATAATTGCTCTCCAAATTTTCTATCTTCTTTATCGATTCATCCATCGATGCATTTGCGACTCTTCATTGATCAATGGCAAATTCGACTCAGCGAATCGTGTAAAATGTGTAGTTACTCTTCGGATACCATATTTCTAACCACTTGATGTTGGAAAAGGGGTGATTTGAGAAATGATTTGGGAAGAGCTGATGGTGTTGGAGAAAAGGGATGATTAGAAATGATTTTTCTACTTAGTTTGATGTTATCCGATGTCATACGTTCGGTCTATATATATAAGACCACCAAAACAAAATAAAAAAGAATAAAAAAGAGATTTGTAGAGTGATTTCTTGAAATAAATTTCCTCAAATATGTAAAATTTCTAATTTCTAATGTTCTTTCACCGTATTTTGTGATAGGAAACAAATCTCTTTATGTTATCAATTCATGGTTCATGTCACTAAGACATGTAGAATAGGAAAGATGGGGTAGAATTCACTTCCTTCTTAGTATGGTACATTTGGAAGGATGAACATGTATATGGAAATATATACTCTTATTCTTAATTGGGACACACGAGTAAATCGATTTAATATGTTAAGTAATCTATACCATAATACGACATGCAGTGTTTATTGCTTCCAAGGAAGTTGATTGGAGAATTGGAATTTATAGTTTGATAGTTCTCCCAGAGCAAACATAATAGGGAAAAGAGTATGCATTGACAAACACTGTATTTGTGATCTAAAACTAATCGTGGGGTGTTGGAGTTTCGAGACTTGGAGTATTCACCGGAAGAAAAATATTGTTTTGCCACAGTTGTAGCCAGAGTACCGCGACAAATTAGAAGAGTAAAACATGTTTCAACTATATGTATGTGCTTCCTCTCAGCTCTACCATTTTGCTCATGTATCTGTGGGCAATGATGTCTGAATTTGATATAAAATTAAACAAGGTAAGGTTTTAAAGACCTAAATTTTCCACCCCAGTCTGACTGAACAGTTTTAATTTTAAAATCAAAATGGTTTTCAACAAGATTTTTAAAGTTTTAAAGGATGAATTCAAGTGAACCTACTATAGTCATCAATAAAAGGAATATAACGAGACATATTCGAGGCGATTGGACTGAGGGATGGACCTACAAATCAAATTGAACTAACTCGTGGACTTTAGAATCATTACTACTAGAATTAGGAAAATGGGAAGCATGCAATTTCCGACATTGACAAGCATCACAGGACAAAAGTTTTTCATTAAGTTGGACATTACAATCTTTCAAGACTTGTTTCACAGCATTAATATATAGATGCCTCATATTTTATGCCACACTGTGGCCTCGTTATTTTTAGAACTGGAAGAGGTAACAAGACAAACACATGCGCTTCTTGACTAAAAGGAGTTCAGAGAACTGGCAGATTGATTGGATTGAGTTTCATTTGCTTTGACTGGTGGAATCATGTACACAACAATTCCAGAGTTCCTTTCAATAGTACCTTCCACCTCTAGATTTTCCTCCCCTATTACAAAAGCCTCTGCCTCTAGGCTGATTTGAAGAATTAAAGTAAGGTCTATAGTGGATTCTTGAATTTCAGAATTTAGATTTTATGTATTAGTTGTAGAGTGTTAACTTCAGCAATAAAAGCAAGATTAAACATCTTCAGCGGTCTTTCATGAGTATTTAGTTGAGTTTGAACTTCAACCTATTTTTCATGGAAGTAACCCAAGATGTGATATTCACCATGATTGACTCATATTCTTTGGTCAATCCTCCTATAGTTCTGAAAATGAGTTCATAACTAAGATGGGATACCCAGCTATTGCTAAGACATCATAATATATCTTCATGAGATTTAGATAATCAACCACATATCTAGACCTTTTGCTGGTTTTATTAAGAGCATATTTGTACTCAAGATTCGAGATTGAGCCTGGATGTTATAAAGATTTCAAGAGTAGGCCAAATCTCACGAGGCATGGAACAACCGAAAACTTCTATTAGTGCATCTTCCTCATAGATCCAAGGAGCCATTCTAAAGTAGATGATTTATTACACACCACTCTTCGTATGCTGGATTACTTGATCCAGGTTGAAGTTCTGAACCTGCAAAAGCGGTAATAAACTCAGGTGGATTTGGCTTCGTTCCCAAAGATGGCCATTAAATTTGTATCCACTTATGACTGGAAGTACAGAGAACCTTCATAGTAGATATCTATGTCGATCAAGCTTAATAGTAAGATTTTGATCTGGATTTAATCTAAAGGGGCGTATGCCATCAAGATTTGAAGATGTGGCAGTTGGGATAACATAGGTTGTAAACTAAGGTAAGGATTTCAAGGATGGAGTGAAAGCAGAGGCTTAGTGGAAAGGATGTCGAACACATGAATGTGGGAAATATAGATTCTAGGATTTTGAATATGAGTTCCAATTGAGCCACCAAAGACTAAAAGAAATGAGATTACAACAGCATGAAGTTTTAACAAGACCTTGCACAAATTCAATCGAATGATCCGATGGATTTTGACTTGGGAAAGGGCTGATGAAGATTTGCAAAGAGGCAGTGAGAAGGGTTCCAACAAGAGAAGTTGCTTCAGGATTTTCTCTAAAGAAACCGATCCGCTTGGTGGGTATAATTGTAAATCATCTTGGCAAGATTTCAATTTTATCTAGGTTTGCTTTATCTGAAAAATCGTCACTGAATTCATGCACAAAGATGCATAAATTATGGAAGATGAGGTAAATTATGTGTTGGTCTCTCGCTTTCTGACTCTTATATAGAGTTCAGAGTGACTTAAGACTTCACTAAACCACTAGCCGACTTTGTATAATCAACATGTTTCTGTGGTTGTTCATTTCATGAACCTATACAACAAGGATAGTTAAAAATAAAAGGTTATATATGTTTGCATATTTGATTTATTGAGTAAAAATATCCTTAATTATATTGTACTAGAAACATGTATGTTTTGATACTAACCTATAGTACAGAAACACAATTCCCTCCCGGCCAAGAGCAAAAAGTGAATGTTTCTTGAAACAGCCAACGATCACCGTTCTGAGAACATCCACTGCATGGAATGTAACATATATACATGTAGAAGTTATAAGTATAAATAGATAGTCATAAGCATTTATTTCATCATTTATTCAACTTTAAAACTTGTACTTTAAAATTAACAAAGATGCATTTGTGTTAGCGTTATGCAGAATCACTTTGCACAAACCTCTTTGGAAAATATTTGAACATTTTTCACGAAGTTATGTGCTTTCTAAAATAAAGATCGATATAATTGTACCTTTGCTGTAATGGTGACTTAAACTAGGATACTGGGTTTGGTCTACTGAGTGTGATACTCATCAGAGTCTGTGTGTAAACTGTGGTGGTCAGCAGAGCATGAAGGTGTATGATGAATCTGGTGTTCAGCTGGGCTGGATCAGCAGGGTTGAACAACCTCCGGGTTAAGGCTTTGACTGAGTTAGTCTTTGAAAATCAGCATACTTGGGGAACACATCTGCATGTTTTTCCGATTTGGATAAGGTTACTTCTGAGGTATTCCTGTCATTTTCTGGTTTGGTTGCTTAGCCGGTTAGGGTTGGATTCTCAAGTCTATAAATACCATCTATATTAATTGTAACTTGATGTAACTTTCGTAATAATAAAATATCCTCGGTTGTCGGTGGAGTATTCGGCGCATTGCCGGAAACCACGCTAAATCTATGTTCTTCTTGTTTCGTGTTTGTTT